>OX387270.1:27220123-28458155 GCA_947562075.1 Orthosia gracilis | reverse complement strand
GCCCATTCCCTCTCACAGAAGGCGTGCACGCACAACGCTCCATAAGGGGGTCTAAAGTGCGGAAAAGGGGGTTCATCTATCCATGTCCTATTTTTTTGGGATCGGCGCAATAAGTTTTCTTTTTTGAACTTCTTTATTAGTCGACATCTAAATAGTAAAGTAACTCGTCCAGTCCACCGTTTATTTGGGTCCTTCTTTGCCTCTAAAAGCCATTCGCACTCAAAACTTACCTTACGACATTTTCCTGCTCGTTTTACCTATAAATATTGTATAAGAGCGAACAGATGGCGAGGAGTTGTTTACGACCTACTTTTGAACAGTGCATACTCATTTGAATATTCTAAGAAGATATGAAACTTACATATTAAATAAACCATTGTTTTTGACTAACTGAGTTTACCTTTACACGGTACGTTATTTTGGCCGGATTGTGTAATTTCCCGGTTTTTCAAATATTGGGTTATTCATGTTATATTTACCCTCCGGTTCAACCCCTCTGATCAATTCTCTGATAAACAGTATATGAATCAGTGAATTTTGTTGGCAAATATAATCCCCGGCACGTAAGTTGACAAGAGTCGTTGCGTAGATGCGCAGAAGTAATTTTTTAGGTATCTCTGGTAGTGAAGCGGGGCGCGGGGAACCTTTAGGCCCGTTCCGAGCGCGCGATTGGTTGGTCAGTTGACACAAGGATCGATTGACCAATCGTGTCGCGTCCAGTTCCGTTCGCTCTATATGGTGGTAGTAATTCGAGGCATATGCGTGAACTTACCCACACTACGCCAAAATCTTGCCAACTTTCGTGCCGGGCTCTGTATAATATCTTGACGATGATTGGTTGAGAAAAATAATAACTGATCATCAATTCACACTAAATTGACTAGATCTTTCGTTTTTTTCGACAGATATTTGTTTATAGACATTAATTGCAAAATGGCTTTCATTATTAACAAACCAAATTAAAAAAATTAAAAACTTTCGACACATTTTTATTTCATGCTACAAAATTTATCTAGTATTAAGACATGCTTTGATCGACAATCTATTGAACACGTAATTATGACACGATATCTTGTGAAAACACCCCGATTCAAACAGTAAAACGAACATAACTTTAGAACAGCTAAACCGATTTTCACCAAACATAGCTAAGAACACTCTCGATAAAATCAACTATCCAACAAAAAAACTAAATCAAAATCGGTTCACAGACAAAATACACAAGAATACACAAACACACAGATACACACGTCAAACTTATAACACCCCTCTTTTACCGTCGGGGGTTAAAATAGATAAATCCTACCTGTGAAATTATACAATATTTTCTTTGCCAAAAAAGGAATGCAAAATGTCCTAAACTTTCATAAAACTCGTGTAACGTAAAGAAATTCTATCACTGGCCTATCATCAAATCTACCGCAAAAATTTGGGTTAACCAAGATACCACGCCGGTGAATGGGTTTGGTTATCTTCAACATCAATCCCTATCTTCATTAATCTTGTCGGGAATTCGAGCAAGCATCGTTGCGATATCAATCACTCGTCATTTCGGAAAGGGCTTGGCAGAAGTGTATTGCAATTCTTGAAACATTTCCAAATATCAGACGAATGCCAAAGATTTCCAAAATGCCGAATGCATTAGCGAAGCGTGAACGGCTCTATGACAAACTACGGGCACATAGCCTGTACCTATCTGTAATGTTTTTTTTGTGATTATGATAAGTTTCTTTGGCTGTTCAACGCCAATAGCATCATCATTTTCAAACCTTACGTAAACGAAGTCTAAATGTATCAAGTTTCGTATTTCAATACTAGCATAGTTATAGTAATCCCGCATGCAAGACTTATTCAGACTATTTTCCTTTTACAGGAGCGATAAAAAATTAAAACGACCGAATGACGATACCCTTTCTCTTTGCAAAAATTGTGCAGATACAGCAGCGTGCCTGTAGTTTTTCGCGAACAGTTTCGAATGTACAATAAACAAAATCGGGCGTTCCACTGACTGTTATCCAGTAACAGAATTCGTACGGGAGTACCAAAACGTTTTGTAGGTCACATTGCGTTCTCTGCCAGTTACCGAATAATCCCATTTTATGTATAGATTTGACCTCTTTAAATGAGCCCGACCTTGGCTAACAAAACCTAATTCTCACTGTCACACGTCTATATAATAAGCACATAGAAAACAATGAACACGTTAATATACGGGCTCACGGTTAATAATACTTGGGGACAATAGCGCTATCATGCAATTCTCGTCTCATTCAATGTCTTAGTTAGGTATGATAAGTGTGTGGTACACTATTATTAAGACTACGTCAGTGCTTATAGCATAAAGGACCTCGCAGGTAGGTGCAACGCGACAACGATTTTTCATAGAAATGGACGTAGGTGGGGGCGATAACTTAACAGTAGGTGGGTCGCCTGCTTGTTGGCACTGTGTCTTATTAGTCCGTTATATCCCGCTGGTGGACAAAGACTTCCCTCTTCTTGTTCCGTCCACGTCCGTAATTGTCAAGTTCATCTCTCCACTTTTGTGTTGGTGTACTGGGATATCGCCTAGCATTTAAATGTAATGAAACCGAATAAGTGGTTATTTGAACTCTATGGCAAAACAATGTATATCTAAAAGGATTTTCGCATTGTCCGTTCGCGCCTCTCTGCAGGAGCCTTAAGACAAGTGTTTAGTAAATATACAATTGTATAGTATTACGGCCACTGCAGCGATATGTAGCGCTTGCAGCATGAAGTAGCGGCTAACTACTCATTTTCACAGACATTCTAGAATTTACTATCGTGACCTGCTGTGAACTAGTCGCTTTGCATGTTACCGAGCAGTCTTGTTCCTTGGAACTAGGTAATTTAATGCTTTGCAGTTGGAATGGATAATCTGATCTACTAAGTTATAAATGGTAAAGTAAGTCTGGAGAATAAATGAGGCAAACGGCGGCTTTAAAAAGAATAACCTAATAAGTTGAAAAATGCAGTGTCTGTGCAAATAAAATTCTATCTTATATAATTATTACCATGTAATAGTCGCCTAGTAGACCAAGTTAATTAAATCTAGTCACGCCATCAATGAAATTACAGTTTTTGTCACTTGGTAAGACATGATGATGGCCAGTGGATCCGAATCCTTGCTTGAAAGTTGTGGATATGCATTTCAGATTATGCCTTAAGCTTTTTCTTGCTTTCTGTACTCCAAAACATGCAGTCAAAAGTGACTTCGGTATGCGTTACCACCGACGATGTCACGATGGCGACTTATTGGGTCAATAATCTTTTACTGTACCATCGACACGACGAAGAAAAACTAAACGGTTGCCGAATGATTGTTGAACAAGCACAGATATAAATCTAACTAGATGACGCGTATGTATTTACTTTGCATGCCAAAAAATGGAGAAAAGTTACGATCAATGATCGTAATCTGAGCTTTTCATTTAGCATTATCGGCACCGGAAATCCAACGAAATCTAGAAAAATGCCTTTTTATGACATATTGAGCTGTAAAAAATGTATAGAAAAAGTTGGCCGAGGCATTGGAAATGTTTGCTTTCATTGGTACGTAAATTTGCTTTTGAACTGTTTGTGAAAAAGTGGCACGCTTGTTTTTCATACAGATGGAGGAACTTGCGTTATTTAGTTAGGTTTATGTCTGTGAGAACAAGTATTGGTAGTAGACCAAAACACAGATAGTTGAAGTAACAACAAAAGACAATATGATGAGACACACACAAATCAGGGAGATATGGCACAAAAGGTGGAAGCATTTTTTTTGCTGTGAGTGGAGCAAGGATGCAATGGACAAATGATTGATTTTCATTTGTTTTGATAATAAACGAGTAACCGCTAAGATAAAGATAGCATATGAAACAAAAACGATGTAAATGATAGTGTTATCAGACGTTGATCTTGAACCACAATTCGACTGTCCCGCAGGCTTATTACGTATCATGCAAGAGCAAAACAATAGCGATTTTTGCGCAATAATTGCTCTTCAATACAGAAGTTTTAGAGATTTTGGCATTCTTTTTATTTCAATAAGTTCATTTGACAAACAGCGAGCGATTAGCAAATGATTGTGTAGGACCTACCATACCTACATTGTAGGTAATTTCGACTTTTATGTCACTAATCTTTCGATCGCGCGATGATTGCTGATTGCTGTTTCTTACGCAATAAGCCTGCGGATGACATTAGAATGCTTGTGGAATGATGAGTACAGTTGACAGATAATGATGTTAGATATCGTAAGTTTTAATGACTGCGTATTTACTTGTGTTGCTGGCGGTACGTAATTGACTATGTTATTATTGAGCTCGGGATATCAAGCAATTTTTTTATGAATTTCTGAATAATAGTCTCTCTTTCCCCGTATGCTTCAACTTTATCCAACTATTCCAAATCATACACTTACAAGTAGTTATTATGAATGTAATGAATCAAACAGAAGTTAATAAGATCGTTGACCTGAATAAATTCAAGAGAGTCACCCGACCTCTTGCATGAATTTACATGAATTTCATATTAATCGCATCCTTACTGGTTGGAAATGAAGTACCTCACTTCACACTTTCTTTGATATTCAGTTGCCATCCGTTTAGCTAGATAGAAAATCATTCTTGCAAATGTAAGAAATTCATCACAAAATTTAATTTCCACGAGAAACTTAAGTTCATACGGTCGGCCCTTCCTCCAAAGAATATTGAGATACAATTTGTTCAAAAGAACGGTCAAGAAAAACGTCGTGAGGAAACCGGCATATCTTCGAAGCAAGAATTCCAAGACATGAGGAAGATGGGACTAACTGAAGATCACGCACAAGACAGAAAGAAATGGCGTCGCATGATTGGGATATCAGACCTCGCGTGACGGGAAAAGGCGAGGACAAAGCAGTAGAAGAAGATGTAACATCCACCTTGCACTGGGCCCTCGTGTTGGTTTTATGGCCCACTGGCCACTCCCTCTCATAGAAAGAGGCGGCTTATGTCTCGCATGGGGAACGTTATGGGCCGATTTTATGCTTGTTCAAGAATAAATTTTGAATATATCAGTTTGCCTCAAATACTATCTTTTCCAAAATACCAACGACACACAACACAAACCTACACAATTAACACAACTCGTGTCAAAACATATATACATTTACCTGTTTAGTTTTCTGCTTTGTGCTCTTAAACAATATCATCGATAACGTCCCCTATCCACAACGCACAACGGTGTCACGTCAACTTTGTCAGGGACAGGGGAAGCCTTTCAAACGTAGGTAGTGTAACTAGGCCGCGTAGCCGTAGGTGTAGTAAAGATGTGGTGTTTTTGAGGGTAGAATAGCGGATAGGGAGGGATGTTAGGAAATAATGGAGTTATTTGTAACTAGGTATTTATTTATTTAAAAGTGTCCGTGGAGTTTATTGTACGTTCTACTCCATAGATACATCCGCTTTGGAAACTGAGGAGGAGGGAGTGGGCTGGAATTTCAGTTAACCACTTTTTTATTTGAGTTTGTGTTATGGGGTTTTGTCATGGTTGATTTGTTGATACGCCTCGGTTTTTTCGGTTTTTGTGACTAAAACTTGATGTTTTTGCAAGTTACTTTGAATAATCAGAGATTGGATTAAAATAGTCAAAGTGCATGTGCGAAACAGCGTAATTCTATCGAACATCTTGAAATGAAATGAAATCGTTTATTTGCTAAATATAGGTGTACAGATTAGATGTTCTTTTTGTAGAGAGTCCCTATACCGTTTGCCTTAGTGCTGGGGCACACGATGCGTTGCGTCGGCGGCGCGGTGCCAGAGCGGTGTCACTGCGTCATCTTACATAGAAATATCTGTGGCATATCACACGATGCGCTGCGGCGCCGCACCATACTATATGGCGAAACCTTTGCGGTTCGGCGCCGCAGCGTGTCGTGTGAGATGCCACAGATATTTCTTCGGCCATACGGCATGCAAATTTTTATTCTTTTTTTAAATTTAATATACAAAAACACCAATATTTTTATAAATTATTATCATTTCAAAGCAATAACCAGTCCAAACATAAAACATATAAAATGGCTTGAAACAGAAAATGAAAAATAATTTTGGTTATAGGAAACATTATTTGAATGCAACAATAATCAACATTAATATAATAATAATCAATCATAACAATGAAATTTCACCACAATAAATGGAAGTTATAAGATTGAGATGAATAATATTAGTAACTACCTTCTTGGTTCGCTATTTTTGCTGTTGTTAACTGGCTGGCTTCGCTCGCAGTAAAGCCATATATTTTTTTTTAATAAAAAGTATCCTATGTTACTTCTAATACCTCCAAGAATATATATACAAAGTTTCATGATGATCGGTTCAGTAGTTTTTGCGTGAAAGCGTAACAAACTAACTTACATTCACATTTATAATATTAGTATAGATTAGTAAGGATGTCAAAATAATAATCAGATGTCTGATAAAATCTCTACAACGATGTATGTATGCTTGTAAAATCAAGCTACTGCAGAATTGACACAACAATATGTAGTATTCCTTTGTTCAGATCTAACGGTTAAATGAGGTCGTTGCAGTCCGATACAGGGTCTGAATGTTTCATCCTACAGCCCGAGAATGTCACTAATCTCCCAGTCGACACCAGTGTAGTAGGTACCTTATTTTATTTTTTTGTTTATTTCAATATCATTATTGGTCTTGCCTCCCTTATCTACCCCAAATAATTACTTACAATACGATACTTATATGTTACAAGGAATTACGTTATTTTTTTTACAATAAGCGGTCTCATCGGTCTTTCTGCGATCTTTATAGCTTTTAGTTTATTGATATATCTTATTTGATAAATAGATTATTGGGTTGTGTATTTCAGACAGGCAGACGCTCCATGCAAGATACTCGTAGTAGTTCATATTAGTAGTAGTGGGACCTTTTACCACACTTAAGACGACGACATTCGCCAACGACCTTGAGGGAACAAAACGCGCACTCGTTTCACACGCGTGACCCAAAATTCTGTGGTTTCTTTTTACTTTCCTTATTTTACTACAACTTCAAAAAAAGCCTTATATCAAAATGTAGATAGTAAAATTGTCTTTAAGATGGTTTCAATTACATTAAAATACGCCTGGCGGTTTTGGCGCGATTTTCTTGTTTTGGTCCGTATTAGACATGACTTTACAAATTAACTACACTATGTTATAAGAATCAAATTATAATTTTTCTTAGATCAAATTATTAAGAAAATGGTCTAATGTAACATATATTATTTCCAAAAAATCACGACTAGCCGTTTAGACGTGATTCTCATTTTAAATTTAGCTACTGAGGGGTATCTGCGCCTTATGTAAATGTGAGTTCATTTGATCCGTTGTTGGTTGGGGTATAGTCTCCGGCATGTAACTTGCGTATAGAGCGAACGGAAAGTGGACGCGTCGCGATTGGTCAGTCGCTCCTTTTGTCAACTGACCAATCAATCACGCGCTCGGAAGAACGGTGATAAGCGTTCCCCGCGTCCCGCTTGGTAACCAAAGAGACCTAAAAAACTAATTGTGTGCATATATAACGACTCTTGCCAAGTTACGTGCCGACAACTATACTAGCTAACATAGCCAGCCTAGCTCCGCCCAAAAGCTAAACAGCTTCCTGGAGGCTTCACAGGCTTCGCGAAGAGACCTCTCTGTTCCGAGTATTTTTGCACGTTGAGATGGTGGATCACATTCCAGGATGACGGCACTTAGCTGCATTCCGTTTAGATTTGAAGCTGACCTTAGTTGAAAAGGATGAATTCCTATTACAACAAACTACTTACAGTAGGAAAGTAGTTTGTTGTGATACTGGTTATAGTTAAAGAAGTCAAAACAATACCAATTTACCTAAATTATTACGTATTAATTCTGTTATCAATACTAATTAACGCTTATTTACTTACACGAGCAATATTATGTGATTGACTTTCACTTAATCACGCCATAATATTATTGTTTATATTATTTTATAAATAGTGATATTAACAGTCGTACGATTTTAGTAATCTTCGTTAGATATTTTACGTGTCGTCGATCATCGTTGTATCATCGTTGCGTCAGAACTTGGAATGAATGAATTGAACTCGATGAATAAAGAATCAATTTTGATTTGAAGTCCGTATAAATATACATAAAATTATGAAGGACGGTGAACCTTTAATAGATTTGATAAAGACGACTGCGCTAACTTACCTAGACTGGAGAAGTGTCTACTATCATCCGATTTCTTATAAGGAACATTTAATCGACGCATCACAAATTAAACGCAAGTCAAGGCTTGCAATTGGCTGTTAAAAATTCATTCAACCAATCAGCAGCACTTTTGCATTTGACAATGTCTGTTACAGAAACAGAATACTCAATTTATATTTGGATATTCAATTTATAACTAAAAACCTGAACACAAATTGTCTTTTACTAGATATGAGAGGCAAAAGGTAAATCGCTACCGCCAAAACAACATGACCACAACCAGCACGACATATTACGAAGGAAGCCCTCGCTAAAATAGATTACGTTGGTTTGTGTCAGCGAAAAGTAAAAACAAACATTAAACCTTAATGAACCAATCACTAGGTACATTTTCCCATAAAACGTACACTCTGTTTTTCCAGCTTATTTTGGCGTAGCACGCAAGCAGGTGATCAATATATTTTGCTCTATATGAAGCAGATTAGTCTGGCCACAGAGCATTAAGACGCCTCAGCGGGCATTGATAGAGACGGCACTGAACATTTTCAATACAAACCAAACGTGTCATTGTGTGTCACAGTTTACTCATAGAAATTGACGGCGCGTGACGTCACATTGCCCCCTTTTATTTTAATATCTTTCAGTCCATCTAAAACTTGTCAGGTAGATATCGCTGTCAGCGATAAGACCGCCATTGAATTAGGTTATTTTTTGCAATAAATTATATTCTATTAACAACAAGCAACAACGATTAGCGACAAGCGTTTACATATAAAAAAAAATATTGTCACGAGAAACAAAGTAAAATTTTAGCTCAATCGAACCAGACCAATGGGAAATGCGCAACTAAATGACAGCTTGTAGTAATGGCGTCTTTAGTCAAAATTCTGTGTTCTGTGGTTTCGTCGAGGCGTCGATCTGAATCGCTTTATATGCATGAGTAAACGAGTGATTTAAAATCGAGTTTCAATACTGATTTAATGAAGTAGTGAGTTTGTTGGTTCCACTTTCATGATTTGGCTGTTTATTCTTCATTCAGTTTTTCATGCAGAATGTTTAACAGCTTGTGTCGACTGTCTGGGTTTAGCCATGTTAGCGTGACCGCGTTACACCTTCATATTTGTCACAGAAAAGTTTTAGGATAATCTATGAATTGCCTTAGAGGCTGACCCTATATTCCAAGTTATGTCCTCCAACTCGCGGCTACTTCGAATCATAAAATTGATAGTTACAAATTGTTATTTAGTGTCATTAATCGATGGCTTATTTCGTTTTCATGGCAACTCGACCGTCCTTCAAACTGACGTGGCGTATTGGTCTGACTCTTAACTGATCAGGATCTGACTCAGTCTTATCGTAACCCCTATGAGTGAAAGTTCGCGCAAAGCATGTAAAAGCTATATATTTTTGAACATTGAGACAGACGAATATCGTTTGACCAGGCCGGCCAATAGGGATGTTTCCTAGGTAGAAAAATGATAATTCTATTTAGTCCGTCAGTGAGATTGTCAAATAATATTGGACACGTATTGTTTGCTTTACCAAATCAATAAAAATTGACAAAGATAAAGCGCATCATAGTTCAGGAGTGGGGGCATGTGACGTCACTATGTCACATACTGACTCAGTGTACTAACAACGTGACGTCACAAGATATTTCAACGCTTTATATCGTCGTCACTTTACGTTTATGTGTCAAAAGAAAAATACTCGTACGTGTCCAATATTTTTTATTAATCTACTTGACGGACAAAAAAAAACTAATTTTCAGTTAACATCCGTATTAATGGTGCTTCTTAGTATTTAACCCTAATTTAGTTGACTAGAAACTTTTACCTATATATAAAGTCTTTGTTATTTTACAGTCTAAACATAACCGAAATATATCCATACGCTCTTCCTAACGTTACTCAAAATACGTTGCATTTTATTATTAGACGCTTTTTGATCTTTAACCTCGGCATTGTTTCCACAGCTGGAGCACTTTGCAACTCAACAATGTATGTAAAAATATACAGAACACTTACATACGTTAGATTTTGTGCCTATGTATCGTTTTTATGAAGGTATATTTTAATCAGAGCGATTGTGTATGTGGACAGTGCGAAGCGACGATCATTATTCACTGATTTATACCTATAGGTGCTTATAAAGGAGTTATCAGTGCTTGCGTTAGTAAGAATTGTTAATGTATTTGCTTGGTTTTTGTGCGTTATTGCACATTGGGAGTATAAATCGACTTTTTGAAGGTAATCAAAAAAAGGAGGTGATCATTTCGATATATAAGTATGTAATATTAGGGTTTAAAGTATGAAATTGCCGATTTGTACTGAAAAATTGAAATTAGTTTTTATTTTTATTTAAAATATTTATTTAATCAAAATAATAACCATTATTATCTATACATTGCTGCCATCTAATAGGAAGGTTATTTATGCCTTTGCGATAGAAGTCTGGTAATCTAGATTCGGCAAACTGTGTGAAAGCATTTTGTACTGCTGAGAAGAAAACTTTTTATCACGTAGAAAAGTGACCAAATCACGAAACAAATGGTAGTCCGTTGGAGCAATGTCTGGCGAATACGGAGGGTGACGAATGGTTTCTAATTGCAGTTCCTGTGGAGTTAAAACGGTTTCTCGTGCTGTATGAGGTCTTGCGTTATCATGGAGCAATAATGGTGAAGATCGATTCATGAGTCGGGGCTGTTTCACTGCTAGTTTTGCTATCATTGTTCGGAGTTCGGCACAGTAGACATCTGCCGTTATTGCTTGACCAGATCGGAGAAAGCTATAGTGAATAACACCATGCTGAGACCACCGAACAGTTACCATTACCTTTTTATTGGTAAGCTTTGCTTTAAGGACACGGTTGCGGCATTTGACCTGGGGTCAGCCATTGCATTTTCGCTTACGGTTATCGTAAAGTATCCACTTTTCATAACATGTCACAATTCGATCCAATATTCCTTCATTTCTGTATCGATTCAACAAGGCAACACAAGTTTTCACACGCGTTTCTTTCTGCAGATCAGTCAAATCATGAGGCTCCCATTTTTCATATTTTTTTATATGATTGATTTGACACAAAAGAGTCAATATTGTTAGTAAGGTAAAGTTAAACCATGCAGCTAATTCCTGGGTAGTTTGGCTCGGATCGGCTTCCACCATCTCTTTCAATTCATTGTTATTCGCCTGTGTGGGTGGTGGCCTGCTAGAAGTTAGCCGCAAGGTGTTTGCGTCTGCGGGGTCTTTACGCAGACTGCGCAATTTCCTTCCTACTGCTACCAAAACTGCGCTCGCCCAATCTCTTCTTCTCCCAATCCTCGATTATGCCGATGTCAGTTATTTAGATCTAACTGAAGTGCAGCTGGATAAGCTTGAGCGACTCCAAAACGTTTGCATTAGATTCATATTTGGTTTACGCAAATATGACCATGTCTCTGATTTTCGTGTTAAGCTCAAGTGGCTGCCAATCCGCTTTCGCCGGAATGCTCATATTTTATCATTACTTTACAGTATTCTGTTTATTCCTACAACCCCCTCTTACCTCAAAGAACGCTTTAAGTTCCTTCATGACACACATTCAAGGAACTTGAGATCATCGGAGAATTTGAGACTTTCGATGCCTGCTCATTCCACTAAGTTTTACGACAAATCGTTTACGGTCCAGGCTGTGCGATTGTGGAATGAGTTGCCCTTGTCGGTAAGACAAGCCCAGTCGCTGGCTGCTTTTAAGAACCTGGTTAGAAACCATTTCCTTTCTCTCTTACGTTTATCTATTTAGATCTAATTTAGTCCATTATTATTCAATCCTTTTTCATTTTTTTTTTCTTTTATCTATGAATGTATGTGACAAGTAATATTATATTTATGTATGTTTATATATGAGCTTATGTATAGTATTTAATATAGTAATATATTTTTTATTTATTTATTTATATTTTAATGTAGCATTACACCACAAACTACCCCCTGTTTTATTCTTAGATAATTATGTCCATCCAAAGGTTGTCTGGTAGATATCGCTGTCAGCGATAAGGCCGCCTTTGTACCCGTAGTTATAAGTATTATTGTAAAAGAGATGTGTAACTTTAGTGTACAATAAAGTATATTCTATTCTATTCTATTCTTCCACTTGGTTCGTTCTTTAAATCAAAGTTTCCATCACGAAAGCGTTTAAGCCAAAATCGCACGGTGCGTTCATTAGCAGTCCCGTCTCCAAAAGCAACATTGATATTGCAAGCAGTTTCGTCCGCGTCGGAACTCGTTTTCAAAACTCATTCGAATTTTCGAAGTATCCATTTTTCTTGTCTAAGCTGAATGAAAAAACCAACTGAAAGTCGATAATCGAATGTTGCACATTTTTTAAAAGAAGAACTTTATAGGTACCATGTGAAAAAAGTTTCACTCAAAAACCTCAAATCATGAAGGTTCTATGTCAATTCGAAGTACCTACTTTAATCATACTTTAACCCCTATTATTTTTGGAACTCCACTTCACATTATGTTACTCAATGTAGGCTTCTAAACAATTTTGCCAAATTTCATAAGTGTATGTATGTTTGTCCATGCATTTCTCCGAAAATACTTATCACATTCACTTTTTCACATTTACATAGTATTCCCTGTACTCCGATAAAATGCCACATTTCCCCGGACGCAGAAACTTGTTGATAGATTGCTGTAAACTGAGACTGACACATCGGGGCCACGCTGAGGTCGAAGCCTTTTGTTTTAAAGTTCACTACATTTTCTGCGACATTTACGAGCTGGCGAATGTATCCGACTATTTTCTGAAAGGGGCAGAAAAGTTGTTCGTGAATATGTTTCACATTTGGAAACGGTTTTTATCGTCAATAGTCCTGTTTCGATCATTAGACTGAGTGGTAACTGTGATATTTTTACAGCAGTGCTATTATTTCGATCACTCAATGAAAAATCTCAATTATACAAAACAACAAAAGATTCAATAGTCCGACAAAATAAATAGACCTGGAAATAATAAATGTTGACAGCATTTGATACTAATCACAATTATAATCCATATTTCACCATATGTAAATATTGAGCCAACCCGTCATAAATGAATAGGTATGTCGTCAAGTCCCAAAGGCCATGCGTGAGGGGCAAAAGCCATTAGGGCTTTATTGGATTAAAATCGGGGCTTAATCGATTTGGGGTTTCATTAATGTCCCAGACAGACACTCGTTGCTAAGGTTTATTAGATCCGGTATTAATGAACCATGTCGAAATTATTTACTAGGATATACTCGTACATACCATCACTGTATTCCTTGAAGGGTAAGGCGGAGGTGCACCTATGTGTGGACTTACTAGAAGACTATCCAATTTAAGGGAACTCATCCGTTCAGCTTGCCGCGTCTTTTCGATGCGTTCGCATCTCCATACAAAATCGTTGTTTTCTATGGACAAAAGCTGTTAAGAGCTGAATAAGTGTGGTTAGTTGCTTATTTGGGGCTTAAGCTGTCATGGAGTTATTCAGGCTAGACTTATTGTTAACGATTTCAATCATTTAAGTACTTCTTAAATAAAAACATCTTATTTCATCATCATCATCTGCTAAACCCAACATAGGAGAAACTCAAAATCAACTCGGGAAAGGAATTACTTTTCCGGCGTAGGTACTGATATTGAGTTTGGCCTCTAGTCTTATAGCCTGCCTAAGATCCGACTGCAGAAATCTGCAGGATTTTTGATTGAACTTAATTTTAATTAATTATAGGTACTTGATTTGATAGTAGAAAAGATTGCTTATAGGTTTTCTAGTTATATCTAGCCGCAATAACCTTATGTTTGATAATTAACCCCAATTATAAAAGTTTTTCAAGTGAATCCAACATCATTTAAAGGAAACGAAATTATGTAGAAAATAGAACGAATTTACTACCTCCTTTTTTTGAAGTCGGTAAAAAAATAAGGTTGCCAGCTCTCAGTTAGCCGCAACCTGCGGGTTACCGGTTTACCTGCAAAATCTGGGAATCCATAAAGGGCGGCTAATTGAGAGCTAGTTGATGTGCATACGTATCCACGATACAGGAGAAGTAGGGCAGACTTAAAAACTAGTTACGGCAAGGTGCGGGCAGGCAACCCTGCAGTAATAAATATTATAAAGAGGGATTTTTTTTTGTTTGTTGGTTTGTACCGAATAGGCTCCGATATTACTGGCCCGATTTAAAAATATCAATCACCAATAGAAAGCTACATTATTCCTGAGTGACATTGGCTATTTTTTTATCCCTTAAACAGGTCCTGTGGGGTGGTCCACAGGAGCGAAGCCACGGGTAACAGCTAGTCATTAATAAAAATCAAGTTTCATCAACAACAAAATACCTGCGTATTTTTGCAGTGGGATCTCAGTATACGAGAATAATGGAATTCAGCTGACTACAAGTATTAATATGGAGACGAAGAACAAAATTGACCCTATTACTGTTCAAACTCTAAAAACATCATATTTCACCTACCATTTAATAGCACTATTGTTGCTTGTAACAAAACTAATAACCGTATCCATATCGTGTAGCCATTTAACAGAAATGGGTCACTTTTATTGTGGCTATGAATTGATATTTTCATGACGTGGCCGGCCATTTCACTAATGGCTCGACGATTGACAGCATGGCCAGACATTGTACGATCCTATCGTAAAATAATCACACTACTCACCGTTAGTGGCGCTGACACCCCGTTGTCGAAATTGTGGTACATTGTTTATGTAAAACATCATGGCGGTGGTAAAAATCTCTTGATTTGAAAGTGAATATAATATAAAGATTGTGAAAGAAAGAGTAGTACAATGTAGTACAGACTAAAAGACACATAATATAGGTACTAGATTCCTAATAATAGGCATCAGTTAAAATACATATAAAAACCGGCCAAGTGCGAGTCGGACTCGCGCACGAATGGTTCCGTACCATTATCGCAGATAACGGCAAAAAACACGTTTGTTGTATGGGAGCCCTTAAATATTTATTTTAAGAAGTTAGTAAGAAAGTGTGCCACACCGCTGCGCCAAAAAGGTCCAGTTCAGCATAAATGCCAGACAACTAGTGCCTGACGCTGGTTCTAAACTGGAAAATTTCAAAAATATATTACCTACAAATTTATGGGGATCCTACATTAATCTTTTTCGTGTCACTGGTACGACCACAGACATAAATCTAACTAGATAACGCAAGTCCCTCCATCTGTATGAAAACCAAGCGTGCCACTTTTTCACAAACAATCTAAAAACAAATTTACTTACCAATGAAAGAAAACATTTCCAATGCCTCGGCCAACTTTTTCTATACAGTCTTGTACAGAAAAAAGTCTTGGCCGAGGCATTGGAAATGTTTTCTTTCATACACATACTTACAGCTCAATATGACATAATTAGGCATTTTTCTAGATTTTGGTGGATTTTCGGTGCCGATAATGCTAAATGAAAAGCTCAAAGTACGATCGTCATCTAGTTAGATTTATATCCGTGGGCACGACAGTAACTCAGTTTTTTTGGCCCAAAATATAGGTACCACTTTCGCGGTATCGACGGTGACAGCGCATATAAAGGTTCCAGGTTGCCTGGAAGAGATCGCGGAATGCGATAAGGCCGCCCATTGTATGTTTTAGTATTAAGTTTCTTTCTTTCTTGTATATTATGGTGTACAATAAAGTGTATATAAATAAATAAATAAAGTGACCTACCTAGGTCACTTTGCCTGCATTTGGGGCACAGATTGCAAGATAGGCCATCTAGATTAACTATATGGCCAAACATCGATGGACAAATCGTAAAACGTTAAACATTCATAAAATAAATCATAAAATGGCCAATTCTACGATATGGCTACAACAGCTGTACAAGGATTGATTGGTCCACCAATAACATAGTTTTAACCGGCGCAGTGTGTATTATGATTTATCGAGTTTTAACCGATGTAACGGCTAGTAGCAGTAACCACCGGATTGCGCGTTTGTACTTGGAAATGGTCTATAAGAGCGATTATTTAACTGGTAAAAACCTATGAAGTTATAGTTTAGTAATGAATAATTATTGTACGCAACACCTTGGGTAAAAAACCGGCCTTCTTGGATAAATAATCACTGTAACAGCTCGATTGCTTAAAATTCAATTTTATTTCTAAACGAAGCAAAAAAAAATGTAAGGATCTTAGCTGGTGAAGCTCTGTAGTTACTGCCTACCGCCATGGAAAAAGGCCTAAATTTAAGTTATGCTGATTGCCAATGGAAAAGTAAACTATTTAAACTTAATATTTAGTTCACTAAAAGGTGACTGCCCCGTTTAGCAATTACCCTACGGAGATTGCTCGCTTTATCTTTTAGAAGACAGTTTATTATGAGCCGTATCTATGGGAGTTCAATGTCCATTCATCGAAGCAAGAGATATGAGTAAAGTACACTAATTGGCATCTCCTATCTAGCGAATGCCAAAACAAATTGGTTAAATTGTTTATGATGCTATTACAACTGCAAACGATGTAACTTTATTACTGTTCTTTAGTGTTTCTTATCACATAATATCAGATATATTATATCCAAAAAACCGGCCAAGTGCGTGTCGGACTTCGCACATGGAGGGCTCCGTACCAAACCGCAAAATTTTGTCGTAACAGGAAAAATGAGGAAAATTCAAAGAAAAATCTGATTTATCAATATATTGATATTCGTTAGTAAAATATACGTAATAATAAACGTTATCACCAAATTTCAAGTTCATAGGTCAATGGGCAGTTACAAAATTCATCGATACAAAATTTTGTAAAAAAGCTGACTTTGGTGGCTTCTCATTCCTTTGTTTTTCAATATTTTTGAAAACAAAAAATACAGTATTTATCTACTCAAAAAAACGATACCCCACTCGATGGGGAAGGAGCTCTAAAAAACGATACCCCACTCGATGGGGAAGGTCAATTTTTTTTTCACACGCCCCCTTGTATTTTAACGGGGCTCCCCCGTTAAAAATATAAAACATATTTTTTGAAAATTTGCATGGCTTTGGGTCAAAAAGATGCTTATACTGCGAAAATTTGAAGATTAGCTTTAGAGCTATCATTCGTAATCAAACACTAATCAATCTGACTAGTGTTTGATTACGAATTCAGCTGGGTACAAATCGATATTTTACAGGGAGAGATTGCCAATTTGTTTATTTGTTTACCTTCGCACTGGAACGCCATCAGCCATCACACCATTGGAGTACAAACTTACAAATAACAACTGTAAGTCCAGGTTTCCTCACGATGTTCTCCTTCACCGTTGTCAGCGATGTCCAAGATAAGCTTAGAAAGTACATATGAATTGAAAAAGTCACATTAGTACTTGCTCGGATTTGAACCCACGACATCAAGCACAAGAGGCGAGGTCCTAGCCACTGGGCCACCACGACATCTAACCTTCATAGCCCAGTAATTTGGTAACGCAATGCCCCTTGGCAAGACTGGTGTCAGATGTTTTGGCTTCTAGTAAGAAGTCGTTGCCTTTCTAGACCAACGGCACGGTATTAACAATATGCGTCTGAAACATTTTCATCCAGTATAAAATTACTAATACAAATATTTTCTTGTTCCAGGTCTAATATGGTTTATAGTGCCAGTCTCGATGATCATCTGCAATGACGTCATGGCCTACGTGTTTGGCTTCTTCTTCGGCAAGACCCCTCTGATCAAGCTGAGCCCTAAGAAGACCTGGGAAGGGTTCATCGGTGGAGGAATATCTACCGTTGCTTTTGGATTGGTGGTATGTATCATATTCACTTTGTTGGAACACTTTTCCAGCATCAGCAACATGTGATAAAAATGTTGCCAAGAGAACATAACGTAATGAGAATCGTTGCTTCTCTGCTTTTTTCCAATCCTGCAAATCCCGCGGGATACCGCACTGGAAACCCCGCATTGCGCGGGATTGAAAAATGGCGCGGTGTCTCGGTATTCTGAGATTCACAGTTTTGATTTGAAGCCCTTACTACTCGTAGATCATAGAAAAGACAAGGATTAAGCTTTTTTTAATAGCATAGCAACAAGATGTTTTCAAATTAACACTAAGAATACACGGCGCGACAGATAATAATCTATTCCGAACGTTTTGGTGTGTAAAACCTTAAACCTTACTGGAAGTAAGGTGCATCCTACTAATATTATAAATATGAAAATTTTGATGGATCGATATTTGTTAACTCTCAACTCAACCACGCTAGAACGGCTGAACGGATCTGGATGCAATTTGCCACGGAGATAGATTATTTTATTTATCCCGGGAGTATGTTTCCTTGAGATAATTTACAACATTCACGCGGGCGAAGCCGCTGGCAGAAGCCAGTAATGAGATATTTGCTACCTCATATGCCTCAAAGTCTCTGTCACTCACTTTGATTAAAAATATATTATTTCTCTTCCACAGATGTCCTACATGATGTGTCAATACCCGTACCTGGTGTGCCCCATCGAATACTCGGACTCTTTGGGCCGCATGACTATGGACTGTGAGCCATCGCTGCTGTTCCGACTCCAGGAATACACGCCACCGCAGTTTATGCAGCCTTTTATGAAAGTTGTAAGTATTTTTGATATTGAATAGTTTTATTTTTTACCTAACTTACTGTGCTGATAGGTAATAATGTAGAAAGATTTAATAGCTAGTCGAAATTAACCTTTTTAACTAAAAGCAAACTCTTAGGGAAAATTTAATTATCTGTATGGTTCGACTTGATATGGATTGGACGCGAACCGTTATCGTGAGCTATAAAAAGTCTCTGCGAGTGACTATACATAAGAAGTACATGACATGGTTATTTTACACCCTATTCCTATGAGCAAAGGGAGAAAGGTAGTTGACCGGGAACTGACGCCGTAGAACAAAGTTTGTTTGAAATCATTTTGCCTAATACAATTACTTTCAAAATCAATGACGAATTTTTGCCGCGTGTTTGTTTGTTTTTTTTTTCAATAAACAACTTTCTATTTACAAGCCAGTTCGAAATTTAAATAAAACCTTTGATAAGTTACCTTGGATGTCATGTTTCGGAGTAAATTATAGTTCCATATTTAAATTACACGACGTATATAAGTTTTCTATGTAATTTATTTGGCCGCTAAACACGACAGATATGAATTTTCATATAACTTTTACCGGCCGCTGCTCGCATGTATTTGGCCAGTACAGCATTTTCGATTTATCTCGAAGAAGGTTGTCAAAATATTGCTCAAATTTCGCTAAGTCCCTATTGATTTAATTATCCACCACCTGAGAAGCGTGGCCATTCCCTATCGGGGGGTGCTCACTTATGCCATCGTAAAGTATATCATATTTCTACACAACTTAAATCTATTTACCCTTATTTCCAGCTGGGCCTGGAGACCATGAACATCTACCCCTTCATGATCCACTCGCTGTGCCTGAGCACGTTCAGCTCCGTCATCGGACCCTTCGGAGGATTCTTCGCTTCAGGATTTAAACGCGCGTTCAAAATCAAGGTAAATACTTCATTTCATTTTGATAAATAATGAGAGCTGTCGCGTATGAATTTACTGCTAGAGGCGCTAGTGTAGGTATGATAAAGGCAAACTGCCAAATATTGTGGGCTAACTATACTTAAGATTGCACTAGTCGATCATTCTTCCATACAAACGTAATCTGGCGATTACTTCACTGTTTGATTTAGACTTGTTATTTTAAAAAAATATATCAATTTGTCTCATCATTGTCTAGTCCTGTATGGAAATAAGTACCATAAGAAGAGGGAAAATTGCAAAACAGCCACCATACAGGGATAGTTCAAAAATGCAAATAATTTTATTTTGAAAATATACATTTAGTCGTTTTTTCATGATATCCATACTCCCAAAGGCCTGTTTATAAAATTTCGCGCGCTTGTTTTCGTACTAAATCATCATCCACTTCGTTACAAATTTGCAAAAGTGCTTATTCGTACGTGAACTAGCTTCTTACTGCTCATCACAGCATTTATATCTTTCGCACGTGTTGTCGGATTAGGTAGCATGCATTTTAACCCCGCGCACAAATTAACAAATTAACGTATGTACGTAATACGTAGGCCTATTATTATGTTACTGCAGTAAATAATAAACGAATGCAAAAAAAACCTTTTTGGTTATTCCTTAATGACTAAAATTACTTTTGGGTTACTTGATAATTATTGGGAACTAAACTAGACCGTGGGCTTAGTAAAAGAATTGAATAGCATCATAGCTGCAGTGTAGCGTCCACTGTTAGATGTTATCAGCCTATTTCTTACTGATAACGGCGCTAATGAAATGTTCATCGGTACAAAGTATTGCGGACTTTAATTGTTCTTGCCTGATAATCAAACAAATTGATTAATTTACTAAGCAAGAGGTTGTGTCATATCTTTTTGCAAATAGTAATCTTGTCTCAACCCGTTCTATAAACCTCGCTCAACTTCTCAACTCTATTCCAGGACTTCGGCGACGTAATCCCTGGCCACGGCGGCATTATGGACCGTTTCGACTGCCAGTTCCTGATGGCCACCTTCGTGAACGTGTACATCACCAGCTTCATTCGCACCGCGACGCCGCAGAAACTGTTGCAACAGGTGAGTCACCGTGATTCTTTAACAAACTACTGGACAGCCAAAAGTACCCTTCATAAATACTATGGTATCTTTGGTTCAAATAAATCTCACTCGATGGCGCGATATGCATATATCTGTTATTGAATGTGTAAAATTAACATTTTCTGTAATAGAACATAAAAATTGTATTTTCTTGTTTAATCACCTATTCTTAGTACAAAATTATGGAATATTGGGCTTTTAATTCACATTTTAAAGATTATTTGTACGGATCATTTAAGATTGATGCCAATAGATGGCGCGGTTTTAAATTTCTGAAGCATTCCACTCGATTGTTTAAATTTGCATTGTAACACATTTTGGTGCAAAGAAACTGTAAAAACGTGCAAAAAAAATACTTTAAAAAATACTATAAAACAAACCTTCACTGTATTTAGAGAAAAAAAAAGTATTCACGAACCGAGTAAACCCTTTTACTTGCAAGTTGCTGCTAAAGATCGGCCGTTCAGAGAATGCGTTCCTGACACGTCGCGATTGAACTAACGACGTAACTTTGTAACGGCGTTGCAGTTACGATAAAAATATTTTTGCTGGTTGTTTACCGTTTTAACAATTGATGAGCATTAAAACAACATTATTATATCAAAAATCAATGAATTTTATAATTTTGTGCCAAACTGAGTGTCAAATAACTTGGTAAACAATATTTTTATAAATCTATACTGCGCTATTACAAGGTTATGTCAGCGCTTTATATTTGTAGTGCTGTGCTAACAATAACAGGCAATAATAGTATCGTAATCTGTTCTTATACAGTTATACTTTATAAAATAATACGTTTTGTTTTTCTTTTTAAGAATTTGAAAATAATGGACTATAAGATAACTTTTATGAAATATAAAAATAAAACTACGACCAAACCGAACGCGCGAAAGAAAGTAGCATTTTTATATTTAGGTTGAAAATGGTAACCCCAAATGGCGTTACTACCATTTTTATACTTAGATTAAAAATGTTAATCCCAAATGGCGTTATTGGCCGCCATTTTGTGACGCTAAAACAGTCGTCTGTTGTCGTTTCGTGCGCATAGACCACGTTCTTCAAGTGTTTTCGATCTGTTTTTATTTGATTACCCGGCTGTCGTTTAATGGACTGTTTCTGCTTTTCAAACTGACATCGGCGCTAAATCGGACTTCGATTGTGTTTTGTATTGCGTTCTTTTTACTTTTGGTGCATAATAATGCCTAAACGTGGACAAACATTGAAAAGTGGAGCCCGTGAGTTAATCATCAAGCTGCAAGATTACTTTGAGCGGGAGCGGCAAAATTGCGGACCCCTGGTACCTGTCGAACAAGTACAAGAACGCGTCTCTCAGGCGCTTGGAGTTAGCAAACGAACGATAACAAATATTAATAAAGAAAAGTTCGGCTCTATTGGCACGGAAGATAATATTTTACGTACTCCGAAGAAGAAACGTAGAACTAAACCCGTGACAGATATTGAACCTTTGACGCCGATGCAATCAGAAATCATATATATGGTTACTATTCCAGAAATGAATAACTCAACAGGAAGAAGCTTTTGGCATCGTTAAGAGAAGCTGGACTGTTTAGCGGGGGTAAAACTGCTTTAACCAAAATCTTAAAAGATATTGGTTTTTCGTATAAAAAAACAGACAAAAGAAAAAATTTATTAGAACGATGCGACATAATTTTAAAACGGATAAGTTTTTTGAGAGAAGCAAAAAAAATTGATAACTGGGATAATGTCGTGTTCATTGACGAGACATGGCTAAACGCCAATCACACGGTTTCCCGTACTTGGACGGATGATACACAAGCGTCGACGTCGAAAGTACCAATGGGTAAGGGGGGCCGTCTGATAATATGCCACGCAGGTTCTGCAAAATACGGCTTTGTGGAGAACGCGTTACTGGCATTTCAATCAAAAACCACAAATGACTACCACGAGGAAATGAATGCTACTACATTTAAAGAGTGGTTCCAGAACGTGCTTTTGCCCAGCCTACCAGAGCCTTCTGTAATATTCATGGATAATGCCTCTTATCACTCGGTTCAAATACAGAAACCACCTACCCAAGCTAATAAAAAAGAAGAAATGGTGGCTTGGTTACAAGCAAAAGGCATTGACGCAAATATGCAGATGCTAAAAGCAGAGCTAATTAAATTAGTTAAAGAAAATAAAGCGGCAAATGTGCGATACGAAATCGATGAACTGGCTCAGGAGTACGGTCGTCGCGTTCTAAGAATTCCACCGTATCATTGCCAATATAACGCGATCGAGCTAATCTGGGCTCAAATAAAAGGTTACGCCGCCCGCCACAATACTTCCCCGCCATTCAGCACGAAAAAGATGATGACCCTATTAAAAGAAGCCTGCGAGGAAGTCACAAGAGATGACTGGGCAAAGGTTGTTGAGAAGACTAAAAACCTGATTTTGGAACATTTTGACCGAGATATCAGGATTGATTCTGTTATTGATAGTAATATAATTATACATGTAGGCGAAGATGATGATGAAGACACCACCTCCTCAAGCGAATCGGAGTCTGATTAATATTCTGTACGCAAATTCAATTCAATGTACTTTATTGCATAGAAATACAGATTGTAACTTTGTAACAAAGAATAAATAAAACAATTTTATTATATTAATATTACCTTTTTTTGGTTTCCACTTAAATAACTAAAATATAAATTTTAAATGATTCCGCCAATTTAAAACGAAAATAATCTTAAAAATAATGCGGCGGGTTCATTTTGGAGGAACGGTAACGAACTCAGTGTTATGTTGTGCCCATCACTAGTCGTGACTAACTGATAGGTGTCAGGAACGCATTCTCTGAACGGCCGAACTTTAACACCATATATCTATCGCCGTGGAACAGAAACGAACACGATTGATGGACAAAAAATAATCGGTTTAATCAGACTAAAAACATTTACATCGTTTCTTTGTATGGGATGAGGCATCTGTATGCTAGAATTATATTATCTGTGCTATGGTGTAAGTTGGGACCATGAAGTAACTACTATAAAGCCGGCTATTGAATTATACAACTCTTAGATGGAGCCACTACCACCAACGCCATATCATCATACATTGGGCATGTCACTATCTACGATGCTCTGCGAACTTATGAACATAAAGAGGCCGGACACACCCAATAGTCCTCCAATCAATATCGTCTGTCACGCTTATGTATTCTTTCCATTTTATAATTATGACTAGTTGTCCTCCGCGGCTTCGCTCCCGCCAACTGGCTGCCATTGGTAGGTAACCAATCCTACCCTATCTGCCCTACCCTACCTACCTACCTTACCTACCCACCTACCTACCCTACATTAAAAAAGTTATAGAGAGCCAACCTTAAATAATAAACATATGCTATCGCGGACCATTTTTTGAACATTTTAAGAGAATAATTCCGTCATGCATGATTGTTGCGTAAGTTTAATCGTTTACGCAGCGCACGCAACGGAATCTCTCAAAAGGAATAAATTTGCCCCGTTTTTAACCGACTTCGCAAAAAGGAGGAGGTTCTCAATTCGACTGTATTTTTTTTTTTTTTTATGTTTGTTACCTCAGAACTTTTCATTGGGTGAACCGATTTTGAGGATTCTTTTTTTATTTGAAAGCTGGTGCTTGTCGTGTGGTCCCATTTAATTTTCATCAAGATCTGATGAAGAACTTCGGAGAATTACATCAGAACTCTTCAATAAATGACGGCAAATCACTCGGGATAGATCTAATCGCATGTCTGTTTATTGTTTACACCATTTCATAACATAACATTACACTGGTACGCTCTAAAGGGGTACACAGGTGTGAACAGTTCACCCTGGTATACTCTCATTGCACCGGTTTTGTATAAGTTTCATGTCTTGGGTTAATCTATTCTTGCTTCACTTTGGGCACTATACGCGTAGGTACCTAGCCTATAGAACTGGTCTATTATGTACCACAACTAAAAAGTGGAAAATAAAAAACTTTTCTACAAAAATTACAACCGACTTCCAAACAAACACTACAAAGTAAAAAATAACTTCAATTTCGGAAGTCGGTGTCAAAAAACGAAAAACGAAAACAGAAACACCGACTTCCGAAATTGAAGTTATTTTTTACTTTGTAGTGTTTGTTTGGAAGTCGGTTGTAATTTTTGTAGAAAAGTTTTTTACAACATTTTTCATTGATGCTCCGCTCCTTTTAGCTGTATCGTGATGTTATATAGCCTTCCTCGATAAATGGGTTAAATAATTTTTCAAATCTGAGCGGTAGTTCCAGAGATTAACTCGTTCAAACAAGCAAACAATCAAACTCTTCAGCTTTATTATATTAGTATAGATACAAGGTTCTTTACTCACAAACTTCTTTTAGATGAAAATCCCTTGAATACGGTAGTCACGGTAATGTCCACTCAAAGAGGAAACGCACATTTGTTCCATGCGGGCCTATATGCGCCGTCGTGGGAACGACTGCATTGGTGATGGGGCACACTGAGCATGGCGGGTCGATATCTGTCGGGGGTGCGCGCCAATTCACTTTTATCGCCGGCCCCCGACTCATTGTAGCGGTAAGAGCTGATTTTAGTCAGTAGGAGACCCGACATAACAGAATCCTCTGATTATAAGCACAGATAATATAATACTAGCCTACAGGTGCCTCATCCCATACAAAAGCTAGCGTTTTTCGTCTGATTAAGATGACTATTTTTATAAGTACTTCGATCGCGTTCTGTTCCGTTCCACGGCTATAGATGGTGTTAGCAGCAACTTCCAAGTAAAAGGGTTTTCTCGGTTCGTAACAATTTTTTTTCTTTAAATACAGTGACGAATTGTTTTATCGTATTTTTGCACGTTTTCAGTTTCATTGTACCAAAATGTGTTACAACTTAAAAAAATCGAGTGGCATGCCTCAGAAAATTAAAACCGTGCCATCTATTGGAATCAATTTTAAATAATCCGTTCTAATAATCTTTTGAAATGTGAATTAAAAGCCCAATATTCCATTATTTTGTGCTTTGGAGAGTTGATTTAAAAGAAAATAAAAAATGTATGATCAATTCTAGAAAATGTTTATTTTAAACACAATTCAATAGCGAATCAATCGATGCATATCGCGCCAGTGACATTTATTTGAACAAATTTTTCTTTGTTAGCGCAGGAACCCCGTGTCATAAGTCAGCTGTCTTGCCCTCAAAAAAAATCGAAAAAGAAATACTGACCTGTCTTTTCCTCTGTTTAACAGGTATACAACCTGAAACCCGAACAACAATTACAAATGTTCTACGCCCTGAAGGAATCGCTGGAACACCGGAATATACTGAACCTGGTACCTTAGACGCAGCGCGTAACTTCAATTCAGGTAATGTTAGAAGGTCATAGCAGGCATAAGGAGGACTTTACACTTGACGGGGAAACGCTGCGATTAATGATCAGGGAATATACGGGTACGTCTTTTTTGGTTGGCTTATATGTTAGTGAAATTATCTTAAATAGATCATGGTCGAAAATAAAAACTTTGTTAACCTTCAATGCGCAATTTCCTTCGGGAATCGGGTTTGCAATATTACTAACGTTTGCGCTATGTTGCCTATAATGTTACTGGAAATGTCAAAAAATCTGTAACGATTAAACTTTTATTCATTGAACAATATCCAATGTTAAATGCTATATCATACTCTACGTGATATTGACATAATTGTAATTGGCTTAACACAAAAACCAGTAATAAAGCGTTTTACTTATAAGAATGTGATAAGCAGATTAATTTGACTTTCAGAAAACTAAAAATGTTTTTTTTACCACAAAAACCAGTAAAAACGAGTTGAAGTTGTTAGACGAATGTGACAAGCAGATAATTCAGAAAACTAGATAAAAGATGATAATATGTGAAAATGTATCGCAAACGCTGACTTATATCCGTAAAGTGTACAAGTTCTCTAAGGTTGAACATATCCCGCGTACCTTGCAATGAATACATTTGTTCTAGTCTTATTTTGTGATTATCATTTACTTTGATATACAGATTGACACACATGAAACACGTATATTCTTTAGCCAATTCATATAGGCCGGTTCACATTTTTATCGACGTGGCATATCAACAGGATCCATACCTATTCGGTCTGAAGAAATAATTAATAGTCTTTATCGGAAAGAGATTGCCTTTTATCGATATTCTTACAAAATTTTTCGATAGTCGATAGAGTGGGCGACTTTTGTGCGTCTCTATTGAAAATTGTCTTGAACCAGTATTTGTTTAGTAGTCGATTTAGTTCCCAGTACCTTATTTATGTGATATAAAATATATACTCAGAGTAAATTCAATAAGTTATTCTCAACCAAAGAAAAAAATATCAAAGTAAATGATAAACTCAATCCATATAAAGAAATATACATAGAAGTAATTTATTAATCTCCCATACTACATAACATTATCCTTCGGGAGATATAATACTATAATTATATTGAATTTAAATACTTATAGTTATAATGTAGGCTACAATAATAGTTAAAATTAATTATAAAATTATCTACAGCAGAAAAGTAGCGATTTTTTGCGTGTAGATGTATTAAATGACAAATTAAATGAATTCGTTACTATCTGTCATTTAATAATCATATAAATTGTGTATTTGTCATCTAACTTGAAAGCTTGAAAGAAATAGGTATGAATGATTTATTAAGAAGTATAGACAAATGTAATAGGTTGATTGTCTCATTCAAGCTTGTTAGTGTAAAATACACAAAATAAAAATATTAAATGTGGTTTTGTGCTAATAATTAGGGCATAGTTTATCTTCGTCTTCATAAAAACTGAAAAATCTTTAAAAAAATATGTCCTGTTTATTATAAACCACTCGAATTGATGTATAAAAGCTGTCTATATAGACATTACTTTAAATAAGTATTTATAATATGATTCTTCCTCGAATTTTTATGTGTAGTTTAAATGAATGCCTCATACAATTTGTATTGAATCTATTAATTTGTTTCTAGTTTATTTTTAGTTGTCTTTTGTTTGAATGTATTTAAATAGTTGGATTGATTAAGTTGGCCTGAGAGGGTTCGTATTGCGCTTAGATAACATTAAAGCTCGCTTTATAAATGTAATATGTTTACCACTGAACTAAGTATTCTTTAGAAAAAAAATAGGTCAGATAAAAAAGAAAAGAAAATTCTAGACGTAAAAAAATCGTCCAGAGAATTCAAATGGTTCCCTAATTGCTTAGTTCAGTAGTGTATATTGAAGAAAAGTTATATTTTTTTGGATTAGACAGGGAATAATGCATTTGTATTTATGCTTTTGACTGAATAACGAACGACTGTTACATGTGCTAAAGACTTTTTGAGAGTTTCCTTTTTGGTACGTAAACGAATTGCCAGAATAATTAATTATTACTAAACTATTTTACAATCTTATATAAAGTTAAAATCAGTTGAAATACCTTCTCTTGGTTTTTAAATTGATTAGTAATAGGTTTTCGGCCTGATTATTATTTAATTTTGCAGAAATGCGTCGTTTTGGCCGTCTTTAGCAATTTCTATTTATTTAATAGGAAGAAATTAAAAGTAATATGGTACATATTTAACCAGCGAAGATAAGATAAAGAAATTAGAAGAATGGGAAAAGTCTGCAGTTTCACTTATCATTAAAACTCAGCAAAACTGCTAACAGTCTGCACACTTTTCAAAATACATTGGTAATTCAAAAATATTAATGTAACTAAATATTATTCAAAAGAATAAAGGATTATTAATAAAAATTAAAACAAAGGATTATTTAACAAAAAATATTATAATAAAAAATTATCAGCGTTACGATGGAACTTGTTAAGTTTGGTGATGTTTTTTTATTGTGATTTTAAGTTACGTTGGTATTCTCATGTTGATTTATCGCTTTACGTGTTTATTTGATGCTCGTTCGCTAGCTTTTAGTGTTGTTTAGCATTTGTTAGGTTAGTTTTTAGGTATTTTTCTTTTGACATCGGTCGTATAGTTATATTTTTGTTGAGAATATTTCTGCTGAGACTCTGCAGCGTCACATATTTTTTTATTTATGATGTCAAAGGAATTGTAGAAGGATTATTTATAAACATGTTAAAATTATATCCGAATCGGTTTTGAATTTTTACTATGTTGGTACTAATAGTTTGAGTATATCTTCATATAAGGTATCGTGTCTTTACAAAAATATGTCTCATAAAATACTTAGTTTTATACCTATTGTTTGTTCTCAAACGGTGACGGTATTTAAGTAACGAAACTATAAATGATTTGATTACCTATTATTAAAATGTATAGTGTGAAAAACAAAACCATTGAAGTATCCCATAATTTGTAGATTCATATCCTAAGTAAATATTACGTTAACACGGCCCCAAGTACATAGTTTTATTGTATTAAAACGGGAACACAGAAAACAATGCTATATCTAAAACAAAATTGTCATTTAAACGCTCTGCTGTGCCCCAAAAGTACGTAACCTGATGAGTACCTACCAAAACGCTTGTGTAAGTTAGGACCAATCAATGGATTAAAGTATGTTGTTATAAAAACAAGCTATTAAGTTTATTTGCCATAGGACAAATTGCACTGTTCGTTTTATGATAGTCTATGTATTTAGAAGTAGATTTATTTGCCGTTATAATAATGCCCGGAGTATTTAAATATTATGTTGTGTGCGTGTGTGTGTGAAATGTACGTTTTCTCAAACATGCTTGGAAATTTGAGCAGTATTTTGACAACCCCATTCGATATGAATCGAAATTGCTGTACTGGCCAAATACATGCGAGCAGCGGCCGGCTGAAATTTGTATGAAAATCCATATTTGTCGTGGTTTAGCGGCCGAATAAATTACATAGTAAACTCATATCTGTCGTGTAATTTACAAATGGATCGATATTTTACTCCGAAAGGCAACCAAGGAGGTAACTTATCAAAGATTTTATTTAAATTTCGAACTGGCTCGCAAATAGAAAGCTGCTTATTGGAAAAAAAACAAATGAACACTTTAACGCTGGAAAAATTATGGTTGTTCCTTGTTCGTCATTGATTTTGAAAAGCAATTGTATTTGATAAAATGAGTTCTAGGGTACTACTTAGTTTTAATTTCCGCGCATTATTTGAGAAAAGTACTACAAGCCTTGGCCACAACTCGGCATTGATGGACTTACGTATGTGTGCCGAGACGAACGCAGTAATGTACTGTAAATCCTAAACAATTATAAATAAAGGGTGGAAATAAAATATTTCTAGAACATACTTCATAGAAAAAATATTTTAGTTTTCAATAAAGCCTATTCATTCCATCAGTTAAGGAAAACTGCAGAGTTATTTAAACTCTGCAGATCTACTTACACATTTTCCAACATACTCTTAAAAATAAGAAATTCGTGCATTTCACTTACACAACACAGTAAGGCGTTGCTACATTGTAATAGTATTAAAAGTATTGATGTTAATCGTTAAGATAGCTGTGTATATGCATCGTGCTAAATGTCTAGCGTATGTGATAATTATGTTTAAAGAGCTAATGATACAGTGACTTTTCCATATCATTAATTTGCTTTTAATGTCATAATGAAATAAGAATCATTTCTGTACTTTCTGCATACTAACAGCTTAGCATAATTATTACAGTCATGTTGAAAAATTAGGGGTGACCTTTATATATTCCAAATCGGATGGACGGATTTCAAGCTCATAATTTAAAGGCATGTCCGTTTCTGGGAATAAAATACTCATTTGCTTTCTTTCTTTTTTTTTGATGCACTTCTATTTTCATACTGTCAAATATTTGATAACTATGGACGACTTATTATATTGTTAGCTCTGCCCACACCTACCAAATGATGTCTTACCAGCACTTCTCCGTTATAAAATATCTAAAAATGTCACAAAAAAAGATCTTGAATCCATATTTGTAAATTAACGTGATGTAAACACTCCTTACTGTTAAGATATTAATTTGATGGAGAATTTTAATACTTATTTAAAGATTTTTTATTCCTTTTCAAACAAAAAAAATCTGCCAGTGAATTTACTCTTAAAGATTCCAAAACTGGAGTAAAAGTAAGGGGTGTTTGTATCACAATATCTTACATTTGCGCATTGGCGTACCTAATAGATAATCATACTGTCTGTATTGTAGAGCTAGATGTGTTTTATGATATAAATTATTTATTGGATATGTGAAGGTAAAATAAATGGAATCCTAAAGGTGTCAGCTTGATTTTTATTTCTTACTATTCCGTTCGAACTACAGCTATATACAGTACAAACATTTTATTAATTTCTCTCGGAAAACTTCGTGTTTCGTCAGTCGTCGGATTTCAATCAGTAGCCCTTTGCACTTGGTGTAGACCGGACACTCTCAATCAACTTGGAAGTATATAGAGTTGTTAATTTTCTTTTAACATAGTGTAAGTTACTTTAAAAATGGGAGGAAAGCTGCTAAAGCTGCTATTTTTTTTTTGCTATTAGTTTGTGAATAATGTACACACGCAAATTGATATAAAATAAATATTCCACAGAAAATAGTTGTACTGTAATTCACTAGAATGGCAAATACAAATGACACAAACGTGAGAATGATTCACACCCAAATGCAGGAATAATGATCATCTCTGCTACCAACGGACCTGCTGTTTAGCTATTTTGTTACTTTTAAAATGAGCTAGTTCTCACTTCTCTGTCCTTTTTTTAATTTTAGTTGTGTAGACAGTTCAATTTGAATTGAATTGGCAGTCAATTCTCAGTTGCTTTGGTAGTCCAATTTCGATTGCATTGGAGCAAATCTGTAATGTCCCTTCCCAACGTAACCCAAAGCTTGTAAAGCCCAGACAGTCATGGTCAAGCACCAAGGATAACAGACGTGACGGTCATAGCAACAATTCAATAGAAAACCATGAACAGCATTATCACCAAAGAACCAAAGCTAATCTACAAAGGTCGCCAGTCGAGTGGCGTTGAAATTCGTTTCAATACAAATATCATTGCAGACGGCTTCCTTCTTTCCCGAAGGTCTGCTCTTGGTCATTGTCACTGTAACCATGCTGCAACCACATCCTGCGCGTGACACTGGATTATAGCGTGGAATACCTACTAGAAATCAGCATATCATTCTACGCCTACTTCTCTGTTGTTTCGCTCTTGGCAGAGCGGTCGTGCTCACGTCGAGGCGTCCACGTCGTCGGTAGATGCGGACACAGCTCTTCGCACGATCTCCCGCTATCTCTCCCTGTTGGCGGACTGTTTGGCGCAGTCAGATATGAGGCCTCCTACTGCTTGCGGACACAGCTCTCCGTACGATCTCCCGCCATCTCTCCCTGTTGGCGGACTGTTTGACGCAGTCAGATATGAGGCCTCCTACTGCTGATTTCACTTGATCAGTCCAGCGCATAGGTGATCTGCCGCGCGATCTGGTTTTATCCACGCCTAGGTACTGATTAAACTGGACTTGGTACCTAATGCCATAGAAAAATAAATATTATTAGAACGTGTCTCCACCTAACTGCGTAGGTATCAAAACTTATGTGTGGGTAATTACATATCAAATCTGCCACACTATTCCAAAACCAAAATCAAGTAGCGACCACCAGAAAAACCGAGTAGAAAGCCTGCTGCTGAGTTATTAATATGCTAATCAATTACTGGATTAGATACCTAAACACATTCCAGAGCTAGTCTTGTTGTAAGCCATAGAGGAAAATACTAATACCATTTAAACTTCACACTTCCTTAGAAATTGAATTACTTTTCAAAACGATAATGACGTCATTTTGATGGGTGGGCTAAGAATTAGCGGTCACCCACTAGCACAATGACTGTCGTTTTGAGCTACAATCGACGGTTTTGCAGACCCTTTTAAGGACCAAAATCTACAACAAACTCGTCTAAATTAAATAATAAAGTCTAACCAGCTAGCCCAGTTGTACGACACAATCATACGGAAGTGTGTTCCGATCATCGATCGTCTAGTTTTTGCATACAGAGGAGAGTAGGAACGCGTGCGCGGTTCCCACGCGTCGCTTGCGCAATGCAATCTCGTTCTGTATTGTGTGTATTGGGTTTGTGTCCAAATTTCACACGGTAAGGGTTTATGACGTTAGGCTATATAATTAAAAAATATATATGGCCGTTTTGTTCGCTCTCCGGCGCCGGTTGCGACTGCTACTGCCACGTATGACGGTTGTATCTGCCCGCTCCCTTTCCACAAAATCTTTTGCAATCAGCAATTGTTAGCAGGAGACGTCGGAGTCCTACGTACTCTTGCCTCCGACCATGGACTGGACAACGTCCGGAAGCGAGAGGTTATCCGCAGCACCAACTACCGCCAAGTTCCGCAGTAATGCACTACCTAGGTTGGGCGTTCCTCAAGGGTGCGCTGTGTCGCCGAGGCAGTTGTCATATTGCTGGCACCGAGCATCGGGTCCCGACCTATTCCAACGGAAAGACGGAAAGTGCTAAGGGTACCATGCTGTTTCTCCAGCCACTCCTTATCGACCGCTTCACCGCCGCTATTGCAGCGTGCCCTAAAATAGATGCCACAATGGAAACGCGCCATAACGGGAGTATTACAAAGATGACATTTATAATTCCAACCGCATCGAGTCGTCTGCGATCCGAATAAAAGCGAAATCACTTAATACCATTTACAGTAAAGTTTTGTTAGCAGATAAAAGAAATCCGCGGTGAGATCCTACGCTAAATAGAACAGAGATAACGTCGTGAATACTGATTGTGATTAGTTGGATAAATCCTGTGAGTCATACGCTTTCACCGTCTCACGCAACTTACGCGCTAATCCGTGCGTAAGAGAATTGATTACATTATTTTGTGATTCAATTGAAGAGGATTTTGTTTCGTCATTTTTAAAACTGATTGTAATCGGCTTGAGTTAAGGGAAGACGCGTTTCTATAGAAATTGTTATAAAATTGATCTACATATAAAACAGTCTCCTCTCTCCTTTTAACTCCAGTACATACTCGTACTTATATTTATTAGTTTATTGCCATATTGGAACGCCATACAGCAATTACACCAACAAAGCACTTCTGCTGCTTTTATTCACCCTGTGCGTGGTGGAGTGGTAGCTAATACCTAGTTGTAGTATGAAAGAAAACTGAGACTACTACTCCAACTACAAATACGGTACCTACGGAAGTACCTACTTTCTGACAGAAGAGAAATGTATAAGTATGATTTATTATTTTCAGTTTATTTCGCCTATCAAACAATGAAGGTGGTAACTAGTTTTCTAAGCTGACGGTCAACCAGTCCATTCCAATATTAGAGTGGCGACTAGAGGGTGCAACGAACCGAACAGATATATGCACAATTTCAAAGGCCCGTTGCTACCAAAAAAGGTGATTGCAATTTTGTGCATAGTTTAAGTAATAGTAGAGCTCTTTGTGAGGGAACTATAACAACTAATAAAGACACACTAAGGAGCATTACGCTGGTCAGATCAAATCCTAACCTGAGTAAACATTAAAGTCTCAGAAGCTGTTGTTGCTGAAAATAGGAGCAAGGAAAGGACCGTTATCAAGGGAGTCTTCAAAACATGACTTGGTCACATTCGACTGCATTGAGAAAACGTTGCAAGGAGGAGAATGTTTGCTGAGCGTGATTAGATATTATTGTTATGTCCCTAACGTCATCACTAAGGCTCTCCACAGATATCTGAGATAAGTGTATTAAAACTACAAGCTGACTGCAGCGGTCTGCGTAGTTGGTTAGCAGTTTCGCTGTATCTGAACTGCAATTTTGCAGTTGGCGTGCAGTTCAAATGCAGGCCGTCTCTTTAGAGCCTAAGTGAATTATGAGATAGTTACTCTTCACGTGTCATGCTGACAGATATTACAGGTCGCAATTCCCAACATAATAAAACCCTATTTAAACATCAGTAAATCTTCAGTCAATCTAGTTTAAATTGCAACAATGTTGTTACTTTGTCCACTTGTATTTTCCTACTTGGTACAGTCTACTTCCTCTAAGGACACTTTCTCCTAGTGTGTCACATAACTAAACTAAATAGTATGCGGTAAATAAACCGTAATAGCACTAAACAGTAATATAAATAGTTTAACATCTGTTTAAATAGAGTTTTCTTTGTTTTCCGGGAGTTTCCTTGTGACAAATGTTACGTATTTGTTGTATTTTCACGTCTTTGTGAATTGTGTAAAATTCTGAATGGAAAATGTTCAGTTGATCCATCGCCCTGGTGATTATAGTAGGAGTGGGCTGATCATCTTCATTTTACCGGCCTTGTGGCATGTTATTTGAAAAACCGGCCAAGTTCGAGTCGGACTCGCGCACGAAGGGTTCCGGACCATTATCGCAAAACACGGCAAAAAAATCACGTTTGTTGTATGGGAGCCCCACTTAAATATTTATTTGAATTTGTTTTTAGTATTTCTTGCTATAGCGGCAACAGAAATACATTACATGTGAAAATTTTAACTGTCTAGCTATTAACGTGCATGAGATACAGCCTGTAGTAATAGGGTCCTGTTTTTACCCTTCGGGTACGGAACCCTAAAAAAGAAAACTTATAAAAACACAAATAGGGAGTCACTCGCGTGGAGCCACAGTGCTGGTTTTCAGTGATAGCCCGGCTTATTATTACGTAAGAAACAGCAATCAGCAATCATCGCGCGATCAAACGCTTTTGCCATAAAAGCCGGAATTTTCTACAGTGTAGGTATGGTAGGTCCTACACAATCGCTTTTCACGTCGCTTTGCTTATAGCTCGCTGTTTGCCAAATGCACTTACTTCTAAAAAAAACGCTAAAATCCCTAAACATTTTACGCAATTATTGCGCAAAAATCGCTATCGCTCTTGCAAGATACGTAATAAGCCGGCGGGTGTCGTCTGGGTGACGTCGAACCGGAGTAGCATAAACAGTGACTCAACACGACTTCTTCTTCTATTTCCCGGATTCTCCCTTATCAAACGTCACGCTATCATTCACTTCCTTTTCTTTCATATCATACAACTGGGTAAGCAGAGATATCAAAAATAATTATATACGGTATACCTTCAAATTTGTACTTCGGTAGGTGGATGAAAAGCATCAAAGTGACGGAGTACTGCAATAGGTATCCAAAAACGACATTATTCCCGTGGTTGTATGACACATAAGACATTATTTCAACTCTATAATTATTTTCCTCTATAATTCATGAGATCCTGGATTCAATGCCCGGATAGGGCAGTGTTATTAGATTTTTCATTTGGAATTTCTCAGTAACAGCCTGGAGTTGTACCCGGTTGACGGCAATAGGCTTGCCCCACAGACATACATCTAACCAGATAACGCAAGTCCTTCCATCTGTGTGAAAGCCAAGGGTTGCCACTTTTACACACAAAATTTAAAACAAATTTACAACGAAAGAAAACATTTTCGATGGCTCGGCCAACTTTTTCTACACAGTTTTTATAGCTCAATAAGGTATAATTATGGCATTTCTAGATTTCGGTGGATTTCCGGTGCCGATAATGCTAAATGAAAAGATCAAAGTACGATCATTGATCGTAATTTTACTCCGTTTTTTGACACGCGAAGTACATACAATCGCGTCATCTAGTTAGATTTATATCTGTGACTCGCCCCCTATTACATCGGAATCAAACATAACTAACGGAACGCGGGAAAAAATAAATAGATACTACATATAATGTTAATAGGAATATGTGCATCTCTGTTTAACCTTGCCGGGAATACGGGCATGATGCTATGTTATGTATGTATTTCTTCTGTGGGTTCACTCAGATAACGGAATGGTTCCAGAATGACCAGCAGCTTGATTGCGTAAGTGAATTCGGCAAGGCAAAGGGTTCGACCGCCATCAATCGACTAGTCACATGCGAGATGAAAGACGCGAAGTGGATTTCCATCTATGTGATTGGTCGATTGATGGTGGTCAAATCCTTTGCCTTGCCGAATTCACTTACGCAATCAGGCTGCAGGGAACTTCATTCAAGAACCTCCATCGTCCACCATCAGTCTGATTGGGATCTCGTCCAGCTGGCATCGGAAGCCACAATCGGCTATTCACGCAGAATGGATGGCTGATGGTATTTAAGGAATACGTATTTGGAGAGGTAGCTTTGAAAGAATTCCCACAAAATGGACAGATGAGGTAAGGGTCACGGGAGTCCGGCATATCGACGTAGCGCCGCTTAGGGCCTGCATTTTACCTCATCATCATGTCAGCCGAAAGACGTCCACTGCGGGACATAGGCCTCCCTCAAGCGTCACCACACTGATCCTTCCAGTGCTTTTCTCATCCACCGGACTCCTGCTTAACCAGGTAGTTCCTCTACCTAGAGGGAGGCCTTCCAACGCTGCGTCTTCTGGTACGCGGTCACCACTCCTGAACTTTTCGGCCCCAACGACCATCTGTTCTTCATTTCTGATTCAATCACGCAAGGAAACTCCGAGCATAGCTCTCTCCATTGCCCATTGAGCGACTTTGAGCCTTCTGGTGAGGCCCAATGTGAGCGACCACGTCGCTGTCCCGTAAGTAATCGCTGGCAACTGGCAACACAAACTGGTTATAGACTTTCGTCTTGAGGCACTGTGGTAAGTTGGACGAGAAGATACCGCGCTTCCCGAACGCTGCCCAGCCGAGACGGATTCGACGGTTGACCCCTTTTTCGAAGTTGGACCTAACCTAACTGGACCGTTTGTTCCAGGAAGGTCCAGTTAGGTAGGTCCAACTTCAAGATGCATTTTACCTAATACCATAAAATACTGATCTACTTCTCTAGTCAAATCAAACCAAGCCTGAACGTGAATATTTTTCGCCTCACTCATCGCTCAACATTTCCAAGAAATTTGTAGAACGAGGTCAGAACATAACCCATACACAGATTAACAAAAGCGTTCCTTTCTCATATTTTTTTTCATCTTCACACCATTCATTATTAAATTTAGAAACAAATTCTCTACATTACGAAACTTTAAGCTTAAAATAACTTCTTCAAAATCAATCTTATTTGATTTTCGACCTTATGTGTGAACAACATAAGGCTTATATTAATTTACACTTATTTAAGATACGTGATCACCTTTAATCAAATAAAATGCGATCACAATTCGATTTATTGAGCGATCACCCAAACCTGTCCACTTTTCTCCTAACCATCATGTGTCCTGCTTTTTCATATGACGTGTGTTTGGTATACGAAAGGGATAGAAGACGATAAGCTATGTGGAGGACAATAATGTCAACGGAGTATTGCTTTCTTTACCTTGTAAGTAGGTTGCTTTGGTTATGTCAGGTGTAAAATTTTGCAGAGTTGATGTAAGTGTGACTGTGTTGTTTTGGTGTGACAACGATTTTTACTGCTATAGTCCTTGAGTTTTCTTACAGGATTTACGTAAATGGTAGGACCCGCCTAGGCCAAGCTGGATACATCGTAAGGATCATAATAGACCCAGATTTTTATAGTGGGATTCTAATGCCCACGGCCTGCAATTTCACCAGTTCTTTTCTGATGAGATGTTATTTTGTAAAACAAGGCTGCACAGTAGCTTTTCCGGAAAAGTCTGGGAGCCAACAGATCTGACTTCTCTGGAAACCTAATGCCTTAGTTTTCTTATTTCCGCTTTGCTACCTAGTCCCAGGAACACGAAGGAATTTAATAACGATAAGATAGGACTATAGGAGATTTTTTACTTTCAAACTTAATCGCCATAAGAGAGATCTCCATAAGCTCTTACAGCTCTATAAATATCAAGAAAAGCAAGTAAACCACTCCACGATCTCGTATATCACGACAAATCTATCCAATGGCCTTTGCCTATTATAAAATAGTCCCTCTATCACCTCTATAGACTTCCTCTCACTTGATTATGCGATGTCTATTAGCACATTTGAGCCGGCCGGCCAGCTGACTAGTATGCGTCGAGACGCGACGTACAACGCACGCGTCTGACGTAACACAACGCTTTCGACGCGTCGAACGCACGCCGTCGTGTACGTAAAATATTGCGAGCGAAAATATTTATGTACGAATTTGTGTTGTGTTTTTGAAGTGCAGTTTTAGAAAAAAAAAACCATCTATGTGTGTGGAAAACCTGAAAAATTCGGTAGGTTCTATGTGATTTTTCCTTTTAAACGTATTTTCTAATTTTATTATTCCACGCTGATGTTTCTTTTTTGTATAAATATTTTTAGGATGCCCAACTTAAAATGTACACCTTGACATATTGTCTGAAAAGCCTGTTATTTTGGGCATTGTTTTAAAACTAGAACTGCATATAAATCGTCAGGGTTATTTCGCGTTGACGTGAAATATGATCCTAAAGAGAAGGATATATAAGACGTCTTAAGCAATAGGTATTTTATGAGTTGTTAATCATTGGCTAAACCTTTAATTAACTTGTTTACACATTGATATCAAATCAAAAAATAAAAAGAAAATAAAAAAATGATACCAAAAATTTTTGGGAAACTATGGGACCTTGAAAATCAAACTCAGTCGAAAAGTTTTCAGTTTCAATCAAATCAAAAGGGTTCAATCAAAGGAATGCATTTTTTTATAAAATTGGTTCAGCACATCATATTTAGGTTTCTATATTAAACCCCAAAAATATTACTTTGCTACTGATGAATCTAACAATTATATCATCATCTATTACGAACTAACTTTCAATTAGATACTTCATAAATGTTGACGGGAGAGTTAGCCGTTTATCAAGTCATTCATTATATTCGTCATCATATATATCAGCTGAAAAACGTCCACTGCTGGACATAGGCCTAACCCAAGCTTCACAACATTGACCAACATATTACATTATTAATTATACTATATTTAAATATAATATATTACGTTCGTCAATAATTCATCAATGTTTAATTCATTTATCATAGTTAGCCCTATTTATTCCTCATATATTATCTCCGCCCACTAGACGAAACTGATTCATCCAAGCCAAATAAAGAAGTTACAATTGATTCTAATGAACCATTTAGAACATCAAACAACTAATAATGAACTGATAAAAATCTACTATTTGATCTTGCTGTTCTAAATTAGCTGTTTACACGATGCGAATGATATTTACAACTAGTTTCTATCCGCGACTTCGCCCGCGTGAAAATATTTTTAATATACCGGGACAAAAAGTAGCTTATGTGCTATTACAGACTATAATCTATCTCTGAACCATATATCATCCAGATCCGTCCGGCCGTTTGAGCGTGAAGAAGTAACAAACATACAAACACACACTCATAAACATTCGCCTTTATAATATTAGTGTGATATATGTATAGTAAGACTTGTACGTATTCATAAATGATTAGCCTTTGTTTTATTCTAATATATAAAGTTCTGTAAAGTTTCATCAAAATACGTTCAGTAGTTTTTGCGTAAAAGAGTAACTAACATCCATTCATCATACATCCTTATAAACTTTCACGTTTATATTAGTAAGAAAGATTAGAAAAATTAATTTTAGTAAGTAGGAAGTAAGATTCATTCACAACTAGGAAAATATCATTATTATTATTATAATGTCCTTTATTAATTACATTTCTTATAAATTACATTTTTAAATATTTTTATAAAATAAATTTAAAACAAAAACATTTAAAAATATAAAAAATAGAGGCCCACCGGTATCGGGAACAGGGTCCAAGCTACCGGCGGTCAGGGCTCCAGAGAAAGGAACCTCCTAACAATGCGAGCCGTGTCCAGCAGTACTGCTTTCTGGATCAGGCCCTTGACCCAGCCGCCTAACGAGAGCCTCCTAAGGTGTTGGTCGAGGCTCGTGGCTATTAAGCCATTGGCCGACACGACTATCGGTACAATGATCGCTGTGTCCACATCCCACATGTCGACAACCTCGCGAGCCAAGTCAAGATACTTGATTTGCTTATCTTTCTCGGCTTTCACGAGGTTCCCGTCATGCGGGACGGTAATATCAACAATCATTGCACGCCTCTCGATTCGGTCCACCACCACAATATCAGGCTTATTGGCTACAATAGTCCTGTCAGTGATGATGGACCGATCCCAGTACAATGTAATACTGCCATTATCGAGAACTGGGTCGGGCACATACCTGTAGTACGGTACCTCCGATGCCACAAGAGTGTATTTCAGAGCAAGTTGCTGATGGATAATCCTGGCTACAAGGTTGTGCCTATGCAAGTACTCTTCGTTAGCTAGACGAGAACAACCAGAGATAATGTGGCGGATCGATTCACCCGGACGGTGACATGCCCGACAGATGTCAACCGTGCCATCCTTCACAATAAATCTCCGGTAGTTATTCGTCATGATAACTTCGTCCATAATTGCACAGACAAAACCTTCGGTTTCCCCAAAGAGGTCACCGAAACGCAGCCAGGCTACGGACGCTGATTGATCTACATCGGGCCCATGTAGGGCCCGGAAAAAGCGTCCGTGAAGCTCCTTACTCTGCCATACTTCCCTGCGGTCTTTAGTATCAAGCACTACAGGCTTGCGCCAGTTCTCATTCGCCAAGGAGAGCGGGGTGAGTCCCTTGTCCACTGCTACTACATCTCGATGCATACCCACGTCGGTGTTTAGAAAGTATTCCCTGAGATTGCATATCTCGCGGTTGTGGAGGTTTTTGGCATTTAAAAAGCCACGGCCTCCACACTTCCGCGGGATATACAATCTCATGACCGATGATCGTGGTTATTATTATTATTATTATACGCTTTATTGTACACCATAAAAAACATTAATAAAAAGAAACTTAAGTCTAATACACATACAATGGGCGGCCTTATCGCATACCGCGATCTCTTCCAGGCAACCTGGTATGGACAGTAATTGCATTATCATCTTTCTCTCACCCTTATCCCAACTTATTTGGGGTTGGTGTAAGATCTCATACGACTTCTTCCATGACATCGCCGTTAGCCATCATCTGAGTACTCAACACATCACAACATAGCAATCTTCAGACCGTATATCTTCTTAGTTAGGAAAACAATTGATTTCGAATTGGAAAACAGAAACAATTAACTTTGTGCAAATCATTCCAATATCACTGCTGTTGAGAGCAGTGGTGGCGGTAACGGCCGCGACTTACAAGACTTGTAGGTCTTGGATTCGAAGCCAGGCAAGAGCTTTACTTTGTGTAAAATTGTTTCATCATCAATTGTAAAAACGGTGAAGGAAAACATCGTGAGGAAACCGTAGCCCTAGAACCAAAAACTCGAAGACATGTGTCATCTTCCAACCCGCACTGGGCCCCGTGGTGGATTACGCGCCATTCCCTCTCACAGTGAGGAGGCCTGTGTCCCAGCAGTGGGATCATTAAAAGGCTGTTGATGATGATGATCACTGCTGTTAAAACTGTGGAGCCATATATGTATGCTAAAAAATGTGGTATCCACCAACGTGCACTGGGCTGTTTAACAGTAACTCTCAAAGAGAGCATAAATCTTATGTTGATTACGTGTGTGCCTTGTTACAGTTTTCCCATGACATCTTGAGTCAATATTTAAATAACATTTCTATTCATGATGCCAATCGATATCTTGACCGCGATAAGGTCAAGATACCAATTAATGTTGAGCCCCTTTGCTAACATAAACTAACATAAAAACACAAATGCATTCCCCGTAGAATTGGTAGAGGTATTCTAACTTTTCGCTACTTATTTTATCTTCTTATTCGTTGTCTTCATTTCTGAAGGTCGTGCCCATCTTGAAAAGCTTTGACGGAGGCAACGACGAGCTGTTTCCAAACCACCCTGTCTTCGGCTCTTCTCAGGGCACTGGTCACCGTCAGTCCTGTAATGGCCCTGATCTGGTCTGACCAGCGAGTCGGTGAACGATCACTTACTCTTTTTCCATCCACCTTTCCCACTACAATCAGTTTTTCTAGGTTGTCTGGCTGTCTCCGTGCGATGTGACCAGAGTAACTTCGGACTCGTTGGTAGCAAATCGTGGCGAGTCTGGATTTGATGTTCAACTGATCGAGAATGGACTTATTCGCGCGGTCGGCTGTCCATGGTATACGCAGCATTCTTCTCCAGCACCAGTTACGTAGTTAGGCACAGTTACTTATATTTAGGACCCTTGATATTGAATAATCCAGTCTCCAGGCTGCTACAGAAAACATAAAAAAAACCCATAAGCATTTAAAAAACCGGTAAATCAAACCTAGGACCCCACGCTTAGCAGTCCATACACTTATGACTACGAACTCAATGAAGCAGTAAAATTACTAAATATAAAAAAAAAAATCTTAGCTAAGCGAGTAATTTCGAACGTATATGCATTTCTGCTCAATTGTTTTGGGATAACAGTATTAAAATTCAGTTGCAAAATTAAAAATAAAAGCTCTTAAAAAGCTGTTTGAAAACTGTTAATTAAACAGTAGCCAAATTACAATATTAACGAACCATTTTATGAAATAATTCTTTGATTAAAATTCTCACGCTAGTTATTTACCTAAGAAACAGATTTCAGCATCCGTGTCCGAATAATTAGTTATTCAAATGTTATAAATTTATAATACGTGAGACATCTTGATTGTAAACATTATGGTGGCTAATTTTTCAGTATTAGTGATATAATGTGCGAGATTGCGAATCTTGTGGCGCCTACAGCGAGCTTGGTAATGACGGTATTTCGTCAATAATAACTTAACTGATGTTTGATACCGTAGTGGGAATTAAATCCCACTAAGTTAAATATTATATAATATTGCTTAAATTCAACCTAAGGGCAATGGAAAGGCTATGCTTGGACTTTCCTTGCGTGATCTTATCAGAAATGAAGACATACGCAGGGGAACCAGGGTTACCGACATATCCCGAAGAATTCGCAGAACGGAAGGTCGATGAGATCAATGGGCAGCAGCTAGAATACTTCTTCGTATTCTAGAAGTCTATAGAAAACTCGGTATAATAATCCCTTGGGAAAAAAAACACTTTTTATGCAGTTGAAGCCGCGGGCAGAAGCTAGTGTATTATTGTGTGTGACCAATGAGTTCTTCCCCTCTCCCTTATTCTACGCGTTTGTTCATTATTATTAGTTTGAATATACATTATTTATTAGTCCAAAAATTCACATTATAATCTGAGGATAAGTTACTCACCAGTAACTTATCCTCAGATTATAATTTGTAGATATGATTATATGATATGGTGATTACAGAAATATGATACTTGGCATTCTCTGCATTTTATTTACTCTTTGAATTACTTTTAAAGTATTATATGTCCTAAATCAGATCATGGTTTACTCGAATGCCAAGTTTCATTTAAATCCGTTCAGCCGTTGACGCGTGAAAGCGTAATCACTTTCGCATATACATATAATATTAAAAATAATATAATATTATTGTAATAGTTACACTTCTGATACAAATGATGCAATGTATTAACACTATTCATTATTATTAAAATGTAATGTTTAAAATCACGCATGAAAATTGGGGTAAGACTGGTGTCTCACCCCACATGTATGTATCTGATGTTGATATTTTATCGCCCGGTAGATGGCGCTGTACATTTAGGGCTGCCGGCTGAATCGCGGTGTTAAGATTCGCCGCCATTGAACGACCCTCGACGATTTTCTTTATTTTGGTATCGCTTCTCGGCCTTTTGGCTAAGATCAAAGTGTAGTATCTGTTCTTTTCAGCTTAATATCTGAAAGTTCCCTCACTGAGGGACCAGTATATTAATCTGATTTTTGTAAGCTGACGGGATGTTCGGGGCTCGCTCCACTCCCGTCACGGGTCGGCCCGGCATTGCAGTGCCGCCGGGATCGGCCCACATAATACTTGAAATGAAATTCAGAAGTAGGCAACAAATATATATGTTCCAACTTGGAGGATTTGGACTGAGAAGTTCCGAAGATACTTTCCCGTTGGACCATACTGTGTGAGTTTTCCAAGTGGGCGTGGATGGCCAAATCCGAAACTATGAGGAATAGCAAGAAATACTGAACGTAGTCTCGATTTCGATAACGGCATCATTGTTTTTTAAATCAATGGTACCTGGGCGACCGAGCTCTGCTCGGATGAAAATAGAGAAAACGACGTTTTCTAAAAATAAAACCTAGCTAGATCGATTTATCGGCCCCGAAATCCCCTTCATACTAAATTACATGAAAATCGTTGGAGCCGTTTCCGAGAATCAGATTATATATATGTATACAGGGTTACAGGAAAAGTCGACCTAGATCCGTTAAGGGCGTGTAGTACACATCATTTCTGAATGATTTCACTATGGCACCCCCCATCCTAAACTTAACCGTTTTCGAGTTTCGAGTTTTAATTTTTTTTATGAAAATGCCCAAACGTACGTCTTCATCTTCATCATATCAGCCGAAAGACTGGACATATGCCTCCCCCAAACTTCGCCACATTCGCCACGGATCGGTCCTGTGAGTCTCCATCCATTATGTGTGTATCCATTGGATTCCCGCGTTAATCAGATCATCGGTCGACCTGGAGGGAGGCCTTCGAACGTCTCTATTATATTCGCTAAATATTAAACAACTCTTCAATGAAAACGACAAAATATACCGCACAATTAGCATATCCATATAAAAGACATCAACGCGCTAACCGTTGCTTCGAGAATAATTTAATTATTTTATTTGCACATTCATTTCATTATTTCTTAATTATGGCAATTACGTTCCACAACAGTTTTTTTTATTTAAGCAACAGGATAAAATTATTGGAAAAATAAGTGGAATTGAAGGAATTTATTAAATATCTTAACAAGTTATGGAGAAACAAATGAAATATGCATAGGTATTTCATAGAAAAGCGGTCCTGTTTTGCATGGTTAGCGGACCTTTCTTGCATAACAGTATTATTTTGTTTGGAGCATTTAGATTATTTACTAAAAACCACTTAGTGGTACCTTCTATTTAACTTCTAATTACATTAACTAAACAGGATACTAATGCAGTGATAAAAATGAGGCTTCTTCAACAACTTCGTAGTTCAGTCACATAATAACAGAGTAAAAAAACTTCACACTACTTTTGGGCACCGCTGTCGTGTAAAAAGAACCCTGTCCCCCTTAATAAAAAACTTGGTTTACTGTATAAAGTTACAACTAGGATCATCTAAGGATACACCATAAATTTTTCGAGGTTCAAACTTGGCGTAACTTAATTCTGTATTTATTAATAAAGGGATATATATGTTAGAAATCTATGTAGTTTTCACGTGAACCTAAAACAGAACATAAAAACACACTAAATCTCACACATTAAATTTTTTGTGCAAATACCACTTAGACAATACTTGGCTCGCTTTAACACTTCAAAATGCTACTTAAGGCGATATATACGCCCCAATGTTAACGCCGTACTGGCCGTGCGCCCGCTCGGAGCCAAAATATTAATATTGAACCTCCTTTTGAACAGTTTTGTTTGCAAAATATTATTTGATTTACATTTGCTATTTCAGTTATGAAGAAATTCCAGTCATCAATGTTTCTGTGTAAAAATATTTTTAAACATCCAAGTCGTTTTGGAGGAGTATCCAAAAGTTGCGAAAAATATCGTGTTGCTAATTATTTTTTTATATGAAAACTATTTGTTATACGAAAAAACCATGTTTAAAAAATAATGTAGGTACATGAAACAATAAAAAATATATATATTTTTTCACACCTTTTAACATAGCCGTTACTAAGGAGTATGCTTTAGAAAGTTACGGTTTTACGGTACTAAAGCAGATGTAGGCCCTTAACATTGCGCCCATATTCTCTGAAAAGCGTAGAGATATTTAGGACTCTAGACAAAAGTGACGTTGTACCAGTGATTGAGAGATCAAAAGACTTAAAAACCTGCGGTTAATCACGAGACATTCGCAGGCACATTTTAAAATTATGCATTTTACAATTTTTGACAATCGCTGGTAGAGTATAACTTTGTCTAGGTTCTAGGACCTAGCGGTCCTACGGTGTAAAGCTATATCTTACCCGTTACATTTATCGAAAGAAATATCTCGCATTTTACTCCTTTGCCTCGTATATCAAAACGGTATCATGAAGTAACAGTAGTAGCTTGTTTATCGATGACAGTAACGAGGTAACGAGCCACGATCGGCCTTTCACACTCCCTGATCGAGAATAGATCGTGGCGACCCGACCGAACCCGTGGCATTTCCCTGTACAGCTAAATTCAAACTTAATGGTGGCTCGGAACACGAGGTGAGTCGCTGCGCCTGTAGCGTAAACATGTGATGGGTTGAGGGTTCGGTTACTGCGCAGTAAAATGCGAACTTCTCCGTCGCCGTTATGTGTGAATCGACCCGTAATATCAACCACGTCAAGACTAACACAAGAAATACGAAAAATAACCTTACAGCTACGAAATACAGGCCATGCTGTTGAACTTACTAAGCGAAATATCCTATTATTTTGGATAATAGTAGCTTGTTTGTATTGACTTCTGTATTATTTCTGTTTTAAGTTATTTGATATTGTTATTTAAAACTTGTTTTTAAGCCACGTGAGTAAATTATTCTAATGCTGAAAAATCAACGCGGTTTTTTAATTATTTTAAAGTTTTACATAAGTGGCTTTCACGCATTCAAACGGTAAAGAAACCAGTTAGAAGCCGCAACTTCGGTTTCTTTTTCGTCTCATTTTAAAATAAATAACTCGTACTCAAATTCCGAAGAACACTCAAAATAAGATAGTAGTCTATATTTTCCTTAAATTCAAGATTTAAAATACAGGTTTTCAGATCAAGAATGCAAGTATATTTTAAAAACAAGATGCCTAATATGTACGAAGTGCGTTTCCAAAATGAACTTATGAATGCAGTGAAAGGCTTCATTAAATCATTTTAATTGGATTGACACATTCTGTATTTCGTTCCTGTTTATTTACTGTGGTAGAAATGTTAAAGTTCGTGTTTGCTTAAATCTAGTAACATAAAATTGAACAGAGCACCAAACATATTTTGTTCAAAACATGCCATAAGTGGAACAAAGAATTTCATTTAAATAATGGAGAGGAGTATATAATAACTTGACGTAAGTAATGAGGAGAGATGAACTTGATTCTTACCAGAAGGAGTGTTCTGCAATGGCAGATGACAGACTAGGCAAATCTCCCTTTGCCTAGTCTTGTAATCTCCCTTTGCCATTGTAGTGTGTAGTGGGACTTAATGGACTCATAAGATTATATTTGACTAGCTGTCCCACGCGGCTTCGCTCCCGTCAACTGACTACGTACCTACCCATCTACCCTACCTACAGTACGCAGCGCACGCAACGGAAGCTCTCAAAAAGGAATATTTTATTTCCCGTTTTTGCAACATTTTTCATTTATGTTCCGCTCCTATTGGTCGTAGCGTGATGTTATATACCTTCGTCGATAAATGGACAATCCAACACAAAAAGAATTTTTCAATTCCAACCAGTACCAGTTCCTGAGATTAGCGCGTTCAAACAAACAAACAGCTTTATAATATTAGTACAGATTAGTAAGTAGTGTTTAGGGCAATATTTGGAATTACGAAATACAAAAAAATATACATTTTTAAATTCCGTGATTCTTCCGTACCTCAAAATATTCCCGGCAGTCATTTGGCGTTTGTATTTTACAGTCGTTACATGTTGTTAGAAGCCAGAACATTTGAAATCAGTGCCCTTCCCCTACTTGGGACAGGCATTCTTATCGATGGAGAACGGCTTATTTCAACAACTCTTCTTGCATCTGCCGCAATTTTGCTTGTCGTGTAAAGAGACATATTGGGTTATGCGTTTGGCCCATTGGTTCTCTGGCATGCCGCAGATGTGTCCAGCCAAAGTATATACTTTTATTTTGAGGTACGGAAGAAACACGGAATTTAACGGATGGTCACTCATCCGAGGGCGGACCTCGGCAAGCGTTGCTTAACCTTGAAGATCCACCCATGTGGCTGTTATTATTGAGCTCATGTCTAGCACAAAACACAGATGCTAGATAACAATATAGCCTACCAACGTTTAAATGGGTTCGAAAAAATAACATAGGATCTAGTTTAATTTCCTCTGATTGTATGAATAACCACTTATTTACCAATCTACCGCGAATCATCAGAGGGGAACGAGTTAATGTTATGTTGGTAAACGACGAGTTAGCAGCGTGATTTTTCTTACTGACGCTGACGTATAAGAGATCTGAAATGGTTGGAACTGCTATTATTTAATCATGCATTGGTGTTTAATTTAGTTTAAATGGCAAAATGACTGCCAATTTTAATTTTTTTTTTGTATTTTGTAATTCCAATTATTGCCCTAATCACTACTTACTAATCTGTACTAATATTATAAAGCTGTTTGTTTGTTATTTAATGCTGATGTCACTCAGAAAGCTGCCACGCTGAAATATTTCAGCGTGGCAGCTTTCTGAGTGACATCAGTATTTTTGATGAAACGGATCGGTGTTTACTTACCCAATCTTCATTTTTTTGTTTAATACCCAGTATTCTCCGTTCTACAGCTCTCTGGCAAATCTCGACCGTGGATCACATCATAAGCACAAAATTTACCCATTTGTTGTTTGACCAATATTCGCAGTATTTCAGACGATATGTATGACATCTCAAGGCCAATTTGTTAAGAATTTTCTTAGAAATGTATTTACCACAACTGTCAAATGAGTAGTATTTGAACTCCCGACCTCCTGAACCCCAGAGCAATGCTTTAGAAAGACGTGTGCGCGCTTAACCTTCTAACCGACAAAATTACACAACCCTCTCTGAGATTTATATTTCTTTTGTCATTTTAGTTTGAACATAGTGTCATATTTATATTTTTTGCTAGTAATTATTTAAATTGTATTTTTTTTGTTTTTCATATGTATTTAAAATGTTTTGAGAAAATCATAATATGTTTCTCATTTTAGTATAGAAATAGGCGCCCCTCCTCGTTCCTCCTTCGCAAATATTTTGTAACTTGTAAACCGTTTTTATTTTTATTTATTTGAGCCAATCTATTCAAACCTTTTTACAACGAAAAAAACAAATAAATACTTAGACAGAAAGCCGTTGTAACTTTTTAAGAGTAGGTGGTTTAATTTACTTAACTAGCAAACAAAAACAAACAGATCAAAAGATATGAGATAGTTTATTTCTATCTATATAGTACACATCAATCTAAACCAATTAGCTAATGTTAGTATAAACGTACATTTATTTTTGCACATAAGCTGCAATAAGTAAATAAATCAAACTTATTCAAGGTTCTTTGTGCAAACGATTAAGATCGCCTTTTACATTAGGTAGCCTTTATTGTGTTATTTCTAAATCTTATCCGCAGATATTTATTAAAAAAATTAAAACGTTTGGGAAATAAAGGAATTAAACTGGTCGCCAAAGTGTATTTTATTTAATAACCTATTCAAACACACTGTGCAATTGTCATAATTGAATTATTATTTAAAATTAAGTTGGTAAAGTTCAACTGTTTTCTTAATGTTTCTTGGCAATCATCGTATTTCCGAATACAAACGAATGCTAATTTTCATGTCCATCAATTAATAGATTTATCGTGTATAATAATTTGAATTGAGAACTAAGTACCTACTTTATTGTTGTTTTGTTTTGATTGCCGTGTATAATTTATAGAGCTGTTAAAATAGCAGCTTAAGTAGCATTCCTGCTATTTTAACCGACTTCCCAAAAAGGAGGAGCTTTTTTTTTTTTTGTTTATGTTCACCGATATCTCCGTCAATTGTGGACCGATTTTGAAAATTCTGTTTTTTTCTTCGATTTTTGTTTGTTAGAGTATGTTTCTAAATTGGTCCCATTTTAATTTGGTGAAGATCTGATGAAGAACTTCGGAGATATACAGCAGAACTCTTCAATAAATGACGGCAAATCTCTCGGGGTTGCTGCAACCGCATGTCTATTTATTGTTTATACCATTTCATAACATAACATCACGCCAGTACGCTCTAAAGGGGTACGCAGATGTGTACAGTTCACCTTGATACACTCTCATTTCACAGGTTATGATCAAGTTTCATGGCATTCAGTTAATCTATTCTGGCATTATAAGTACCTCACTAAAGGCAAGTTGCTTAATAGGTACAACTAAAAAGTGAAAAGTAATAAAAATCTTTTTTGCAAAAAAATACTACCGACTTTTCAACTAAAAACACTACAAAGTGAAAAATAACTTTCTTTTTCGAAGTCGGTGTCCATAACGAAAAAAATTGGTACCTACCAAAGACACCGACTTCGAAAAATAAAGTTATTTTTCACTTTGTAGTGCTTCTAGTTGGAAGTCGGTAGTATACTTTTGTAAAAAAGTTTTTTTAAAATAAATAACATTGTGTTAAAAGAGTATTAACAACTCTATATATACTTCCAAGTTCATTGAGACTGAGAGAACTTTTTCAATTCATATGTATACATAAAATATTCAAACTTTTCAAAAAATATTTAACTACGTCATTAATAGATCATCGAAGCCAGTAGATTTATCGAAAATGCAATAGCCCATCAAGTAAACCATCAAACATATTAGCATACGATTGTAATACACACACGATTGCCTCACACACAACGCACATAACCGCGCTGTGAGAAATGCACCATTGTGCAGTCTCTCCTAGAGTGTCCATTGTTGTGAGTAAGGCTTTATTATCCCGCCTCAAGGATACTGGGACAAATTTCATGATATATTTCGGGTATATTTATTAAACGATGTATTTTTTTATTTGAAAAATCAAATATATATTTTTTTTTTACTTATTTTGGGTTTGCTCTTGACTCAAGCCTAGGTCAGAGGTGACAGAGACAGAGTCGACGATGGAGTGAGCTTACCCAGAAGAAGCCTGTTCACTCTAAATTTGAAGAGATACGGATTGAATGTTATACGAGTGAGTCGTTACGGTGGATCATTTACTGTTCGTGCTGTCCGCCTCTGGAATAATCTATCTCACACCATTCGGGATAGCCCTTCGTTGGGAATTTTCAAGAAAAGAACAAGGGAACATTTCCTGTCAACATGACGCATAGATGATAATGTATGTATTTCTTCATTAAGGATTTTAGTAATATTATATAGTATATATTATGTTTATGCATTGTGTGCTGTACATGTATTTGTTTAGTTTATATAGTTAGTAAGAATTAAAATGTTAAGTGAGAGAGATGAGTATGTTATTGTGCACTTATTTATTATTTATTTATTTTATTTATTATATACTTTATTGTACACCACAAAAATATGTACAGGACAAACATTCACCAAACAAGTGTACAATGGGCGGTCTTATCGCACAGGGCAATCTCTTACAGACAACCTTTGGATGGACTGTACGATAGGAGAAGAATTTAGGGCTGTCAGTGTACAAAATTTCACACTTAAATAAAATAACTTAGACATCATAACCTACAATACATACATACAATATTATATAATATACTAATACATACCAAATATATAACAGAGAAAGGAGAAGAATAAAAATTAAAGTGACAAGTAATGCTCTTTTACCATTTTCTTAAACGTTGGCAGTGTTTGAGCACGTCTTATTTCAATTGGTAATACATTCCACAACCGAGCCGCTTGAATCGTGAAAGATTTATCAAAAAAGGAAGTGGAATGCATACGAATATTTAATTTTAAATTTTCCGATGATCTCAAGGACCTAGAATGGGTGTCACAGAGGAACTGAAAGCGTTCTTTGAGATAAAGAGGAGTAAAAGGATTAAATAGCACGTTATAAAGCAAAGAAAGTATGTGGGCATTCCGGCGAAGGCGAATAGGAAGCCATTTGACCTTAGTACGAAATTCAGAAACGCACTTACTCAAGTGCACAATAACATACTCATGCTGTCCACATTTAATACAATTATTTTGAGGTTTGCTGTAAGAGAACCCAATTATGGGTTAAGCTCGCCTTTGTACATAAGCTGTCCTACTGTATTTGTAAATGTATATAATAATGCGTTCGGAAACACAGACGCAGGTAGTGAGTTCCATTCATTCGCTGTGCGCATTATGAAGGATATTTAAATTGTAATTGTTTTTGTTTACATTTTAAGCAAAAGTAATATTTCAAAGACAAAACAACGAGTTTTATAGCTCTTTGAAATTATAAAAATATAAATACCTATATACCTCTTTGCCCTGCATGTTTAAAAAAATCCTCAAAATGTAAACAGTCAGCTACCAGACCCTCAGTTTATTAAACAGTAAAATACCAATGGAGCTGTATCACTTATATCATTAAGACAAAACTGTCGCCTTAGGCACAAACAAACTACGTTTTATTAAAATAAGTAATGCCTTTATCAAGAGAACTTTTATATTTTCGTTTAGATTTCGTATAGTCCCGACAGGTTTCGAATTGTAATCGTGCTCTTAATACTTTGTATTCTGTAAAATGTAGCAAAAAGCTGTATTGCATTTTAAAATAGTGGTCAAGCGCGAGCCTATCTATAAAAGGGAAAAATTATTGACCTTTGAAACCCTTGATCATGCCGGAAATGATAAAAGGCACAGGATACAATAAAACCTTCGATTAACAGTTTAAAACTATTTCCGCTGCACTTTCATTAACATGTAGAATTCGGAAGGTATACTTTAATACTTATTCTTGTTGACTGTACTTGACATAATGACTGCCTTTTATAGCCCAAGTACATGATGATTAAAATATTTTGCGGCAGTCAATGTCATATTTTTTAATGTCCCGGGCTATATATAAAAACTAGCTTTTGTCAGCGCCTTGGCCTGCATGCAAGTCGAAAATTATACCAAGGGAAGTTATTCCCGGATGAGAAGGATCCTATATCCTGATCTAGGATAGAATCTACCCATGTGCCAAGTTTCGCCTAAATGTGTTCAACCCAAAAACGTAACAAGCAAAGCAAATAGATAGACACAGGTACTTTCGCATTTATAATATTATTTTGGATTTAGCCGACTGCCGGAGGGTAATGTGTGTGATCAGTCTGTGTATGTATTTTTGTCTCTATGTGGCGTTCTAGAGACCAAACGCGTTGGCCGATTTTGATGATTCTTACGTCAATCGATTCGTCTTAACATTGCGAGTGTCACTGGCTACATTAAAATTGGGAAATAGAAAAATGGCAGATTTTGGGTGTAGAGGCCCAATATTTTTTATTCTTCCAGTCCCATCGTGTGGGGTATCAAAATAAAGGGATTTAAGAGGTGATTTCAAAAATGTTAAGCACTTATATGTTTAAATGAATCTAATTCGAAAATAAAAAAGTTAATTAAAAAATCAAAACACCTGACTGCTTAAGAAGTGAACTTAAAAGACGTAAACAAGAAGAAAATCATGCTGTGCCGTCGGCGGATACATATTCACGAGCTAGCTGACCAAAACCAGTTGAATTAACTTTTTATTAATATTCTCTAAACAGTTAGCTAAGTACTATTGTTATTAACCTAGCGTACCTTGATCGTGATTTTTTTTACGTGGAGAAATGCTCCTGCATACTGCACTACCACGGGAAGATAGCGCAGTTATTTATTTATTTATTCAAAATTATGTTAATAACACCTTCACAGCTATAACGCCAATGCGATGTTACTACCACACAGATATTATACACTTACAGAAATACAATTAAAATGCAATCAATCATACCATTATAAATACAATTAAAATCCAACTATCATTAAATTAAACAAGAATTAAACACGATAAAATACAATTAAAATACCATTAAAATACAATTAAAGTTCAATTAAATAACATTATAATCCAATTAAAATACAATTAAAAACCATTATAATCCAACTATGTGGCCTGCAGCCCCACCGCGTCCGCCATCAGATGGTGGCGACCCCGTGCAGGCCGCGGAGGGTAGGGCAAGCAGCTCTCCTGCTGCGGCCTCCAACCCTCAGCCGCGATGCCTACCATACCACATCGCGACCCGCCACAGATGCGATGGCGCCCATACGGCACCGCAACCTGCTTATTGGCAGCTACGTCGTCGGCTTGTCGGCGAAAGCTCTGACAAGCGGCCCCTCTTCGGGTTCCTCTTCGCTTCACGGTGGTTGTCCAAGACACGGCTACTGAGCCAGTAGGTGGCTCAGTGGCCCATCGGGGGGAGCTTATCTTGATCCTAATGTATCTAAAATAAAAAGTGACTGACACGTCAGTTTCACAACATGCAGACCACAATGAGCTCTTTCTAAATCATTTCATATCTTCAAAATGATATGAATAAATACATTTTGATATGAATCATACCTTTTTGCAACAAAGTTTAGTTAGATAAACTCCGAATTTTCGCTTAGTCATGACCGAGATGCTTATCAGACAAACAATGCTTAGAAACAGGTCGATCTCAGACTATAATCATTGTTATTTCTTCTTTATATTTCTTCGTTTAATATGAGGTCGATGGTATTCCCAACTACGTTACCGCTGTTACGTCTGTATTTTATAACTTTGTGCAACTCAAACATCATCTCTTTGTACCTAAATAATACGCTGTTCATTTATTATCTTTGTGTAGTTATTAACTAACATGCTTTAGAAACGTCAGACCTGTGGATTTTAAACACAATAAAACTACGATTTTGTTACAAACACGGGTTCCCAGAGCTAAGACGCAAAATTTGGTTCATATAAATATCACTAGATGCCGCGATATGCATCGATTTGTTATTGAATTGTGTGTAAAATAAACATTTTCTAGAACTGATCATAAAATTGTATGTTCTTGTTTAATAAAATCTCCTAAGCACAACATTATGGAATATTGGGCTTTTAATAAACATTGCAAAGATTAAATTGATTCCAAAAGATGACGCGATTTTAAATTTCTGAGGCACGCTACTCGATTTTTTAAATTTGTATTGCAACTAATTTTGGTACAACTGGTTTGGTGAAACTGGAAAAGACGTGCAAAAAATACAACAAATCGTCACAGTTTACTTGCAAGTCGCTGCTAACACCATCTGTAGCCATGAAACGGAACCGAACGCGATCGATGTACTAGTGAATAGTCCGAATAGTCCGTCAAAAAACGCTAGTAACATCAGAACAGTTTCTTTGTATGGGATGAGGCATCTGTATGCTAGTATTATATTATCTGTGGTACAAGTAACCCACCTCGTAAAATATAGTCTAAAGGTTATCTGTAGGTATAGGTAAAAGATAGCTTGTTAAAGCTAACTAAAACATTCTCTCTCAATCATAAGATTTCATTAACTCAGATGAATATAATACTAATTCCCTCAAAACTAATTTACAGACTGGGACAGACTCGCTCTCTGATTTAGATTTAGTCAGCAAAAAAACTATACTGAAATCACCAAACCAGGCATAGCAAAACCATTCGTCAAACTTGATATCACCCTACCATAAAAGGTGTTTCCTAGCTCCAAGACCTTCAATAGAGCATGGATCTTACGCAGTGATACGTGATGACCATAGTAAATGGCACATTACCTTCCTGAGCGCCCTTACAAGGATATTGTGCGTTTTGTAATTGAACCCTGACTTATGGGATTATCCTTGAAGTTGTAAGAGTTGCCGACACCGCGGACAGACCGAGGTAAAAGATAGACTAGAGAATAAAATTGATGTTTTTCTCTTTTGTTTTTAGGTTTAAAGGAGACATAAGTAATGGCAGCAAAAATGAGGCGATCCGGTTTTCAGCTGAAAAGTTTTCTTTTGGTAAGTATTAGTTTTTAACAGTTTTAATTAATATTTCTTAATATCTACTAGGTAAAGTCGTTGGAATGTAGCTCGTCATCCTGCCACATACTATATAACAAAATTAATATTGCCAATACTGTTTTAGCCCTTAACTGTATACGCCGTCCGAGAAAAAACTATGTCGACATTATTATATCGAGTTTCAAATTTTTATTATATTGGAAAATATTCAAATTCCAATTCAAATCAATATATTCTAAGTAATCATTTTTGAACTATTAAGGAAACGGTCAGTCCAAAATATGAATCTAGTTGCACATTCAGTAACGTAGGTAGATTCTATTGAGAAGAACGTGCAAAAAAACTCTAGTAGAATCAAATCTCGCTACGATTCACGAAATGATATTAGGGACCATAGGTGTAGTAGTGATGTAGTATATTTGTCATGGACTAAGTAATTAATCAGGGCACTATGTATAATGCCCGGGCATTATGAATCTAATCAAGTCAAATCGGGCAATGTAATGAATACTGATTTAAACTTCTGTATTTATCACTTTGTCCGGCCACTATGAATATTGCTGCGTAACGGATGGGCAATTCGATAATTATTGTCAATGAATTAGTCCAAGAGCAAGAGAAGCGAGCTCGGGCGCTTAGGGAGTTACCGCGGCCCTGGCACAAGCAACTGAAGGAACACGGGTGGGTTTTGGTTTTAGTCAGTAAAAGTCTGACACGCCCTTCCGCTTCACCCAGAGCGGAAGAAGTCATTGGATGATTACCCACACAAAAAAAAAAAAAAAAAAGAAAAAAAAAAAGGGCACCCCGACATGGATAGATTAGGTTCGAAGGAGATGGCGGGAGCTAAAATGAGCGAGCAAAATTAGCTCCCGTCATCGACAATTTAATTATTTTAATAGTTTTTAACAATTTGCCTCGCATAATGGGCATTTTTTTATTTGCTCGGGCATTATGTATAATCCCGTATTGATCACATGGTCCAAGAGTTGACCAGTTAATCAGTTGGTCTTATTTGATTATTGAAAAGCTATTTTGAAATTGAATTTATTTTAACTATTTATGCATTTTAAAGTCTTACTTTTTTTAATTTTTATGTGTGTGTGATGTCTAAGTAATGTAATTATTGAGTCTATGTACGTTTTGGGTAACATGTTTTGCAGAGAGTAATTGTAATAATAAATAAATATACAACAATTATTTGCATTACTAAGCAGTGCTCGTACTCAAATCGCTAAATCTGAAGCTTGATTCACAGCGGGAGTGTGGAACTAAACTTCTAACAAATGATCTGTGACCAATTCCTATTGTAACCAGATCTATTTATACAGATGTTGTTGTTGGGAAATCTGAATCAGGTAGGGTAGGTACTTTACTGTAGGCCCCCCGCGTAGAAGACTCGTTTTTGTGTGTGAATTTAGATTTGGCCGCAAGTGACCTTATAGAGGTTAAGAAAACAAAAGGATACTATACAAATAATACATCGTTTGATGAACAAGAGTCAATATAAAGATTGTCCAAATCTACTAAGTTTTATATAAACAATTTTTTTAATAGAGTTAAGGTAATGGTACGTGTACGTATGGCTCATTACTTATGTACTAACTAGAATATTTCTGAGATAAGAATTTGAAATTGAGTATTTGTCTAAATCCACTTTAACCTGAAAAGTCTGACACACACATCGCGTCTTTCATCTCGCATGTGATTGATGGATTTTTCTTTGAATAATTATATGAATTCGGCAAGACAAAAGGATGCCTTGCCGAATTCACTAAGCAATAAAGCTAGTGGTACTTTTTTATTGAATGAGTAATCTTCGTTTCGTCATAACAAAACTTCTTCATCAGATCAGTTCGATGGTACTATTTGCATCAATACCATTTATTTAAAAGTATTTGCTTCATCATAGTCGGTTAACTATTAGGTATATCTCATACCCGTGACAAATTAGCATTAAGGAGTTTCAGTGCCATCTATGGACTTCTTCTTCATCAGTTCCACTTCACCAAAATGATACTTTCTGAGTGCAAATGGTTGCATTATTGATGAAAATACCAAAATCACTACAATATTTGAGCAGTTCCCTCGATTTCTCCAGGATCCCATCATCAGATCCTGACCTGATGACTATGGGACCACTTGGGAAGTATACCCTTTCAAATAAAAGAAGAATTTTCCCAATCGGTCCTGGTGTCTTTGAGTAATCGGGAAACAAACATAAGAAAAAAGAAAGATTCCGATGAATTTAGAACCTTCTTCTTTTTTAAAGTACGTTAAAAATAAGTTTTAAAACGATCTTAACTCCAAATTGTCAAATCAACAGAATACTAACTTCCGATTTCTGAATTAAGCATTTGACGTTGAGTATTTGTCAAACTCACTGAAAACCTGTCAAATTTTCGGCACTAAGGCAGGGTTTGACTCGTTCTTAACTCTAAATACTCAATTCAGAAATCGACCCTAAAAACTTAAGTTGAAACAGATGACTTATTAAAAACACACTTTTTTACCAAACCGCTCTATCCAAACACGAGGCAGGAAAACCTCAGTCAACACTAGACGCGTGCTCTTTCACCAGCGTGCATTGCACGTTGCGTGCGCGCCGGTTGCGTCACGCGCACTTGACACAATGCCGCGGTTGACACATTTCGTGACGCGCACCGCGGTTGCAGGGTTAGAATTAAGGTTGTATGGTCGAATTGTAGCCAAAAATCCTGTTTTTTTTTTCTGTAGGAACGCTTCTCTTTCCTCGTCTATGGTATACACCTATTTACTTGCCTGTAGGATGTTAGATTATAGCGGATAAACCAAAATATTGATTAGTCAAAAATCATCTGCGTAGATCAAAGAAGACCATCATGACATTTAGCACGTTTTTGTTAATTTCCTTAAACTAAACTGTAAATAAAGTATGGAAATGATTATGAGGGCTGGCTATTTTTAAATAAGAACATTTACATACTTTCTAGAACCTAAATAGGTTCTGGAAATATAAAAAGGTAATGGTTATGTAACCCAACTTCGTTCACAATAAATTCCACATAAAGAAGTGCATTAATACTTACAACGCATCAGACTATAATTTAGATCCTTTCTCGAGTCACAAATCGCATTCGATTTAAATCGATGGCGCGTGCGACGCCATTCTGCGCTTGCGCAAACCCACCCACGACGACACGGAACTACCCACCACACTGACCATTGCTCTGAAACTACTAACAGTTAATCTTGTTACTCTTTCAAAACCATCAATGTATACTAAACTAATAAATTATCAGCAACATTGGCCTTAAAACCGTATCCTTTTTGGCAAAATTGCATTCTGTATTATTGATTTGTGTTAATAATGTAGTCTAAAGGTCGATGAACTCTATGTAGGTGGGTCCAATGATAGGTCAGTCAGATATTAGCATTCCATTGCCTGATTTAATCTACTGTCATAAAAGTTACTAGTTTGACAAAGTTTGTTAAGGCACTTGTCCCACCGCCGACGATCAGTTAGCGAGTAGAGCTAGAACCTAGATACGAGTTGGCGAGCAACGAGAAGCGAGTGTGTAGTTCAGATAGTTTTAACGCTCGGTTATGAGTAAGTGTTTTTGTGCGACGGGCGATTACTCGCACCTCTCGCTCGGGTGGGGTGGTCAGTCCTGCAGGTCGTTGTTTGGTTGGTTTCTAGGCGTGAGTTCTGACCGCCTAGCGAATGAGGGCGAAAGCGAGCATCGCCGAGCGAGTATCGCTGAGCGTGTATTATCTTTAATAGCTCTTCTCGTTGCGACAAACTTGTGTCGAGAGAGTACTTGCCGGCAGTGTGAACAGCCAGCGATCAACTATGTCTCTTTTATTGACACGGGATCTGTATCTTTTATTCGTTTCTGCAGTGAGAAAATAGTCGATAGCTATTCGCTTCGTCGCCGGTGGTGGGACAAGTGCCTATGGTGTTGTCGAAGTATTCTTTATTATACTTATGAAAATGATACGAGTATGTCAAGCATTTTTATAAGTTTATAATAAATTAATAAATGATGTAAGGTCGCAGGTGGCGTTCTGTAGTTTCTGCCTAACCCCCATAGGAATAAGGCGTAATTTAATGTTTGATAAGCTATTTTGAATTACCAAGCCAAGCCAAGTCAGTCCTAGCCAACCTTAGCCAAGTTACAAACGTTTCGTATCGAATCTCTTTCTACAATCGTTTACTCCTTCTATTTTTGTGGTCTGACCACGTGTTTCTACTAGCGTTATCGATTGTAGGTTGTCAACTTGGCTACAGGTGCCATACTATGAGATAAGTAAATGCACTTCGAAGAACAACAATCTTTTAGCTAATTAATTTGAGACGTGTAACTGCTACTTTTATATACCTACATCTAGACACATGCTATTTTTCAAGAACTGGATAAATATTTCATAGGAAAACTAAGACGAATCAATCCCTTAACGAACGCAGGTGAGCGTACTACAGCGTCTAACATGTATAAAAATATATAATATACCGGCACAGACAATATAATACTAGCATAGCAGTATCAAACATATCTTCTGACCAATGCCAAAATTATGTAGGTATGCCAATTATGTGTCATTATGTTACATAAATTAATATATTATTAAACTCTTAAAACATGTTTGGGACGTCGCTATCTCCACGCGACGACTATTTAATTTAAATTCTTGATGAGTTACTTGTGTTAGTCATCAGTATCCTCTTGTTCTTATTAATATTTTAATCACTGTCTGTGTTTGTTAATTAATATAAGCTATTGGACTAAAGATAGCTGTTATAACATCAGAAAATCGATTCTGGTTTTTGAAGGTTCGCAACCTAATGTCAGTTTCAATCTGTCAAAAATCCCTCTAATTTTTTTAATGTTTGTTTTTTTTTTTGTTTTCAACTTCGTTAAATACCAAAAGTTTAATATGGCGATATTCCTCAAAAATCAACAAAACAAAATTCAACTTTATAAATCATAGCTATAATGATCCAGTGCTTATAATATAAGTCTGAAACAGCCTCTCAAATTTGGGCTGGCTTGTCTTCTTTCTATCAGAATAGAACAGTAACAGGCAGGTATTAATATAATATTCGGTGCGTAGGCGCATCTCGATGCAAAGATCAGGTTTAAAATCGAATAAGCTGGTATATATTAAATCGTAAACACTGTTTTACATGCTAATGAACTATGCAAACATACTTGAAAATGAATTTAAGATTGTGCTTCTTTATATGTAGTTGTTGGTTGTAATCTCTAAAAGTCAATCACTCTCTTTGTAATCTCTAAAAATCAATCTAAATCTCTAAAAATTATTGAAAGAGGTTGTTATAAAGATATCTTATTATAAAGTATCCCTATTTATATTCGCCATTAGGGCCTTCTATGTATTCGTACAATTCTTAGCGGACTTCTACATATATGCCAGTAGTACTTGATTAGTTCTGTGTCCAGCAGAGCAGTGGACATATTTTGTCTGAAATGATAAGTATAATAGTTGCATTTATGGTGGCGTCTTTGTATGTTTCTAGCACATACAAATATTTGTAGAACTGTAGAACTTCTTCTCTTTCAAAAAACTAATCTATTCTTTATGGACTATAACGAGATTTTCGCTCTAAAATCTTTTCTGAAGTCCAGAATTGTCCATGCGTCATCCTTTGCCGACAATTTAGAATAAACGATAAATCCAAAAATGCAACATGTTAAACAACATAACGATATTCTAATTGGTACCAATTCGGTCTCTAACATCTAAAATTTTTCTAACATTTAATATCAATTTAACGCCAGTAAACTAATATTACATAACTGTTAACCGCAATGATGCATTACTCCTAAATAAACAAGCTGGCTTTGATGTTTATTTTATAAGATAAATGTAATCTTTATAAATTGTCATTTAAAGAAGCCTTCGTTACCTTGAAATATAAAAATGAAAGTACTGTGGTTACCTAACTAATAAGCTAGAGCTTAAACACAATCTTTTAGATACTTAACTGAAGGTTTTGCAAGCCAAGTTCGACCGTAACTTTGCCCATCAAAATTTACTTTATGATATTTTGCTCCATGTATGTAGAATAGGGCCAAATCTCAGATCCAACCAAATAAAATCCTGTCGAGCTTAGATAGTATTACTTCTTCTTCAATCGTTCCCTTATTACTGAGGATTATGCTTTTGTGCGGACAATCTGTCTCTATCGACTTCGGTTCAAAGTTGTCATCACCACCTGATGAAATTTGTTTGAGGACGTAACTTCTTTCACTTGGTCGGAAAATCGTTTTGGCGACCTGCCTCTTGCCCTTTTTCCTTCGGTATTGTCAACAATCACCATACTTGCAAGACTGCTTTCTTCCCTTCTCATTATGTGGCCGAAATACTATCAACAATTACACAATAAAGTTAGGTCTACCTGTCACCAATGTCCAGTAGCATCTTCAATTCAATAAGTGTTCAATAGTTCAAAATTTTCTGTATCATCCAAACATATATTCGTGCAAATTAACCTCATTTTAGTCATTAAGTTACTTCTGGAACTAACTCTAAACTGTTTGCAGTTCAACAATGGTTAAACAATGACCTAACTATGTCTCAAACGTTTGTAAATAAACTATTGTCTAGTCTAGTGATGATATTGACGTCATGTGTTTCATAGTTTCGTCTTGTACCTATTTTATTAGAGGATTTATTATTCATGCTTCTAGTTTTATATGAATACTCGTTAAAAATACACGTGATTACGTATTATGATTCTGTATCCCGTTTGTGGAGATTTTAATAGTTTTTAGCAACCGACAATGAGTTTTGTTAATTCGACTGCTATAAACAAGGCTACAATTTTGATTTTTATTTCTAACAGGAAATGATCTAGTTTCAAAGATAATTTATAGGTCTGGGTATCAAATCTATTGAATAATCTCAAGTATATCACGGCTAACGTTAGTATTTTTTCATTGACTTCCTTGTCCATGATCAGGCTACGTTTTACGCGATGATAAATATTTTAAAGACTACTTTAAGATATACCTGAACGATAAGAAAATACAAATGTCCAAAGTTGAGAAAAAGGTCAAAGAAAGCACTAATTTTCTATAGCCAAAAAGATCAAAATCTAGTAAAAAGCACCTTCTTTTTTTTTGTTTGAAGATGTTGCCACCTCTGGTGTCAGAGTTAATTAAGCCACCTCTGGGAACCCCACAGGCATCTGACTTAGCTACATCAGACTTAAAGTACAGGTTTCCCCCCGATGTTTTCCTTCACCATTGTCTGTGATTTCAAGATAAACTTAGAAAGTAAATATGCATTTGAAAAAGTCATGTTGGTACTTTCCCACGCACCTCAAGCACGAGAGGCGAGGTCTTAGCCACTAGGCCCATGGCGTAAAAACATCTTACCCGAAAATTTTTGGGTGTCATTTAAAATTGCATAAACCTAATAAAGCAAAATTACAAATTAACATCGATAAATTATGATAAAATTCAACATTTTGGCGCATTCATTTTATTTAGGTTCAGAGACAGACTGATTGATTAAAATGTTAATATTAATGTAATTCGGCGCCAAACTCATTACACACATAAAATTAGGGTTACCAGTTTCTATTTTTTTTTATAACACCGAATATAGTATTCAACGGGTTTTGAATGCAGGGAAAAGAAAGTTTACTTTTTAAACTTAATTATTCTTTTTGTCTTTGATACCTTCTGGACTATGGTAGGCTTTTTGTAGTTTCTTCTATTCCGTCACATCACTCAAATTGCCAAAAAAAATCAAATCAAAAGTAATGTTGCAGATATGATGGATTGACCAGAAAGACATAGAGTATGCAAAAAACGATTTCATCTAAACTTCAAAAATTTGTGCCAGCAATCTTTGGCAACCCTGAAAATCCAATCTATCTTGTGTCGAATTTAAAAAAATGTTTTATGTAATCATGAAGAAAGACTCTCATAACCCCGGATTTTAACAAACGCTGAAGCTGGCAAATGCATTATTTGCAATATAATTAATCATATGTCATGTTTATTTTAATCCTTATTAATGATGAGTAAATACCAGCCACGATGTATCTATTTTTAGTTACGTTTTTTTAAGGAACTTTTGTGAGATGTTTTGGTTGAGAATACAGGGTTTACAATGCCAGCATCCTGTACGACTTAAGTATGAAATCAATCAAACGGGTTTTGGTTTTCCAAGCTTGCCTTTTTATATATATACCGTATATATATTCATATACATGTAGTAAAAAAACGGTTATTTCAATATTACAAACAGTCACTCCAATTTTATTTATATTTATAGATGTATAGATGATGTATTTTTGGTATAGAGATAGATTTAACCTTGAAGAAAGATATAGGATACTTTTTATCTCGGGACTCCGTTTCCGTGCGATAATTAGGTACCGACTTTCACACGGACGAAGCCGTTGGCAGAAGTTAATCAGAAAATAACCAATGTGTCTTAATAACCCGACTTCTCGTAATTTCGAAGACTTTAGGTAAATGATTTATGACTATCGACGTAAGATCTACGATGGAATAATCTCTCGCTAAATTATTGCAATCTATTGCCGCAGCTAATATAGATGTAGTAATATTCTATTTATCTAGGTTTTACACTTGAAATGACTTCATAACACCACAAATTGTTGGCTAAAGTGTCAAGTGGGCTACTTATCACAGCTATTGAACATCACGTAACCTAATTTCCAAACACGTGGCTTCATGAGTAAAAAAATTATTCTGTCGCATTTTTATATACGCAAAAGTATGCCAGCTAGAATAAACTTTAGGGTACTTCACCAGGCATGTGGATATTGAGTCGCAATCATGGCAGGAAAGGGCTAGATCGATGGTGACTTGATGCATTTGGAGGACTCCATTAGAACTGAGTCCGCTGCAAAAACTTAGGTAGGTAGTGTAGTAATATGCAGTAATAATAGGTAGTGATCCAATTAAGCCACAATAAGGCTCGCGCCCTAGAAGGATGCTACTTGAGCATCATATTTCTCATTTCGCAAGCATATTTCTCGCTTCTATAGAGAACCAAATATTGTCCCTACCATATTGTGTTTAAGTCGAGAGGCATACTAGGGCTTTGTTCGTCACTACAAGCCCAAAACACCTATCATCAATCTTGCAATTTCCAGCATACTTTTTCGTCTAGACGACCAACAACACACAACGACAACCAAATGTGTTAGACGCGACGCCAGCGGCATTGCATAACACCATAACTACAAACCGCACTGACGGTGACGTTACCCGATGCGACGGAAAGAAAGTGCGTCATGTCACAAGGTCACGGTCGGTGTATTTATAATATTGATTGGTGGAGAGAGTGTACGTCTTAATTAGAGATATTTGAAGCTAATGAATCTATTATTAATACTATTTTAGTGGAAATTCACTTTCATTAATAGACACGGAAAATGAAAGAAAATAAAGCTTGAGAAAGCATGCAAGTTCACTCTCTACAGGGACTTTTACAGGACACGGCGCGATAGATCATCGCTTGGGCTTCATGCAGATGTCTCCAGCTTTTAGTTTGTCCAGATAATGAGAAGAAGATCAGCTACAATTACAATTAGAGATGGTCTGGAACAGGAACTTGATGGAAGAAAATATAAAGTCACAGAAAAACTATGAACTGACTTTATAACCACGATTACAATTTGATAGTATATTTGTCGTAACTTCGCATTAAACTAGAACCTGTAATGCTAGATTATCAAAAAATGCTCCAGGCCGAATCGAAGTGATTGTATTTATTCAAAAAGTGGCAATTTAAAGCTCGTTTCTAAATATCAGTAGCCGGTTTGATAACTTATTGACATCATACAACTTGAGATTCGAGAATTTCTTTTTGTCTGCGCAGATACTATAACTGGATGGCGTGTATGACTAGATGTATGGAAGCAAAAGGAGTACGTAAGGGTCGTAGCAGACAGCGTTCTGTAGTTTAAGCCTTTTTCCCTAAGCCAGTCAGGGTCAGTTTAAGCGGGTTTCATATATACCTAAGTATGTAGATTCTACACAATAGTGTAAAACTACGTCAGTCATGCCTAAATAATAAGATAATAAATGGCTGACCTAGAATAGTGGTGTTTGTCTTATGACCTAAAGACACCTTTTAAGAATAATGTAAGGCCAATGACCTTGACAGATGTTTAAGATGGGGCCGGAATGCACACAGATAATTAGTAATAAATAATATAAGTACTTTGTACACAGGCTAAATGCCTATACACACTGAAAATATTACGTGGCAAACTACGGCAACACTAAAGTGGCGGTTTTTCGAACGCGTTTTAGCTGCATGGATTGGTGAAATATATTTAACACAATGTATATAACATCGAATCGCATAACTTTGATTGTATTTAATTTGTGACGTGTCGATTATTTCTTCCTTTACCAGAAACCGGCAGGCTTATTACGTAAGAAACAGCAATCAGCAATCATAACGCGATCAAACGTTTTATGTTGTAAAAGTCGGAATTACCTACTGCGTAGGTATGGTAGGTCCTACACAATCGTTTGCTAATCGCCCACTGTTTTTCAAATGCACTTATTTAAATAAAACCGCCAAAACTCGAAAACTTCTGTATTAAAGAGCAATTACTACGCAAACTTTTCGCTGTTACAAGATACATAGTAAGCCTGAGGGTATTCGAATACCGAGAAAAAAAGAATTTCAGTGTATTCGCAAGAGTTTGCGGTTGGATTATCAAGAAGTGAGATAGTGGTCAAGCGCGAGCCTATCAATAATAAAAAAAGTGTTAAAATTAAGGCATTTATCGCAACCACAGTTCTGAACCCAGAACATTGACCGTTCTTAACAAAAAACAACAACAAAGACAGACGATCTTGAAACTCATTAGCATTTCTTATCGATTTAAATCAAAAACATCCAGTAATAAGTTGATGTGATTATTATGTAATGGGCTAAAAAACTACCAAATTTGTATCACTTGGGAAAAAGCCGACAAAGGCAAAGGGAGGAGCTCAACTCCTACTGCCCGGGGTCCCAGCGCTAATAAAGAAAATTTGGTTCAAAAAATGTCACTAGATGGCGCGTTATGCATCGATTCGCTATTGAATTGTGTGTAAAATCAACATTTTCTAGAATTGATCATAAAAAATTTATGTTATTTTTAATCAACTCTCTTAAGCACAAAATTATGGAATACTGGGCTCATAATTCAAATTTCAAAGATTATTTGAACGGATCATTTAAAATTGATTCCAATAGATGGAGCGGTTTTAAATTTCTGAGACATGCCACTCGATTTTTTTAAATTTGTATTGTAACACATTTTGGTACTCTGTAACAAATTTTGTATTGTAACAAACTGTAAAAACTTGCAAAAAATACTGTAAAACAAATCGTCACTGTACTTAAAGAAAAAAATAGTCATGAACCGAGAAAACCCTTTTACTTTCAAGTCGCTGAACGCGATCGAAGTACTTATTAAAATATCATCTTAATCAGACGAAAACTGCTAGTTTCGTCGGCACGGTTTCTTTGTATAAACGGAAAGTACAGGCCCGCGCTATCAGTAAATAGAGATTTGTGGAAAAGGGAGAGTAGATCCTAGTGAAATTAGATTACCTTAATCTTAATTCATTTTTAATCTTCTTAAATCCTTACCGAATCATCCCAATTTATTTTACCCAAATACACACGTGTTTAATAAAACATCTAAACTTTCACATTTAGATGATTTTACAAAATGTTATTGCAATTAGGAGACTTACGCTTGTCTACCATTAACGAAGGCTGTCCTTTATCTTATTGTATTGCTACCAGCCAGATAAATTGCAAATGTCTTGTTGCTAAATAATTTGATAGTACTAAGAAGTCGATTGCAAATGTTGAGGAAAATATTAAAATCAAACGGCTAAACCTAGGTTATTAGGCATGAATTGTATTCCTAAATATTTACCATGTGGTACAGATTTCCTGAAATGTCAAACATTGCATGAAAAGCTCCTGAAATGGTGAATACTAATTACAGACTAATATTATATCCAATCTCTGGTGGATTCAAGACGCACCGAATCGATCATTGTGGCGACGCTTGCAGACCTATGTCCAGCAGTGGACTTCATTCGACTGAAATAATGATGATGGTGAGGTTTTCCAAACGCTTACTATTTATTTAAAGATTCACAGTACATAACCCAATGAACTAACACAGAAGTATTAAAAATGATATCGGACACTATAATCATTTGAAATAAATAATCTGACTTTTTTCTAATTGGTCAATTTAATCAAACTGTCCTTTGGCCGGCCTGTCAATCACTTCCAGGATTTAGCCTCAAGCGTGTCATAACTAGACATATGAAAAAAAAATGCGTAACCGCTAACATAATAATAAGCCGCATACTTACGATTAGCCTTGCAAAAATGATCATTTGTCATTTTATTACGCGCCATAATAATCATATTATTATTTTCATAGCCCACTCACGAATGGGCGTGGTATGTATTGTTACAATTTAATTATAAATCAATAACACGGAATATCTGCATAATAATTTTGTCCCCATTGAACAATCACGATGTTGTACAGTCACGCACAATCATTTCTGCGAACGTTATTTTTTTACCGTTGACCACTGCCATTGGTAAAAAAATATCGTTATGAAATATTTCGCTTCCTGTTCCGTTCTTTGTCTTTTAATTAGCAAAAAGTTTGGTAAAAAAATCGTGGTGACAGATTATGTGTGTTATGATTATTTTTTGTTGAATTGATATCAGATTTGGTGCGTGTGTCTAAGTCACGATTATTTGCAATAGCCTGAAGCTAGTCTGGCTACTTGCTTTTATTATTATTTAACGTTCAGATTTATAGAAACGTGATTTTTACGTGTCAAGTAGTTTTTGCCTAACTGCTTTTATAAATTATTAATTGATTTATTTCCATCTTAGAAATTAATTGATTTTCAAATAAGATTCATCAAAACTGGTGGTCGTCATTAAAAATGGAGAGTTAGCAATCAATCCTTTTATCATGCAAAATAACAAACTGTCAATTAGAAGAGATATCAATCATTTAGTGAAAGTTCCATAAAAAATGGCTCGATAGACATACGGAGGTGTGAATCAGATAGTGGCGGTGCATTTCAATCGAGTTATGTCATACAGTGATGTGCCAGGCATTTGTAAGATTTTAAATGAAATGAAACACACCTGCCAAGTAATCGGTTACTCGCTTTGCTTTGTTACCCTGTTCAAAATAAGAATATATGTAGGTATTTGTCTTATATCTATGAATATACAAAAAATAACTTACAAACACTTGACACTTAAACACAATTTTAGTCATTATCTCTTAAATAATCTTAATCAAAATCGTACCACTTGTGCGACCAACTGTACCATTTAATTTACTGCCAGTACAAATGGATTTCCTAGTGGTCAGCGCTTGACTGGTTCAAGACAGACAGACTTATAATCAGATAATGTTTAATCGTAAATATGACACTATCAAGATCAAGCAATAAATAGTGCCTGTAGAAATGTTATTGATTAATATTGAGAAGGAGTCTTAGAAACCAGCCTAGCGTAGTTTTTATACATGCCCAATGATATTAATATCATTGTACACGTCACTGTAAAAGCCCGATGGTAATTCTTAGGATTTGTCATAAGTAGGTTGAGCTTTTACTGTAACATTTACTTCATTTGCATTCTATGCTAGTTTGGAAAACGGTTGTTGGTTACGTAATTATTTTTCTTTCAACTGCGTGGTAATGTTATCATTAATCACTGCAAAACCGATCACAAAGGACGTACTTTTTGCTTAGAACCAAAACAGTGCAGAAATGTTATATGAAATCTCATTGTTGCACGGTTTTTCATTAATGCACTGTTTTTTTATTTTTATTTAAATATAAATTTACTGTTAATAAATTTAATGTTTTAATGACTCCCATTAAGTTAATTATAAAATGTATGCATACGATCAAAAAGATACTGGCTGAAAATGAAATTCGGGTGAAATAATAAAATCGACTAGATGAAAAAAAAACAAATAGCACGCATTTTGAACCATGTAAAACTTTTATACTTCATATTTAGCAAGAAAAGTTAAAAAAAATTGAAATAGATAGCGATATGAATTCAACTCCAGAAAGTATAAAAACAGCTGCAAATGAAATTGTTAACGTAGCCCGGTTAAGCAGTAGCCAATCACTTTGATTGTACTGTGAGACGTCACTCAAAAAAAAAAAATTGTTAATAAACTTTTGCCGCAAAAGTCGCGGGATAACTTTGTTTTCATTAACTTGAGTTTTTATTTTGAGTAGGTATATTTTATCACGGTAGGTAGATTGGTAGTTAAAGAAATGTAGATTACGCACCTCGCTAAAGTGAGTAATTAATGCACTCGTGTTAATTTAGTAGAGTAAACAACACTCATGCATTAATAACTCACTTTGCGCTCGATGCGACAATCTACTTTTGCTTTGTTTTTTTGCATAGTTATAGAATAGGTACTTTAGATGTAGGTATTTAATTATACTTCCATTGAAAATTAATTAAATGTTTTACAGGGTAATGTGCATGCCTGATTATGTTGTCGTTCTAAAACGCTAACGATTAAGATTGAATTGAGAACTGAGACGATATGTGTAGAAGTCGATCCACGGTTGAAGTGTGTATTTAGATCAGTCTCAGATTTTCCTCATTCAATTCTACATTTACAATTCACTGCAATCTAATCCTACGCTATATTGACATCTAAAGGCTTTATCCATTATAATTGGATCCAGTCTACATCAACAGGGCAATAAATTGAACTATATCAATATCAAGAAATATCAACATTTAATAAATTGACATATTAATGTCAGAAAACGTTATTTATGAATGCAACAACATCGAATTCGATTCGATAGAAGTAGATAAAATTAAATTATTCCACGCGAATTTCAAGCTGACATAAATATTATGTTAGTTAACAAAACAATGTAAATCTGAGCCTGCTACTTTACATGAATGTATCTAATGCCTGTCTCCACTTTGTAGACACTAACCATAGACTAAAAAAAACAGTAAATGTTAATGGTATGCTGATGTCACTGAAATAATACTTTCTGCTCATAAGTACTTACATATTCTTATATGCTACTGTCACAGATAATATAATACTAGCATACAAATGCCTCATCCCATACAAAGAAACCGTGCCGACGTACCTAGCGTTTTTCGTCTGATTAAGATGATTATTTTTATAAGTACTTCCATTGCATTCGGTCCCGTTCCACGATTATAGATGGTGTTAACAGCGACTTGCAAGTAATAGGGGTTTCTCTGTTCGTGATTATCTTTTCTTTAAATACAGGGACAATTTGTTTTATATACAATTTTTTTGCACGTTTTACAGTTTCGTTGAACTAAAATGTGTTCAACACAAATTTAAAAAAATCGAATGGCATGCCTCACAAATTTAAAACCGCTTTGAAATTTGAATTAAGCCCAATATTCCATAATTTTGTGCTTAGGAGAGTTGATTAATAAAGAGCATACAATTTTTATATTAATTTCTAGAAAATGTTAATTTAACACACAATTCAATAACAATTCGATGCATATCGCGCCATCTAGTAACATTTATTTGAACCAAATTTTCTTTGTTAGCGCTGTGACCCCGTGCGTTCTGACAAGTCAAAATTTGGTACTTAAAAACAAACTCTCTGGTTCGAACGCAGAACGCTAGTTCGAACGCAGAATGGAACATGTGAGGGGGAAGTTTTGAGAATTAAAATGGATGATAATAAGAATAGGGTTAGATTGAAGAGGTGATAGATTGATTTTTAAATGATATCGCTTGAAAGGAAGTGTATACTGAGATGTTCGTAAATAGAAAAGAAGACAAGCAGAGCCGAAACAAAAAAAAAATGGGACAAGGACACGACGATGATGCATGACGATGGCTGATCGACTGCAATATACTCGTAGTTGCACTCTAGACCATGCAATGTTTACTGCACATTTCACGAGCCCTCAAGCTGAAAGCATTTACTCAGAACACGTTTGTAACAGGAGTCTCGCTTCTACACATTCTTATTATATGGAACTAGTTACTTATTAGCTGCGGTTCTACTAACTAGGTACCTTTACGCAATTAGTGTGAAACGTTTTAAGCTCCGGGTTGTAGACCTTTGTGCTAAGTGTCAACGAAACCTTTCACATAGATTCAGTTGCGTTCACTGAGCTATTTAGTTAGTAGTGATTTGATATATTTACCTCTTAATATATATTTCTAAGAAGACACGTTGGTAAGACTTTATTAATTCCACTTTAATAACTTACGAGTTTTTAATTCACTAAAATAACGAAGCACAAACAGTGACTTTATTTAGCTTTATTCAAAAAATACTTCACAAAAGTTCTTGAATTCTTTCATTGTTCCTAATTTTTTAATCTTAAAATAAATGAGTTAATAAGGAGATTGTACATTTTAAATTAAGTACCTGGGCGACCGAGCTCTGCTTGTGTGAAAAAAGAGAAATGAATGACGTTTTTTAAAAATGAAACCTAGCGATTTATCGCCCCCGAAAACCCTTGCATACAAAATTTCATGAAAATCGTTGGAGCCGTTTTCGAGATTTACATTATATATGTACAAGAATTGCTCGTTTAAAAGTATTAGATTGATATAATCAAGGAACTAATTATAAAACTAAAGTTAACTGAAAAATGTGTGCAATATTTTTTTCTTTTGTATATATGACCACAGACTAACCTTAAAGCGTTGGTAAATAAAAATATCTATTTACTTTCAAGGTTACTAAACTCATTTAATCCTATAAGTACTAATTGAAATATTAGAAAAAGTCAAACATATATTGTTATTGACTGCAAAGTTTAACTAACAATAAAGTACTCTACAATAACAACTCATTGTGTCAATGTTATCAATCAATCAATCAACAGACTGGTTTATTAATAACTAATTGTAATACCTAGTACTACTACTAGTAATACTAATGGTTGGGTGGAAACGCGGCCCACAATGGAGTATATATGTGTCTATGTATATCACAGACATATATCTTAATATATAACGCAAGTTTCTCCATCTGTATGAAAACCAAGCGTGCCACTTTTTCACAAACAATTAAAAACAAATTTGCTTACCAATGAAAGAAAACATTTCCAATGTTTGGCAACTTTTTTTATACACTCTTTATAGCTCAATATTGCATAAAAAGGCATTTTTCTAGATTTCGGTGGATATCCGGTGCCGATAATGCTAAATGAAAAACTCAGATTACGATTATTTGTCGTAACTTTAGTCCGTTTTTTGGCACGCGAAGTACATACAATCGCGTCATCTAGTTATATTTATGCCTGTGATGTACATACTCAGGTGACAATATATTTGTCGAATCTTTACGTAGAAGTAATTAAGACAAAGATCTTGAAGAGATATTTGAGGTGGAAAAACAAAAGAGAATAGGTGTGAAAGGACTGAAGGGTAGCCATTGGTTTTTTGGTCATTTTATATCGGCGTTTTATCTTATCTTGCGGAGGGGCCGAGAAATAACTCGGACACTTCGACCCATTGAGATCTTTTGTGATCCCTACATAACTTACTCCTCCCCAATCTCGTTGAAAACCATATCATGAGTTTTGATTTTAGAGATTAGGAGATGAACCTATAGTCTTCTATTATATCGGCGTACTTAAATAACACTTAATAAAAAACTTTTTACAAAATTATACTACCGACTTCCAGATAAGAAAACTACAAAGTGAAAAATAACTTTATATTTGGAAGTCTGTTTCTTTAGTAGGTACCATTTTCTTGCGTTACGGACACCGACTTCCAAATATAAAGTTATTTTTCACTTTGTAGTTTTCTTGTTTGGAAGTCGGTAGTATTATTTTGTAAAAAAGTTTTTTTATTTTTCACTTTTTAGTAGTACCTACCTATTAGGCAAGTTGTTTAGTAAGTTACCTTAACGCCAGAATAGATTAGCCGAATATCATGAAACTTGGACATAAAGGGTGAAATGAGAGATCTGCGTACCCCTCAAGAGCGTACTGGCGTGATGTTATGTTATGAAATGGTATAAATAATAAACAGACATGCGATTGCAGCAATCCCGAGAGATTTCCCGTTATTTATTGAAGAGTTCTGTTGTATATCTTCGAAGTTTTTCATCAGATCTTCACAAAATTAAAATGGGACCAATTTCGAAATGTACTCTTTCATTTAAAAAAAAGAGTTTTCAAAATCGGTCCACAATTGACGGAGATATAAGTGAAAAAAAAAAAAAAGATCATACACGAAGTCGAACATCCTCCTGTTTGGTAAGTCGGTTAATTATTGAAAACTAGTTTTTTCCCAAATATTTTTTGCGGTCCATTTTTTTGATGAATGGATGTATGTTTATAACTCAATCACGCCAGAACGGCTGAACGGATCTGAATTAAATTTTGCACAGAGATAGATTATAGTCTTGCGATAATAAAAGACATTTCACGCGGGCGAACTGCTGGCAGATGTTAGTTTTTAACATATATTTTTTTGACATACATATATTTTTCCCGGTATATCTCTGCCCAATATTTCGCCATATATTTTGCCGGGATATGGCAAGTACGGCAATCTGTGAGTTTTCTATTAGTGACAGAATATTTATAATCAAACAATTTTAATATTATTTTTATTATACAATAAAAATATTTTATTAACTCCTGCTTCATTAATAGAAAATCAAAAGTTTTCCCGCCTATTCTCGTACAGTCAGCAAAAAAGTCGGTTGAATTTATTTCTGAAGATTCTTTCATCAGAAATATTTTTTTAAATTGCAAATGAATAAGGGCCAAGTGGTGCACCGCCTTATTATTTACAAGTTGACTAAAGATACAGGTGGTCATGATTGATATAGATAGACCATGATATCTTGTTAATTAATATGTATCTAGCATAGTGTTATGTTTTGAATAATTATGAAATAATGCATTAATCATCCACCTTCGTTTTAAAATATTTACTATTTATGTAAACGGAGAATGCGATACCTGAGTTTTATAGCATAATAATCACTTCAAATTAATTATTTTAATTAATTCTTTTACTTTAAATATTTTTTTATTATGACTTCTTGTGACCTTTGTCAATTGTCATTGCTGAATAGCTAGTATAGCCTACGATCATCAAGGTAAAGCAACGTTTGCTATGGTCAGTCTGTGGATGGGTGACCATCTACTATATACCGGGACTTCCACCTTGCCTCGGAAAACACATTAAGTCGTCGGTCTTAGCTGTCATAATGTATTCCGATGATAGTCAATACGGGTATTCAGAAGCCAGAGGAAGGAGGAGGAATCTGACACTAACCGTAGGCGCCAAGACAGCCCACTTTGCAGGAGCTGTTTTAACGCCGAAGAATCAGCCGCCCAAGTAAATCTGGAATGCGAGGCCGTGGCATCTAAAAGAATCTCTCTCTCACATCTCTCATCTTGAAGAAATCCTCGGAACTGTGAGGTCGCTCCGTGAAGCCTGGAAGCTTCTGTGCTTGTGGGGAAGGAGCTAGGCTGGCTCTGTTAGCCAGTACACCTACGCACAACGGACCGAATGGGAGTCCGGAAACAAGAGTCCCTACCACCACTACTACTACTGACACCAATACTGCTAAGGGGTATCGTGTTACTCAGTTACTGGGTTGTGAAGGTCAATTAGATAGTTGCTACATCTGAAGTACTGGTATTCAGTTATTATTGCAGCGCCAAAGTTGGGAAAAGGCTAGACAGAGTACTTGTTTATTTGCGGTAACAAGCCAATAAGTTGCCAATAAGAATATTTATGATAATTCAAAATATCAAAAACCGAACTAAAAAGACTTAAACAAGATGCAAATCATGCTGTGCAGTCGGAGGATACATATTCGCGAGCTGCCTGACCAAAACCAGATGCATCCTCCGACTGCATAGCAGTCTTATTTCAGTTTTTATTTATAACTTGTTAGTCAACCTTTTTTTCGAATTAGGTACATTTAAACATATAAGTGATATATATTTTTGAAATCAACTTTTCAAACCCTTTATTTTGATACCCCTCACTTCGACGATGATGGGTTTGGAAGAAAACAAAAAATTGGGACCTCACAATATGGCGCCCACAATCCGCCATTTTTCTATTATCAAATTTTATTGTAGCCAGTGACACTCGCAAGGTTAAGACGAATCGATTGACGTAAGAATTATCAAAATCCGCCAACGCGTTTGGTCTCTGGAACGCCACATAGGAACAAACATACATACATACATAGACTGATAAACACATTACTCCCCTTCGGCAGTCGGGTAAAAATACAAATCAGCATGATTGCTGTCTACAATAATTCATAATTTTAAATATTACAGTGAATACAAATATTTACATTAGTTGCTACTCTTGCATAACTTGTAGGTAAACAGCTTAACACAATATCGTCATGTGTCAACCATTATTTTTATGAATAATATTTTAATTTATTACATGCCATCTTCCTGGAGGTTTGTGCGTTGTCCAGCAGTAGACGACTATCGGCTGACAAAAAGTTATGTGTTTTTTAAAGACAAAGACAAAAAATCACAATTAAGCAGCACTTTTGAACGTCAAAAATATAAATTTAATGTTAATAATAATTGATTATATCGTCCATCCGGAAAAGTAGCTTGTTATGGAAAAGCACGGACAAGAAACTCCAATCGTAAAGAATACTAAAACTTCAAGCTAAACTAATACAATAAAGAGGTAAAAAGCATAGTTCCTAGGATACAGACCACGAAAGCGATGACACTGGATAAAACTAGTGAAAATTAGTACGTTACTATAATAATTCAACCAAAATAGAACAGATAATTCATATCGACAATGTGTACAAACATCGTTCGCTCAAACGAACAATAGACCACTTCGGACGTTTAGTAATCTATGTCGCATCACACACAATTTCACTTTTTTGAAATCGGTTAAGAACAGGCGCGTGAGTAGGCAGTATTTGTCTGTCCGTCTGTCTGTAGGCTGGCTGTGCAAACAGGCCGTATTGTCGTTCTAATCGTATGCAAGTGGAGCGAGGCCGGGTGTTCCGGCAAACGAGTGTACGTCTAAGAATAAAGACTGTTTTAAAGATTTTCTTTCATTGTTTGTGCAAAAATAATATGGGCTTTATATGGCCACAAATAGAAGGCCTTGGTCCAAAATATGCAAGGGAGCAGTTGCTCGGAAAGTCAGAAGCTCAAAAGTAAAGTATCTTGACTAAAAATATGGTGTGGAAAATCAATATCCTATTATTAATCCATTTGTTTTGCCGGACGCGTAATCCGAACTATGACGAGGTATTTTTGTTTGTTTTTTAATCATGGGAATACATTATCACACCTACTGATTCGCTTAAGAAACATACATTTAAGGCTTAAAATTGCTTAAATTTTAATAAATTTTTATGTCGACCGTACAAGTTGAAAACAACAAAATAAAATAAAAAACTAATCATATTTATCGTATTCGGGGTCCTGCGTGACGGGGGCCTCGGAGATCGGGGTACTCAGGGCATAATCCAATTCTTTCACTGGCCCTCTTCATCCCCTTTCATAAATGCTACTTTTGAGAAAGCGAAACCACTTAAATAGTTAGTAAAATATATGGACGGAAAACCTGAAGAACGCCGAAAGCCGCTAAATCTATGTTTTTCCATGTATACCTACAGATTTGACATATTTTATTACAGTTGCAATAATTTCTGTACTCGATTGTACGTTCAAAGATAATCAGTTAGTAATGCACAAGTATCATAATAAATTATAAGAACACTTACAATTCGAAATCTGACGTAATAAAATACCAAAGTTTACGATACATTTCCATAATATTTACATAACTGAATACTCTATATTTATATCGTTTACCTAAACTGTCTACAATATACTATTACTTCAATAGTTATTAATTTTTTTACCTATTCTATCAATGCAAAATATTACAATTTACAGTATTCTATTCATTCATGTTATAACTTATAATTTTGTTATAAAGAACTATACGAGTTTAAATAAAAACACGGTCATTGTTGTATCAAGACTAAAACGAATAGTTAAAAAAAAACATATATACATTTTTTAGTTTGGTTTGGTTTTTGGTTGTCTATTAAAGCGTGCTTTTTAGTTTTTTTTAAACTATTATTTATTTTTCTTTTTAATTCAATTTACCCCTAAAGCGTTTTTAGTTTTTGTTTCCCTGGATGTGATAGCCGTTTCTCAGTTTCTCCGGAACATTTATTTAATACGTGTACTTGGTGGAAGGCACCGTGTCTTCGGATATAACAAAAAATTAAACCATGTGCATGTCTTGGCACGTGCCTTGGTACTTGGCACAACGACACTACCGGCAGGCTTATTACGTAAAAAACAGTAATCAGCAACCATCGCGCGATCAAACGCTTACAGTCATAAAAGTCGGCATTACCTACAGTTTAGATATGGTAGGACCTATACAATCGTTTGCTAATCGCTCGCTTTTTGTCAAAAGCACTTATTTCAAAAAAAAACCGCCAAAAATTCTAAAACTTCTGTATTGAAAAGCAATTATTGCGCTAAAAACGCTATCGTTTTGCTCTTTCTTGCAAGATACGTAATAAGCCTGCGGGTATCAGACATAATAAAATCACTAATTCTGAAGATCCTGGTAAGGATAATGGAACAAACTATTTAAATTATTGCAATTAAAATCACGTTCAAAGATTCCTTAATAAAAAATAAAAAAAAATTAATTGATAGTATTGATACTTATTCATTTCTAAACCACATAGGTCTAGGTAGCAAACGCTACTGCTGTGACTGACTGTGAGGTGTCGATTCCGCCGTCTGGCAAAGCAGGTTACCAGGAACAGACCGGAATCAGAATTCAAGCCGAATTACAATATGGTCTGCAATTCTGCACCCCCATAACCTTGAACTAGACTTCTTAGGGAAATGCGAGTGTTTTGACCTAAAACTTCGATTCTGAAAAAAACATGAATAGAACCCATACGTACCAGTATTACCATATTTTTGTGTGAAATGTTCTTAATGTAACTTAATTCAGATCCCTAAAAAATGGTAAATAAAAGCCAGACCGTCGCCTCAAATTACTTCTCTCTTAGCTGCTAATTATCAATAATACACAAGGTTATTACCATATCATTCAGTATTACCATCGGTTTGATTGACAACGTATTGCCAATTTCAAGTTTCACACAATTGACTCTTTATCAGTTATATGTTAAATCTTGCTGCGATAACCACTTTAGAATTAAAGTCTCTAAATCCCATACATGGGCGGGCTTACGCGACTGCTAAGCTTCAGGATTCGATCGCCAAGTCGGGTGTTAATGAGATTGCCCCTAAAAAAAAATTCGGTAGGAATTCGATTTGTGACCAGTTGCTAGGCTTGCCCTTTCGGTTAATTCAGACGTTAATATTGCTGAGTTCCACACAAATCTTCTGTGTTACTGATTTTAGATGATAAACTAAGCCGGAGCAGTAGCAACATCTTAATAGTTCAATCGACTTAGTATTTTACTTGACCTTTTCCATTCCCAAATATGTACTTTCCAAGATAATCTGTCTTACGGTGAAGGGACTAAATGCAAATGCCCACAAAATCGACAATAAAGTCGTGTTTACACCAAACGCCGCCGACTGTGAACACGAATGAAAACTTGACAGTCAGCTTGTTTTTAGGGTTCCGTTGTCAACAAGGGGTCCGTCTGTCCGTCCGTCCATCCGCAGCTTAGCTCAGAGATTCTTTGTACTAGAAAGCTATAATTTGGCATGGATATACATTTTACTCACGCCGACAAAATGAATTTTTTTTTCTCGCCTGTCCTATACTTAGGGTAGCGTTGGATAGGTCATTCACATATTAAAGGTCTGTGAAAACCATTTTTCGATTCAGAGATCCGTTTGCGTAAAACTAAGCCTTAAATTGCAAATTTTTGTTCGAGTCAAGTGTCCTTCCCCCTGACAGCTGTGGTGCTTATGGTTGCTTTTGCACATGTGAAAATATTCACGGCAGTAGTATATAACTAAATTAAAAGGAAAACTATCACAGCTAAATAGGCTTTACAACTTTACGAGAAATAGTCGACCAACTAATAAAATGTACTTGGAAAATTAAAAAAAAAGTATATTGAAGTATGGGGACAACAGTTTTCGAATGGAAAAGTTAATTTTGTCCCTTCGTTAGAGCAATGTTCGGTGCTTTCATTTTTTATAAACGTTACTATTATTATTATTCTTTATTGTACACAAAACAAACATTTACAAATACAGTAGGACAGCTTATGTACAAAGGCTTATAAACATTAGTAATGTAACCTATTTATTTTGGTGAATGAAGCTGTTTATACGGAACCCTCTGTGCGCGAGTCAAACTAGCATTTGGTTGCATGTTTTTTCATAAATTTTGCTAGACTAAGCAAGCAATGAATTATATCCCTTCTCTGTATGAAAAACCATTTGGCCTACAAATCCTTCAATGGCGTGTAACTACCGGTTAATATTATTACATGAAATATCAAATCACATTGTTACGTATCTTATTTATTTAATACTTCATGCACACAAACGTACAGAGGCGGACTTAATGCCTTAGTTCCTTCAAATGGAAGGATCTAAAGACCTATTTTTGTCAAATCGCCTTGAACCATATGAAAGGGATGACGTTGCCGAATTTTACCATAAATAAGTATTTTAGTTCCACCGTAGGAGTGTGCTTAGTAACATCCGCTTGACGACAAGTTTTTTTGTCTCTGAAATAGTAGAAACCTATTTATAAACTGGTCCGAGAAGGTTTTTTATAGGGCAGAGTGCCTTTGAGATTAGTTGACAATAAACTTAATCACCAAAATATTCGAAGGTCTCTGAGTGAGTGAGATTTTCCTTCAATTTGAGGTTTGATAAAAATTAGGCAAATTTAAATTGTAATTAGTCAGAACTCTTTGCAATGTGTTTCGGCTGGCAATAATATCTAAGTGGAGATTATAATCTGAAAATTTCCACTCGTAATAGGTTTGAATAGCAGTCAGCATCTACATTTAATTAAACTTTCATATTTTGGAACGGTTTATACAGCACGCCATTAAAAAGGCACATGATGTCTCTAAATCTGAAATGTTTACAAAGCAAAACCACAAAACCTGTGACCTTTCTATTTTGAGCTGGGTCACAGATTCATAAGATGATAAACCTTCCGCTCCATAATGTAATGTTGACACATCCTATGAAATGTGACAAGTGTCAGTTTGTGTCAGTTTTCCGGAAAAGTGGCGGCCGTTAGAAAGCGAAGTCAAACGTGATCCTACTTGCAGGAGGTATTATTGTGTGTTGTATGGAAATATACAGGTAGAACTTTGGTGCGGTTACTACGTTGCGTTTTAGCCGATTGCAAGGAAAGATTATTTGCTTAAAAAAATAAAAGTTTTCAGTTGTGACATACGAAAACAACACGAAAAGAAGAAGCTGTATGGTGTAAGTTTTCGCACTATCTTCCAACGTAAAAAGATGATTTGTTTGCCAACATAGAGATTTCTGAGTTTTTCATGGTTGACCAGGCATCCCAACCTTTTAATATTTTTGTTTTGGCAAGAGTATCAGCACGATGATGCAAAATCTTTTGTGTAGAGTTTAAACCGTCCCAAAATTATAGGCTGTTAATATTTTTATACAAATTGCAATTTTATCCAAGTGTTCTAAAACCACTTGACACCATACACACACATCTACAAAAATAAAACTTTGTATCTTCAGTGTGTTTGATAAGGATAGATTAATTGTACTCATTTTTAATGAATACATTTTATTTTATTTAATTTGTGTGTCCGCTCACAAATCGTCACCGTGTGTTTCCACAGGCCTATAGCAAGGATGTAACTTGGTATTCAAACTTGTTGCAGATGTTATCTGGCGGATTTCACTCAGTTTCGTGTTTATTGCAGTTTTTTTGTTATAATGTCAGATACGACTACTTTCTAACAGGTCGTGGTTTTAGGCAACACTCCTCAAATTGGAACGGTGAATTTGCATGTTTGTTTCTTTGGAGTTTAATAACAATTAAGTTATTATCCAATAAAATTAACCTTGGTTACTTAGTTATTACAGATCATTAGTGCAAAACTGAAAACTGTCCTTTTGATAGAAGATTTGAAATTTCCTGGACAAGGGCGCCCTTCACACTATAAAAATCCAAAAAGTGCAAAAGGGAGGATCCCAATCAACTTAGGCTCAATTAGCTGCAAAAAAGTTAGGGATCCTTGCGAAGGTGAGATGGTACTTCACGCCTGAACAGCTGCTCAACTTGTATAAAGCGCAAGTTCGGTCATGCATGGAGTACTGCTCTCACCTCTGGGACGGATCTGCCAGGTACCAACTTGACGCACTTGAGTCGATTGACAGACGGGCCAGGAGACTTATCGGCAATGATGCGCTGGTCGACTCAAAGCTCCAGAGCCTTGAACACCGACGACGAGTTGCCAGCCTGTCGGTTTTCTATCGGTTACATTTCGGGGAGTGTGCGATGGAACTGCACAATTTGATTCCGCCTAGCCCTTTCCATCATCGGACTACAAGACGTACGGCAATGCGCCATCGTTACATGGTTGATATCCCACCCATACGCACAAAGCGTTTCGAAAATACTTTCATTGTGCGTACAGCTAAGGAGTGGAATTCCCTGCCGGCGTCTTTGTTTCCCGATAGCTACAACCTAGGGGTCTTCAAGTCAAGAGTGAATAGGTTACTTCTAGGCAAGCGTGCTTCACCTTCGACCACATCATCACTTAACATCAGGCGAGATAGTGGTCAAACGCGAGCCTATAACAAATAAAAAAAAAAAAAAAAAAAAAACTTGAACAGACCACAACAAGCAAAATGTGAATTAAATGGTGAATCACCTAAAGTCGGCTATAGTAGCTAATTACATGGTACCGTTGGAAGAGGAGGATACTGCTGCTTATCCTCTTTGCGTCATCATTCAGTGTCCTAATCTTTGTCAATACTCACAGAATGTGTCATCAATCTTGTAATAAAGTATACCGAGTAATCTTTAACTCTAAACGCACAAACTGCATCGAGCCAAATAGACACATCGTGCAAACTCGGGAAATGCCGCTGCTCTTCTTCACTAGCCCCCAAACTAGATCAAACCCGAATCGAAGCCGCCATGAGCTATGTAACGGCGGATGTACAGTGCGCCTCACCCTTGAACTAGATTGTGGTGGAGGCTCGTAGACAATGCCACACAAACTCTGTGGAGCGGTGTACACTGTACTGTTTGTTTCATTTCATAATAGAATTTAGGATGGGGCATAGTTGAAGCGATGCGATAAAGATTAACAGTCTTATTCTTAAAAATCTCTGAACTATTTAACACCTTTATATGAATTAAAATGTTCTATCAATAACTTTGCTTATCATTTTCTTAACAGTTCTTAACAGTTAGAATTTTATAAATTTTAAGCTTATCGTCAATATCTGTTGGCCCGAGTTTTGTTTGAGAGTATAGTTCATATTGTAGCAAATAGCTTCGTCTTTCTGAATGAAGGGCTCCAAAAATTCAAATGCCTGTAAATGGTCAGTTGGCAAGGTGCCTTTGTAGGTGTGTTTTTAATTTAAAGGTAAATGAAATGGTAATTTTTTTAAGGTATATGACTGAAATGTAGCGTTGCACCGCTTAGCATTCAGTCGAGGCAGTTCATAAGTTTTTATATACTTTTAAATAAAATTTTAATTTATTAATGTAGATATAATTAATATAGATTTACTTAAAAATAAGTTGCATAAATTCTCCAATTACGGCGTTTTATATGCAATATTAGAATCTATCTAAAAGTTATCGTAATTAATGTAATTTAAACTAAACAACTTTTTAAAACACTTTCTTAATCACAAAAGTGTGAACAGTTCAAACTATTTCTCAAACAGATTCAGAAACATTCTCTTGCTTACACGTTTACATACAATTATGTGTTACATACATCTGCGGTATATAATTACAGCCATGTAATTTGTTATTCAATGTGCATTATGTAAGGTACAATCGTATATGTATGTTACCCCACTAAATCGAGATAAACAATTAAAAGTGTCAAGTATGTGAACCGCGCAAACATGGGTTCCGCATATGTAGGAACGACTACCACCTTAGCCCAAGATGTGTAATATGTAAATGTCAATAACGGTAATTAAAGGATATAGATTACTGCAGGGTTGCCTGGTCGCATCCGGCTGCAAACAGTTCTTTGTTTTTTTTTTGACTTTGCGCCCTTCATTAGGAAATTCTTCTGTATCGAGGGTACGTATAGAACATCCTCTAGCTCTCAGTTAGCCACCATTAATGTGTTACCAAATTTAGCAGGTAAACTGACAACCCACTGGTTGCAGCTGACTGAGGCCTGGCAACCTTATCTATACTTATAATATAATATTACAAAGCTGAAGAGTTTGTTTGTTTGTTTGAACGCGCTAATCTCAGGAACTACTGGTTGGAATTGAAAAATTCTTTTTGTGTTTTTGATAGTCCATTTATCGAGGAAGGTTATAGGCTATATAAAACGCTACGACCAATAGGAGCGGAGCATAAAAGAAAAATGTTGCAAAAATGGGCATAATTATTCATTTTTGAGACCTTCCGTTGCGTGTGCTGCGTGAGTGGTTAAAGTTACGCAACAATCATGTATGTAGTGTAGGTAGGGTAAATGGGTAGGTAGGTAGCCAGTTGATGAGAGCGAAGCCGCGAGGGACAGCTAGTTTTTTATAATTTCTACACCACTTTCTTTCAAATGATGTTGGATTCTCTTGAAAAGCTATATATAATAAGCGGGCCAAGAGATGGATCGGCAATGAGGCACTGGTCAAATCAAAGCCTTGAACATCGTCGCCGAGTTGCCAGCTTGTCGGATTTTATCGGTTACATTTCGGGGAGTGTGCGATGGAATTGCATGATTTAATTCCGCCCAGCCCGTTCCATCATCGGACAACCAGACGCACGGCGATGCGTCATCGGTACATGGTGGACATCCCACCCATACGCCCAAAACTTTTTGGGGACACTTTTATTATGCGTACAGCTAAGGAGTGGAGTTCCCTGCCGGAGTCTGTGTTTCCCGATAGCTACAATCTCGGGGTCTTTAAGTCAAGAGTGAATAGGTTGTTTCTAGGCAAGCGTGCTTCACCGTCGACCACATCATCGCTTACCATCAGGTGAGATAGTGGTCAAGCGCGAGCCTATAGAAAATAAAAAAATTGGAGGTTAACTATGAAACTTATTTCACAATTTCTGCAGTCGAATCTTAAGTCTATTTATTTTCATTAAGGTTTGATAATATTAACGCCAGGGCATTCCTCATTATGTTGTGCACTACAACTTACTAAAAACCTGGGTAGTGAAAAAGTCTAACGTTATTTTTGCTACGTTTTAAATTCACTTGAAGTAAACGGAACATTAATATAGATTTATTCGTTCTCTGAATCCCGGCCCTGTATTGGTTACAAAAAACAGACACACAATACCATGACGAAGATGAAACTTAATTCCTGCGGAACCCTAAAACTTAAGTGCTTTAAACGTACACTCCGAAACATGGCCGTGTTATAGGAAGTTTCGCAAACAATGCAACTGCGATGATAATATTAGTAAAAAATCGGAAGATCTGCGATCGCTTTGTTTGTTACGTTACTATTACGACAGTTTAATGCAGTACACCATAATTAACTTGTATCGTACTGTAGTAACCTAATTACTGCAATTGAAGATAAAGCAAACAAGCGTTTTTAGATTTTCGACGTAAAAGGTTTGAAGGGTTTGTACTACCTTTAGTTACATCATACTTTTGGAAAATTAGAATCTTCTATAGAGGGAATGACTGAGATTGATCACTAAAAAGAGAGAATAAAAAAAAAACAAATCAGAAATCATTGAGCTTTTTAGCAATTGTTTAGCAGATTCTTGAATTGAAAATTTGAGTATAGAATAGGCAATTTATATATTTTTTTTTAATTTAATAAACTATTATTCTCTTTTTGTAGATGTTTAAAATTGACAACACATTGTGAACTAGCGCTGTGTGATCAATGTTTGTTCCCTCTTTGTATTAATTGAGACGGATGGACCTGCATTGGAATAGTTTTCTGAAGAACAGAGGATTAAGTGATAATGCTAAGTTATGAACTACTATGTTCTGTATGTTTCGATTTTCGGAGTATGATGGTACCTCAGACAGCATCAGAAGACCTAGGGTTAATTGGAGAGGAGAATTCTTGATTACCTAGAACCAATGCTCTGAGACAGATTCAATGCAAAACTGATGCAACACTAATACTGCTCATTTATCACCAAATAACGAGGTTATTTGATAACAATACACAACAATAGTCAATGAGACCTGTCACAATCTAGAGAAGTGACAATTGTGTGACAATGATGACTAATCTGACACATTACGCGGAGGTTAATGAGACCTTCGAGTGATTGATATGAAAGGCTAATAAAGAGATGACAATGCTCTACTTAAAAATATCATCGTCATAAGTGTTGTTGCCTTCAATCATTAGGCTGTTGCAAAATAAATAATCATGTTAACAGAAACTAATACTACAATTTATATATAAAGTATTAACATTACTATTTTTTTTAAATATTTTTATTAAATTTAGGTATGATTCAGTTTTTTTTTTGTACAAAAATAATTATAAATAAAAATGTTTCTGTTTAGGGTTTGAAGTTTTACATTTTATCTAGATATTGCATAATTTACAAGAATGGACTCTTGATAACGGATAATGATAACGTTGTTGATTCAGGAAATTATGCACACATGCAAACATACATACTTACATACATACACGAATACCGATCAACAAACAGTTTGCGACGCCGTATTCGAGTAAAAAAATAGTTTTTATTATTTTGACGGGATATATCTCGCAAACGGTATGCTTGACAAATATAATGTGATGTAACTAACCTTACCTTCATTTTAAAATCCCTGTTCAATGACACCACACATGATGATGTCAAAAATACTTATCAAATTATGATAAGTATTTTAGAAGTTATGAGCGAACAGATGAACATACCTATATAGATACTTCACACATACCGGTCAAAAACATAACCCTACTACATGCAAAATGTTTTTGAATTCGTATTCGTAGAAGGCGCCTTATACAATTAAATGTGACGTCACATAGCCTATAACCAGCAGACAAATAAGACGCTTCCAACGACACCCAATTTGTCAAATTATGATAAATTGTTTAGAAGGTATGAGGGAACAGATGAACATACATTCATACTTACACACATACCGGTCAAAAATGTAACCCACCCATTTGCTTCGCCATAGTCGGGTAAAAAGAGACAGTTTTCAAGGTCCAATACAGTGTTTTTTAAATTTTATCTATGTTTTCTAAAGTGCATAATAGTATTTCGTATTCACACCAATAGAAATAATGTTTATTCAACCATTCATCGAATGACAAATCTTCGCAAATCATCAAACGAAATCACCGAATTACAACATTTACAACACTTGGTTGCAAAGCGAAGGCAAATCTTACATCTATTGAGTATGTTACGCGTTAAAACCCATTTAAATGTCGTGTCTCTTTGAAATAGTGGGCACTTACCTTAAAAAGTTGGTATACGAGTATTGAACTGAAAACTTCTTGTTACTATAAACAATATTGCTATCGGTTAAATGTTATCTTATTTAAAGAGGAAATATTGATTTTAACATTTTAAACTAAATATAATTAGGAATATTTTGCAGGCAACATAGTTTTTTAAGTTAATTTTTTAAGAATATATATCCAGTAATTCTACCAAAATAGCTCTTCTATTCTCGGCATATCTACGAGAAAGGAACAAGAATTAAACCTTGTGGAACTCCATAGCCTAACTAACCTGTTCCAAAGAAATATATTTTCTTCTCTCCTGACATCACCCCAAATGATATAACCAAATCAATGCATCGAATAGGCAAAGACACTTCAAAGAAGACTTCCTCAATATTAGAATGAGGCATCAACAGTCAAGTCCCAGCTTTCGAAGCCGTGAGAAGTTAATGGTTTATTCAAGAAGCGAGTTAGATTAACTCAAACGCTTTCGTTTACGCGACGCGCATACGAGATGTGTGAGTTCAGATTAGTAACGCGGTGTTTTTGTTGTGGCAGGACTGAGGATGTATTTTTAACCTGTGGTATTGAGTGTTGCTTAAGTTTATCATTTACATGAATCTGTTTGTTAATGCATTGATAAGCTTAGCCTTTTCTTATACAGAGAAAGAGTGAGTATTGATTTCTACGTTTGCATTCATATCGAGGAGACTTCGAAAATGGCAACACGTCCTGTCCATTTTAGAATAGCCTCGTGATTACATACCAACAACAGTTCCAGCTTCTCTTCTTTTAATAACTTAAATGTTCAAAAACGGCTATAGTTCCAATAGGAGCTTATCCTTATGTTCTAAAGACTATCACCGCGTTGTTTTAGTTAGCAGCAGTCTTGCAAAAGGTTCCATCTTTCTCAGAACGACCATTTTTATTTCGTTTGTTAGAATTTTGAAAACAGCCGCATCATTGTAAACCAGTTTGGTCCTAGGCCGAACTACTACAGCCTAATCCCCGTGACTAAGAACGACATTGACATTTATACACAAAGTGGGCGGTCCCGCAAGCGTCGCCGCCGAAGCCGAACGCACTTACATCATTATTTGTGAGAAGTCTGAATCATTATGTAAGTGCTTCGATGGCAAGTTTAATTGGAGCATTGGCATTTTTGGTGACTCCTCAATCAATCACAGATTGATATTCGTTTGTTTATTTGAAATTTCACCCTAATCATATATTCTTGGCTATACTTATTTAACTCATCATCAATCTCTTGCACTTATCATATTTATTTGGAGTCGGGGCAACATGTCTGCTTCTTCTATTCATCATCATTCATTTATCGTGCCAACTGCTGGGACATCGGCCTCCTCTCTGTGAGGGAGGGAATGGGCCATAAATCCACGCGGGCCCAGTGTGGACTCAAGTTTATTGTTGATTGTTAAGACTTCTATTTAGTCTTTAGCATTTTATTCATCTCTCGCATACCATACAGAAGTGCGCATAAATTTTGGTTTATTCTGTAAGAATACAATTCGCATTCAACTAAGCACATAATAGGTGATGTTGTATATTTAGAAAGTAATCAGGGCACTCTCTACTTGCAACAAGTAGTTGCAAATCACTTGAATGTGTAAATGTACAACAACTTAAAGTAATACCTATAAGGAAATATTCATTTGAAGCCAAGTTAGAATACACGTTGACACTAATATGGGAAAACACTGAATCAATTGCAGTGAGGTTTTCCCTGTAGAGTTTCATAAAACTTAAGTGAAAGGTAGTGTCGGTAAACATGATAAATATTCAATATCTCGATAGCAAGTTATACCCACCTACCTATCTTAGAATTGACATAGGGGTTTCAGTGGAAGCAATGCTCCTTTTGAAAAGGTGATATAATATCTATTATACCAAAAAAATATACTGCATTAACTATGCTTTCTGCTTTGCGAGTTTTTCATGACTTGGGTCTTTGTTTTGCCCCATCAAGTTCATTCTTGAATTCTTGTTTCTGGCAATATTTTCTTTTTCTTCTTCATTCCACATTACCCGGTCCTTCGAGAACATGTCTTTGGTTCTCATAACTTTTTGTATGAATATTGCGTAACTTAAAACGATGTAGTTCTAATAACCCAAATGTTTGAAGACACGCCTTAGCCTGAACTTGTAATGCTGCCTTTCTTACTGCTAACCGCAAATCTATCACAAATTTACTAAATTATTCTAGTAATTTCTTTAAATCAGCTATAATTTCAATAATGATAGGTTCGTCATCTCAAATGAGGTCGTTTGAATTATTTTCATTATGGAACATTATAATCAAATGGCAATGTAAGATTATGTCACTAAATTTGTATTGCTTAAGTATTGCTATGTTCGTTTCGTTGCCGTTAATGAGACGATTGGTATTTATTGCATACTTATTGTACTGATTTTATAGCATCTGAAATGATCGTTTATACAAATTACCGATTTCTTTTTTGATTCTAAACCACTACATCGCTGTTTTACTTTATCAGTTTTCAATATTTCTCTATCTGACATTCCCTTCAATATTTTCTATTTCATTCAATTCTTAGTCAATGTGTAGTTGTAGTAAGGAAGTGAACTATTAAGGTTGAACTTTCACAAGTTATACCGAACGCTGTTATTCAGCCTAATGTCAAAATGTGAAGGCCTGTTACTCAATCACATTTTGATAGGATGACGCTTAAGGAAAGAATCAACTACAGTTATACACACAGATGGTGTATTAGATTGTCGTATGGTTTTACACATATTTAACACAGGTCCCATTTAAGATCACATAATCCACAAAACCGGGAAGTACGCCAGGAAGGAGAGGAGGCAGGAGTGGGTCATTCTAGGCTGATATTTTGATGATGATTACGACTGATAACGAACTTACACACATTTTCTCTGCGATCAAAATTGTATTAGGCATCAATATGGATATTACCGACGAAGCTAAGTTTTTACAGTCACGCTAAAAACCTTGCACTTTAAAAACCGTCTCCTTCCGCGGAGGTCTTCTTTGCACCCTATGCACTGATTTACATTAATATAAACTTACATTTTGGTAAGTAATAGGCTCGCACCAGGATTTATGATAACACAGCGGCATTTTCTGATGAGAACATTGATCGAATGAATGCCATGTTAGTGGAACAAATGACTGTCAACAGTAGCATTGGTGTAACAGATACTACTGACAGCATCTATTTCCGTATCATTATGGCGTCAAATTGCCAACGACGACGGCGACGACAGCAAGATTCGCCCAAAATGCGTGTCCTGCTCCCAACTGGGACTATTGACGGCCCGTGTTTCTACATCCATCTACAATTGACATACCAATAATGGTGACCAGCTGATGACATGATAATTCAGTATCGTTTCTCTTTTACGTAATCTGATTTGTGCAGATCTATTTTTTTTAATATGGAATGAAAGAGAAGTAGAGTACAATAGTAATTGTTTTTGGAAAATAATAATAGGGCCAGTTTTCTCTGACTGTAGGGGGTTATAAGAAGTAACTACGGGGCTATGCGGGGCTCAGTATTTCATTGGTCTTTACGATATCATATCAATCGATAAGATCTTCAAGCCAAATAACAAATCAGTGGCCTCTAAAACAACCATAATAATAGCGTGTTAAAAATGGTAAAACTCATTGTGCACTTTTTTCTTGTTACAGCTACTTTGGTTATCAGTACACAGTGGAGATGGATACAGCTGCCCCTACGGACACAACTGTGTGCTGGAACCTGCTCCTCCTGGCAAGACACCGCCCTGTGCACAGCCGGGGCTCACATACTGTGTGCATCCGGATCCTTATCCAGAGTAAGTAATAGATTAGTGATGGATACAGTTGCCCCTGTGGAATCAACTGTGTGCACCTCCTTATCCTAAGTAAGTTCATCATGATCATCCAAAAAACTCCACCGCAAGATATATGTGTCTCTATTTAGATTTGATACTCAGCTAATCTCATCCAGCTGCTACCAGCCACCCTGTGAAGATTTTTGCTACACCTAGAACCTAGGGTGTTTAACACTACCTTCGCACTTTTAGGTTATGCAACTTATAAATATGGTTAGGTTATTGCCCATTTATTTGGCTTATTCTGTGGGCTTTTTCCACCGAAAAGCACTTTGGTTCTTCTTTGCAAGACACTCAGAATAATCCCTGCATGCTGAGCAACTTAAAAAAAAATCTGGAGAAGCCATGGCGAGTCTTTCAAATTTTAGATGAATTTTATGTATTTTCCAGAAAGATAATCCGCCAGCTAATAGAAGCAGGACAGTACGACATCAGCACTCTTCTATCGGATGAGACCAGAGACGAGTTCTCTCTGAAAAAAAACGACTACCCTTACGATTACGGGCCCAATTCGTTGCCCCACGTCGACCAGATCTCGCTGGTGAATGACCCTCACTACCAGAAGAATTATAATACTAAGTTTCATACGAGGTATAATCACGGTGAGTATTTTTAGGGGTACTGTACAAAAATGGAACGGAATATAAGATGACTTGTGTGCTCCGAATCTAATGGACCGTTGAATTTTTTTGTGTAAAATGTAATAATTATGGACTTCTGTAACCCAAAAATGCGTAATATAAAAGCTAAAGAATATAATATATAAGGATCGTAGAAGGTAGCGTTCTGTAGTTACTGCTTAGAGGTGTCTGGGAAAAGGAATGATATTATTTAGATTAGTTACGAATGTTATCTTATTTTTAAACTAGACAGACTTGGTTAAGTTTAAGAGCAACTATTACATAAACACACCATCTGTCGATAAGTTAAAAAATGAAAAAGACTCTTCCTTTTTTTTTCAACGTCGTCTTTCAAGATAGCTAGCACTCACAAATTCGCGCAACAATCGGCCCAATTATTAAATTATATAAATGGCAAATGTAAACGCTTGTAACTGTCCCACTGCAGGGCAAAGTATTAGTCGCCACATTTAAGGTGGGTTGGTGATTCTAAAGTTGTAATTGTATTCTAAAGTTGTCTATAAGTCCAGGTCTCACGATGTTTTACTTCACGGATGTCAGTGGTGTTCAAGGAACTTAGAAAGCACATGTACCTACTGAAAAGTTACATTGGTAATTGCCCGGATTTAGCTTGCATCCAGTGGATCCCCTCAGCCTTCACCAGGTCATCAGTCCACCTAGTGTGAGGCGTTCCAAAACTTACTATTTTCGCTTATTTTTTTATGTTGTGTTTAAAATGTTACAAGTCAAATTAACTATGCAGTTTCGTTACAATATTTTCTTTCTATAGTTTACATAGATAGACGACCTAACAACGCGCTATCATGAGAACGATCTCTAATAGATAACTAAATTGCACAGATCGATTCTGCTAAGAAGTTGGTAGCTACATTTAATGTCAGATTGTAAATATTTCCCATGTACCTAATAACATTCAAGAGCCTCTTTTGAACTTTCGCCTATGATCTCGTAAAGACTAGTTTAGCAACTAAGCAGTAACAATTAATACTTGTAAAATCAGCTGGCAGGATTTTTCCGTTAGAATCAGATATCATAAGGATAGGGAAAGTGGGTTTCGTGATATTAAAACATACTTGGTTCTATACATTACGTTTGCACTGTGAAAACATCGGGCATCGGGGTTTTCGTAAAGGTATAGTATGGATCGCAAAAAATATGATATGGAGAGGAAGTCGAAAGCAGTTAAAAATTAAAAAAAAAAATATTTTTATTTCAGACCTAATAAGTTCATGAGTTGTTAGTGAGTTAGGTACCGAATGTACGTACATGTTATTTTGATGTTATTAGTAATTTTATATGTACTTTAAACTAACTTTACCTAGTGCATTTGGTCTGCCAACAATCAATTTTACGATGTTGTTACGAATATTGCGCAATTGCTGCAGAAGCAAAGCCGTTTTCTGTAGGCTTCAGCAAACATTCTAACCAAAAGTAATCGATATCATATTTCCTTTGAATTACATTCATGAATTCACAGTTCTCATTGGTTCCTGCATTTTAAAACCTAATCTGCATCTATCATTTCTCAACAGACATATTCGCCCAGAAGACGCCGCTACAACCGCCAACAGCGAGCGATCCAACCCCATACAACATCAACGCATACCAAGCGAGCAACTTCTCCAAATTCGGTTTTCATGGTTACTCCCCCAACGCTTACGGAGGATGGAACCCGACCAGAAACTTCGGGGATTATGACAAAAAGGTTCTTAGACAGAATCCTTTCAACCAGAACTTCTTTGACCCGTCGAATTTTTATCCGAACTATGAAAGTAACGAGTGGTTTCGACCATCGAGTGGCGTCTCGCAGTATAATCCCAATGAGTGGTGGAAGTGAGTATAATTTTGTACATTATTTCCTACAGTTTTATATTTCAAGTAAGACTAGTCTAATACCCACAAGACGGACAGACTTTATTACATCAACTGAAAGTATAACACGGAGTGCCATGAATAGAGGGATGGAGAAATCACGCAAAGACCACAAACAATCTAAAACACGATCTATGACCACAAAAATTCCACCGAGGAGTTTATGTCACAGGGTTATTGCAAACACCGTTAGCTTATAACAAATCTCCCGAGATGACCAAATCTTTCATCTCAATAAGACGCAGGTACACTAAAAGTATCGATGAAATGATCAAAATTTATAACAATGTTACAGAATTTAGACTAATCTGGTGACATAATGATACATACTTACAACTAAGAAAAATTCTAGGAGAGGTAGTTAAAACACTTAATGGTACATTATTCTACTTGTATATAATGATGTGTTCCTAAAAATACAACATGATTCCAGACTTCCTACTCGTATTATCGACTTTTACTTAATGGTTTCTACTTCGTAAATCAATGTTTAGTCCTTCTGAAACCAAGCATCGTAATGACCCCTACAATTGTTCATTGTTTTGGGATTTCCATTCGACTGTTACCAATGACAATATAACACAGTTGCCCGTATGAGCGGATATACACTCTATGTTATTTCCTTAGCCGTACTTCCCTGTTTTCCAACGGTTTTTGACCTTGTAAGGGAAATCTAAAGAACCACATTCCTTTCCTAAGTTTGTATGAATGTGTCATTAAAAATGATCTATAATATCTTCATCAAGTTCCTCATGCTAACGAGAAAAATGATCGTGGGAAAAAAGAAGAACATTGCAATAAGAAAGAATTATTGATAGCTTTACATACATCACAGAATTATTGTTGGCATCTTTTACTTCCTTTTTTATTGTATGATCAATGTGTTTAGGAGAAACTTCATGCATTTTATTAAGATGCTGTTAACATGATCACTTAATTATGCTTTTCAACAGTCAGTGTCGAGGTTTTGATCTGAGCACGCGCCGACGTTAGAGAGTTCTTAAATTCGATGAATAATTTTGAACAAATATTGAATTTATCATTTTAAGAACGTATTAGTAAATTAACTTCCAGTTAATATAATGAATTGATATTAATTTTAATTATTATTGCAAATAACTTACTGCCGTTAAATTGGTATATAGTGAATACTCTTAAAACGTTTTATTTTAACGCCAGCAGTACCTAACAGTTGGTAAGGTCAGTTTAAGAAAAAATAACGTTAAAAGGACCAAATCTCAGAGTTGTAAAAATTTTATATAATAACACCTTAAAAATAATAAGACAACTCTATCAGTGAGATAAGGTAGGTATCATTTCTTATTTCCCTATTAATATTCAATTCTACGAATTCCTGTGACTTCAATCACGCATGTAACTGTCAATCCTTACAATGTAAAATTGTATTGTTGTTATTACTCGTATTACTTATTTTCAGCCTGTTCTGTGCCCTCCAGGGCCTCCCTTTCTTTCTTCGATTCGTCCCTTTGTTTTTAGCCCACCAAAAATATTCAATTTTTATTCTATTAATTTACAGATACGTATCTCCATCCCGTTCAGACGTGACGATAGAGCGATCCGTCACGTTTCCGACACGCACGTCAAGCGCGCGGCGACGCAAGAGAAACGCAGAGCTGGTGCAGGTATCCGAGAAGAGGAAACTGACAGGGGCCGAGGCGCTAAGGATAGCTCTGGGACTTGCCAAGTCAGTACCCTATTACATCACATAACTTCACGACCAATCATGCTTAAATATTATAAAGGCGTAAGTTTGTGAGTGTGTGTGTGTGTGTTTGTTACTTCTTCACGCTCAAACGGCTAGACGGATCTTGATGAAATTTGGCACAGAGATAGATTAAGCTAGTACTATTATAAAGTACTTTTAAGATTCGAAATTGGCACCAAGTGCAATTCTATATCGTGTCCAGGCTATCTCTATCCATTTAAGGTTGCCTGGAAGAGATCGCAGAGCGCGATAAGACCGCCTGTTGTATGTTTGTTTTAATGTTAATTTTTCTTTTTGTATTGTCTTATCTTGGTGTACAATAAAGTATATATAAATAAATAAAGGCAAGTTTGTGAGGATGAATGTTTGTTACTCTTCACGCAGAAACTGCTGAAAGGATTTTGATGATACTTTACAGTCAAAGTCAAAGTCAAAAATCTTTATTGCAACTAGGCCACCAAGCGGCACTTTGGTAACAACTGTATTACACTGATCTAGAACTTTGATAATCTGGAAAATGAAGAGGCTTTAAGCTCCGATTGGCTGCAGCCAACTTCGTCGATTGCTTTTGAATCTTACTCAAATTCATTAAAGAATTCGGTAGGTAAAGAAAATATAATTAGTTCTTTTAAATAATAACTTAATATTCCACAGTGAAGATACATCAGCAGAGCGTCATCGTCGGCAAGCGGCGGCACCTAACACACAAACTTTGTGTTCCGTCCGAACTGAGTTCATAACCCCCCGAGCGGCCCTCAACAACAAAGGCAACTGGAAATACGTAGTCAACATGCCCGATAACATGTCGCAACTGGTGCGAGCTGAGATTTGCACGTATGTTCCATTTCATAATAATATTTTACAACCATTAGCAATCTTTCTTTTACTAACGCCATCTATCTTGACATTTTAGCAACATTTTCTGTCTAATTTTTGTCAACAGCACCATCTAGTATAGAGTAGCCACACTAAATTAAACTAAGTTTTCTTATACTTTTAACAGACAATAAGTATTATTCAATTTCGTTACAGGTCTACAACATGCAGTGGATTATGTACAATACCACCTGGATATACTTCCCGGTGCGAACAGAAGTACATCCAGAAACGTTTAGTGGCCCTTCAATCTAGCGGACAAAATCTCTACACGGACGTATTCTGGATACCAAGTTGTTGCCAATGCACATTTACAGCCAACTGAATTAAATATAAATTCACAACTTGTGATTTATTAAGATTTATTATCGAAGATAGAAGTTTTACTATCTGATACTAGATGGCACTTCTATCGCTATTGTACTAAGTTTCGCGAATTTGTAAGATATCACACTCGCCTTTAAAACTGGTTACTGTATTTTTCTATAATCATGACATCTAGATATTTATAAATAATACGAATAAAGCCTTTTATAATTAATGTATCGCTTTTATCCTGAAGACAGAGTATTATTGTAATTAAATGACATTTAATAAAGTATTAATTATTATTAAAGTATAATGTGAATGGTTTGTAAATATTAGATAAATGTATATTAAGATGTTTTATGGAATTATATAATTCATACTTGTAGATGATAGTTTTGTCCATATTATTACTAAGTACGTAGGTACTACAGACTCATATTCTTTCTAGCAGAGTAACTACAACACAAAAAAGTATTGAATTTATTCCCACTATCGAACACCTAAATAGGTACTTAATTATCCATATTTTGGTTTAAAATAGAATCTGCCTATGTGCAAACGAAGTTATTTTCAATATTATCTAAATTATTAATGAATTGGCGAAAAACGAATATAAAATCTTTTCTCTCCTACTTGTTCCACACTTAATTCAATAAAATTAGATTTAAGATTATGATCTCTCAGACTCCATCTGAGCAAATTACCTACGTTAAGTAAATCAAAAACTAGATTGCTCGTAACTTAGGTTTATATTGATTTTAAAACCATGTTAAAAGATGGATATTAATGTAAGTATAATCCAGGAAAATACTGTCAAACAGTGTTCCTGTTTGCGAAGTAAGTATCTAAAACATTTGTAGGATCAGAAGAGCTAAGTACTCGTATATTCAATCCTAGTATGTATGAAATGGATGCCTAGATTAATTTATTCCTCTTTTGTAAATTTCACTTTATTTTAGTTTGTAAAATAAAATATGAGTAAAACAACATTGTTTATTTCTACCAATTCCATAATTTACAATAATATTTTCTTGGTACATGCTTAGCGAGTGCTGACAGGACCTCTTGCAATGGATCCAATGTGGTCTTATCTGTTTAACTTGCCGAAATCCGACTAGAAAAATGAAACCTACCTACATAACAGTAGGTATTATTACCTACCACATGTTATACGTTTTCGTTTGAAATCGCCCCAATATGTCCCAAAACTGCAAGAATCTTACTATTACTTTCTCTGTAAAGTCTAGCTTTGAGATCACTGATGAAAGCGACCACTGACTGGGCATGAAAACTCAAATGAGGTTTTTTTCTCAGACATTAATTTGCATAGTGCCCATACTACCGACAAGCGAGATAATATCTGGTTTTTAAAAATACCTCTGAGTTTGTTGCAGTAGTTCTTCTCAGAGTAGTCAGTGCTTTTTTTTCCTATTGATATGTTATTTAAATAAATATCATTGTTTGTTTTTACATTTCAGACCCGTATCTCCACCCCGTTCGGACGTGACAATAGAGCGATCCATCACGTTTCTGACACGCACTTTAAGGTCACGGCGAAGCAAGAGAAACGCAAAACTAGTGCATGCGGTTAAGAAGAGAAAACTGACAGGAGCTGAGGCGCTAAGGATAGCCCTAGGACTTGTCAAGTAAGAAGACTGGACAAGATATTTCACTATATGCAACTAAGTAGATGTGATCTAGGGAATGAAAGAAAATAATCAGCAATCAATGAGATAGTTAGCTAACTCTACTCATAAAGTGGCGCTAAAATTACTTGCACAGTTCATCACGTTCTTCGGTCAAGTATTGGCCCTAATGAATCCATACTGATCCGTAACTCACCACGGTCGCGGTTCCTCTTGAGAGGCAACGCGGCGCGATACCGTCTCGGGCTTAAGGCAAAAATTCTCCAAATTTCTCATCCACAGCCACTGTGGAGTGTAATAAAAATATTTTATAATGGAAGACTTTTCTACCTTCCTCATTTTTAAATGAATAAGAAACTAAAGCAAGCAACGAAGTTCGTTCCTCTTAATTGGAGCTAAAGTAAGTACCTAGGTAAGAATATTATGGCTGTGGATGAGAAATTTGGAGAATTTGGAGAATTTTATTCTTACCTAGGTACTTACTTTAGCTCCAATTAAGAGGAACGAACTTCGTTGCTTGCTTTAGTTTCTTATTCATTTAAAAATGAGGAAGGTAGAAAAGTCTTCCATTATAAAATATTTTTATTACACTCCACAGTGAAGACACATCGGTAGAGCGTCATCGCCGACAGTCGGCAAAACCCAACACAGTAACTTTGTGCTCGGTACGAAAAATGCTCATCAACCTCCGAGCAGCTCTAAACAAGGACGGCAACTGGAAATACGTCGCCAACATGCCCGATAGCATGTCGCAACTGGTACGAGTTGAAATTTGCGAGTATGTTTAATTTCACAATATTTTCAGAATATTATTTATCTTTGCTTTTACAAGCGACATCTATCCTCCAACTTAGAAACAACTGATTTGTGATCTTGCAAAACAAATTGTGCAGCCCAAGTATTTTTTACTGACATTAATCATTTATAAAAATATGTTACAGCTCTTCAACATGCAGTGGCTTATGCACAGTACCACCGGGATATTCTTGCAGCTGCGAACAAAAATATATACAGAAGCGTTTGGTGGCCCTTCAACCTAGCGGACAGAACCTCTATACGGACCTATTCTGGATACCAAGCTGCTGCCAATGCACATTTATAGCTAATTGATTTGATTTTAAATTCACTACTTGTGATTTATTACAAAAAGTTGAAACGTTCTTACTTTGTTGGAAGTTCTACTATCTGATACAAGATGGCACTACTATCGCTATTGTATTAGGTTTTGCTACATAATTTGTTAATTGTAAGACAATACTTTTAAAACTACGTTAACATTATTTTTTAATCATGAAATAATATTGTTATTTATTAATAATAGTAATAAAGCTTTTTTTTTTATGACGAGACTATTATTGCAATTAAGTGTCATTTAAACAGGCTGCCTCGTTGGTCTAAGTTTTGTGGTTCGATCTAGTTCGGGCAAAGTTTTATCGGGTTTTTTTCATCTGGAATTTCTCTTTTCTTCCTTCGATGAATACAAGCGTGATGAAAAATTAATGTAAGTCCTAGAAAGTATGAAATTGACACATATATTAATTCATTCCTATTTTGTTAATTCCACTTTCAATTTTGGTTGTAATAAAATATGAGTCATCATCAGCTTTTTAATGTTCGTACTACTGGGACTCTCAAAGAGAGGATGCCTGTCCTCTCTGAGAGAGAGGGAATGGGCCTTAATCCTCCACGGGGGCTCAGTGCTGGTTTGTGAATGTCACATGTCTTCAAATTTTTAGTTCTAGGACATGCCGGTTTCCTCACGATATTTTCCTTCGTCGTTTTAAGAGCAGTGATGATGAAATAATTTACACAAAGTAAAGCGCCTGCCCGGGTTCGAACCCACGACCTACGATTATCTATACATCTACAATCAATAGTTTTGTCAATGGAATATATTCCATTGACAAAACTATTGATTCCTATAAGATTTCCTTGATATATGCATTACGGATTTTGCGGGTTCCAAGAGGATTTAAATAAAATATTAAAGATCAGACACATTCATTGAATTGCTCCTGTAACACAGGTTAATACCTAGCACAGGAGCCAGGGCTTCAAATAAGTATGTTATACCTGTATTTTGTGTAAATAAACAATTTATTATATAACAATATTACACAAAGTAAAGCGGATAATAATAAACGCGAATTAAGGAATACTATTTTAAAAGCCTAGAAATAATAGTATTGGAGGATAATCAAACTTATCTAAGCCATGTTGTTAAAATTTCCAAACTTACTTCGCTTGACGTTTGCTTCCTTCAGCTTTTAAGCTTTTCTGCGTATGTCAAAAAAATTGCTTGTATTTCTGTAAGAATTGACAAGCAAAAATCCACTTAGAGCGCCGCAGTTTCCTAGATTTTTGCGCTCGCTTCGCTCGCTCTAGCACACCCAAGCTTGCTGGATTCAACAGTAAGGACACAGTTATTAGAGTGCTTTCAGCGTCACTTAACCTAGAACTTATCTATGTTTTCGTTTTACCTTATTAAAGCAAGATATTAAGTAGATACTATATTACGTATTGCGGTTGGTTTCTAGGAAATTCATCACCGTTTGGCCATTCATTGTTCCAGACATTTGCCAAATCATTTTCACCTACTGCCTCTACTTCTTTTGGAAGCACGGGTGGCGCAGTGGTTGAGCGATTGACTGTCGCCACCAACCACGCTGCGTGTCGCGGGTTCGATTCCCGCACGGAACACATATTTGTATGACCTACAGATAGTTATTCCGACTCTGGGTGTTGTCAATGTGAGTTCATATTTTTTGTAAACGCACCCACGATACAGGAAGAAATTCCTAGAGAGGGGAAAGGAAATTAAAAACCAATAAAAGCTTCTTTTTGAGTCGATCGATAGTGAATACAAATATTGTGTTAAATTAGTACGGCCAGTAGGTGGCCATCACGACTTCAGCGAAACTTTAGGTGTCCAGAAGTGCATGAGTTTGGACAATTTGGATATTCCATCAGATGGGCATAATTTCTCAATTTTTTGCAATACACCGGGTCTCCTGTTCTAACATTCCCCTAGTAAAGGATAACAAAACGGTTGGTCGTCCAAAAGCTCGGTTTCAAATGGCTCGTGGCAAATGCAACAGGTTTCAAGGCTACCCAACATTTGTGAGAGGGGCGACTTTAGTGAGTGAGTTTTTAGGATCAGATGGATCGATTTTTGGGGATTCATGCGCTTATTCGTCTACGAAAAAGGTTTAGTAACCTTAACATTTTTTTATATCAGGCTAGCTTTTGCCAGGGGCGTCGTCAGCATGAATGTCAGGGGTAAAAATTTCACTCTAACAAAACTCTTTAGTTTTGATAGAGTACAATGCTAAAGTTGTTTAAAATTACTTTTTAGAATTTCAATGGTTTATGATTTAATCTATATCTTTAGCAAAGAATCTAAAGTATAAATTTTACTAGTCGTGGATGATTCAAAAAACAACTAAAAAAGACTTCACTTTTGGTAGAGTACCTACCTGCACTTTTGATCCTTTACTGTACCACGGAACGCACTTATAGGATAAAAAATATTCTATATTTTAATACAGGTCATAGTTTACCTGTGTGGAAAAAAATCGCTCGAACCGCTCAACCGTTGAGGCATGAATTACAGACTTTCACATTTATAGTACAAATATTAGGAGGAAGTAATGCATCGTATTGATATCATAAAAATGTCAAACGCTTTCCAAGCACCGCACCATGTAGCGGGTTTAATTCGGACTCGATCAATTAGACTATTTCAATGTCGCATGAATTTTTAAATATAATATGGGGAAACCTGGACTCAGTGGACAATAATCGATAAATGAACAATACCAAGTGCAAAAGTTAGGTGACCAATATGTTACTTATCTCTATATTACGATGCAAAGGTTGTCTAATATATATTGATATCACCGTTAAGATCGCCATTGTAGCTATAGTTTTTTTTGTTGTGAATGAGTTTAAAGAGTTTTGTATCTAATTTGTGTACAGTAAAATATATTTAGTCCGGTTTTGAATATTTTTTTAGCAGTTGTGGGATCTATAGGGAATTTTGAAACCTCGTTTGTAATAATGTACTTAATACAACAAACAATCTTCAGCTATATGCGAATGAATACAAGCCAAACTGAACTGACTAATTCAATTATATCTAAGAGAAAAATGTGCAATGCGTTATCGATTTTCAAACCCCTCTTTGTTTTATTGTATATTTGATACTACGGTCGATAAAATGCTTTCTTGTATAATTTATGTAGCGTCACTTCTGCAACCAATTTAGTTCTAGCTGAAGAAAAAACTAAAGCATGCTGAATCTTTGAATATTGGCTGCAAATACTTAGAAGGTTTTCATTACTACCCAACATCATTGACCAATATCGCTTCTTCTTAATCGTCGGTACACTCTTGGCAAGTAATATCAATATAGGACCAATATCTAACAGATCACAATATTAAGCCCTTACAAAACATACAAGTGTAGACCTTCATAAAAATAAGGATCAATAGAAAAAGGTAACCGCAATTTCTCATTTTTTCGTCCATATAAAGATTAAGACACATTTTTCGCGATCCAGACGGGCTAACATATTTTTTTCTTTTTATTGAGTTAACGAGACATTCGAGGGGTGAAATCGCTACATCTGCAGGGGATGGAAAATACAACCCTTGGACTTCACCCCCCCGGGGTTGCTGAGCCTACCTTAACAAATTTTCCCTTAAGCTTAACTCGATGTACTGTTTATCAAGGAAAGGAAATCCTTTGAAGTGACTCTTAACTTGATTCAAAGGAAACTTTGAGGAAAATTTCTTTTGTTCCGATTTTTGTAATTATCGTCGCTTAGGTAACTATGTAATTGTATATGGTTGATGGTATATTGCTTCTTTGAAAAATATGAAAATTCAATTTAAATTATTAGAAATCTTAGGAAGAAAGTAAATTTTTTGACATATTTTTTCTCTACAGATGTTTTTTTTTTCCATATAATTTGTAAAATTATAATTTTATTAAATGGTCAAAAATCATGGCATGCGATGTATAAAAATAACTATCTAAATGTTTTTATTAATTGATAACTTAGGGTTATCAATTCTCGCTTAATTTAGGAAAATATCAGAGTTAAATATTTTTTAATTTAATAAAACTGTCGTTAAGAACTAAACAATGCAACACATACTTAAGTAACTGAAAACAAAAATTTATCCCAATCAAGTACTCGCCACTATAAATCCAAAAGCACTTAGCGAGCGCTAAAAACGACGCGACGTCGCTTTCGAAAAAAAAATTCAAGCAAAAAGTCGCCCGACACGCGTAAAAGTAAAAGAGGAAGCGAGGAAAAAATCAATGCCTGCGTTTTATGTTCTATGCGTGTGACAGATCCGTTGTCATGGCAACCGTGACGGGGGCTGAGCGCAGCGGCAAAAAAGGTCTTATATCAAGCGCGAAAATAACAAAATGGCCGCTATGTTTCCCGCGCAAAGTTCGCTGCGTTCACGTTTAAGCTTTTATTGTTTTCGGAAGTGAAGTGTGCGTCGTGCGAAAGAGACGGAAGATAGGGTAAGGGATCCGGTAATCGATATTACGCACTTTTGTAGCAATGAAATTGGCGCGGCACGATGCAAGGAACGTTTGCATGCGTTGCAACTACTTTTGTATTTTTGATCTCGGACCAACTTTATGCACATAATTCTCTTTGTATAATTTTCACGTCCATTGTTTTGAGCAAATTCATCAAATGTTAATTAATGTAAGCTTCCTAATCTGTAGTATAAAACAAAAACGATAAACAACAAAATTATTGACTAACTTTTTCTAATTTTAATGAATACCATAAGAAGTCCTTATAAAATCGAGAAAAAAAACTCGAATTCATTCTGCGTTTGCCAGATGTTACGATTATGATGTGAATTATAGAAAATAATGACGTTTTCACAGAAACTGAGTAACACGAGGGTGGGGGGTGAAATTCTGATGAGTCACTCCGGTACGGGCCTCAGTGGTCGTCACTCGCGAATTCATACGATTCTCGGAAACGGAACGTTTTCGGTTCTCAGAAACGTTATATTGAAACGTCATTCACGTTATCGAGTCATCGGGAAATAATTTTCCGAATAAGGATTTATTTACTGAACGTTATGAAGTACGCCGAAAACCGCAAAATATATTTTACTTAAAATTCAAAGAACTTATTTAATGATCCGTTCCTAGGAAAAACGGATCAGTTTAAAAGGTAACGGTTTCTTTCTTATGGTTAATAGTAAATCGTACGTTAAAAATAATTTCAAAACTTGAAAGCTCAACACCATGACCTGAGCAAAAAGTTCCCATAGAAGATTCGATTTAACAGCATTCAGTGAACGATGGTGCATCATCTCTTCGCGCTGGAGGAACTAATGGAAACTACTAAAAATGCATGTCTTGTAGCCACAGTCGGGTTTCACCGACATAATCGAAAAACGTCGTAATTAAAAATTAATTACGATCGTAATTACAGCGTAATTAAATGCGTCTCGATTAACAAAGGGGTGTGATCCATAGCCATATTAATAATCATCATCACATCAGCCCAAAGACGTCCACTGCTGGACATAGGCTTCCCCCAAGCTTCGCCACATTGACCGGTCCCGTGCGCCTTCACCAGGTCATCGGTCCACCTGGTGGGAGGCCTTCCAACGCAACGTCTTCCGGTTCGCGGTCGCCACTCCAGAACCTTTCTGCCCCATCGGCCATCCGTTCTGCGAGCAATGTGCCGTGCCCACTGCCACTTCAGTTTGGCAATTGTTAGGGCTATGTCGGTAACCCTGGTTCTCTTATGGATCTCTACATTTCTGATTCGATCACGGAAGGAAACGCCGAGCATAGCCCTCTCTGTTGCCCTTTCAGTGACTGTAAGCTTTCTGATGAGGCCCATTGTAAGTGACCACGTCTCAGAGCCATATGGTATCAGTGGCAACACACACTGGTCATAGACTTTCGTCTTGAGACACTGTGGTAAGTTGGACGAGAAGATACCGCGCAACTTTCCGAAAGCTGCCCAGCCGAGACGGATTCGACGGTTGACCTCTTTCTCAAAGTTGGCCCTACCCAAATGGATTTTTGTCCCAGGTAGACATAGTCATCCACAACTTCGAGTGTAGAGTCTACGATCTTGATAGGAGTAGGTTGTAGGTTGGTTTTTCCATGTTCATTTTAAGACCCACTCTTTCGGAAGCTCTACTTAGGTCATCGAGCATTGTACTGAGGCTCTCCATGGTCTCAGTCATGACCACTATGTCGTCGGTAAACCGTTTCGGAGAAATTACGTCTCCCTATCTCACGCCACGCTGGAGACGGATTGGTTTCGAGGTCTGGTCCTGAAGACGGACTGACATGGTGGCGTTTTTGTACAAACACTTCAACACCTCAATGTACCGGTAGTCGATCTAGTACCGTTGAAGAGACTGCAGTACAGCCCAAGTCTCGATCGAATCGAAGGCTTTCTCGTCATCCACAAACGCTAAACAGAGAGGCAGGTTATACTCGTCGGTCTTCTATATAACCTGCCGCAGCGTACGTATGTGATCTACGGTGCTAAAGCCTTTTCGGAATCCGGCATGCCTTGCATATAAATAATAATAGTGAATATTATAAAAGCGGAAGTTGCTCTCGTCCGTCGGTCTGTCTATCTTTTACCTTTTCACACTTTAACAGACGAACGGATTCTTATAAAACCTGGCACATATGTGGATCATGTCTGGATTGGAACCCTGGGATAGTAAAACACTTTCAACGAGGGCGGAGCCGCAAGCAGAAATTAATCTTAAGTCTTAATCTAAATCTTACTAATATTATAAATGCGAAAGTTTGGATGGATGGAGGAATGTATGTTTGTTACTCATTCACGCCAGAACCGCTGAACTGATTTGAATAAAATTCGACACAGCGATATATTATAGTCTGGAATAGAACATAGGTATAAATATATATAAATAAATAAATAGTCCACCTTTTATCCCGGAAAAAAGTACAGTTCTCATGGGACAACTTCCAAATAAAAGCGAGCGAAGCTGTTAGCAGAAGCTAGTGATTATAAAAACAAAAGCGACTGCGAAACTAAAGTCTGCTCTTAATATTTTCACTAAAACATAAGTTTGAAATTTATAATGAAGCTTCCGAAACTCAGGGCATTAAAAACTGTCTTAAATTGTCTCTCCCGCCAACTTTGTTATTTAAAGGCTTACTTCTGAAAATACTGATGATAAAGCAACATATTATAGGTGCTTTTATGTGTTTCGTAGCCACTTTTGAGAGAGGTAACGGCACTTATTTTATTTTCAGACATATATTTTTTTCGGGAATACCTAATTAAGAATTCGTGTAATTATGATTGATTGATCATAAATAAGGGGAAAATACAAATGGTAGCTTACATTTTTGAAATTTTCAAATTTCGTTTGTCGAGAACAGAAGACAATTGTTTTCTGAAGGAATGTCATTTAAAGAAAATTAATGTCATAGAAATCATCAACCAAATTATTGATATTTTTCTAGCAGCTGTTAAAAGCGTCGAATTTATTTTGAAATGGCGAGCAGGATGTCCAGACAGGCTCTACACCAGTTTCTGTGGGCAAAGAGCAACTTCTCGTTTAAAAAAAAGGCTGGTGACAACTAAGGGTTATATGTATTATGATAACTGGTGTGTTACGTAGTTTCCTATTATACTTTGGAATGTCGCTTCCTCTGATATTTCAGACCCTTTTGTTTCATAATTTTGATTGTCTGTTTCCTTGTCTGTAAATTTGAGTTGATAGAAGCCGACTCCGGCTTCACCGTTCGGGCAGGGCGCTTGATCCCGTGTGAGTACTGTCTTCGTGATTCCGTACATTTTACAAAGGTTTCTTGATTTTTTCAACGGTCGGCGTTTTGCTACGAGAACTGCGGCGCTGTCTCAGCCCGTAATCCAGTATTGGAGCGGCTACAGAAGGCGATTCTTTTCTGGCGGATCCCCTACGATTGGCTGACGTATCATCTTTTATTTACATTTATTTTTGCGTTAGAATTAACCTAGCAATTATGTAGTAATTTTATCTTTTAAATTTCCACCTCTCAAAATTAGTTTTATGTCGTTATGGATTCCTTTCCAGCTGAATGCTTTAGCCAGAATTTAACCGGTTGCAACTGCATTGAGAATAGGCACATATGTTAAGTGAATATTTTCAAACCTAGTTAAAATTTCACTCCAAATTTTTTCTTTCTTTATATTTAAAACAACTAACTCGATAGTGATGACTACGATTTTACGGTATTATTTTAATTTAAGTCTTTTACTTTTTAGTAGGTATTATTTTATATATTTTCGGCATTTTTTTAACAACGACTCAAGCACATTAAATTTTTGGTTTCGGCTGCCAACGACAGTTGTGTTGTTAATTGAACCCAACATTTTTCTGGCGGCCAGCAGCATGCGACTTATGCGCTGCGTGCACACACTCGATCAACACTCGCTTCCACCAACATCACCGCGACAGTCGATAGCTTGTGCGGGACTTTTGTAATTTGGATGATAACGGCATTAATCCAATCGTCTGTTTTAAATACAATCCACTTTTTCCACCTCCACGAGCTACTCTTAACTATTGTAAAGGCTTCTCAAAAGCCTGAAAGTCTGACACGAGCTAGAGTCTTACCAAGAGGGGTCAGCATGTTACCCAGTAAATGGGGTGGGAAGGTTAATATCGTTTTCTGTAAAATACATTTTTAGCTGAATTCTGTTAGACTGGTAGCCCAAACATAATTCAGACGCTACGGAGTTGATGATATTAAAGTAACCAGCCAGCCAGTAAAGGTGACCAGCGAATTAGGAAAACTACACATTACCCGCTGCCAAAGGAATTATGCACGAGGTTATGGGATCAAATCTGGGCAAATATCAATGTGTCTTTTTAAATTCAAGTTTCTTTGTTTTAGGATTACTTACGTATCGGTGATGGAAACAATATTGCTGGAAACTTGAACTTATTTAATAAACGTCTGAATCATCTAACTGAGCCGCTCTAGTGCTCGTGCCTTCTCTATGGGAAGAGGCGTTTGCCCTGTAGTGGGGCAGTTAGTTTTTTTGGTATGTTTCACACATATATCGATACAGATATAATTCAGAACTTGAAAGTAGAAAGTATGTATGAAATTTCTGCAGTATGTAAAGTGTGAAACTATACATTTAAACTCTTGATTGATAAAAAACAATTCATGCATTTATTGGTATTTGGAAATTCCACCCCTAAAGTGTGAAAAATGGTTGAAAATTTGTATGAAATTTCTGCAGTTTGTAAGTTGGACACATGCAATTTATATTTACGCAGTTGGTTGATAAAAAGAATTTATGTATTTACTGGTTTTTGGAAATTCTACCCCTAAGGAGCTGAAAAGTGGAAATTTGTTGAGCTTATATATTTGAAACTTGGCATAAAAAATAACCTAAATAAATAGTAAATATTTTCATTATTAGTTTTTAAAAGACGATTTGGGGGTGTTAAAATTTTTTGAAGAATTATACTGTACTTGCCTTCTTTTTAAGATGTAGGGGAGCACTAAGAACAACCTTTAAGGAGGTGAACTAAAAAGTCATCGGTAGGATAAAACACAGATCACGCGAACGAAGTCGAGGGCGAATTGCGAGTCTTCTATAACTGTAAAGTAGGGGTTCTTGAAATCTACCTATGGACAGAAACTTACCTAGGTGCTTAATTCATCAAATTGATTTAAGTGACAGTTAAGTTTGCGCTATAAACTGATGTTACTTATTAGAGAATACTTCCAATCGGTTTTTAATTGATGCTAAATAATATCTGATCAAGAACTAATTAATGATTTTGCAAATACAGCCCACAGATAGATAATACCGTTGAATTTTAAGTGCTTTTAATAAATTAGATCTTCAGGACAGTTTTTGTAAATATACTTGTTTTAATAGTTTCTAGGAATAGCGTCTAATAGCATTCTGTCGTATTTAATTACATGATGCAATGATAGAATTTCGTAGTATTATGCTTTTGTACCTCAAATTAAATTCCAATGCCAATATCAATTGCCAAAGTATTGGGGAACTATCACTATTTTGTAATGTGTACAAGATGAGGGGATCAATTAAATGAGTTCGTCAAGTGTTCCATCCCTAGCACGAGACCACGGGGCACTTTAGCTCAGATTTAGACCGAGGGGAGTGTAGTGTGTGGCACTGAGCCACCAGCCCCAGCATAGCACATGCACTGGGGTTCAGCCCTCACGCACCTTACGGCCTGAACGCAAAACAATCGGAAACATCAACCTGTCGCCAAATGGGGACGAATGTCGCACCCTCTTAGCCAAATTGCGTAATAATTTTATTAACCCTTATCCCAAATTGTAACCTCCAATTTAGCAATAATCCCGCCGTCCTGCTCTACAAAAACAGGAAAAATCAAACGGCAAAAATAATTTCCATTAAATACAACATGAATTGTTGTAAGTTGGTGTAACGCATCTACAACGCGGCACCGAAGTTGTACCGATCGATAGCACGCCAACGCGAAAGCTCCAAGTAAACAGATCGAAGCTTTGAGCGAACTCCGAATCGAATCCCGCCAAATGCAACGACAGCTGTGCGTAGCCCGTAGAGCGGAGCTCGCGGCTCGCGGCTCGCGGAGTAGAGGCGGCGCCACCGGGCGGCGTATTATTATTATTTGTAAACAAGCGAGCGAGCGTGTGCGGGCGCGGGGTGCGTCACGTGACCGCGCGCCATTGGCCGCCGCGGCAGCTGCGCCCGCTCGCGCGCCAGTCCGCCGCCGACCCTCGCCGCGAACACATGCACGCAGCTCGCCCCCGCGCGACGCGACACGCGCACAACTGACGCGATCGCGAACTCCGATTCCCTTTTTGTTTATTTTTCGCTTGCGTCCTTCGGACCGTTTTGTTTCCGAGGCTGCGAGACGAAGAAAAAAAGGAGGCGCGGATGGATCGAGCGAGAGAAGGTACAGAGTTCGCGTCTTACAGAAAGTTTTGTGGCAAATGTGCAAGTGTGTCCAAGTAGTGGAATAGAAGCTTTTGGTTGTTGTGGATTGTTTAGTTAGAGGTACTCGTATGTAGAGCCCGGTGGACGGTGGACGGTGGCAGCAGACCGTGAAGCCAGGTCCGGTGCGCGTTCGCGTGCTTCCGCCAGAGCTTTCGTTGTGTGCTTTCGCGAATCGATCCCTGTTTTCCTGCTTGGCGTTTGTTGTTATAGCAAACAATTGGTAAACTGCATTTCTTGGAGTCGTCGGAACACATCAAGGCTGCATTCTCGCATGCTTATCTGAAGTTAATTGGATGTGATCTTGTTGGAAGTTTTCAAAAGACGACGGTTTCTAACAAAGTGTGTGAGAGTTTGCAAAGTTGCGCGTCAGGCACACGGTGATAGCATCCGGAGACACGTTATGGTGACGCATCGACTGTCATTGTCTGATGTGCATGATGTCACATAATTTAGAGCTTAATTGCAACGAGCGAAATTGGAGCGGGAACGATTTTTATCTACTTTATTGCAGTTTGCAAGTTCAAAGAGTGGAATGCCGGCATTCTCTTAAATGAACTTAGAAGCTATGTCGGTCTTAATGTATAGTGTTGTACTCGAGGACCACGTGAAACGTACTTTTGTGCAAATTCAATCACAGTTTGGTCGATATCCAAAAACGGAGGTCAAAGCAATCAAAAACTTGAAATAGAGCTGAACAATGTTGATTGACTCTTCTAAAAGTTTAACTAACGAATCTTCTTAACTTGCCTGAATTGACTTATCTACTTTTTCCAATAATTGGTTATTCGACTCTTACTAATCTTTAAGCTACTTTTCCAAATTCATTGAGATGGGAGTTTGACTTGTTCCTATGTTAGATACTATTACTCATTGTTTATAATACTCTAAGAGTCCTCAAAACCTGAGGGTTTTGTAGATATATCCTGAACGTTGAGTATTGGCATGGATAGGTTTCCAGACCAGTTTTCAATTTTCAGGATCATGTTTCCATCAACTTCCTTTATATCCCAGTTTGTCTCCTAATTTCTATCAACTAGATTCCAAACAGTTGCTCAAATCCATAATAGATCATAATCTATCTTTTTGAGAATCTGTTTAACTAAAAAAATTAAGTAATCATTTACTAAAGAATCAACTTCTAGTTGTTCTTTACTAATGATTAATTATCATATTTGCTCTATTTCCACTACAGCTTTCATTTTTAATTTCAAACAAAAGATTAATATGCCTACTTTTAGTCCTCTTTGTAATGACTCTATTATTGAGACTGGCTTTCAGACATTATTAAGATTTCACGTTTTTAATCTTCAAGCTTTTAGATTTCTTCATATTTTTTTCTAGACTGTAGAAAAACAATTGAGTTTTTTCAGATTAGATTTTGTGTTCCGTATTTCAGGTGTATTATACGTTTATTACGTACAGATTTATCATATTTACTTATATTTCGCATGGATAGTTGAATGATGGAAACAACCGCATAGTCAACTTTTGCATCAGCCAGGAGTGCATTGCATCAGCATTATTGACTTTGATCAAAGTACGAGCAACTATCTCATACTTAGCATCTAATTGAGTAAAAATTACAGTATGCAGTCGCTTTCATTCAACTTCTTCCTTTAGCCCTCTTTATCTGGGGTCAGTGCAAGTCTTCTTCTGTACTTCTTTATTAATCATCATATCAGTAATCACTCCTTTTCTAGACATATTATTTTTCGAGCATCAGTCCAACCTTTCTTTGGTAATAGCATTTCAAATAGCTTCTCCAAATTCAAATTTCCTTAACATTCGACGAACCATACTTTCAGACTCTTCCAACTCCACAATCGGATACCAGAAAATCGGAGATTAATACTTTTAAGCACAGAACTTCGCCGAAGATTCCGGTCCCACGGAATAATCGAATAAATAATACGTCTTCCTCCCGCGAATGCGATAATAGGGAGTCAAGTTCAGAGAGGCCAATGAAAACAAATAAACAAATTGGCCAATTTCGCCGGAGTTAACAGTTGGTAGTTATTGCTGGGACAGAGTTGAGAGCAACGCAACGGATTGTGCAATGCGCGGTGCTTCCTTTTTAGTTGAACGAGCGAGTTATGTTTCCTTTGGTTCTAGGTTTTGGATTGTTTTAAGCATGGATTTTTTGTGTTTGTAGTAATTGATATGGAAACTGATGATCGTTTTTGATTTGTGCGATTGTAATAAATTTTGGCTAGTTTTCATCATCATAGGTGACGTTTACTAGAAGACCCATAAAAATTGTTAATATCCTTTAGTTAAAAGTCTCTCTTAATAATAACGCTTTTTAGATTCTACTTTATATACCGTTTTATACTCAAGCAGCTTTGTCATGGAAATTCATCAATATCATAGTTGTCGGTTACCCTCTTTTCATAGGTGAAGTTGGATTTCCGATGCGCAAGGCACAGATAGGTGCTGTTTTTGTATGAGATTAACTTCTGCCCAGCTATTGTAGCCAACTTCAGGGCGGCCAAGAAGTTTGACGAGAACTATACTTGTGATCTTTGAAACAGCTTAAGTACAGATTTCGATTTGTAGGTTTAACCTACGTCTTATTTGTAAATGCTTTTGGCAATACGTATTTCAGAATACATATAGATGATTGCATAGTTGCATCCCTATCAAAAACTTAAGCACTCAAGATTAAGCTTTCAAAGTCACCAACCGTTTACATTCTAAAACTGAAATATTAATATCACCTCTAAAGGTTCAAGTGAAGCGTCCTCATCCATCTGTAGTCTCAAATATCCCGAATATTGCCACAAGTAATATCATAAGTTGATTCATACTTTCTCTGTGGGATAATCCTCCTCTTATTGCTCTCCAGCAAAGCGACGCTTACGCTTTCAAACCTATACATAGCTTCTCAAGTATGTGTAAAAGCTGTCTAGGTAAAAGTTTAAACATCGATGTAGTGAAAACTTTCTTGGAAATGTAATTGTGGCGGATATTTTATTTGAGTAAGGGCGGGAGTCTCGACGGTGAACGCTCGCTTTTCAATGAGAATTCAGTTTTAAGTTTAGCGAACCGCTTACATTCAAAGTTAATATTATTTTTTTATAGAGTCAGTCTTTTTTTATTGGAAGTTCTTCAAGTTGCTACTGAAATATTTGAGTCGATGCTAATAAAGATCGCAGACATTGTTCGTTTGGTATTGAAATGAGTTTTAAATTATAATTATATCGTTATATGAAGATGCTTGTCGGTTGGTTGGTTGATACAGTTTATTGATGTGTAGTTAATATGGAAGTTATTGAAACACACAAACTTCTTACAGATTATTCCAATGTAAGCGGCAGATTTCATCATATTGCGGATGCAAATAGTTGACTATACCTCTTCAAATGATTTTGAATCAAAACTTCTAATACCCGACGTGACAATATATAAAGGGAATAATACTAAATCATACAATCATCGTCATACACATGTGACTTCCTTCAAACAATTCCATGTCATAGGTGTAAGTACAAAAAATGCTCAATTTCCGATGTCGCATCCGATAGCAAAGACAGACGTGCCCACAAAAAAATTCTTTACAAAACTGTATCGACCAACTTTAAACGGAAATTACTAAAATCCAAAAATCGCTCTATGCCATTGGCGTTAGAGATGAAATTTGAATGTGTTAGATGCCGTGAAAGTGCAACACTAAGTTTGGTGAAGTATTAAGGCATCAGAAAAAGTGGTAGTGTGGGAAAGATTGTCGTAAAAAACTAAACATCTGCGTTCCTATTCAACTGGATTCGAGTGGCTGAATGGGATGGGACGGTAACTCTATATCGCTGAGGTCTTATCATTCTAATGTGTTTTAAATTTGATGTAGTTCTGATATCATGTTGGCATGTTTATTGATTTTATTGGGGTTTTAATGCATTTTTTAGGTTATTGTTAAAAAGTGACATGAATTTCGGATAATATGAAATTGCATGAAAAGTTTTTTAGTTTGAAGTTTGACAAATTAATTGAAGGATATCACAATTTGAAATTTACTCGTACCTGTCATTGAAAACGGAAAGATCATAACCCTGTATACATTTGTGATTGTTTATTGGCGACTATTTGTTACAAATATATAACGGGTTGACTTTCTTGTCTAGACAGCGTGATTTATAAAATGTAAAGCATCTGCTCCAACTTCTGAAAGCCAAGTTGATTTTTGCTTTCCACTTACAAAATAGTCGCGCCAACGAACCCTTAAAATTAGGCAGTGGTCTATGGAAACTAAGTTATTTATCGTACGAGATAGTATTGCTACCGTGCTAAAGAAATCTCTAAAATACTCGAACTACTGAAAAAGATGACTTCAAAAGACAAAAAACTGAAGACGATAACGTAAATATTGAGGATAACGCAGTATATCTGACTGCCAAACCAGAAAACAATAAAAATAAAGAAAACGCTATCACCAAAACCGAAACAATAAAAGAAATAACACTTAATAACGACAACTAGTCGTTGAATGTTGCTCGGATAAAATAATAGAGCGAGAATTGAATCCGCATCGCTCGGCGGCAATCAGGCTGATGTACGTATCCTGCCCGCTGTGTCATTACATCCAGATTTATAGATGTATTTGTGTGAGAAACTATGAATGGAAAAACATAACTGTGTTGAAAGGTCCTTTCAGTGCTCCAATTTCGAAATTTGAAAAAAACAACGTTTTGGAAGCAGTTTATCAATGAGTGAATAAAGCAAGTGGCTTCTAGTTGGAACAAGAATATACCAGCTGCTACGACCAGTGATAGCTACAGACCTGGGATGACTAAGTATTGCATATGATGATGAAATAGCAATAGAAGCAGGATTAAATTTGTTGAAAATATTATGGATGAGTAATATGTTAAATATGAAGCTGGAAAGTACGTGACACAAAAGACTGATAGGTAGGGTATGGTGGCCAATCACTTAATTTTGCACGTAGGTAAACCCTGGGCAAACAATCATATATGACTAGCTCTTAAGAGAAAAAGGATAAATTTAACACTTTACGCTACACAAACAAAAAAACCACTAATTTGTTAATTCATTCATTTCAGCCGAAACACGTTCACTGCTGATCATAGACCTCTCCGAAAACACCATTTTATATGCAGAGATTATTTCGAAAATATCTTCAAATAAACACGCTCTAGTTAAGAACAATAGCAAACAGACATACAAACAAATATAGCAGTTATTGTATGATCCTCACCTACATTTTTCCGATTGGTCGATCTGATTAATTGGGGTCCAATGACGTAACATCAACAGTTGGTTTTGAAATCCGTTGCAAAAGGATTACAACTGTTTTCACCAGCCACCGGTTGATCATATGGGTTTTGCAAACCGATAATTACACAACAATTAAAATTATAGAAGAAGCATAATGACACTGACTGAAAAGACAAAGCATGCATTGCATTAAAAAAGAAAAGTCAAAATGTTTGAAATAAGAATGATGAAGCAAAAACAGCAAAAAGGATTGACGTCTTGGCCATAGATAATTAAACATTAAACTCGCACCTTCTTAATGGTTTTATAACATCTTTTTAACAAAACGAAGGTGCTGATACATAGATAAGAATATACGAACTACTTACAGTAACCATCGATGCGTTATCAGGAGATTATCATCAACGAATGATCACCTATACTGAGATATCGGTTTCCTGTGCAGGTATTATGCTTAAGCGGATGTTACAGTACACAGCTGGTAAAGAAAAAAATGTCCAAGTACGTTTTTATGTTCTGTTATTTAATATTTTGTAGTAGATCGAAGAGTATTTTATTAGGCTTTGAAATTGTTTTGCAATAATCTGTCTTTAGATACTCATATCCTGTTGCTTTTTCTATTCGTTTAGTTATTCCTGTCTCGTAGGTCTTTAACACTTTGGATAAAGAAAGATGTTCGAACGAGTCCGGTTTAGACACACTCTATCAATATGTTCTAATAGTAAATAATAGGGTATTTTACTGAAAATTTGTTTTTCATCCGTCGGGTAGATTAATAAAAAATATTGGACTCGTATTTTTTCTTTTGACACGTAAACATAAAGTGACGACGATATAATGCCTTGAAATATCGTGTGACATCACGCCGCTAATACACTTTATACTGCCTTAGTGACGTCACAACCTCCCCTCCTGTACTTTGATGCGCTTTAACTTTGCCAATTTTTATTGATTTGGTAAAGCAAAAAATATGTGTCCAATATTATTTGATAATCTTACTGACGAACTAAATGGAACTATCATTTTTCTACCCAGGAAACATCCTTATTGTTAGTTACCTTACCACTGCAATGTTTTCGAAAAGTTTTACCACAGCTACACCTACCTATCTAAAATCAGTGTTCAGTGCAAGGTAGCAAGAATCTACCCACATGTTACCACAGACTAGTAAAACAAGCACACACACTACCCACATTCTTCATAACAAGACTCAATGATTTTGAACATCCAAACGCAGTTCGGTGCAGTTTGCGCGTCGCTACAAAAAAGCGACAACATCCGACGCTAAAAATATTCCGTATAATTGCAGCTCAACGCTGAAAGCGCAATGCTTTCGCTGCAGCGGTTGTACGGTTGCCCTTGACAACCCAGACCCAGATACTATCGCGTTCTACCCACACGTCCACACACACCCACACTCGCACACCCTCTGAATCCTTGCAATACACGCTCGCCTCTCATACAGCACACATGCGACTTGGTTGCGTTCTGAAGTGAGCTTTTTAATTTTTTTTCGAGGAACGCTCTTTGTGCGCTTCTACAAAGAGTTTTGCCCTGTGATTACTAGTCGGGACGTTTTCGAGTGATGGTGATGTAATGCGGAATTATTTTTCAAACGTTGACGCAAGATTTGAATGTGGAATCACAAAGGATGGTTTGAATTTGTTCGATATTGAAATAGTGAGACGTGATGTCACAACTTCATATGCTTTGATCAAAGATAGATCGCAGAACATCTTCAAAATCTATACATATAATAAATCTGTAGAAAAGTCGTTGTTGTACATCGAAAATATTTCTAAAAAAAAAGCCAGGGTGTTTAAACGATAACCAACAGAACCCATTACCAGCATTTTTGGATTTTTTTTCTGTTTGTCGGTTTGTCTGTTTATTTGTGCACGCATCACGTTAAATGTTGGAAACCAATGTAGATAACTTTTATACATAAATTTTGCGTAACTTAAAGTATTACTTAGTTTTTGTTTCGTCGCAATCGGCTCAATCTTTCAAAAGTTAGACGAATTTAAAGTTCAAGAAGTAAAATTATCACAACACACGCAATTCAGATACTCGGACAGTTAAATTCCATATTCGATATATTAAAAACCCATTTGAAGTGATTTTCTGAAAGGCCGTGTTAAGATTCTCCGCGAAAGAATGACCCTAGAACAAAATTAGTAGTTAGGTAAGGTAGGCAGGAAAGCAAGTAGGATAGGTAGTAAGTATAGTAGGGAAGGTAGGTAGGATAGGTGGAAAGGTAAGTAGGGTACAGCTAGTATAAAATAATTTACAAAAAACCAGCTGACTCCGTACAACATCCCATGTCGACCCTACTGTAGAACTCATAGCCCTCGAAGAGATCCATCAAACCAGTAATCCATCATTAGACAGTTAAGTTTGACTTTGTCCAACACACAACATTATGCGCGAAGGCACAAAGCTACACTAATTTCATGTAGATAGGGTAACGGAACAGAAAAATCTCCTAAGTCCCTCAGGAAAATACGGCACAGTACTTGAGGGAAAGCGAAAAAGTCGAAACAAGCAAGTTGCAATTTACTCCCTCTTTGTGATGGAAACAAAAGACATTTCTTTTGATGCGTATCCTTTGGAAGCCTTAGTTATAGCTCCGATTCGCGAAACTTTTATAATGAGAGAATTTCATCAATATGGAATTAGTAGAGGCAATGTTTAAGACGTTGTGGTCGATTTGTGAGCTTTTATTTTAAAATATAAATGTTATCATTTATATGGAATTCTGAACGTGATGCTTAGTATTTTTAAAACATAAAGGCAGGTTTGGTTACCAGGACGTAAATTTGAAATTGGCCATCAAGATATTTTTAGAATCAGGGCAACCTTTATCAAATAAAACAAAATGTTGAATGTTATCACCAGCATCTCGATTCAGAAATAGAGTACGATTTTATGCCATCACGTGACATTTGTCTCTATTACTACAATACTTATTTGACAGAAATAGCGTCAGCTTTAATAATGACAAAGCTCTGACGTCATCAATACTGCAAATGCAATGCTTATCGATCTTGATGCCTCTCCGCGAGAGAGAAGTTCTTGTTCCTTATTTAAATATAAACATGATTACATTGTGAATTTTAATAAAGAAGAAGAAGAAGGAGTTTATCCAAATTCAGATTACGAGATTTTTTTAAAGATGGATTTAATTTGCTAAAGAAAAACTTTTACGATAAGCAAAATTTTAATGAAACAATCTATGCAAAACATTGATTTTTAAAGCTGTCAATCAAATCTAAAAAGGAAACCAATTTCGATAAAATCTTTAAAAATAACGAGCCGAAAATAATTTTTCTAAAAATGTCGCATCGAATCTCGATCAGTGGAAATAGACAGTTTTAAATTGAAACATTTCAAAAATAGTACGCCCTTAAAATAGTGAGACAGAAATAGAGCGTAGCATTAGGCACTATTGCCTTACCCTTCTATTAATAGAAATTGTTTACTCCACGTGATAATGCTACCAAATATGATGGTATCTAAGATGTTCTTAGACAGAAGTCGTTGGAGTGTATCTTCAAATTGGTCGTATAACAAAAAGCTCGAATTTTATTGTTGTTTCATAGACATTTGGTAGAGCTCATATTGTGTTGTCCAAACTATAAAGAATAGTTACTAGTTACTTCGTAAACAGCCGGGAAACGGATACAAATAGCAATTTATTTAGTGATTTCCCACGCATTTTCTTTTGCCTTCTTGTGTTTAGGTACTAGCGTTTTTTTTTTGTAGTCACTTTTTAAGTCTTTCTACGATGAAAATGTGGGCAGTAAATGGAGAAAATGATTTTAGGTTTTTTTCCAATTTTCTCTACCTACCAGTACCTTCCCACTTTTTAAATTACATGCTTATATGAATTTTATTTTGCAACACTTTTAACTACGACTTTAACAAGGAGAAAAAGATCTAAAAAAGAAAAACAGTCTACCAATTCCGAATTCAAAAACAGAGTCAAAACTTTTCGCTCGAATGTTGCCCCACACAAACCAGAGTTACCAGTCCACAAAAAAAAAACAAATTAAGAAAAGATAGCTGGCCAGTGATAATTTCCTTCGCTTTTCTTGCACGAGCTTGCACGCACGCTATTGGGGTCAGCTTGTAGGGGTGTGGGGGCTCTGACGTCACTGCTGCGAAATGTTACCGGCATATGACAACGTGATTATCGCGCACCGTCGGTTTTATCAACGCACATTAACGCCGAACGATTTGCTAATGTTAGTTTGATACGGTGATGCTCGGTATCTTTCGAGATGATTTTGGTACTTGGCCTATCTTAAACGAAGTTTCTCTCTGAAAATACAAATGTAAGCCAAAGCACTGAATCATCGGGTGAACTCACCTTTAGCCTGTGAAATCTTTTTTTAGGCTTTGCAGACGAAGGTGAAAAGGGTTGTTATAGCCATCTTTGACACAAATTACTTTACATTAACTTAATCCATGCCAGTTGTTTGTGATACGACTTTGCGCTTTTGGACTTTCTAGTTGCATTTCTTGTAGAATGGCTTGTTTGTTTTGCTTGCTTTTAAGTTGCACTCATTTTTATTGAACTAAGAAGGTATATGACAAATTTCACCAATGAATTTGAATGTTATCAGCAGGTCGATTCTGTAAATATCTCACTGTTAAAACATTGGTGAAGTAATCTGCCAAACCAACAAATCTTGGTGGAATTGAAAGCTGTCAGTGTCATCATTGTAGTGGAGTATTGACTCTGATAGTTCTTGAACGTGCTTTAAATTTGCTGATAGCATTCAGTTTCAGTAGTGAAATTCGGCCTTTGTCTTTAATCAATAAAAAAGTGTTTTAAATTATTTAAAATAGAATAGAATCAAAATATTACAATTTGTTTTTTCAATATTTCTCTAAAACAACAATCCAATTCAAACCCAAGATATTCAAAATAATAATCTCACTTTCGGTATCATAAAGCTATTCGAAGGCAATAAACAACAGCTGATTGTTACCAATTTCCCCAGAAAGTTCGCAAGTATAGGTTATTCGCGCCATTGCATCGATTCGCGCCCTATTCAAAACATTGGCGCGCGCATGCGTGGCCCGCCATCGCCGTAAACATGTCGGGGCCCGTCCATAACTTGCGAATTTTCTTACCTCCTCTATTCTTCCTTCTTCACAATTTACAGCGTTCCCAACGATCCACAAGTTTTTTCAATTTTCGAACAATGTTCCTCGTATAGGCAGTACCTAACGCGATGTTTTTGTCCTCAGATTGGTGCCGGCCGTACGGATAACCGGCCCACACGACGCCTCACGCGCCGCAACTGACACACGATCAACCAAAAGCCACGAAATCCTCAAACCAAAGCCTCCAGTCATATCTTTCGTTTCGAAAATCTAAATATAAGCACTATTTTTTTAACCTTTTAACGATAAATCTAAATCGTAAATAGTATACGCTAACTCCCAAACAGTACAAATTAATTTAAGTCTGAAGTGATCGGTATTTACAATAAAAAAAGCCTTGAACGAGCGAAGTTAATCAACCAACGACCAGTATTTAAACGTTCCAAAATAATAGAAATCGTTAAACGAGTGCACAAAATATTTTATCGATCGTTAACATTATAATAGGAACCGTATCCTCGAGCATTTTGTAAAAACGTCAGCCAAAGATTTTATAAACCCTTAGACTGTAAGAGTTCGTGTAAGTTCAACTGCCTCTTGTTAAGGACTTTTATATTTATTCCTTAGTTGGATAGCGAAGATATTGTGATTAGTTCTAGTGTAAACCAGTGTGCCGTATAATCGTAACATTAAGTGCTACTTAGATACCGAACATTAACAAATTAGCGGAGCCACGTCAAGAGTACAAATTGTAAGTTCCAGTGCAGTTCCGAGTGTTCAGTACTACAATAGACTTAGAGCTTATTTTTGGAAGTGTTTATGGTGCCCGACGCGATGAGGCAGCGTCGAGGCAAGATGTCATGAGTGAGGCTCTCAGCAGCGACGCCAGTGCAGACAGCACGCTACCGCCGTTCTCGTCCTTCAGTGACATGGAGAACGAGCAGCGGATCCTCACAGCCGACACACGGCTGCTCGACCCCGCCTGGGAATACTACGAGCGCACCGGGGACACGGTCTCCGTCATCGCCAGCCAGCCGCAGTATCGACCCTGGGAATCAATGCCCATCACGGTGCACTCCAAAGATTCATTCCTACGGGCTGGCTTTTCAGCGGCTCTGGACTACCAGCCCGTCACACTGCAGCCCATCACGAACAAGCTGCCATCCTTCCAAAGCCAGTTCCAAACGTTTCCAGAAACGTCGGTGATACCGGAGACGGGTCTGCCTAGCGTGACCCCGGTGCCGGTCACGGCGAGCCCGACGCCGAGTGCGAGCCCTAGTCAGTTAACCCAGCTCACGCAACTCACCACGCCGTCGTCGCCTGCGCATCTCACCACTCTAGCGCAGATGACGCCCCTATCGACCACCCTGACGACACTGTCACCTGTCAACGCCACAACATTCCATACACTAACAGCTGTGAACGCGCGAAGCTTCCCCATCGTGCCAGCGCCCTTGCAGGCGAGGGAACTGGCCCCAGCCGGACAAGCGTACATCGATGACAGACACATACAACTATACCAACCGAACATAGCCACAATCAATGCCTATCCAACACAAAATGGCATCCTACACCAAAACGGAACGCTCCTCCATCAAAATGGGAGCTTAATACAGAATATTCAAAGTCCAACCGTAGTTCATGTATTGAAAAACGAGCCGTTTGATATGAAAACGCTACAGGAAAAATATACACCAAATGGACTACACCACAGTAATTTCCAGAATCCGATGATGATTGATAACGGTTATGAGAAAAAGACGAATGGTTTCGGGACTGGTTCTTCGCCAACAAGATCAGACTTTAGAAAGAAAGAGCGGCGGAAAATGCGCGCGAATAGTACAGAGTCGGACGGGTCTAACATGGAAGTCGGGTCTGAGAGCAGTGGTCAGGTCGCGGCGGTGTCTTCCACTGCAGGGTTCAAATCACCCATGCATGGGGCACCTCCCATGGCGACGGGACCTATGGAGATGGACGACATAACCAGTGAAAAACAGGTGAGAATTTTAATATTTAAAATTAACTTCTGTAATCTAAACTGGCAATCAAGACCCTGTTTACAGTAAATATTTTGACACAATTTCTAGGTTAATGAAATTTAAAGATCAAACTAACCGGGTCTTATAATATTAGCCGTTTAGGTTTGTATATTCTGAGTTCAGTTAATTTTGATTTTTCACCGATATAATAATGTTTGTTTACTTTGATTGGACTGCCATACGACTGTTCTATTCTGTGACTGTTTCGACTTCGCCATTCAATCCAACCATAACTATAGTCATTAGCGGCTGATTTATGACAGAAGATTGTAAACAAAATGATACATACACAACGTAGGCAAGTCGGAAAGCAACACAATGAAATCGGGAACGACAACTAATCTCCCTTCCCACGAATTGGCGAATTGCGTAAACAAGACGCCGGGGAATCGCGAAAAGCCGACTGTATATTCGACGAAAGATATAAGAATTCTCAGAATTTTCATTCAGCTACACGCCCGCCGAAAGTGGATATTCGAGAGAGCCCGAAAAAGAGAAACTTCCACCGTAATTCCACCTTTTATTATTCTCCGAGCAGTTTTTATTCCCGGAGTTGAGTTTCGAAATGGCCGAAGTCCTTGTCTTCGCGGCTATAAATTTAATAGTTAGCCGATTCTCTTGCTCCACCAATAAATTAACTTCCTCTCTCGTTTAAAACACAAATTAAAGTCGGGCGATTTATGCGTGTCCTGCTTAGAAAATTTTATGACTTTGAAATTTAACAGCGAATGCAATTAGTCGGCAGTTTTGAAAAGCCTACGATATTAACGGAGTTAGTACGTTTTAATTGTGCTTGAAGTATAAGAACTTTTAAAGTATCTGTTTAGGATACCACTAAGTCAATATGCATACCTAGTGCTTTTTCGGACATATTGACGTATTTTTCGGACAACTTTTTGGAGTGTCGAACTCCTCTGACATTTGTCATAAGAAGTAATTGATCGCTACCAAACAAATGTATGACGAGTCCGGTTTGCTAAATTGAAGAGAAATATCTTAAGTTTATTTCAATTAAAACAATTTTCTGTAACAAAAATGTGCTACAAAACAACAATTAAGAAAACATTGCAAACACGCACGACTGCTCCTTATCAATTAAAAAAATATAACAGTTCTATGTCTAATGCTAGAAACTACTCTAGAATCGAACGGATGAGAATATTCTCCAGCAATTTGTTATAATTGATGTTGCCAGTTCAGAAAAACTTATCTTACTGCAAGACCTGCTAGGAAAGGTCCAGACTTGGCGACATTCTTTACACAATAAATGTCAGCAGTTCCTAGTCTAATAACGAACACCTTGGCTTGCAGCTGCCTCTCCAATAGACATTAATTATTAGAAGTGAACCTCGCTTAGACGATACTACATCTTTAGTGATCGTTAATCGGTAATCAGTATGATTGAGTGTTTTATAAGTGAATTATGAGGACGACTAAAGTAGTGCTTCAATGTACTTGAATAAGATATCGACCATATCGAAGATTAGTAGTATTATAAAGGCCTCCGATTCAAGCAATATTTTTGTACTGGCTGTTAAAATTAATGATTGTTTCTTGTTACTTTATTCTTAACCGATAATGCTTCAGATGTAAGCTCTAATGATCATTAGTTACAATGGCATGTCTTAATTGGACGGATACTTACAGCAAATTCAAATAAATGCAACGAGCTCCACGCGAGTGAATTTCACACATGTTTAGTTTCTTTTCAAAGATCGACTAAGTTACACCTTTTTATCGATATATTGAAGGTTTAATTTAAACTCAATAAGTAGATTCCATTAAGTAATTTCTCAGAACTCGATAAGATACTTATTCGAGTGATCGATTTAAAATCGACTAATTCTTAATTGATTCGATGACTTGACTAAAGTATTTCACGATTTAATTTATCGGTGTTCAGCTGCCGCTGAGTTAATACTGATTATAATCGAATACTTCATAGAATCATTCTTTATAGCGTTTTTTCTTTAACAACGCCTATAATAAAGCTTGTTATAGTACCTAACATACCACTGCACTTAAGTTAATTGTAGGTTGCTTGCATTAAGCGCAAATAAATAAATAAAATTCTTTACACTGTTTCATACGGACAAGTCATCAGAAAGTGTATTATGAAATTACCCTTTATACCATCCCTACACTCTAACTCGACTCCACCTCGAATCATAAATTTATATTAAATTGTTATTTATTCAGATTGATCGAGATTTTTTCCGTTTTTCAGGCGATTGGGTCCAATAGAGGTCCCTTCAAACTGACTGGTAACATAGGCCTATGAGTAATACTCAACTACCTAAAAATGTACTTATAAAAATTCAAACTGAGCATTCCAGAACATTAATTTCAAATCGAAAAAAGTTTCCGACATTATACCAAAGCTTAAATAAAAATCTTAGACTAGCATCATTCAGATTTATTCTCTGTTACCCTATGATAGATTACATTTTCCTCTGTCTAGCCGCAGCTATTACTCATTATGCGAATGAAATGAGTCAAACGGGGAAAATCCAAAGCTTCCTAGAAATATGGACAAAACATAAGGAAAAGCGGAAGTGAGCTATATTTTAGTGACGAAACACTTGGATATAGACAATAAAGTTACTCCTTACTTGTTTTTTTCTTGGTAAATTAGGGCATGCAAAGAGGATAGGCAGATAGGCAGTCCATGTTAAGTACTGGTACTCAATTGCATCCAGCTAGACTGGGAGACAATCCCAACATAGATCTTTCAGGTAGTTAGCGGTCTGGTATAAAAGAAGGTTGGATATATTATTGAAGCAGCTCTTGATGGTTCATTATTAAAGTAACATATTTATTATATAGACGTCTCCACATTACCTACATTTTATAATTGAAAATAAATATTTACCGCGAAACAAACTTCGTGTCACATCTGTTGTTGTATCGCATGTAATAGACTAAAGGTTACTTCTTACAAAGCAAAGGCATGTACTGTAATGCCAGTTGACTTAATTAGAACTAAAAAAAAACTAGCATCTGCAGGATGAACGGGTGATTAGAATATTTCTAAGGTGCTTAAAGAAATATGAATATCAATTTTAAACCAATAAATACTGAAATTATCTATAAAAAAATTGATAAATAATTTTGTATATTTCTTAGCTTTGTTTTATCAGAATCATAAGTTTTACCGTCAAACAAGCGTTCGAAATACGAATTTGAATAGAATTCCGTATTTAAATAATCGTCAGCTGTTTGTCGGTGCCACAATCGGTTGGTTCCGATTACGACCGAGATAAGTACGAACGTTGCACGAATAAAATTGCACCAAATATGGCGGACTTCTTCTTACCGTAGGTATCACAGCTGTTGCTTGTTTTTATTGTAGCGAATTAATCGGCTTTGCAACATTGAAGGTATTTAAATTGCTTACCTGTATGCAAAATAGGCTAGTCGGTAATGTATGTGTGAAACAAAAAAATGGTGCCAAAGTATTACCAAAGATAGAGAAGTTGTATTGCCATTCCATTAATTAAAGAGGAAAAAGTATTTTTGATTGGCAAAAATTTATTGCATCGATTACTACTAAGGCTACCTTACGAAGTCCTAATAAGAGTAAATGAGATCGCTCCGATTGAACGCGCCGACGCAGGACCGAGACGACTCATAATAATGAGCGCAGAATACTCCGAAATTGTTGTCTGGCCAGTAATTGCAACGTCCCTTTATATTGGTCGCTATTCGCCAAACATTGGCCATGTCTTTCTCCCTTTTTATCCCATACGAAGCTTTGGTAGCTTGGATGTTTGTCAAATATTTGGCGGTGTTTGGCCAATGTTTTCCTCGGGTTCGTGAATGAATCGCACACGCAACCAACGGGAATGCAATCAGATATGACTGTAGTAACAGTAAAATATGACTTAATGAAGAGCTTGAAGTAAACGCGAATTAAAATTTAAAATGGGCTTCGTTTCATCGTCTGATAAATTGAAAATTATAATTTTCGTATTTTCGGCAATTTTTGAATAAGTGACCGAGTATAATTGCTAAGTGGAACTTACCAAAAAACCAACGAAAAATGGCGAAGTCGTAACAAGTATTTTGGCAAACGTTAACTTTCACCCTGCAGTATTTACTAAAAAGACATAGTTGACAAATTCCTTCAAAATATTACAAAACAGTCTATTCTCAATGACACTAATTTTAATAATCAATCAGTATTTCCGATCGCAGACGAAGAAGAAGCGAAAAAGATGCGGCGAATGCATCGGTTGCCAACGCAAGGACAACTGCGGTGACTGCGCGCCGTGTCGCAACGACAAGTCGCATCAGATATGCAAGCAGCGGCGATGCGAGAAGTTGACCGAAAAAAAGGTGAGTGGCGGGCTTTATTTTATTTCAAGAAGGTTGCATTTTCATATCGAGCTCTATTCTATTCGAAGTTTGAAATTCAAGAAAAGTTCTGTGAGAAATGTCTGGATGGCCGTCGTAGTTACTGACAAGAAGAAGCATTATTAAGTTTGATTGTGAAAATGTGGCTGGCGGATCTGTCTTACCGTAAGATAAAAACAAATACAGTCCGTAGTTATTCTAAAGCAAAGCAAAAGTTGTTTACCTAGAAGGAGAAACGAGCATTGATCATGCATGACGCTCTAAACGAGCGCGTGGTTTACAGGTTACCGAAGTACCTATGTTAGTATTTACCTAGTTTCCTGAAATCAGAATTTTCTAACAATTTTCTTTTGGAGTGAATATGAATCATACAATTCCCAAGATGGGTCTACGATATTAAGTATATAACATTGATTTGATTGTTTTTGAATATATCGCATATTTCGGGACTGATCAATATTTACAAAAACCATAGTTTAATATTGCAGTCTCTATAAGTTGTGACACTGACGAATCGAAATTACTAAACATGACAACTTGCTAGTATTTCATTCAGTAATATTTATTACTGTATGTCTATATTGAACCCTTACACAGCAAATAAGGCTAATTACTCCAATAAAAAATGTACTTGACAACACATAAATATAAATTTCACTACTGAATATAAACCATTATATGGTGACAGTTACGTTTCGGACTTTCGGCATCAAACTTAAATAAGGATACCGATACCGACTTTTTAAAAGGCACTTAATTTCTTTATAATCTATCACCTTATGGCTTATTCCAATAACTTATGATCACGACAACCATTGCCAAAATTAAAGTTAATATCATTCGTAAATATTCGTCGCTTCTCGATTTCAATACGATATTTTATACATTCGTATCGATTCTGATAAATTTCATAAAAAAATGTGTTGAATCGATTTGCGAATGACGCAAATACCTCGTTGTCGCCTTGTCGTGTCATTTGCATTAATTTATACGATCGAGTGTGTTGGCCGACATCTTGTGTGACGCGGACTTGACAAGATGGCCGACGCTTTGATAAGTGATGCCACACGTAAATGGCGCGTCGTATTTAAATTAAAGACAAATAAGACAATATTAATTGGTATAACCAGGACTGGATTATATGTTACATAAAAAGCTTGAAATATGCATGAAAAATGCGTAAAATATGCATGAACATTTGTAAAATATGCAACATTAAAGTTTTAGAAAACGAAAAAAAGGGAAAAGTGCTAGATTTTCATTTTTTTATTTATAAATCAGCATACAATTAGTGAATTATTCAATCATAAATTATCGATACCAAATTGTAACAACTTTGTAGACGATAATAATACATTAAAATGAAAAAAATTTGTAAACGTAATCAATCAGGTAGGTGGGCGATATTTTGGTTGTCGAGTTTATTATTACTCTAATCAATAATTAAATAAAAACAGCGAAAAATTTAATATATATAGCATCTAAACATGCATCATCACTAGATATTAGATATAATATGCAACTTCCACTGAGAAAGGGGTAAATATGAAATTTCATATACAAATAAGTATGCAAATGCATATTATAATCCGGTCTCTAGTTATAACTAATGACAAACTTAGCTTATTTGAGGAACACTGGCACTTAGTTTATGTCAAGGGATTCCAAAATTTGGCCGACGCCATTTTCCACATTTTTTTCAGAAAGAATACTAATGAAGAATACAGTCATGTCCATTATACTTTCATTTACTCGTATTTTTCGTTAGTAGAAAAATATTTTATCCAAAAGAATGATACCTAATCATCGTCATCAAGCCCCAATTTATCAAAAACAAAAGAGAAACAATTCAGAACAAAAACAGAGATATAAGCTTATTAGCATAAAATACCGATAAAAATAAAACAGCAAAATTAATAGGCCGTGAAAAGAGCATTCGCACACTTCGGTCTACGCAACGACTACGGAGTTATCTTTTTAATTAGGTCGCATATTCAAGAGCTTTATTTTAATGACAAGAGGCTTATACTAAAATTAGGTACATATTTTGCCCATTTACGCTTAGTTTAAATACGAAGTGACAATCTGTCAGTGAAAACGATTGTTGAAACGTCAAAATGAAAATGATTGTACATGTGACGTTTTGGTAGCGTATGTCAATCCCATTAATTTTAGACTTTTTGTGAATACTTATTTATCACTGAAAGAATGTAATTTAGTCTATAGTCTAAGGCTCTCATGATGTAACCTTAGTATTTGTATTAAAATAAAATCGAAATAAAGTATCGTAGAAAAATAACGAAGAAAATTCCTTTTCCTGGAGATCGCGGAAATCCTTTTAGCTTTCTTTACAACGCGAGACGTCCGTTCGCGAAAGCGAAAGTTTTCTACGATGCTTTTCTTTTATTTCTGTTATATTTTTGAAATTTATGTTTGACAATCAATGATACCTTCTTAGCAGCCTTACACCAATGGAGCACAATCTTAAAATAAACTCACTATAAGTCCAGGTTTCCTCACGATGTTTTCCTTCACCGTTGTCAGCGATGTCCAAGGTAAACTTAGAAAGTCCATATGAATTGAAAAAGTCACATTGGTACTTGCCCGGATTCGAACCCACGACCTCAAGCACGAAAGGCGAGGTCTTAGCCACTGGGCCATCACGACATATATAATATGTGCATTTATAAGTTTTTTTTTAAATATGATTGGCTCTCGTTTCACCAGTATCTCACGATTAAACAGCTTTTGCCGCGGTTGATTAAAATCTTTAGAATTTATTATATTATATAGCAGTGTATTAAGTACCTATTCCTTTTACATTACAAATGATACACATGCTAATGGAATAATAAATCTAAAATAAAACCGTGTGTATGGTCGCTTAGGTCATCGCCAGGACGGTAGCTAAAGCCAGACAGTTCGAAAAATGCGATGACCTGAGCTTCCAAACTGAGACACCAGACAGTATTTCACAAATTTAACAAACGTGCAAACTATAGAATATTCAAAAGCTGACAAGAAAATGTTTCAGATGATAAGATGTTTCGGTTTTTAAATTGATACAAGTGTGCATTGGAAGACAGGATTGACACGAAAACCGTTTTTCACGACATCGATGTGGAAAATGAAAACGTTTTTGATTTTAAGTTACCAATAGAGATACCAAAAACAATCAAAATTTTCATGATTCACACTTTCATTATTTACACTTCAACCACAATCACAGGTATTACCTATTGTATTGACTTATTTAAATTAAATACAAAAGAAACCAGTACACGAAAAATCCTATCATTTTCTGAACCTTTTAATCCAGCACCGATTCTCTTCAAAATTGCAAATTATTTGCCAACCCGAATAAATAAAGAAGTCAACATAATCACAATCTTATCTTCTTATTAAAAAGCTATACCAGCAGAAAGTACCTACTAAAATCGTACGAATTCTTTTTTCGAACAACGGTAACCGAAAAAAGTTTTCTGCCAAAGAAAGTGCGAAGCGAGAAACGTACTTGACTTAATTTACGATTATAAGTTACCGGCTGCGAAGTAACTTTAGCAAATTAGTTTTAAAACAAGCACCGTAAAGCTTTTTGGGGGGATATGGGTGGTCCCACCTTTGTTCGAGTCCAGGAATTACGTTTATTTAAAGCCTACTTTGAATAAGTACTAGGGTTACTTCGAAGAAAACCTTTTTAGAGGTCCTTAATGACGGAGATGCGGCCTGGCTGGATAAAAATTTCGGCGGAGACAAAGGCCTTTTGTTTTAGTAAAGGTGCCCTAATAGAGGTGCTAATATCTTCATTGGTGACGTTTTGGTGAGTCAATGTGTCAAGGTACTACACCCACAGTTTGCAACCCTTTTTGTATTATAAGTTGGGATTCTGAATGGTTTGATTCGTCATTTGAAAAAATATTTATTGTTAAATATACAATGGGGTACGTTTCTGTTTTTGATATAGGTTTAAAAAAAATAATTATTTTTAACTTTTGTAATTAATACATATATATTTTTTTACTCTTATATGCGAATTTCTTACATCCTATAGATGTATAATATAAGCTACAGTACACATATAAAGTTATGTCGTAGTCTCAAAATAAACCGGGTTCTTCGTAAAAGATTAAATCATATTTACAACATTAATAAACATCTGATTACGATAGTTACAGCACAAGATTATAGTATATAAATATGTTAAGTAATGGAAAATTAATAAAAATGTAGGTGCCATTAAGCTTCTGAAAGTTAATTGCTAAGTTTAAGACTCCTGGACTGCAACATTGTATTAAAAAAATAGGTCTATATAATGTAGATTTGTATAGGTGACTAAAAATATTTTTTATCATCATTCCACTGAAGAACGAATATTCCATTTTAATACAGTAAAATATTCAGGCCTTTCATTGATTCACTGAAAGTACAGCAAAGGTGTTCCAACATAAAAACTATCTATCTCTACTCTCTGGTTATGCAATTGGGGTTTAAAATACTTCTACTTGTATAAATCAAATATCTACGCCAAATTTACCGCCTATCTATTCCTTCTTCAAACAGAAGGTGACAGAAGCAAGCAATTAAAAAAAAAATCAATTCAGCTGTTCCAAATACGAAACATTTATTTGGTCACCGGTCGCTTTTCTTTTTTTTCTGAAAAACTTTAAAGGTATTATTTATATAGTGCGGTTCATATGTCGCGCACATTATCAGGGCACGCGTTAACGTGCGCGGCAGATGCGCGTACGGCGTGCGCTCCAATCGCAGAGCGCCGCCTGCACAAGGAACGCCTCTGCCTTTATCTGATTGTACCTATTGTTGGGTAAAAGGTGTTCCGCTGTGCGACGGATTTGTTATCGACTTGAATTGTAGCAAAAGCAGTATATTTTTTTAAAGAACTCACGGAATTAATACTGTAACTTTTGCTATTAAGTAGCGGTTGCACGCCCATAAGAATTCGTTTGCATACTTGAACCCCTTTTCAAGTCATTATGGATTTAAGTTACCAAAAACCCATTCTTAGTTCACCCCTTTACTCCTTAAGGGACATTTATTCCAAATTCATGTTCGGTATCTACACATTTTCTGACAGTCATTCATTAAACTATTTCACAACAAAAAGCAGAAGATATTTGCATACCCATAGTTCAGCTAAATCCCCATTTAATCTCACCTCATACACCCCGCGACCGAACTGACCACCCCACAGACTGCAACAGATAATATTGGGAAGGGGTGCAACGGGATATTGTTATAATCGCCCGCTTATCCAGCTGATTGGTGATCGCACCTGATATAATCGCCCCGGACGCCTCTTATGACACCGAGGGGGCGAAATTTTCGGCTGCAATTGTGAATGCATTTCCATTGGCCATTTTTTTGTGAGAATTTGAGACGCGCAGTTGAAGGTCAAACAGAGTTTGAATGTTGAGATTAATTAAGTAAATTGTTGGTGTTACATAATATTTCAAAACGGTATTTGCCATCGACACACTAAGAAGATGAATTATCAAAAGCTTTCTATACTTTGAAGGACGATATAGAAATAGCCAAGAATCAGATTATTTCTTACCAGAATGATATTAGGAAACTGCTGCAGCATCTCAAAAATTTATAACTACACATGATTTAAGGATCGTGTTATCATTTAGGGCTCGTCACCAATAAAACTGATCACGGTCACCACATATTTTATCATCTATACCGCGTTCAAAAGTTGTCAATAAGCTGTCAGTGTCAATATTTCACAAGAATGATGACAGTGACAACTCATGAATGGGGTGTTAGAAAATATACTAAATCTGCAGTATAGATGCATTGATCGCGTTCAGTTTCATGGGCTAAATTCGACCTCTGATATATATGTCGTTGCCATGCCTGTGGATGTTGATTGACTGAATCAATCAGGTGTATATAGGTCTTCAATCGGTATAGAAAATCTCCTACCGAAATACCAAAAGAAAATAAAAGGATAGCATTATAAGAATAACTTTAAAACTAGAGTTGATTCGATTAGGCTCACAATATTTCATATAAAGCCCCTCTGACTTATGACTAAGTATAACCAGACTTGATTTTTGTTTTGCCATAGACAAACAAATTAGCAAAGATTAATAGCCGTCGTTCAGACTGTTTCGTTTTATTTATTATCTACTTTTGTCTATGTTATGAGAATTGTCTCGTTTTTTTTTAAAAAATAGTTTAGTTTTCTACGGTAGAGAAAATATTACCTAGAATTATTAATATTTAAGAAGGCGCGGCGAAGTGCTGTTTTTGAATGAGATTTACTACTGCGCAGCCATTGTAGCCAACTTCAGGACGGCCAAGATGTTTGGCGAGAACTATACTGAGATAATGTGTGTCTTAAACTTCTATTTTACAGTTAATAACAGCTTATCTTTGGAAATAGCTTTTGGTCAGGCAAGTCTCACTGTTTTTATTCACATTTTTTAAATAGCTTATTTCGCTACTGCTAGGCAAAGACCTCCCCTCCCCCATAGCCTTACAACGTTCCAACGTTCGAATTTTGCCATCTCCGGCCAATCCGTCAAACACGAATCCAAATCTTGACTCCGTATCAAAATGTCCTATTCGCAAAACGACATAATGATATGAGCAGATCGTCCTATTCGTAAAATGACCTAGTAGCAAAACGTCTTACAAACAAAAGAATAGGAATGGTACAGTCGTACCACACAATTCATATGAGATTTTGAAAGGAATCATTTTATTCATCATTTTGTTGAGACTTTTAACTATAAAAAAATAGTTTCTTAGATTCACAATGCCATGAAAATTTACTATAGACACCACAGAGGGTGGAAACAGTAAATTCCTAGCCAAAATAGCCTCGCTAATCGAATAACAATGTTTTCCTCCAAATTCTCGCAAACAAACATACAATAAGCATTACGAAGTAACTTACAAATAAATCACTGCCGTTTTTATCGCACATTTAAATGGTCTTTTTTGTTTTCGAATTTTACCTATTCCTCTAGCTTTTTTCCAGACTAAACAGCGCGGGAATAAGTCCTCGTCGCCATCTTGAAATTAAAGAAAATTTATTACTCCAAAAGCAATTTCTGTTTTATCATAAGAATATCGAAAAACTTGAGTTTATTAAGGTTAGGATTTACGACAAAACTTTGTCGCCTAGTAATTTAGTTTCATATAAAACTAATATTGGTTGACAAACAATGAATATTTATGAATTTATAGCGTTATTATAATTTAAGGTTCCAGAACAACAAGCTTATATCTTTAATTCATGAAGTGGAACATTCTTAAAAGATGAAGAAATAAAAGTAATTGAAGCGTGCGTACTTAAAATGACACAACAGAACCATTATCCATAATCACGAATAAAATCTTCATAAAAAATTAAATGTTCGATTTTAAAGTCGGTCGAACACGGTCCACCCACAGGCGAGGCGATTATAACGGTCGGCGGGAGTTTACACTTTTGATTTTTTTTTTCGCTTTTTTTTTCGAGCCGGCACGCGCCAAGGGCCGGTGATTCACGGCCTCTCGGCCGGCAGATGTTAGGTCGAGCTTTTTGTGCTATCAGCTGATGTAACGGGCAGGACGAATCGACTTGTTAATGATGCATCTTGCATGCTTCGAACTATTACGTGTTACAGGAGTCGGTGTTGCGTAATTGTTTTTTTTATTGTACTTTTTTTGAATTTTTGTAAACGAGTTCCTATGCGCGTTTTTCTTGGCGATGTGAGATGTTTTTCTGAGGTAGGTATACGATGCTATGTTTATATTCTTTAATAAACTTATGGATTTTAACTTGAACTCCAATTCACTAATGTTATCTAACACCAATGAAAGATGCAAAAGTATTCAAACGCTTCTATTTGTTAGACTGTACCCTCTACCAATATTCCAAGATCGTATTATAAAGTGTTAAAGTCCAAAGTTGCTTAGCAAACATTTTTGGTTTTCAGTTAACAGTAGAATTATGTTGTTCACAAAAACAAACAGGATGCGCCTGAGACGCATGTTTATGTCAAAGTTATCTTTATAAACATAACTGTATTAAGGTTTGAACTTGCGAAAAACCGACCTTTCGTTTAACCGTCAAAATATAAACTTTGGCGCGAAATTAGGCTAAGATCAAGAATTTACTTTTACCAATATCTATATTTTGCGTACCGTGATGTTTTAAGATTTTACAGCAATGTCTTAGAGATTTTATATGAACCCTGTGGAGCACAGCAAATGTTAAAAAACGAAAAATGACAATAGAAAGAGTAATCGTGATAGTTGTTAGAGTAACAGTCAAATTTAATTCATCAATGTATACAAACAAAATTACTGATTTGTGCGAGATTTATTCGTTCGTATTAGCTTCGTTCTAAAATATAGATTCTAGAAATTAGACTCGAACTATAAAAATAAAGCTAGTATTAAAAATATTGCCACGAAAGCGTCGAATGCTAATAAAAATGAGTCCTTTGTCATGGTTATGGGCTAGAACAAAAATAACGAGGCATTTCATGTTACTATTCTAACACTCACAAACGTCAAAGCAAATATTTACTATTTTGTTTTTTTCCACGTTTGCGCTTACATTAAAACACTGTGCATTAGTTCAGCTTTGTTTTATGTTAGAGTCCGAGTTTTGAGATGTAAAAAGGTGTTTTTTTAATATTATAAATTGCATACCTACCTGACATTTTTTAGACCAGGCACCTCTACCTAATCGTTTATTAATAATGTAATTTTTTATTGCCTTCTAATAATTGTTATTATTTAAATAATACCTATCCTTAATGCTTTCTAAAAAATAAATAGAAATTAATACCAATAATAATAACGAAATAAATATTGTTAGGCAAGACATTTTTTATTCAGGCGTATTTACAAAAATCTTTTCACACAAATTAAAACGATTCAAAATGGCGGCTTTAAACTTGAATCAAGAATAAAACCTTTATTGTCGGTTGATAATAAAAACTTTAAACATAAAGCTGTGCTCAATGAAATATTTACAAAGGACCGTTGCTTGCTATAGACCGGTTTTCCCATCTGCATTATAATCTATTAAAATAACACTCGGCAGAGAGAACACTTTTTACCGCCTTTTTCGGTTCATTTCATTTTACAGTCGGTGTATATAGCATAACTTAGTTGTCATATAAAATTTAGTTAGTCATTTATATCCTTCCTCATTTACCTCCAGTTTTTTGACATGTTTATTTACAAACATATTAATTTATTACAAACAATTTCCAATATAATTATCATAGTACATTAAATAAGATATTGCCAACGCACTAGTACGGTCCAAACAAATATCTGACACGAACCCCTACATTTTCAAAAATCATCATCAACTTGCAAAACTCCGCATTAAACCCAGCTACTGTGCAACAAATCAATACTTTTTCCTAGCAAAGACTACCCCAATGCACGCAAGTAATTCATACAGCCTAGAACACCACGGTATAAATAACTACATGTATACGTCTATACGTCTACAACCAAACAGGTACACACACATAGGCAACTGTACCACAGCCGTACCGACCAATCGCAGACTAGTTTCGCGTCGTAAGTGTTGAATATGCGTGTGTGCGTGAGGGGTGCGTCGATGCACCCTTACCACGCATCTATCCAACACGAAACACAAACTCGATGCAGTTTTATTATTATTATTATTAAATCGGGTTTTTGTAGTTATGGCCGACGGACCGGATTATTTATTGATATTTCGATATTTCATAGCCGCGCTCAGCACTATATTTGTATTATCTGGAATGAAAGTGAAATTATTGCCATTGTAGATTTTTATTGCCCTTCTCTTTCACAATATTTTTATGTAGATTTAATGCATTTACTAGTTAATATTACTTGCTTAGAGATGGCTATCTGGATGACATTAACTTCTAATTTTGTAAATGGTATCATAACTTATACTTAGTACATAGTTTATTAGTCACGATAGCAGACAAAATTCATTATTCAATGTTCAAAAATAAACTGGTTGACTTTAATTGACTGGTTTTCATCATAGTTGCTTTGATGACTAAGAATACTAAACACGATATCTTTATAAAAATATCCGAATAAAACGAACAAAGTCAATCTTCAAAATTAACAGAGCTGTGGCGATTCGTACCTTAAACTCCTTTTTTATTTAGGTAAAAAATAAAAAAAAGGAAATTCTAAATTTGAAAACTAAAAAATATTTGCCATTTTAAAAAAGGCAACAACATTTGCTCTGGCACTATAATGACGTATGCTAACGCAAGTAAGGGTGCGTTCAGAAGCAATGTGGCGGTTAATTCGCGCGTGCTCACGCATACCCAGTCCTTTAGCACATACGCAGCGCTCTAACACATCCCCGTGCGGTGACTTGAAGAGCTTTTAACACATATTTAAAAAATATTATATAACATGTAAGATTGCAAATGTTTTTCTAAGACTTGTAATGAGGTCGGGGAAAATATATGTGGAGTAGAAATAATGTCGGTGCTCCTAAGATTCTTATCGCGAAGTAAATAACGGTTTGTGTTATGCAGGCGAGAGATGCCATCGTTATTTATTGTGTGGTGGTTGCTATTGAAATGGAGTTTTTTTGTAATTCAGAAGCTTTTCATAGGTCATAGTTTAGTTCATTGAAATTTGTAGTTTTGTGGGCATAGTCTAGCTGCTGTATGTAGAAGACATAGATTTCTGTTGAACAAAAAATAATGTAACTGACCAGCTTGATTCTTTAACTCTCAGTATATAGAAGATTTATATCTCTATGTTTTTGTCATTTCAACCTTACCCCATAACTTCAACTACCATCCCCAACCAGTACCTACATACCCCAACCTATATAGTTTTAGCTACGCATTATCTAGGTATACTAGTTCATACAGTTCATTAGAGACTTACCCACTGACACGCGGCGTGCCATGCAGCGTGAAACCACCCTTAGGCCCCTCCCCCATCCCTATGGCCAGAGAGATCTAATTCTGCACGCGCTCGAATACGTAAATACGGAACGCAACGTTCTAACTTTGTATATTCTAGTTTGAATTTAGATTTATTAGGAAAAAAATGTGTTTTTCATGCTTCGAGTTTCGAATTTTAAAACAAACGTTACATCAACTTTTTAAGAATTTAATACCTATTGAAAACAGCTCTTGTAGAATAATATTCGTAAAAACAAGAGTTAAGAAGATCAACCTCCTTTTCAAACAAGCTTTTGATCACTTAAATGTTTCAGTAAGAATAAACCTTCTCTCTAATCCTCTCTATCAACGAGTATATTACCAAAAAAGTTAAAAACACATCTGCTCATCTACATGGCAGATATCTATCAGCTATTGTACTGATACTTTCTAAGCACAACCAGATAATGAAACTAAATTTAAGTATGCCAACTGTATGCCCTGTAAGAATCATCGTAGTTACGCACATTCCGTAATTTCCATATAATTCCCACCAAGGCACAGAGCTCGAGCTTTTCATTTGTGCGTGTGTGAGGCACATAGGTTTATATGATAAGTGGCGCTCCGCCCCGCTGTGGGGCAAGCCACCTGCACGCGTAACCTACAAATCTGCACTCCTAACGGTTGTCCATATTGCATATAATATGAAAACAAGCTATTTAAAAACATTCATTTATTATTTTTTTAATACGATAACCTTTTTTCTGTAATAATTCTGCGTTCGTTTTGCGTTCTACATTTGATCTTATCGATGCTATGGTCAAATGTATTCTTTCAATTTTAAAGGGTTAAAGAGACACGTTAGATGTTGTTCTATTTTTAAAATCATTGATAGCTTTGAGTCAGTAATTTTATTTAGAGACGTTTTTTGAACTCTTTATTTAGGGACTATCACAATGGCACAATCTCTCACAATTCAATGTCCTTTGATGGATTACTGACTACTTTGATGGACCCTTTGTGTAAGAATAGAGCGATTTTGAAGTGTTGCCAAAGTAGGACAATGAATAGGACCCATCCAGTCTATTGATCAGCTTTACACATTGCAATAATTATGCTTCTACTTTTTTATTAGAGGAAATTGGGATAGGATTACATTTTAAATATTATGAGATGGAAGAAAAATTTGTGGCTTAGAAATTGGTGTCGGCAGAAGTCCTAGGTCTTTTGGGTTTGTTAACCAATGAAGCATAAATCGTTAAAAAAATTACGTAGTTTTCCTTAACCTATACATTTCCTGCCTCAGTCTCATCACTACAGAAACAACATTTGACTTTACCGCGTTCTACATAAATCTTTATACCTACATAACCTAGCTAGTATGTATCACATAGAAGGGTTGAGCCCACCTAGGGGAGGGGGGAGGACGCGTAACCTAGTGAACGCACTCCCCACTTAGCTATCGGGAAAAGAACTATTGTAAGGTAATTGCAATGAAATATAGATACCGCTACGTACAACCATAGATAACTAATTCGACGTTCGAATCTTTGAAAATAAGAACGAGACCTTTTTTTGTCCGAGAAGGGTGGTTTAATATCGGATGTTATAAGGAATTCTCCTTCTGTACTCGTATTCAACGAACTTTAATATGAAAAGAAGAATTAGCCAATTAGAAAGATGAGGTCTGATATTATTACTTATAATAATTATTAATATTAACTTTTTACCTGACCAAAATTTCAACAATCTCGTAGACGTGCTACGGCGTAGCAGTTATATTCAAATTTACAGACCTTTGAATAAGTAGAACAATATATACTGAACATTACCTACATTGAATACTAAAGTCCAGAACAAAAGAACAATATAACTACCGGCATAGATTGATTAGAAACTGTCAAAGCTGTTGAAATAACAAGCATAATAAGTTCCAAGACGCTTCCGAGGAACAAGCTTGCGTAATATTTCCTTGAAAGAAAAATAGTAAAGTATTTTTCCTGTTAGGAGCGAACTTGCGAGACACTGACAGGCTGTCGCGGTATTTTCTAGGTCTGTATTCTAGAACAATGTAAAATAGCGATTTAAAATTTTGTGTCTATATCATCCAGAAAGATTTATATATCAACTGTCAGATTTGAATAGAGAATCCCACTACTTCACGTACGATCGGTTCTCGAATACGGTCTTTAAATTGAAGTTCGATTTTGAAAAAAGAATGCGATGACGAGCCATGAGGCCTTTATTTTTTGATCGCACAAAGCCTGCGTAGCGCGCACCGATTTCTTTCGAACAGCCTCCATAATTTTAATAAGCTGCATCATGACCTCTTCATCTTCCCTACATATTTTTCCCGTATATTTACATACACAAGTGAGTCATTGCACCACTCATCGAACAATCAACGCCAGGCTAACGACCTCGCAGCTTCAAGCCTTCCATGCCTTTTCAGATCCAACCAGGTTCCGATGACCCCTCAGATCTCGCACTTTACCCCCTTTGTGACTTAGGTATTAGAGATGAAAGAGAAGCGGGGGAGGTTTAGATATGCTGGCGAGGGTCTAAGCCAAGTTTATTGTGTGACCCAAGCACTGATAGGCAAATTGCAGTTTTTTATGCATCACTAGGGTAAGAGAGATAGGGTGTATGTGTAATTGAGGTAAATAGTGTGCTTTTAATGATGGCTCCCAGATAGTGTTGATGAATGATGATAATTATTGTCATTATTATCGCGATGATGGTTTTGGTCGAGTTTTTTTTTTGTGTAAAATGCAAAATTTTCTTCGTTCAATATGCAATTACCACGTCATTAGGCTACCGGATTTTGTAAATATGATTTTAAGTATACAAGTATGGAGTTAATTTATTTAAGGTATGGTTCTTTGTCAACATTTTGAGGCACAAGGTCTGATTACCTAACTTTAATAACATTTTCGCTTGTTCGATGCAGAGTTGCATCCGGATCATCGATCATCGATCAATTTGATCGAGTTAACACTGAATATCGATTCGAATCGACACATCTCAAGTGATCGTAATTACGTGGCAACACGTAACTGGATCCCGGCGGGAACTGTAAAGTGTAATTTATGATTTAGCTCCGGTTTTCGAACGTCGCGTTCGCTTCCGCCGCGCCGCGCTCAAACATTGTAACGCAACACGAACGCACCTTTATTTGATTTATGCTTTTTATTTTTTTTTACATCAGGAAGGCTTGGGAAACACTTGGCAGCAACATGTTGGTAACATGAGTTACTTATCGTTTCATTGAAAATGTCTGAACCGATGATTTATAAGACGTGCTCGTCGCTTCTTTACTTGATAATAAAAAGTACGGCGTATGTACAGCTGCTGGGTTATAATTATGCATTTATTTGAATAAATATGATGTCATTGGCATCATCGATCATAAAATAGACGAGATATTCATTTTATTAAAAAAGAAACTTAAAAATCTTCAAAAATGTGCTGCAACTCTAGATTTATAAGATATGTCAATTCCGTGATGAAACTGCGCATCACGGAATTGACATATCTTGTACTACTTTAAAAAAAAATCTACAGTTGCTGCGATTGGCGGCGTGGTTGAGCGATTGATTGCTGCGCTGCGTGTCGCGGGTTCGATTCACGCACGGAACAAATATTTGTATGACCTACAGATAGTTGTTCCGGCTCTGGGTTTTTGTGTATGTGAATTTATATATTTGTAAACGCACCCACGATACAGGAAGAAATTTCTAGTGTGAGGCAACGTTTTAAAAAAAATAACAATAACATTTTTGAAGATTTTTAAGTTTTTTTTTAGAGTTGCTTCTCTCCTCATTCGCTTTAGAATTCGATGAATCCAAAGATATACAATAACTTCATAGGAGTTTACCTATTTAGAATTATATCAATACATAGACATCCAATACACGCTCGGATACAAGAATTTAACAGCTGTAAGGAATTTACTTCAAGTAATTACTCAGAAAATGCAATAAAGAAAGAATGCAAGGAGAATTTCAACGCATTTTTGCCACATTTTACTAAAAACAAAAAGGTGTACCAAAATCCCTCAGGCACTGTTTTCCCTTTTAATTGATAAACCATGACCATCATCGGTTATTAAAAAACTTATTTGAATACTTTTTTATAAGTGAGTGTTGATTTTTATCTGTCCACTGCATATTAATTATGTGATTTCATCAATCAACCGTGTCTTTATGTAATAAATAAACATAATAACACCTTTGGAAAGGGGACACCGTAACTAAAATTACATATAAAGTTGATAATGCAAGAGTCGAAATGTTTTGACTAAGTTTAAAATACGCAAAATACTGTAAAAAGAAAAATAAGAAGGGCAGAGATTACCTCCGGGAGTCTATGTTGCCTGATATACCTACAACCAGAGGCTCAAGACAAGTGACATTCGATGTCAGCAAAGGCGATAGTCAAAATGTAAGGGATTGATCACGTGATTTTTCGGTATCGCTTTTCAATCCCATACAATTTTGACTTTTTGACTATCGTTATCGCCACGCTTTTGATGATAGAATGTCACTTGTCTATGACCTCTGGGGGTCTTTAAGTCAAGATTGAATGGGTTACTTCTAGGCAAGCGATGGAGTATGGGCGACCGCATCATCGCTTCAGGTAAGATAGTAGTCAAACGCGAATCTATAAAAACAAATATAAATGAAAAACGTAACTCGTTGCAAACTGAGCTATTCTCCTCACTGCCAAACTTGACAGGTCCTCACCAAAAATAGAGCTTTTTAAGTACATTTAGCTATACAATTCGAGTTACCAAAAATCAAAGAAGTGTGGAATTGAAAAAATATGGAATTAGTGAAGCTTTGCATTATATATCACAATTCGAGGAGAAGAAACCATAGAATATTTAAACGACTTTAAAAATATTAGAACTTTATTATGTCAGAATCCCATAAGTTATCCCCATAAGTGGTTTTAATATCCACAATATGTGCCATAGTTAGTTCCATAACCTTTACTGTAATAGCGTCAAAAACATATGGCGTTTAACCATTGTACCTGCCTATTTTCACATCGGAAGCATAAAGAGTAATTACAGTGAACAGACCAGAGACATTTGACATGCATCTGTCGTCTATTGTCTATGCTTTTGTTTTTTTTTTTATAAATATTGTATGGATGGCCGTATCGAAATATAAATAATGAAAGTATTATCTATATATTGGAGGTTTTTAATTGATTAGATTTTTTTTTTCTTATTTTTAATAAAACATGATTCATGATTGTGTAGTATTGCAGCAATTTATACCTCAATTGTACAAAAATATAGGCGATGGCTTCTAAAATAACACTACAGCAATCATATTATTCAAAGTTTCAAATCCAACTTCGCGTCCTATTTCTACGCTACAACTTCCATACTTACTGACACAGGAAGCAGGTGACAATGTTTTTCTATGAGTTTCATAAATAGGTACCAACATGTTCATAACTACCAGCATTTGTACTTTGTTTACTGTCAATTTTTGATTCTAAGTTCAAAAGTAATATAATTCCAAAAAAATAACAGAATAACCCTAATATGACATTGAGTACTTACCGCATCCTTCAAAAAAAAAAACTATAGTTCAAATTAAAACCGCATATAAAACGATATTTCATCATTTTAACGACAAGATATTGAGTGCATATAAAATGGACGGCCCAAGTAAATCGTTCTGTTCAATCCATCATAACGAAAACAGGCTTGCATTTATTAATTTTTGACATAAAAAGCCGCCATCTTGAATTGGAGCAGCTGTTGTCGGTAGTTCGTTGACCCCTTTTTTACGATTCCAGGTAGAACCATAGAAATGGTTTGGGCCAAAACTTTGTTGATCTCATGATGGATATTGTTAATATTATAATGTTTTATGTTTGAACATTGTGGGAATAAAGCTCCTTGATCTGTATTAGGTGCTTTAGGAATTTAAAATTAAAATTGACTGTGATGAAGCGGTTTCAATGTGAACACAGCTTTAGGTAGTCATAGGCATGAAAAGGGATCGATAGTATAATTTGTCAATTCTGCTTTCAAGCAGTACAAAAGTAGGCAAGGAGGTTTTAAGCCATTTCAAAACCAATTTTTCATTTTCCGTGCCATTGCCTGTAGCAAATTGTTTGCGATTTCCAGTCAGTACCTACGTTAAAATTCAGAATCTTAGGAATTGATTAAGATCATAAAGATACACAGGCAAAATGCTACAAGCAAGCTTCAAAAGTTTGACATACAATGACAAGTTTAAACTACTAGCAGAATGTTTAATAATCAGATATGGCGGTTTGACATATTTTCTACACAAAAGACTGTCAAACTATTATTTTATTCATTATACAAAAAAATCTGGCGATTGAAAAGTTGTCCTTAAATAAAATAGTTTCTCTTAAAATACAATAACTATTTCTAAAACACAGAAATACCTCAAGATAGAAAACAGATAAGGTCCAAAATTCAAACAAGCTCGGAACTTCCTTCCAAATAAACTAAAACCAGCCAGTGTACACCATCTTTAGCACATCCTCGATAAACTGATGACTTAATTACCCTTTATTACCATCATATTAACTGGTTAATACACCACCTTAAGAAACGATAATTCATTTTCTCATTACCAATTAACCATTACGGTCTTTCTTACACAAATAAATTGAAAGTGTCCCACAAAACCAGCAATGGAACTTGAGTACGTAAAAAGTCACATGTCCTTATATTATTATGTCCTCAGGTGAATTTACGTTTCATTCATAACTCCGAAGGTGTGGAATTCCCTTTCGGCAATTTTATTTTGAACTTGAGTCATCAATATTGGGGTTTTGTTATTGGAAAATGACTGTGTTTTATTGGTAAAAAGGTAACAATTGTGAACCATGCGTCATGCATTCTAGTTGTCATCTTAGACCATGTTTTCGTCCTACAGTTTCTGAACTCTCTTTTTAACATCTAAAGATTAGAAGATTCAACAAGCCATCTCAGTGATATAAAAATATTATTTAACAACAGCATAAACATTTAATTTCGCTGTCTATTATAATGGATAAATCTAGGATTATTTCTGCAGCATCACATTTTTTGAGACGCCGTTTATGACCCTATCTGTTCATAAATACTCCGTATAAAAGCCGCCATATGCGCGATCTGAACAAAACTCGCACGTGTCTTTTTAAAATATTTTGCAAAAATTTAAGTAAGCGTGACTTCATTGTCCAGATGTTTAAGCCATTAAAACATGATTTTATTGTCCAACAAGTGCAATTTATTTAATTGGAACTTTACCAGCTTAATTTATTGTTTAAAATATCCATTTAAAAACTGTCAAAAGGAACTGAACTTTCGTGCAATCGAGATCTGTCACTTTTTGAAATTCGAACAATGGTGACGTAACTGACATTACTTTATCTTTTCTTGCGGATAAAAGGTTCTTTATATGATATTCCTTTGAGAAGATGATCATCTAAAAACACAGTTTATTGACTGACCTATTCGTGTCTTTCAACGTAACCTTTTATCAGGAGTGCGCACGAGTCAGGGAAGCAGCTGCGCGCAGGTAACGACCTATCAGGAAGTACAACACTATCCCGTAATCATTGACGGGAAACCCGCCTGTATTTTTATAGGGCCAAGTCTGATAGTTGAGTGCAGATTTCTGACAGATGTATGAGCTCAGCAATGAACCATATGCCGGCTAGGTTCGTTCGTCAGCTGCGCGACATACCGACGATGGATTTATCACATTGTTCCATTATAAGCGATTAATCACGATAACATGTACGAAATGTCGCGTTTTTTGACAATGCTCAAGAAAAAATTAAAAAGTTTTTGAGGTTTTTCGTTTCACAAAAGATTAACCAAAACCAATGTGTGATGCTGAGTATTTAGTATTTTAGTTTGTTACAGTGAGAATTTTAAGACAACATTAAAGTAACTGAAGAATCTCTGGCTTAGAGCCCTAATTATACTTTCAAATCAACTGCACCGCTTTGATCGACTAAAAATTTTATGCCTATATTCAATACCTACTAGGAAAATTGATAGAACAATATCAATAACGCTACGGGGATTGCACAAGACAGATTTTTAAACATAGTACACTGCAGATAGAGTTATCTTGTAGCTTTTTATAGACTTAGACACTCGGCTGTAATCTCTGAATCAATAGACCGTTCTGATGATCTTGACAAAGTGATATTCTGCGCTAACCTTGTCAAAAATGATTGGAAATGAAATGTTTCCGATGTCCACAGTCACTTGGTCAATTCCTTACATTTTGGAGGTTACTGTGTTTTTCTAATTAGCGTGTCGATAGCAAATATGCCGTGACTTTCCACTTTTAGTAGACTGTAGTACTCATAAAATAATTAAATATATATGTAGGCAGTTATGTAGTAGATTAGCAACAAAATAAACTCAAATTCTTACAGCTTCTTTTCTTCTTATTTACGTCTTAATAATGGTGTTGTATGCATAAATTGAATTTTGCTTTACATTGTTTCAGGTAAGTGCCGCTCAGTCTATTTCAGAATCATCAGACATGCAGGAGCAGGTTGGCGACCAACTATGATCTATGAGGTAAAACTTTGAAAGAACGTAGTTTATTTATTATTTGTAATTGCAACTTTTCGACAATTTTATCAAAACCTACCTAAATTGAAATTTTATTGAAATTAATCTATACATAAAACTTCGAATATATCAAGTAAAACATTTCGATTGAAAACTCATCGTAGCCTTCGGCCGCTAGTTTGCTACGCGGCTACGCCGTAGCAAGACGTGCGTTACCTTTAAATAAAATCTTATTACTAAAAAAACGTAGTTAAAAGATTTTTAAAAACAAATGTTCCAAGTAAAAGTTAGAATACGCGAGTAACAAAAAATGCGAATTATAGATCCTTCCACATTCAAAATACAAAATCAAAAATAACAAATTAGACCTACCATAAACTAAAAGAGGAAGTAAAGAAAACTTAACGGCCAGTACCTACACACGTTCCAAAACTCGAAAAGGTTGAATGAGTCACCGCGGGTGTGCGGCGCGCGGGGGAGCGGGAAAACGATCGAGGGTGAAAACGCGACGTTGCATTTTTCTCGGTCCCGTTTCTACGCCAAATGCTCTGTTGCCGTTTCTTTAATTACGCCACCGCGCCAACGATTTTCTCTTTTTTTCAACGTATAATTAGTTCTCTTTCTGCGATTCGAAATTCGATGTTAATCTACCAACACTATGGATTCTTTTCGACGTTGATGTTTTTACGAGACTGACTCGGTGAAAGAAAATTTTTAGAGTTAAAAAAGGCTTATGTTTAACTTACCACCAAATATAGTAACAAATAGCAGACAAAAATAGTAAATGATCACCAAAATGAAACTCGCATTTTAATGTAAAATTATAACTAAAGTTTTAACACTTTGCTATCCTATTTAAGTAAAATGACTCCCAAGTAAATCATGAGTAACCCAAAAATAGTAAATGATCACCAAAATTAAACCAACATTTTAAAGTAAAATTATAACCTAACCTAACCTTTTTCTTTTTTTTTTACTAACCTAACCTAACCTAACCTAACGGAGACATAACACATTAATACATACAAAAATAATACATTAATTTGGTTGTCAAGATTTGGTGATCATTTACTAAATTTGGTGGTCGAATACAATTTAAAGTGGAGTCGTGACTAAAATAGCTGGTACTATTGTATTTTTAGACTTTATTTTTCTGGTGTTAAGTAGATATTTTTGGTTACAAAACTAAGGGTATCAAAGCATTTTATGGTGGTCATTATATTTATTCCCGTTAAAAAATACGTTTTTATATCAAACTTTTGTAAAAAGGTACTAATACCCTTTTTAAAAATTAATAAGTTCGTACTAAAAATACAATTACAAGACGCTATCGCAAGATAAAGTACTTAGGTACGCAGAAAATGATGAAGAAAATTCTCAAAGTACCTATTATTTACAGATTATTCCCACTGCAGGGCAACGACTTCCCTTCCAATTCTCCCGGGTTAGGGCAATTGTTGACCAGTCCTGTCGGAAGGCATCAAGCTCATCCCACCATTTTCACCTGGGTCTGCCGCGGTGACATTTGCCGGGACCCGCCAAAGTACCTACTTCATTAATTAGTATTGTCTTTAAATATTGCGACTAATTTTATTACTGTTTAACGTCATACCCAGGCAAGTCACGTCTCCACGGCAAAGTCTAGTTAGTTCGGATCAGACTTAATAAAAAGTTAGTTAAATGCGAATGATTACTTCTTTCTTGTTCTTTCTTTAATTATATTTCTAAAATTAGAATCTTATTTTAATGTAGACCACGTTCTAATTAAACTACAAGAAATGGTAGAAAAATAATCTCGTTATAACTACGAATTAGGAGTTCATGATGGATAACCACTCAAAAAGCGTTAAAAATTCTTGTGGTATAAGTTGGGTCACGTCAATATTGCTAGGCTGGGCTCTTAAAGTCGTAATAGATCACACAGTAACTCCGAGAGTTCAGTAACTGTTACTGTTTTTAGGAGTAGAATTCAGAATCTACGATCTCTGGAAAGCCGTATGTATTCCGCGTAGGGTCGTAGCTATAAAACCACTTATTTAATTAAATAAATGATTTAACGGTTCTTAAATGTTTAAAAACCGAATCCGCAACAGTTGTATTTAAAAAATCAACACAGAGTACAAAGATAAAGCATTTTCGAACAAGCTATCACCAGGTGCAATCTTCGCACACTAAATTAGCAAATAATTTATCAGCTATTGTGAGCCAGCGCATCGAACTCGCAAGCTTTTGTTACGAAACTTGCGCAAACGCAGCACACAACAAAAGCTCTTTTACCTGCTTTTGTATTTTTTTTCCAACCCAACAACAATGTGATTTCATTCACAGCAGAACTGTCAAATGTCAACAATAAAGTCTTAGGAGAATACCTACTTTATTATTGACGTGGTAGAGTTCATGTTTCATCAGTGTTAGATACAGTTGCGAAATAATAACACTACAGATCAGCTGGGAATTTATAGTCGCTAAAGAAAATTTTCTCACTTGTAACAGAATTTTAAGCGATTGTCCCACACTGCTTGTCCTTTGTGCGATTCTTAAATCCAATAAAATTACGCATGAACGAACGATCTGTAATAAACCATTAAATTAAACTATATAAACATAGCAACAAAAATAGAGTAAAAGGTAATCTAAATAAAAAAATAATGAATTAACCAAACATAAGGAAGCATTTCGAACTAAAAACGACTGCTCATTACAACGATCTAAAAAACAACTGGCTCGTGCACTTGAAAAACAAAAGAAAAAAAAACAATAAAAAGACATCCTCGTGAGGTGAGCAAGCGCAAAGAGTAAAAGCAAGATGGCGCGCGTCCGCCGGCCATGCCACTTCCGCGGCCGCATCCGGCCGTAATCCGACTCCTGCGCAGCCTGCGGCGCAGCCTTAGCCAATCGATTTGCAAGACGAGCGTGAACGTACAATGTTAAAACCCAAAAACTTTTAACGCAATTACTTTTGGAATGATTCGTTCCGATCGTAGATAAAAATGGGTGCTTCCACCATCCATAGTACTCCTTCTTGTGTCTGTATGTTTGTTACCTTCTCACTTCTTATTGACTGAATTTTATTAAATGAAACTTAGCACACGGATAGAGCATGTTCGGGATTAGAGCATAGAATACTTTTTATCTCGTGAGTAGGTTTCCTTGGCAAAGAAGCCGACGCGGGTGAAGTCGCTGGCAGTAGCTAGTTTGATATAAAAATATCAATTGGTGGACGAACCCACTTTTTAAAACTGAAAGGGAAATAAACTATTCAGTGCTTTAAATCTTCTTAATTGTACTTTAAATCGTATCGTGTTTATGTAAATTAATGATAACGTTTCAGACTTATTTCCGGAATAAAGGTTTTTTGTGGAAAACGATGACTTATTATTATAATTCTTACGTCTGTAGACTATTTAGTTGTTTACTATGTTTCTAAGGAAATATTAGTAATTCTGCGGTAATTTGAACAATTACACAAGAACATTAGAAAATGTTATTCTCAGTTTATTCTGTGAGATATCTGGCTTTACGCCCCTGATTCGTTAGTCATATTTTTCGTAGGTAGGTACCCCATTTTGAACCCAGTCAATGTTTTACCACAGATCTCCTAGACGGAATACCCAAAATATAAACCTAAAAAAAACTATAAAACCATCAGCAAACTTTGCTTTTAAAACCAGTCTAGTCAGAAAAAAACTGACACTAACCAGCTTATTGCAACACAAACAGGGACGGTAAAATGTGTCCCAAGTCCCGGTTAGAGCGCCAACTGAACTCCGAAGTACCCTTCACTAAACTTGACCTGAAACCAGAACCCTATCGAAAGCCTCTCTAACGTCAAAAGCAAATCCACCTTAAACGGCTGACTGAAGTATTTATGAAACGTATGGAAAATAAGATAAGATATACCACATAAAATAGGCGAAGACCTTGACATTATAATAATGGATTCAACACTACAAAGCGTTTTTTTTTTTCACCAGCCAGTATTAAAATATTCACATGCAAATCTGTAGAATTAAATGAAGCATGAATCAGTTTAAATATTTATATCGATCTTTTTTTTGCCTTTTTCAAATTCAGAATTCGATGTTGTTTTGTTTTTGCGAGTGTTTTTTTTTCGGTGCGTTCAGGGACGTTTTTGTTTCAACTCAATCAATAGGGAAAATGTAAATAGTCGGTGTTGTTGACCTTTTATTTGGTTGTTATTGGTTCTTCTTCATTTAATTTTTGGTTTCTTGTTGGGTGTCCCTTGTTTAGAGAATTTCCAAAATACGATGAATGTGGTTACACAAATCACAATTGCAAATTATTTTTCAAAATATAATGTTCTGTTTAGTTACTGAAACGTTTTCTGTATTGTGTCTAATATAATTAAATGAAATTATATTATGGAACATTAGTCATCTAAATACAGTTTCAATTTAAACATTATGCCGAGTGAATTATAATAAAGTGTAAAATGCACGAAAAATATTCAACTCGCGTCCCTTTGTGAGTCGATAGTCGTGAAACAGCGATATTGTGCCGTCTCACTCACACTTTAGAGGATGACACTTCCGAGAATCGTCTGAGCTTTTGAAGTATTTGAAATGCCCCACACACAGTACCGTTACTTTACTACAACTCACTTTGCGTTTTTTTTCTGCGCGTCTCTCAATCTTTTGTCAAAACCACTCCCCTTTTATTGTCTATGCGAGTTTGCACAAACTTTTGGACTGTTCGTTCAACCGTAATGTCTTTGAAAAGACAGCATTATTAGTCTATTGCGAAGGAACTTTTAAACAACAGTAGATAATAAATCGAATCTGTCATTTCAAAAAATATTGTGTTCTAATTTTGAAAGGGTTTTTCTATTAAAATTGAAATGCCTTGTTCTCAATTACGACCGTGTTGCCAATATTAAAAATGAAAATGTCGGCTTTCGGAGTGAACTAGCCGTGCACCCACCCCTGTTCAAATGTCGACGAACGGGGAGGCGCGTCGGGCGACGTTGCCAAAACGGAAAGTGAAATTTCGTCACACTCTCTCTCTCATTCACACACACACCGACCGCACTTACAGGATAGTTCACTCCTCGTAACTTATGTCTGTGTGCGTTTAATTCGGCAGACGCTATGGTCGCCTGTGTGCGTTTGTTTTGATGAATATTATACACTAGTCTGTGAGTGTGTGCGTCAGACGAATTTGTATGAACGTTGCAGTATACCTACGCTACGCTACGAACTACGTTTCCGTGTTCGATCGAGTTTCGTAGACGCCGACTTCCAGTCGTGATTCTGAACAATTAAAGTTATTAAAAGAATAGAACAGAAAATTCTTTTCATGATTTGTTTCGCTGGAGAAATATTTTAGTGATTTATTTTGTTTCTCTCCGTGCAGTCAAAAATGAAGGGTATATTTTTAATAACTTACCGTAGCCTCCAAATTAAGCTTTTGATAATACCAATTTTGAGTCACATATATTTTTGATACTGACTGTAGAAGTCAGTATCAAAAATATATGAGCTTTTTGCTATTATTGAAATAATTTGTTACATTATACAACAATGATAACGCTTTGTTGCCATTACTAAAAATAAATTATTTAAAAATAAACACAGCTGTATTTCAAAGCCCAATTAACGCAGATTCTTCTCCAAATCAATACCAATTGACCATCTCCGTACACAATAGGCCTGTGGCCAGAGCATACACCGTTACACCAGGGGGGAGCGATGACGTCACTCTCCATTACCACAGTCTGTTCCTATACCATGGAGATCGTAACTTCACTGGGATAGGGTTTTGTTAGAACTTTGGATAATATGGTTAGGTTTGTAAATGAGATATCGATTTAGGTAAGGCAGTGTGCTGGTTGTTAGTTTAAAGTTTATGAATGTTCGTAAATTCTTGGAAGCTTGTGTATTACAGATTTTCTGCTTTCCAGTTTAGTTTCTCAATCATACCAAAAAAAAAACAGATCTGTTAGCCTTTTGTTAGTAAGTATCCATTAAAAGATATATGACAGTTGAACAGATCAAGTAGAGAATACGAAAAGTATAAAGCCTGGTGTACACGGGTAGAGTTAACGGTAAAGAAGTACGATACAAACTACACAATACGAACAATAGCAGTAGCATTATTCCTACTCTAACATGAAACTATACCGTTAACTCTACCCGTGTAAACCAGGCTTTACTGGCTAAACTGTTATATTCCTAATTCAAATTAAAAATATTCCAATGAAACCATATAACTCCTAAATAAAATTCGACGACGACCAAAAAGTTTTCGCTCCAAGACTCTTGACCTTTTTAATTAAGTCTAATAATCGCGATGATATTCTCTTCTGCCAAGTTATTCCTTAGAAATAACCTAGTTATTTAAAATTCCTAGCCAGAGAAAATTCGTAGAGTCGTCGTTTATATTAAATCTTTGGGTATCGTTTATTTTGGAATTGAACAGTTTCAAAGCTGATTCTGTTAGATTTAAAAAAGATTTCCTTCTGAGGCTATTTTTTCTGTAATGATGACTTATCGGCAAAGGCTACATGTTAAATACTTGTATTCAGCTGTTTCAGGTTAGACTCGATACTGAACCCAACATAATAAGGTAAAAACCAGGCATGTAGAATGATTGATTACTCATCATTATACGGCCTTCGCTTCCTATGAAACAACTCTTCAATCACCAGGGTTGCATAGCTTGTTGGCGATTGCCGTTTTGTGGGGTCACTGATCTCCCACTCCTTTATAGTCTTAGTCTACCAACATCAATAAATCATTGTACAAAAAACGTGCAAGGCAAAGTTCATTCTCATTTATTCCCTAAATTTTCAACTTCAACCGTAAAATTTCATTACCTTGAAGTATGTATCTAACAGAAACTTGAATGTAATCAAAGTACTAACAGACAACAATCGTGTCCCAACGTCCGCACTCCACCGACTCCAGATCTTTACAACCGAACTTTACACAAGTACACTCAAACGTTACGACGTAGTTATTGTATTTATAATACTGGCAACATTGAATAAAGCTGTTAACCTTCATGCCGACGATTGCGCGGGGGCTTACGGCTCGAGGCGCGAAAATCCGATAACTTTCGTGCCCCCCTCCCCCTCCGCGTCCCTAACCTCACCCCTCACCCGCCTTTAATGGCATAAAAAATCAATTTCCCGCCCAAATTACGCAGAGTCGACAAATTGCGAACGCCTCTAGTCTATAATCGAGTGTTTTTCGGTCTACTGTTCACGACCTCTGCTACAATAGGTAAATTCTGCCGGTTCTTGAAAGAGTATTCACCTGCGAATTAGATTTATTGCGGTATCTGAAAAATTAGCTTTATGTTGCGTGGAAAAATCAGAATTCTTAAATTTAACTTGAGCGGATTTTGATACAGTATAATGTAACTACGTTACTACCTAATTAAGTCAAACAAAATTAATCCTAATCTGGCTTCGAAATGATAAATGTATTTTCAGCTCAGAGTTACGTTTTCAACAGTTCATTAAGGGACAAATTATAACAGTAACCAATGAATAAATTACGCTAGGCAAAACTTTTATTCAGTCTTCCAATACTAAAAATTAAATAGGAAAACTTTATAGCAATAGAATGACAGACTATTCTAAAATATACAATAAATAACTTGCTCCTTAACTGTAAAGATAAAGTCTGGGCGCTTTTACTGGCCACAGACGCCATAAAGACTTACGCACACACGGAACAATGTAATTCCCGTACCGTTACCAGAACTAACGGGCCCTATGTTAAAACGTAAACACACCCGAATTTGGAATACATGCACCCACACAGACGCGTGTCATGTGTTCCGCTGCAATGTCCGCGTGACCTTGATGCGAGGGTGAAAGTGTCCTCACACCCCGTGCAAACCTTCCGCGATCTATTTGGTGAATTTCGAATTTTCGAACGTTCATTTGTTTGTGATTGACTATGGAATTGGAATAGACAGGTAGTGTTTTGATAATCTGTGGCGTTTGACGTGAGTGTTGGCGGGCAGTAGTGTCAGTTTATTTTTTTGGGTTATTATTCTAGATTAGAGTGTCGACCACTTAGTTCTTATTAGATTTTCTTTTACATGGTTTGAAAGACCGTTAAATATACTTATTTTCGTACATCTCCTATTTTATGGTCTGTAAAAATATAGTATTACAAACAGTAAAAAACTTTTTAAATAAATTTTATCTCCGGACATGAATCGGGCCTGTAATTCCTTGAGTTGCAGGAAAACATAACTAATGATACATTTTTACTGTTATAGACCTACAAGTTTATATGGCTATAAATTTTATGAAAGCATATATCATACTATAAAACCATTGACATAAAAAATAAAATCGATTGGAAATACATAAAATTAAGGCTGTGTTTTACTGTCGAGAGATAAACCCTGTACGATACATATTTTGGAAGAAATAAAACCTACATGATATTATCTGTTTTTGGGTCTTAAATAAAAACTAGTACTCAAGAAAATCTGCTTACAAATGGATCGGGAGCGTACATAATTGATTTGGAATTGAGCTGACAAAGCCTCCGAAGTTTTGAGAGCGACAGGCTATTTTAAGCACTCTGATAATACTTTTAAATAACGCTTTTTGATTTTAAATTCTGTTTTAAAACAACATTTTCTTAGTAAATTCTTTAGAGGACATAAAATAGAACAATATTTAGGTAATTAAAAAATAGAATCCCCTTAACCAAGTTTTTCTGCCAATCATTTATATTCCATACCATCCCAGTTTGATACGAACATAGCCGACTCATTAGCAAAAATACGCCCAGTCCTTGTAGGTATCAGCATTCCCGATTTTTCCCGAAACAATAGCAAACTTCTTCAAGGATAATTCTATTGTATTCCTTACTACAGATAAAGATCTTCTCTAGTATAAAACTCTTAAATAATCTCATAAGAAAACACAATTACAGCTATCACAGACTCCGTTTCGTAGACTTGTCGTAGCGCGTCTACGAAGCGTAGCAGTGCTACGCCGCGGGCTACGAAACGCCGCTTCTATTAAATACTTCCTACCGTATACGCTTTATCTTTTTCTTTATTTTCTTTTATGAGAAAAATATTCTATACCATTGCTGTTCACACACACAGACATGTTAAGACTGGTACTCAATTTTATATCTGATTATTCTATGAAGGGAAAATGTGTATTTATTAACAAGTATGTTGTTACTCATATTTAACGCATATTTGGTTTCATAGAACGGTCTTTAGACAATTCTTCCTTTATTTATATTACAAAGTAACTGCATACTTTTTAAAAATCCGTATAATCTATCCTGTATAAATGTAAGTACTGGTAGTAAAATCCCCATAACATTACACCAAGCTCAAATAGGTATGTTAACCGAAAATTAGTTTTTTGTCCGTCAGGCAGAATAATAAAAAATATTGGACACGTTTTGTCTTTTGACACGTAAACATAAAGCAACTATGATATAACGCGTTGAAATATATTGTGACGTCACGCCGTTAGTACACTTTATAATGACATAGTGACGTCACAAGCCCCCACTCCTGAACTTTGATGCGCTTTATCTTTGTCATTTTTTATTGATTTGGTAAAGCAAAACATACGGTCCAATATTATTTGACAATCTCACTGACGGACTAAATAGAATTATCATTTTTCTACCCAGGAAACATCCCTATTGGATAATGCATTCCTCCTCCCCATTTCGCGAACCTAACAGCCTGACAACAAACGCCCCCTTAACCCTTAAAAACGGTGCCAATACGCCAAAAGGACCAAAAAGGAGCAGGCACGACAAAAACAAACGTACGTAAACGTGACCTTGGGCGTGTAACCACAGGAGGCATTAATCTCGATACCGGGGGCAGACGCGCGCCAGACGGCCCCGGAGCCCGGACCGGTCACCGATATCGCCATATTCATACCCGTAGGGTTACCCCGGGATCCACAAGATACATATTTTAAAACTTCGGAGGAGCAACTCCTGGTTTGGGAATTTGCATGATTTTGGCGACGTATGGCGTGGAGTTATAAGCTTTTGACTTATCTTCCCATATGACAGCATTTTAGATTTCTTAAAGTTTTCATCCTCACATTTTTAAACTTTTAAGTTGACAAAACAAAACAAAAAGTTCTATGTGATGCACAACTAACTTTTTGGCCTAAATGGTCTGTCTTTAAGACGGCGGAAACAAAAGCCTCCAAAAATAAACCGGTAATTTTATCATTACAATCATCTGAAGCGTGTTGGATTATGGCCCATTCCCTTTCAAAGAGATTGGGCCTGTGTCCCAATAATTTATAGCGATTGAAAAGTCCCTTTAAAAAAAAAACAACTAAACTTTAGAACACCAATCAAACTTGTTCCACAAGAGTCATGCAAGTTCCCAACTCAGCACATCCTTACCCGAAGCTCACTCACATCCGTAACCTCGTATCCTTCGACCCAAAGACACACACATCCTAAAAGGCTTACCCTCACCGCCGACAACCCTAACCAAGGATGGGACGTTGATGACAACATCAGGGCAACAAGTGTGGCGGAATAATGACCATTTATTTTTAGGGATACGTTTTACGAGGCTCTGAGGAAGGCATTGATGGCTCTCGATTGGGAGTAAATAGGGACATGTTTTTTGGCGATGGTCCTTTTGGAACTTGAATTGTTGGTAGTTTTTCTTCTGATCCTAAGTCTTTGAACACTATTCTCAGGTATGGCAGATTGGATTGGCTTCTGATCAAAATCAAACAATTCTTGTTATCAACAGAAATTATAGTCAGCGGTTTGTCTACAGATGTCTAATACAAATATGAGCTTGTCTTAAATATATGTTAAACTATAAGCTCAAACAGGTACTTTTTAAAAAGACTTATGAATTTAGATTTTTCCTGTTTGGTTTTAAAAAAAAGCACATTGCAAACAGTCAGTCCTCTATCCAAAAAAATACAAAAACTCCTAGCAACGCAGAAATAAACAATCATGTCACGCTTCCCTCTTCACAGTTTATATTCGGACCCTCCGGCACCCAACCGTCCCTGAGGTCAGGTTCAAGGCATTTGAACCCACACACGTGATTCTAACGTTACCTCTTTATTTGCAAATATGAGTTGTTTAGGGAAATGTATATTGTGATAAGAGACAATAATTGGGGTTATTACAGACAATTAAAGATCTTGCTGTGATGGGATATCGACTTTAAGAGTTATACAATTACAAGAAAAGATAACACATATTGAGGATAAAGAATAAATAACTAAAATTTGAAAATGGGTAAACACAATATATTGATAGCATGTTTAAGTAAGAGAAGAAACTTCTTCAAGAATAAAGTTATAAAATAGAATATACTTTATTGTACACCAAACAAAAATATACATATATTTTACAAAAAAAATATTATGGGTACAAAGAAAGTCTTATTACTGGCAGCGATATCTACCAAACAATCTTTTAAAAGATGCTAGTGACTGAGCTTGTCTTATATGTGCAGTTGTAGTACCTATAGAAGCGTTTATCTCACCAACTATAGATACAAGAAATTATGAAAAAAACACAGCTGAAAAGCATAAGAACCAAAATAAATAACAAAATGGATACGCTATTCAATTGCCACAGGACCAAAGATACAGATAATGCATCCGAAGCATCTGTCAATATCGTTAAAAATTCAAATTTCTCAACGCATTGGGGTGTTCGTCTGTGCAAGCGTCTGGCTTTACAGATTACGGTAAACTCCGACGGCGTCCCCCGGGTCATGATCAAGATTAATACATCATGATACTTGTGCGACATTGTTTTGTTTTTGATATTTCTTTTTTTTAAAAAACGATGATTGTCTTTTGTTTTCCTCTCGGAATCATCTTTATCGATTTGATTGTAGTTTTTAATCATTTTAGTTTTCCATTTGTTGTGTGTGTTTTTATTCGATTGTTTTCTCTTGCAAGAGATCAATTCTATATGTTCAACAATTTCTGCTACTATAATCGTAACAATCTAAAAAGTCGGATTTGACAGCTATAATAATAAAATATCCTTAATAATAATTAAGCTTGATGCTTACGAATGATACTCGTTGTTATAGTGTATGGGTAACATAGTAATTATTAAGGATTATGAATTTGATTTTTCAATTTCTTCCGTACAAAGTTATCGCGGCATGTAAAATGAGAAACGTCAACGGACTTCTTAGATTGTCACAATTATAGGTTAAAATCGTTATCTACTTCTGATTTTCTTAAAACCAAATACATCTAACCATTCCATTTTCTCATTTAAAATAAAAACCGTATATTAACCTTGCTCAGTTACATGTTAGATGATTGTATTAGCGTGGTATACATTAATTAAACCTAATTTAGTCGTTGACAGATTAGCAACGGGTCCCAAACTAGGCACAGCCTGTATTTGGTGATCCAGACATAACACAGAGTTTACAATTTAAAGTATCCTGCTAGTGCAACGATGCAATTTATGACAATGATTATACTAAAATATAAAATAAATATATAGTAACGTAAAGTTATAAGGAATAATGCAAAAAAAAAAAATAAGATGAATAAGAGTGGAGTGTAAATTAATGAAAATTTAAATGTTTTATACATTACTAGCTTTTGCCCGCGACTTCATCTACGCAGCATTAGTACTTCGAATGGGCATTTTTTTATATCGCTCCATTATGTATGTGTGTGGGCCACCTTACTTGAGAAATTATTAGTGCACCATACAAAGTTCCAACCCCCTTTCCACCCTCTTAAGGATGATTGCCGTGATAAAAACTATCCTATGTCCTTCCCAGGGTTTGTCTCCATACCAAATTTCATCTAAATCGGTTCCGTGGTTTAGGCGTGATAAGGTAACAGACAGACAGAGTTACCGCATTTTTAGTAGGTATTGGTATGGATCATTAAAAAATGTATGCATACTCTTTCTTCAATACTTAGTTTTGCTTTTATCTTGATGTCATCTCAACTAAAACCTACAATTTCAATCTCGAAAATCTTCAGATCGCTTTATTTGAACGCATATGTTGTGATTAAGCATTACAGTAAGCGGGCGCTATGGGGTGCCTCGTAATGTTATCCTTACTTTTAGAGGTCAGGTTCAAGATTGAAACAAGGGGCATGCAAATCTTTTGAGTTGACAGACGGAGAGTCATTGAGCTTGAAATTGGGGAATACGTTTTTGAAGTGAACATTTTCTGCACAATTTGTAAACTCCATGGTAGATTATTTGTAGAAACAAGTTCATTATTGAATAAGAACACATTTATTTTCAAAAAAAGGTTTTTTTTTAATTTCCAATTGACAAAATATATACATATAATTACACCCGTATTTTTCCGTCGGGGGTTAAAAGCACTAAACAAAACTAAACTGAGTTGGGCAAAACAGTAAATTTGAATAATTTGGTTTTGAAAAAGTTTAATTTTCTTCTAAGTAGGAGGAGTTGGCTTTAAATTTTAGGCAAAAATCTACACAAGCATTATTCAAGATTACATAATAATAAAAAAATTAGATAAATTATGGGATTTGTAGCAATTGGAGTTAAAGAACCATTACAGGGATTGATTTTTTTAGTAAATTTTTAAAGTGAACATAATTTTTTTAAAACATGAGATAGATTTTTTTTCGTATTTTTCTGAGAACTGTTATAACTTGGTCTATTACCCATTTACGGCTTGACGTCGATTTCTGGGACACCCTGTATACATAGGAAGGTACCTTCCTTTGTATATATGATGTAGATTGTACACCTAGGCGTCGAAGTACTACTCCACATCATGAATGAATGAATTATGATGAGTTTTTTTTGTAATAATTTACAGATTATTTTTACTCTTTGTGTGATAAAGTCAGGTAAATACTCGAGCTGTTTATACTTTATCATCATTATCCACAGTTCGACTTCGTCCACTGCTTGGCACAGGCCTCTCTTTTATTGTACCAACCTTATCCAGGTTTTATCCGCGATGGCAACATTGTCAGCTACCCAATGACGAAAATCAAAGTTAGTCTCTAACACGAAGTTAAATTAAATAAATAATAATAATAATAAATAGTTTATTTCTCACCACAAACCAAGTACAAAACAAAAAAAATATTATCTAAGATTGTAATTTACAAAATTTGTTGTGGGTCGCTGGTGCCTGTGGTAGGTAATTAAAACCTGTGTTACAGGTCACCAGGCCTCCACCTCACATCGCTTTTTATAAACAATTACAATTGCAGGTAAAAGTAGCATAGACGAGTATAATAATGACAAGATTAGAGATCAGAAAACTAAATTGACAATATTATATGACAAACTGTCAATTTAACCTTGTGTTAACGATATTGAATGTCAAAATCTATCCATTTAACCTGTTAGCAACTAACTATGACTTAAGTTTTTCTTATAAGTGGGCCTTAATACCCAAAAAATATCAGTAACCCGATCGAAACATATTCTACGTAATAGATAGGGTGAAAGTACAAATTGTCAGACCACGTCCCCGCTCCACTGACGACGAAGCACCCCCGGTGTCAATCTGCGATGCGGGAAATCACTTGGCTGCTAAGATTTTATTCGTGCGACAAAATAGAAATTTGAAGAGACTTTGCTACTCTATTTTTTATGTGACATGTAATTTCTTGAGAGTTATTCGGTTAATGTTCTCTTTTTTTTCGTGAAAGACGGTGGCGTTTAAGACGTAGGTTTGAAAAGTTAAACATAAAGAATATGTTATTTAATGTATTACGAGGCAGTTTAAGTTTTCTTTAAGTAGGTCAAAAGACGTAGCAAATTCAAGTAATAAACACAATTTATTCAGCCAGCAATTACCAAAAATTTACCACATAAATCTTTATTCAAAAAGCATCTAATTCTCAACTTCATATAGTTTCCGTAGTTTATATTACTACCATAACATATCTCACACTATTCCCTTTACAAACAAAGAACCATAGACTCTCCCTTTTTTTCCTAATCTCAAATACCACAGAGCACAAATCTTCGAACACGCCTATATCTAGTATATACTGTTAAACAACAGCTTTTCACTTCAGCTTTCTTTTCTCACAGAGTGCTTTTAACTATTCACACTTCGCTTTTATAGAGAAAAGCGAGACTTGTGTAAATATTCGGCATTTTTAATCAAGGGAGGGCTTCGGTGTGCATTTGGGATATAGCACGGTATATCATTTGGGATATTCGCGGTATGTCATAAAGGTTTAGTGTTATGGCGCGTTCTCCGTGTACTGCTTAACTTGCAGTGGCATAATGGAGTGGTGGTATTGGAGAGTGGTTGCAAGCCTTTGAGTTATGATGGTCTTACGCGATTATCTGGTAGGTTTTAGAGTGATGATGTTTTAGGAGATTGTGATTGTTGTGAAGAGCACTTATTTCTATTGTTTCTGGACCTCTTAACAATATTACAAACCATTACAATAAGATGCACTGTGTTGTTTTTTTTTGCTCAAAATTTAACTCATCTAATATGAGGCACGCTACACTCTTGGACACAGATAACTCATAACCAAAAAAAGAATATCATTGAAAAATATATCTGATATATCGCATACTTCAGGACCCCACCCATGGTGATTTCACCCCTGGTAAATTCTACATGTCGTTGAAGAATGTTATACCAAACTATACTCTACTTTAGTACGTAGGTAGGTATACCACGCATTCCCTGGCAACCACAATATGTACATTGTTGTACGATATGTACAATATGTACCTGTTTATCCATATATAGGTAGATATACTAAAGATATGTGTACAAGTACGCAGCAAGCTAACGTTATAAAAGAGTATTGATAGATAAACAAAAATAAACTTTTTTACAGCCAGTTCTGTACCACTCATGGGCAAAGAAACCATAAAAAATCCATATATAAAAAAAAATACAAAATAAATATAAAATTAATAAAAATATTAACAAAAAAGTTAAACAATTAACTAACAAAGTTGAGGGATAACCGTTAATTTACGTTAGTAATCCGAAAGTTAGCGAACTCCTATTGTTCGTACTTACATAATAACAGCTCCAGTATCCATTGTCAAAGTTTAATATTAAATTCTAACTTAAATCTCTGTTTAGCAACTGTTGTTAACTAGCGATATGCCGTGGTTTTGTGCTTAAAATAAAGTGTTAATATTAATTCTACTAATATAAAAAATGTTAAAGATTGTATGCTTGTGTTTCAATCACGTAAAAACGGCTGAATAGTTTTGGATGAAATTTTGCACACAGATAGTTTATATACTGATCATGAATACATTAAAACGTAGAATATTTTTCATTCCAGTATAATGTTGCCTTGGGATCACAAAAGGCTCTTCACGCGGGCGAGGCTACGAGCAGTTAAACTTGAGCATAATGATGGAATATTTCTTCATCAAAAGTAATTGGTCGAACTGAAAGATACTCGCGAAAAAGTAAAATAAACTAAACAAATTGATAGGTACATTCATTAATTATTTTAAGAAATCTTCAGAAGAGAGAATTGACCAGGTTTGGGCGTTTTTACTTTTTATAAATGAAAAGGATGCTAAAAGGCCAGTTAAATTACCAAAGACAAGAATTGTAGTATTTGCTAGTTATGCAAAGAAGAAAGCAGTTTTAAATTGAATAATGGTTTAGTAAGAAAAACATTACTGTTACACAGAGAATACTGTTGGAAATATGAAAAGCCATTTTGTTGATTTTTTGTTTTTGTAACAACTTACACATTGCATTCTCTTACAGTCAATCTTTTAAATTTCCGTTGACATAATATCCTTAACAAAACAAATAATTTTCCCTAACGTGTATGAAAGGGAATTTCGCAATTGTTCCCTAAAGTTTCGCAATTACTTTTAATGAAAACGTAAACAATATTTCAATATTTGTTTACCTTTGAAAAAAAAGCTTTGTTACTCGTATTATATAATTCTATTAAGTATTTTTCAAACTCACGTTTCAGAAGTTTTTAAACGCGTGATCGCAAACCCGGAGAAAGAGTACCTAACGTTACGAATTATGTTGTACGGAAAAAGTTGCTGAATACAAAAGCTCTTACTGCCTACTCTTGTAAGTTACTCAACTTCCTTTGCTAACCCTGAACTACTAACAATGAAAAAACCTACGCACACGAAGCACACAAAGCCTTACTAAGTTTAAACTGAAAGCTTTTTATTTTTTAACCTTTTCAAAGGATTTTTGGCCCTTTAAAGGCCGTTAAGAAATCTATATCTACCTAGAAGATGAATAATTACTTAGACAGGTACATTTACCAATTTTTTTAAAAGTGACAATTTAAGAAGTCCGATGACATTTCTCATTTTACATGCCGCGATAACTTTGTACGTAAGAAATTGAAATAAAGACATATTCATAATCCTAATTAATTACTAATTACTATGCCGAGCATCATTCGTAAGAATCGAGTTTAATTATTACGTAGTATTTTTATAGCTATCAAATCCGACTTCTTAGATTGTCAGGCCCGACTATAATATAATCAATCAATTCATCCGTTTCGGACATACGATACCACAAACTTTCACTCTTTCGCGGCTTCTATTAAATAAGATAAACACACGATATTCCAAATTCGAAAAGAACAACATCCACTGACAATATATTTAAAGCCAGTCCTATCGTAAAATAAAGAGGCCGCACAAGGAAAACCCTTGGACCCTCGTCCCGGGTGTAAACGGTCACAAAGTACCCGGGTATACCCCTGACCGAGACCTGGGACCTTGAACTTCACTGAAACAGATATGGTTAGTTTACAAACATACCATTTTAGTATTACGTGATAAAAAGGATTTTCATTGGAAGAGAAAACTGTATGGAATTATTTTTATTAGTAACTTCTTTTTTTTTGTGGACGGCGTGGCTGGCGGCTACGTTCTATTCCATATTCGAATATGTGTTTTTTTATTTGTGCCCCATTTCGATTTGTGCCTCTGTCGTCCCACTATCTTGTCCCACATTCCAAAGAATTCCTCGTTCGTCCCACTTGAGTTTTAAAGTCACCACTCGTCCCACATTCCTGGCAAATTCAAAGTACAGTTGACAAAAAATATTGTACTATATCTTCCAATAAATTGAAATAATAGTTTTTTCTAATAACATAAAGATATTAAATACTTCCAGTTCTAGGTATGCATCCGCGATGCATGTTTTTAATTTTAATAATTAAAAGATCTATTGCAATTTAGGAAAATCTTTATTATTTAGTATCACAATCAAATCCAAATCACAGTACTATTAATTACACCTATCAATATACACATTTGTATTTATCTTATAGAAGTACCACGTTAAGACATATATATATGTATTACACATGTAATATTTATCTGAGATACTTCAACATAATTAGAACTACTTATTTAAAAAAAACCTTTATTACGTGACTAATATCACAATCAAATCACAATCACAGTATTTTAATTAACCTCCTATTTATGAAAAAGTGGTATTTTAACAATTAAATTTCCAAAAAATCAACATTTGTATATAAGTAACAGTCAAATAATTATAGACCGTATACACATTTGTATTTACCTATATGTACCTTATAGAAGTACCACGTTATGTTATTTATGTTAATGTGGTATTTCAACATAAATTGAAATATTTATATTTAAAAATCTTTATTACGTAACTAATATCACAATCAAATTACAATCACAGTATTTTAATCAACCTACTATTTATGAGAAAGTAGTATTTTAACAATTAAATCTCCAAAAAATCAACATTTTTAAACTTATCATTAATATAGACACAATAAATGATTGATGATTGATTGATTGATTAATATCATTAATAAACAAAAGGGCTGATTTTTTCCAGGCAATGGCCCAGTGATATAGTGCCATTCAACATTGCCGTTACAGAATCAAATATATATTTGTCATGAGCTATATCATCAGCACGCCGAGGTTTACCTTGGCGAGCTAAAGAAAGAACAGCGTCGTTTTTGATCACATTCAAAAAGCTGATGTTCAGCTTTCCCGAATATGTTCTGTTTAATTTAGCGTTACTGCCTTTCACTGGGTTATTTGTTCTGTAGATATCCCCCCAAAAATCCCATTTGCCTCGATAATATTCGTTGTCAAGCCATGCCGATACAAAATAGTCATTGAATTTCTCAATATTGAGAGTTTTCGGACAATCCGCCATTATATATAGCCATCCATCGCATTTAAGTTCAGGTGGTAGCAAAGCTAACGCTGTGCATAGAGCTATATGCTTTTTGAACATTCTCTTTTTATTTAACTTTAACGCCTTTGCTCTCTTCCAAAGTGCTTGACTAAAATGGAAGTAACAGCCTTTGCATATTACATCCGGAAAGATGTTACGGATTGCGTTCATGGCTGCTTTCTCATAATCAGTTCTGAATGAAATCGGATGCCATTCTGGAATTTGCGATTTGATAAGAGCAAACGCAGTCTCATATGTGGACTCTTTTTTGTCCATTAATAAGATGTATATTAAGGGCACGACGTGAATTTTCTCACTTGTGCTGCCAAGGTTACCGTAAATCACATATAATTGTCTGAATGGTTTCACTACACACTTAAATGTACCATCTGCAAGGTAATGTTTCACGTGTTGATGAAGTCCTTTACTATTTACATCAGCGAAAGCAAATATCCTTATTTTTCTGTACCCATAATCAAATAAAACAAAACTCATGTAACTTACTGGAATTTTTACTTCAAACGGCGTTTTAAATGTAGCTTTCTTTATTTGCTGGGCTTTGTTTCGAGCACTATACAAGCTGTTCTTAACATTCGATAATTCAGGTAATTTTTCTATCTTGTCAGTACCTTTGTCCAATAATTTTTTTATGCTTGAATTGAAAACAGAAGGAATCGATTTTCCTTCAGAAGATTTTGCTTCTTGCTTACAGCGATGTATTTCTTCTTTGATGTCATTTCTTGCTATGCTGGGCGTACAAATGTCATGACGAAGAATTTTCGTCACATTATTATTTGAAGTCACCATTCCTCCATGACACCTTCTGTTCACACACCTCCAGACGATTGAGCTATTTTTGTTCTCTCGCTTTTTCGTATATTCGTAACCGGCATGTAAAATAATAGGCACACCTCTTTGTGATTCAATAAAGGTTATCTCTTGGGATGTAGAAGCCAGACTGCAGCCAGTCTGAAGATCAGCTCGGGATGATGAAGCCACTGGCTCCATGTGTCAGGATGAAGAAGCCACGGCTCTATATCTGATCACCTGCAAATACAACGTGAATTAGTTCTGTGCCTCCTGTAAAAAGGGGTACCAAGTCCAATATACCCTTTTCGTTTTTAAATGAATGTAAGAGAGCAAAAAATTAGCTTTCATCTGTCTAAGAAAGGTATTCCGAACGAAACTATGTACAATAGTTTCGTTTCGTAGATACGAATCGTGAATAGCTATAATGATTAAAAATCATAGCTGAAAACCGACTTCAACGTGTTGAATATGGTTTTATCATGCATGCTATTGTCAGAACTGAGCCAAATTGAAATGAGACTCCACGGGAAGCACCAGCTTTCGAATCAAAAGAGTCATCAAAACTGATTCACCCAGAAAACACTTTGTAGTTGAGAACATCCTCATTTTATGAAGGAGGTTAACTAAATTAAAATGCGACCATATGGGAAGCACCAGCTTTTACATAAAAGAAGATTTATCAAAATTGGTTAACCTAAAAAATACAGTATAACCGAGAACATCCTCTTTTTTTGAAGTTTGTTAAAATGGGTAAACAAAATTAATGTGAATTAGGGCTCAAATCAAATTATTATTTGTTCAAATTTCTAGTTAATGTGAAAAAGGGTTACTCATTTTAAAAAAAAATACTAGACGATTTCGTGAAACAGAGCCATAAATAAAGAACTCCATGACAGGACCTAGGAAACAGGAAAAAATTTTTTTTTCAAATTTTTATTTGCGTCTCCTAAAAAGTAGCGATGTACTCTTTTTCACAGGAGGCACAGAGTTAAGTATGCATATAATAAAAGACCATAATCCTTAGACAGCAACTAATATAAAAGTAAATATTTACCACAATAGTGATATAAGTCAAATCATTTATCATGACTTCACAAAATATGAAAAAATCGGCATAATTATAATTATTACTTACCCTTTAAAACTTCACAAATATTGAACCTCACTCTATGAATACACCACGCTTAATGTAAACACCTCATATTTAAAATTAGCAGATGCACTTTGTAACCGCATTTGCTCCGATTGCGCTGATAACGCAAAGCCACGCCATTGGTCAATTGATTAATACAAAGAAAGCAGAGCGAGAGAGCAAGCTCTAATCCGGTCGCACAAAAATACCGAAGCTATAAACATTCAAAAACTTGTTCTAGGTTAATAATAATAGTAGTGGTCTAAGCAGTGGGGTGCACAGGGTTTGTACTTAGGGTCGGCTATGTGTACTTTACTAATGCCTTCAATCTAAACCTAAAGTTTGATCAGAAAAAAACTGTCATGGTGGCGTAACTTGTAATTTTATAATTTATATTATAGTGGAGTCTCGGATTGAATTAGTTCATCAAATTTTCCGCAACATGAGGTTATTTATCTTTCTGGTCAGTCAGGTTTTTAGGCTGACTGTACAATTAAATCAAATTAAACTCATATGAAAAAAATGTGGGACGAGCCAGGCATACGAATTGGGACGAGCGGGGAATAAAATATTGAAAATTAAGTTTTGGGACGAGCGAGGCATACAAATTGGGACAAGTGGGGAATTTTTTATGTGGGACGAGACTCTGTGGGACGACCGAGGCACAAATCCCCATTTCATGTCAAATGACCATATTTGAACTTCTAGATCTCTATACCAACAAAATTTCATCCAGGCTTTGCCAGGTTCAGGTCATGATTCTGTTTATCCCAGTTGTGACTTGGTCTAACTAAGAGAAGCTTAAATAGAGCTGTGGGTTGCTCTGAGCTAAGTTGATATTGATTTGACTTTATTGATATTCCTCTTATTTAAAAAAAATACCTTTTCGTTGGAATATATACAGAATTTCATAGATATATTTTCACCAAAATCTATAGCATATAGCAGTCTAATATAAGTTTGTCCGTAGGTATCAAAACATTTTACCTCTTACCTTTGCCATTTAGTTTTTGTTTTCATAAATTAGCATAATGTCCATAATTTCATTGTTCGCTCAGGCAAAAGCATTACATTGTGAGCCATGAGTCAGCACAAGCATGGGACAATGCATCATCCTGACTCACCCGCCAATCAATGCGAGCTTTACACCAATTCCAAATTTAAAACATTCGAATGTTCCCGCGTTCTTTGTGTTCGTCTTGTAAAGTTTTTGCAGAATAATGCTTTGAGATTTATTGAGAAATTCAAACTCACGTTTTGCGTGAGGTGTGAGTGAATTTCTTGTCTTATAAAGAAAAACTTATTATTGCACATAACCAACACTAACAATTAAGATATAAATTGATAATACGGACGGCCACAAAATAAAAAATACAAGCGAGTCATCGCGCATCGTCGCAAAAGTTTGTTTTTTTTGTAAATATGTTTAAAAAATAACTAGTTTTGAAAAAGCAATTCGCGATCTTAATTCAAAACGCGAAGTAAAATTTTATCCCTTCTATAACTTATGAATATAAGACTAAGAAAAAAAGTTATAACTAGAAAAAATAAAAGAGGAAAATAGCAATCCAAAATAATCTTTGGGTAATTTCTGTGTTTCGACACGATTGCCGTTGACGTGCGTCATGAGAGCGGCATCATGACATATCCGCCACTTGGCTGCCGGATGGCGGTTCAATTTGTTAAATTAAACTCCACGCTATGCACAGATTCACTCGCCCGATATGTAGGACGGGAATTTTCGTGGTTTCTTTCTCACGCTCTATTTAATTTACCAAGCAGATAAATTAAAACAAACCATAAAATTACAAGCATAATAAAATTCAGTTTTAAATAATACACATTATTTCATTAGGTATGTAGTGTTACAAAACATTATTTCAATAAAAAAATGCGTATTAAGTTTTTTAGTTCCGCTACTCGCCGCTGACAGCGCCACCGTCTACACGCGCGCAACTATATCGCGTCCCGCGTCACCGCGCCGTGATTGCACTGAATTGAGCTTCCGTCGTCGACAGGATAAAAAAACCCGGCCGTGTCCTCGGCGACATTAAACAATAGCCAATCGCGTTGTGTGGAGCTTTAGGAGTCGCACACACTGAACGACTCGCGACAAGACGCGACCAACTTAAACATTCAAGAGATTTGGTCGCGCAATGTCGCATTGATCGAATTCTGAGCCGTCTGCGTCTGGCTGACCGGTGTTGCATGTGAACTTTAAAGACTGTCTGATTTAATAAGTACTCAGGAAGACTATTTGACATTTTTAGTAGCGTCTGCCTCTTGTCTCATTTATAGAAAGGATTTATAGTTTGCAGTGCACTTTTTAAACTACCTGATAGAAACAAACATATCTTTCAGTTATGCAGATGTGTTTGCCTGTATATTAAAGCTCTTGAAAAAGAAAAAGGTACATGGTTGTTAGACATTGTGTTTCATCGTCTTCGAGCAAGACAATTATTCAAATTACTATCCCGTCCTCTGAGCCCCAAAACATATAGCCAAAGTGACCTACGCGCTGCCACCGATGAAGTGGCAGTGGCGAAGCTTTTGCCTATCTAAAAATCTGACCTAACTTCGTTTCCTTAAAACGCCACAAAACCATACTCTAGCCCCAAAACATCAAATACAACATCACTTGTCCGCCACGTCGCACCACTTGTAGTGTGTGAAGTCGCTTACGGCACAGTGTCGCGTCGCGTCGCTCGTCGAGTCAATTTGATTGCAGCCTGATTGAATTGTCGGACCACGGCTGCCTTTGTCGACTTACCACGGTCGCTCAATAACACCATACTGGTCGATTTGTGAGGAATAATTTGTTGGAAGAAAGAGATTCACGATTTATTTAACTGCTGGTGATGTTTCTTGATTCTATAAAGATATGTTCTTTGTTACCGTAAATGACACATTATGAGATTTAAAAAACACACTGTAATGCCTAAATGTGCCTAACATTTAGGCATGGATTATATTAATAGTAGAATAGTCCTTTGAATAGAAGGTTTTACAGAAACTGATTTTAATAACTCAGTTTAACGATACTAAAACTTACAACTATAACGCAAAGATCTGTCTTGCCAGTAACATGATGAAGAATGCATGTAGTTATGATCCTTTGAATGCAAGTTTCCTTACCAACCGTACCAGTACCAAAACAAAACCAATACAAAACCTTTTAAGCATTGTCTAGTACATTTCCTAATCCTATTTAAACCTAATACACACTCACGCGCTTTTAGCCGTATGAAGGCACAATAATCTCTTAATACATTGAGTGACTAAAGCGCATTGATGTGCAGATATCTGTTTAAACACGGGGGAGGGTGTTTCTGACCAATTTGCGACCCTATCCGACCCTCGTGGCCGCATCCGACTCCTAGCGGCCAGGTCACCGGCAGCCCCAGGTATATGTTACTAGAACCTTTTAGCTCCCCTTTAGAGTTTGATTGGGGCTGGTATTACCGCCACGATGAAAATTTAGAAATAAAAAAATCTGTTTGAGCTAAAGTGAATTATGTAGGTACTAGCTTCTGTCGTGAATTTCGAAAATTATCCCGTGAGAACATATTCGCGGGATAAAAAGTATCCTATGTGCTATTCCTGACTGTAATCTATCTCTGTGCTAAATTTCATCCAGATCCGTCCAGCCGTTTGAGCGTGAAGTAGTGACAAACACACACACTCTCAAACTTTCGCCTTTACAATATTAGTATGATGGTTGATAGACTGTCCAATTTTGATGTCGTTTGTGAGAAGACAAAGTTGTCATCGAGATAAATTCTATTTTGTTTTATTTATGTGTATTTCTTAACACAAAGCCATTTTTAATAAAGCAATTGCCAGTCATCTACGTTTTGCTACTGCATAACTATTTTGCAAATTGTGACATTTGGCCGCAATATGTCTTGATAGTAAAAAATATACCTGTAGTCCTAATAAATTATCTTTTTAGGCAGCAAGACTGACCTCACATTACTAGAACACTTCTAGTTTTCATATTCAAGTTGATTAAACGTACTCGAGTGTAAAATTAGTCTGTGGACGTCCCGACATTCACGCAATAATTTATACGTGAACTTTCTTATACAGTGTAATTGTTAGCTACACAAACTTCTTCTATTGTTCCAGAACATTCTCGAAAGAATACTCTGTAAGGAAAAGCTAAAGTTAGCAGTCTCCAGATAATAGTTTTAGAATTTAATGCTAATAAACTTTGTGATTTGTGTTTGTAATTTAAGTCGTAGAAGTTTTGAAAGGAAAGGCTATAATGTAGATAGATACTGCTTTTTGTACCCTTCTTTTTGTAGCTTTAGTAAAAATTCTTGAGTATATTTGAATTTGAGTGACTTCTATACTAAAAGATATCGCAAAGCTACTAAAGCTACAAATTAACCTTGGGACTGGAAAATGTGTTTAAAAAAAATTGCCCAAAATTAGAAAGAACACGACATAAACGATTGATCCAAAAAGTAAAAAGATTAATACAACCAATTCTAGTATCGCACATCATTTAACCTAAAAGTCGTCCAACACCCAACCTAATGTAATCGTTTTCCAATATAAAATCTTAAAAGCCAATACAAAAAGCAATCTGTATTCTGAAACTATTTGCCAGCAAGACAGAGCTGCTAACCGTACGCACTCGATATCGTCGTGAATCGCATTCTCATTCAAATAAACCGCTGAATCGCACAGACACGTCGAATCGGCACTTTGGGACGAATATCGCCAATTTGAGATTCACTTAAGGCTCGTTTGCTGTCGACTTGCCTTATTTTACCTTGAATTTTCGAGTTTTCAGTTTAGTTCAAAGCGTTTTAGGTTTGGTGCTATATTCTTTTAGCACGCCATTTTGTAGAATTTAGAAATAATGATAGTAATAATAATCTATGGTATATATCAATAATCCATGTTCTTTTACGGTTTCTTTAAACAAAAATACCCACAAAATACATCAAAAAGTCTTTAAATAAAGTATGGAAACAAAATTTATGGGAGCGCAGTTCCGCAAATTAGTTAGCCTGCCATCTGTCGCCGAGTAGCGGCACTAAACACAGGCCCATTGTAATTTACTAACGGTCCGCGAAAACGGGCATACCAAAACGAAACAAAACATATTCCAATTAACCTCGTTATTTTTACTGTACAGATTAACGTTCGAGATTATCTTCTGCCTTTATTATCTTCGGCGATGCGTTGCACCTGCCTTTTTAACCGATTTTAAATAACTGCCATTTCAATCCATCATGGCGGTACAATTTCAATGGACGGTTGTCTTGATGAATTATATTTAACATTAAATATAATTAGGTTACATGTTACTTTACTTTTATGGCAACAGTCCCACTTAAAATGAATTATAGGCGATAGAAACAAACGATTTCGTGGAACCTAACATTTTAAGTTCGACTATTAAAGTCGTCTGCACGACTAGTGGGATAAGTTATTTTCATAGACTTCTATTTATTGAGAACAATGGTAACTTTTTTCATCTATTGCATTCTGCGAAGACACGTGAGCAATTCCAATTTGAACCTTATCATCTTTGCTACAAAATCTCGCATGATTCTGTAATGCAGCCACAGCCACGCACAAAGTTCAAGACTTAAATATCATACTTTCATTCTTATTAAGCTTACGTATCTATAATATTAACTCATGTCTTGACAACTTAATTATCAGTTAACCTGAAGCCAGTCCTACTGCCAATGTCGTTATCGCACCAAAAAAGCTCTGTGCTGTTTACCTTAGCTACATTTATGAAGTTTTCTACATTAGCAATTTACATAATAAACGAACCAAAGCCTTCTAAATGTATGTTTTGAAATTTCCTCAAAAGGACCAATCTCGTGACCACAAAATACCTCCCGGCGATAGTAACCGCGTCACTTGCCTTTAAAATTAAGGTCCGAAACATTAACATGTCTCAGCTCTCGTCAATGAGGTAATCAAGAGCTTCGCGTGACGGAGACGACCTGCCTCAACAAACCCACGCAACACGCACCCACGGAACGAGAATACGAGCAGTATTACGAGCAGTACTGTATGATCTCCCAAGAGTAAGTAATTTGTTTACGAAAACACATGAGGTGAGGCGGAGGCGTGTCGGGTTCGAAGGACCAAAACTTTAGTGCGGATTTAAGTTGTGCATGCGAAATATTAGCTTGAAGGTGTATTAAATGGAACATATACCATTTAATTTACCTTTACAGTCGGTTTAGCGAATCTAATAATAATAATTTCTCGCATCATTTTTCGCTACAAGAAAATGATAAAGCAAAACATACAAAAAAATTAAACCCTCTCATTAACGCCGTTCAAACATGTAACGCCGATAATGTGATATGAATGAATAATTTAAACCGAGGCTCAGATTTCAAAACCTCATAAAATTATAAAGTAACACATTAAATAGTCCTGCACCAAGCACACGCAATATCAATGAGCTTGCAAAGGTGTTACTAAAATATGAAATTATTAATTAGAAATATTATTAACTTAATGAGTGTACAGACAGATGGTTGTACAAAGGTGTAGATACTAATTCTAATTTACAAACGGGTTTATTAATTCAATGTATGACGATGATGCTTCCTGATAATAATTAATATTTAAAAACGGTAGTCATGTTTATAACATTCCCCTAACATTTTTGAAACTATGTCAAATGTTGCGAGTCATAAATTGAAGGAAGTCCCTGCTTTTTATGTTTTGGTGTGTAGTGTAAATTTGTGGAATACTTTCGGTAGCTATTTATTGTGATTTTTCAAAATTACGGCATTCCAAATATGTTTCTAAATTCGTTACAGCAAAAGGATAACTTCATACGATTCTATATCATTTTATGGAAGAAGATCCATAATGATATATGAATAATAAAAAATACATAAGATAGCTAACAACGATTAAAAAATCTGGATAAGTAGAACTGGAACTACGAATAAAACGGTCACATGATTTCTCGTACAATCTCAAACCCGTGACAGACGTGCTAAAGGTTTATAATGCAGCTGTTTCCCATAAAGACCTTCCTAATGTTTATTCATCTTATTAAAATCTCTCTAGCGAACGAAAAATGAGTCCCAGACCTGTTCACAAGGATAATTACAAATCCCGCGATTTGAATAAGAATAGATAGCGGTGGAAAGAGATAGACAATCAGAGAGAGACGGCAATAGAACAAATGTCGTTTGCGTCTAACACAAAAACAGGAGTAACGAACTAAAACGCCAGGTGTGAGGCGATGCCATGTGCTCAGTAACAGAAACTATTTATTTATTCGTCGCCTCAGTTGGAGTAACCTATTTAATTAGTGTGTGGCTAGAAAACGAAAAAGCTCGTTAGGTTTGACAATGACAGCTGTCATTAGCTTGACAGTTGAGCGTGTCATCAATAATTTTCAGAGGAATTGCCGCGGATTTTTTTCGGTTTTATATACTTGTTGTCTACATAAATAAAAGTAATTCTTTAGTAATCGTGTCAAAATCCGTATTTTTTTCTTGAAAAACAAAATAATGAAATAAAAATGTTTTAATAGAGCTCGCATAAAAAAAAATCATAGGAATAAGGCAAAGTTAGATGAAAACCCGGATAGACAAATCATAGAAATAGTTAATACGAGGAAGTAATAAAAATGTTATGTAAACCTAAAAAAAAAAGCTGAAAACTTATGTTAAAAAATATATTTCTGAAATCTCTGGTGAAATTAGACCTATTTATTTTGATCACTCATTGAAGTTTTACTTCCAAGCGCGCCATCTAGCGGGGAGTGGTGGAACTACGACAATCACAAGTAATGTGTCGCTCAACGTTGGTGTTGGTTCAGACATGCTAACATAGATGGCGCTTTTTGCTCGGTTTTGTACGAAATCTGAAATTATTAAAAATATTTTAAAATGTATTTTATTTTTACTGTTTGAAGATCTTGACTTACAAGACGGTCGTTTATACAAACATTTAATGTAATTATTGATATCAGTAGCTACTCGAACATTAAAAAAGTTTTCATACTAAAACAACTAATCTGTCGCCATCTAACCTTACCTCCATTGCATGTTTGTCTATTCATTTTTCCCTTTTTTTGTGTTAACGTTTCTCCTTTGTTTTTACTTACTTTATTTTTGCTTTATGTTAAGTCCGTTGTGTGTCTGTGTTGTTATAGCTTATTTTGGCTCCGGACGGGACCTTGCAGACGGTGAAGAGCGAGTCTCGAAGAGGACGCGGCAGAGGGCGCTCGAGTACGACACCCGTGAGTAACATAAACTAATTTTCTTACCCTTTTTTATTTTATTTTTTCTTATTCTTTCATGTCATTTGTATTCCTTTACTTTGGTGACTAATGATTAACATTACCATGATTAACAAATTAAAATATTTTTATGTTTGAGTTTACGGAAGGCTTTGTTTTTCCGCAAAAGTTCTTAGACTCAAAAAATATGCTGCTATTTATGTCTACATTTACCTACTATTTAAAAGGACATTCAATAAGTCCTAAAAATCAATAATTCCTTAAATAATTTATTTTCATACTAAATTTAGGTATCTACCAATTTCAAACTGAATTTTGGAGCCTATGCCGAATTTATGCAGAATTTATCCTAAGCTAAGCTACTTAGCTTAGCTTAGGATAAATTCGCTAAGCTTTTGAACGGAAATGATTCTAATAGGTAGAAAGTCACAATCGACCAGGGCTTGCCAATCACTGCGAACTCTCGTAGGCGTGGGTAAATGCATTTGCAATTTTGAAACAATTCACGAACAAAACCCTCGCCTTTGTACATGAATATTGATTTCACTTTGTGTAAATGCATTGTTTTGGTGTACAATTAAGAATTTGAATTTAAAAATCCCGATGCGGCAAAACAGAGAAAGGCCGATCATTGACACAGCCCTCAACCCGTCAATGACAGCGTGACCGCCACGCTTACACAACGACAATAAATCAAACATGAAACAAAAACCAGGCCACTCTCGCTTTCGATGCGAAATATCCGAATATAGAGGAATAAAGTGTAACCCCGGTTCATGGCCACTCAGCATTCGTAAACAAACCCCATTCAGGGAGATTAACACGGACGAAACATGGGAATTTGCAACTGTGATCCGTGCATTACCCGTTTTGCTCCGGCACCCAAGTATACCAGTCAAACATACCGAGCAATGTAAAGTGTATTAAGATATTTTGTAGTGTTATAGTGATGGGTTTTGTAGGATATTTTTCCGCCTGCCCGCGGCCACCTGTTCATTCAGCAAATCGAGTGGGCGAATTGTAAATTAATTGAAAGATATTCAACAAGGTCCTTTGGTGTCGTTCACCTCTTTTATTTGATGTTCTGTGACATCTTTTCATGCGATACTATTTTATTTACTGTAGGTTAAGCTTTCGTTGACCAGTTCGTGTTATGATCGGGTGTCGCTGGCCTATTTGCGCACACGGACGCTTTGGCGTGTAAACGTTGCGGGTTATTTGTTACGGGTCGGCAGAGCTTTTGACTGTACATTGTACCATTGCAATGTCTATAATTAATAGAGTATTTTAAAAAACTGCTATGTTGATAATCTTATTCATTATCTTAAATATTCCAGTTACGTTTATTTTCGTCTCAATCGTACTATTGGAAATAGATTTTTCGTAGACCCGCTACGCCGGTGCTACGAGAGTAATGATAAGAGATTGGCTGGATTGGATTGGTTGTGTAGAGATTAATTAAACAATTTTCACAACATTAAACAATCTAGGTGGTGACCATCAATATCTCAATATGTTGTGATGCCTACTAAAATATTATTTTCGTAGACCCGCTACGCTTCTGCTAAGAAAAACAGTAGTAGAGATTCTCGCAATAAATATATTACCACACGAAAAACGTTATTGGTAATCATATGAACATCAAAATAGTTAATTTTTAAAACTTGTGAATACAATGTTTAACTTGTTAAGACTTGCAACAAACAGAAGACAATGTTTTTTTTTAAACCGTTTAAATCAATATGAACTGAATTATTTTTATTTATTTATCATACAATAATTCCTAAAATCGGTAATGGTACTGTAAATATATGTAACAAATATATTATACAAAATGGGGTTCCACACCATTCATTCTCTAATGCATACTGACCGTCAGTAAAGTCACTCGTTTCTATATTAAAGTCCATTTTAAAGCCAAGAACACACTACATTTGATTAGCTAATGCACTCTTTAAGCAACTACAAAGAACTTCACTTCTTATCTTTATTTTAAGATCTCTCTGTTTGCCGTCCGTTTGAGTCTGGACAGAAAATAAAATTTAGACGCTTTTATATTTTGGGTTTTACAGATGTTAGGTTTAGAATAAAATTGAATTTTGTTAGTTTATTCAGGCATGTAGGGTAATCTCTGGAAACAATACACTTATTTGAAAAAATCTTTCACCATTAAAAAGGTAAATTATTCTGATTACCATGACCCAGGCAAAGCCAGGGCAGGGCACTAATATTATATAGTTTTGTAATAGGTACATTTTTCTAGCTATTACAAAAAAAAGATAAAACTCTACGTTCAGAGACAAACAAATGACGCCTCGATATAGAAAAGAGGTCGGCAGTTTGCTATTTTTAGGGTTCCGTACATAAAGGGTAAAAACGGGATCCTATTACTAAAACTCCACTGTCCTTCTGTCAGCAGGCTGTATCTCATGAACCGTGATAGCTAGATAGTTGAAATTTTCACAGAAGATGTATTTCTGTCTCTAAAAACGGAATAAAATAAATATTCAAGTGAATTCCCATACAACAAACGTGATCTACCTTATCGGATATTATACTATTATCGGAACCCTTCGTGCGCGAGTCCGACTCGCACTGGGCTGGTTTTATTTTAATAACAGTTGTTGTGCATTAATATTGGTTGCAGAAATAAACCTTCCAGCTTCCATCCTTCATTTCGCCGGTTTATAACCGCCCGTAAAACCAAACTTTTTTATAAATTTTTGCCATCAAACCTTATTAAACAAACCTAGTTCACAGATCTGTACATATTGAACCGCGTTTCCTTCATAACAGCATAAAGCTACAAACCGTCGTGTACTATGATTCTCACAAATCCTTTGGCTTCTTCCACGTTCATGACACATCTTTTGATCCACGCGCGACGCTTGCGTTGCGTTGCGAGTCCACTGGATATTTTCCTTTTCATTTGCTGACCTGTACTTGAAACAAACAATTTTCAAGGTTCTAATTTACTTACACAGTTTTATTCCACGACAAATAAATAACCATATACAATGTACATAACAGAATTAAATATTTTACTGACTAATTACACAGTGAATATAAATTATGTAAATGTAATTACGTTGCTGTTACGTTAGCAAATCGGCCATCTTTAAGAATCAAACGTCAACATATCGAAATTATTCATATTGTTTTTACTGACTACTTTTCGTGTAAAGAGGAGAGACCAATTTCTAGCAGTGGGCTTCGACTGCGAAGCAGTGAGTTGGTTTATTAATTGCATTGGTAAAAATATTCCTTCCTTCCACTTATCTTAAGTTTCAATGCGCATCCTGATTTTTTATAAAAACTTTTAGAACGCATTAATTTTTTTTTTTTTTTCACAAAACTGATGTACAATCGAGTATACAAAAAAATAATGTTAAGCAAAAATAGTCTGATTGACACCTACTGGATGTGAATCTTACATGCACATTGTAAAAACACTTATTATGTACTTAAAAAAATGATTAGAATTTAAGAAAATAAAAAATAAATTTTTAACCGCTAACAGATGATGGAAAATAACAAAAGATCAATAAAATACTTTGAAATTTCCTACGTCCATTTAAAATCTTTTATTTCCGAACGCGGCCGCACTTAAAATCTTTTATTTCCGAACCAAAATACTTTCGAAATTTTCTTTCCACACGGGAAAAGCCGCGGTGAAAAGCTAGATCACCAACATAATAAAAAGCCCTGTAATGGTCTCCCCTCATTAATCATAATCCTGATGTCGCCCCCCTCCTCCCCGACGTTGGTCTGACGTCAGGTCCCGTCAATTTGAAGTCATCTATTAGTTGGTTGCCGCCGTCTAAACAATGCAAGGCATTTGTAGGGGGGTGTAGTGGTCAGTCAAGGGGGGGTGTTGGTGGGTAGTGTAACGGTAATTGAGTCACTATTTATATCGGTCTTACATATTAGTTAAGTAAATGTTTGGGGAAGAATGATAAATAGTGTTAAAACTTCCTATTAGATGTCTAGTGGCCTTTTCCTAAAGCCCACTTCGAACCTGTCCTGCCTTATTGATTGGTTGGGTTTGATTCTCGCAAGACAAAAAAAGAACTGTTTATTAGCATCAAACTTTACAAAAAAAAATTGAAAGCCTAACCCCCGAAGCTAGGTAACAGCACCTGTGTTTCAGGAGCCAATGACTTATTCCGTTACGTTACATAATTATAATTAATTGGACAGCAATGCAATTAACATTAGAATTGCAATTTAAATAATTACTCAATAAAAATCCTAGACTGAAATCAAAATTAAAATAAACTCAATATGAGTTATGATGAGTACCTACTTATTTCAGAAATATATTTTTTACAATACACCAAACCATAAATTCTAAATCTTTATCAATCCCTCCGCACTATTCCCAAACCACTGCAACTCCTGAAAGCCAGAATCAACAGTGGCGACCACCAGAAAAGCGCCAAGGCAATGAAGCTCGACGAAGTCCCGGAGAATGAATTTAACTGTCCTGGATCCCGCAACGAAATTAATCAGAAATGAATAAAGGAGGAGTAGGAAAAACATTGTTTATTTTAAATCTTTATCAGACTAATCTGTGTCTTCTGCTTTTCCTAAGATGCAGGAATATATACAAAGGCACCTCCTTCACGAACAAAAAGATTGCAGTCTTCACCCGCGAACTTGCTCAAAGCGAGTGATCCGAGCGCACAAGCTGAAACTTCGAGCAAAATGTTAGGCGTTGTTTTTAAATTGAAAATCTAATTAGGTACGAACTTTTGTCATTTAAGTGATGTAAAAGTTTTTGTAAGACCGTAGAACTACCTGGGATGATGAAATATTGGTAGTAGTCCTGCTTTATGACTTTGCAAAAATTAAGTTGTAAAATTCAGTCATCATCTTCCTGCTGTTATTCCTGTACCATGCCGTTAACCATAAGCTCTAAGAGCAAGGTTATTTCGAGTGTGCGTAAGGGGCAGATGTATATGTCTGCCCTTTTTGCCTAGTCGCACTATGATAGTTCAAACACGCCATGGTAAGGGGGCAGGTCTTATTGTTCCATCATCTCTATTTGCCGTCATCTCCTTTGGCCATAGTTATAATTTTCACGAAATCTTTCCATCGTTTCTTTTGCCTTCCTTTACCCTTATAAATGCTCAACTTCACTATAATCTGACACTGGTATAGCAAAATTCAGTGAGTTCATGAAAAACCATCTTACTGTTGTTTGTTCACAGAAAATCTACTTCAATAAACTCGCCTTTCCTTGAAAAAATACAGTGCTATTAATGTCTTAACTAAGTTGAGTAAGAACTGAAGAAATTTTAAATCCACTCGGCTTGAGTAGGCAGAAATTAAGATTGGTTACAAGTGCAATCATAACACAAGCAGGCCTGCAATAATATTTTCAAAGAAAATTATGAAAATAATGTCCCATTGCTCTTTTACTAAACAAAATGTGCACTATAAATACAGGTGGTTTTACAATACTAAACTGTTTCCCGTAACCACATTCGAGTACAAGCTTCTGCAACCAGTTTGAGACCTCTAGGGGTAAAATTTCGTAAAAATAGCAACGGAATTCTGGTCTCACTCGATTTGAATGTCCTGTAGTTCTAAAACGAATTTCTCGGACACAGAGGCAAGGAAATATAAAATCAAAGACAAACAGTCTGGACAGAGTAGAAGAAAATATATACTAACACTCGATTTATGGGTTAGGAATTTGAGTATTTCCCTGAAAACCTGTTAAACTTTGGCATTAAAGTTTAAGTTTTAGGGTTTCGTTTAAGGACACGTTCTTAACTCAAAAAACTTGATTCAAAGACCGATGTAGTTACCTAATCTGACGTATCGTATATTTACCAAAATGGATAATTTTAATGTCTATCTCACTAAATTAATCACAATCCAACTCAAAACTACCCACACTACCGACAAAATCTAATCCTGCCGTTCATTTCGGAAATAAATTGAAATCCTACATAATGAAGACGGGCACATAAAGGCTGCAGACGTACTAATTTCGCAGGCGCCATCTTGGCGTTGCCATGGCAACGAGACTGTGCCCCCCTTCTCCCCGTCCCGTCCCCCTGCACTTGCGTTGCACTTCCTAAAGGCTAGACTGCTGTGTGTAGGAGTTAGTGAGTATAGCGCGAGGTCTATAGTTTCGTGAATAGGCAGTTTAGATGTTTCTGCGGGAGTATTGTTGATGGAGAGTCGGTTTTAGAGACTGGATAGTGCTTTTTATGATATTTGTTGACATATATATTGTACTAGCTTCTGCCAGCATCTTCGCCCGCGTGAAAAGTGCTTTTTAGGATTCCGTACCCAAAGAATAAAAACGGGACCCTATTTTCTAGTAGAAGTATTGAATAAAGCCTTACACCAAGTATTTTTGAACTTATACTGACTGATACCTACAACTCGCGCTGAAAAACCTGGCTGTGTTTTTTAGGGTTCCGTACCCAAAGGGTAAAAACGGGACCCTATTACTAAGACTCCATTGTCCGTCTGTCACCTGGCTGTATCTAATGAACCGTGATAGGTAGACAGTTGAAATTTTCACAGATGATGTATTTCTGTTGCCGCTATAACAACAAATACTAAAAACAGAATAAAATAAATATTTAAGTTGGGCTCCCATACAACAAACGTGATATTTTTTGCCGTTTTTTGCGATAATGGTACGGAATCCTGCGTGCGAGATTCCAATTCGCACTTGGCCGGTTTTTTTTATTTCCCAAAGAAACATTATACCAGGATGAAAAATACCCTATGTGCTATTCTAAACTATAGTCTATACCTGTGCCAATTCATCCAGATCCATTCAGCCGTTCTGACGTGATTGAGTACCAAACATACATCTATAATATTAGTAATAAGTACACCAATTGTAAAGTAAAAAAGTGCCAATACACTCGGAAGTAATTTCAATTTTTTTTTATTTTCGACACATTCTTTATTGATTTGATTGGCTTGCCGATAAGGGAACGACCCTGCACTTTATAGACTAAAAATCTCATGTCATGCTCTGCCATGTCATTTTTTGTTTATTTCCGAGCCGAGTTTTTTAAGAAGAATAAAACCGGCCTAGTGCGAGTCGGACTCGTTCACGAAGGGTTCCGTACCATTATCGCAAAATACGGCAAAAAAACACGTTTATTGTATGAGAGCCCCACTTATTTTTTTTTTTATTATTTGTTATTAAAGCGGCAACAGAAATACATCATCTGTGAAAATGTCAACTGTCTAGTTATCACGTTTCATGAGATACAGCCTGGTGACACACAGAAAGACGGACAGTGGAGTCTTAGTAATAGGGTCCCGTTTTTACCCTTTGGGTACGGAACCCTAAAAAACATAGCCAGATTTTTTCCGCGCGAGTGGTCGGTATCAGTCGGTATAAGTTCAAAAATACTTGGTGTAAGGCTTTATTCAATACTTCCTTTTGATAAGCATATTAAAATACAATTTTGTTAGTAAGGTCCACAGGCCCTAGACAGTGACATTCTATCATCGAAATCATGGCGATAGCGATTGTCGAAAAGGCAAAATGGTTTGGATTGACAAGCGATATCGAAAAATCACGTGATACATCCCTTACATTTTGACACTTCGACTGTTGCCTTCGCTGATATCAAATGCCACTTTGTCTAGAGGCTAGCCAAAAAATTCTCAGAAAAGTTAAAGTAAAATTCAAAAGTAATAACGCATTATCCACAGTACGTATGTATTTTCCTTGATATTTTTATTGATTTCTGAACTTATTATTTATTTATTTATTATTAGGTTTTCAACACTGAGTACACTGTTACTTTATAAATTTGTACATTTGAAACTTAAGTCTAAGTATCTCATCACTTAAAGAAAAGCACAGCATGCACTAAGTTATGCGAAGGTACCACTATGAAAAGAAAAACTAAAAGATAAAGCAGAAAGTCAACAGCACATTTAGAAGCGTTTCCTTCGCCCAGTTTTTCATTTAGGTACTTAGTTCTAAATTTCAAGGTAGTCTGTGGCAATACCCGTGCGAGCTGGGCGCTTTCTTAAGCCCACTATTGGAAAATTCAAGCTCATTATTGGGACATTTTCCGGACGCTTTTCAACTTTGTTAACTTACTTTATGAGTATACTAAGTACACCTAACAGGTTCTATTACAATAACAAGATTTAATCATCATCATTATTTTTGTCAAAAGTAACTGCTGAACATAGGCCTCCCACAAGCGTGACCACAATTTTTGCTTTCTAGATGTTGATAATTCAGCGGATCTCCTCATTTTTGATTTGATCGCGCATGCTACTAGTACTAGGTACATCTAACAGGTACAACCTAATTTACAAAAATATAATGTGGTCTCCAACCTAGTTTACAAAAGTACAATGTGGTCTCCTTCCAGTCGGCCAAGGTCATTTCCACGTACTGTATGTCGTATGTACTTCTTAGTTGAAGGAACCTTGTCACAACTAGTTGAGCCGCAGACATACAGACTGCTTGTAATAGTGTTATAAAAATATTGAATAAAAAGCTCCCTAGTACATCCTCTTCTAATCAGTTATTTTTTTATTTTTACTGTCACACTTCATACCCATGGGGGCAGAGAGAATCTATAGAATGACGAAACTATAATTCAGACATTTTGCATCGTGCTTGCGCTAATTCTGAGGAAATGACTGTCGTGTCGCCTAATCTCTACTGTTCTGAAAATGGCAGTGTACCTGCCTACATTGATCCTAACGTTCGATTTCAATCTACCGTCAAACCAACCAAATAATTCAGCTATGATTGCAAAGCCAGACAAAACGGAAGGACGGTGGTCGAGTGTCTCGTGCGTTCGATGTTTTGCTATCAACTACCCGTAAATACGGATAGGGGTAGTGATAGGCCGTGATGATGCGTCTACGGGCGCTAAAATGTTCGTTGGAAACGGCAGAAGTTATCTAGAAATGCCGTTAGGAATTTTACGAAGGATTTTAGAAAACGCGACTAAGTATGGTTTTTTGGTAGCAAGCTTGTAAGCTTGTTGTGTCTATTGTCAATTAATTTTAGAAAACGATACTTTTGGTTACCCAACTACATATTTGACGACACAGCTACTGGTAAATACTCGTATAATGACAATTTTGGTTACCTATCATAAGTTCGAAAAATATTTGACCGAATTTCATTTCACATAAAACTTTTCAACTATTATCGTTTTGTTTTTTTTACTTTATCGAAGTCACGTCTGCCACTGTCTCAGTTGACCTATTATCAATTCTAAATTTTTCGTTACTCCGACGTTTCATTTGGTCGATACACTTTTTATCGAAGTTACACTTAGCCGAAATAACAGTTGTTCGAAGTATTATGTTCCCGAACATTCATTATACAACATAATGATATTAAAACATATTTTTTATACGCATATCAAATACGCATAAGAATTAACTCCTTAAATGCTAAACACTAAAACACTGAATATACTCAAATACTAAGAGAGAGAAACAGTGGGCGAATACAAATGTATAAACAGCGAGTTGAAAAAAAAATTATCGACGGACCCCAGCTGCTCGGGACTCCTATTTCTGTCTGCAGGGTCTAAAGTAACCTAACGGGGTGCCCTAAATTCCCGAGCTCGCTTCGCTTGCTCTTGGACTAGTTCGTTGAAATAATTTATTAATAAATATGTCTAATGCATGACAGTTATTAATAAATCATTTGCATGAAAATTCAAAATAAATACGTAAATACAGACAAGACTGCGTGAAGTCGGTTTTCCAGCGATTCGTTTCTTTCACTAAATTTTGTAGCACATCATTTTGAGTATTTATGACACTATTTTAAATTGAAAACGCTATTTAGTATCCGGATATATTCTTTTGAAGAAATTTTATTCCGTAATTCCGTTGTTTCGGTGTGGTGAAAATATGGCAAATAAATCGTTTGGCAAATGAAAAAAGTACATTAGAGGCTTCGGCCAAAAGCAAAAAGTTATTTTGTAAGTCGACGAAATGTAGTTCAATAAAATAATACATATGCCACATGATACTTCAAAGATCTGAAAATATGTCAAATAATGCATATAGCAAAAAGACGTCGGTCAATAGTTTCCGATAAAATTATATTCGAACAAAACAAATTCGGCAAAGCGAACAGTTCCCGAAAATGGTAAGTGAAAACAGTTAACATTATTTTATTAACATTAATTTTTTTATTAGACCTTGAAAGTCTATCGAAAAAATATAAAAAAGGATAACTAAAACTCTAAGCCTTTCCTTTTCATTTAAATATGGAAGTAAAGCTCCAAGTATAACACCAGCTGGTTATAGGTACGGCTAGTCGTAAAAATCTACGAACGAGAAATCCTACCACGGAAAATTCAGATATGCAAAATTGCAAACGGAAGCAAAAACAACAAAATCTTTGCCATCTTTTGCCAAAGCTTTTATTTTTAAACCATAAATAATTAATAATTCCACCAAGTTCGCAAATCAAAGTTTATAACCACGTTTTCCGATATTTCAAGTCGGTAATAAAAACTTATAGTTACGGAAAGTTGCGAAAGCCGTGTCTGCCCGTGACCAAGAGCGCTGTAAACATAAAACGTCTGGAAAACTAAATTGAAACAATAAAAGCCAAATAACCCGTAAAATTAGGTAAGGTTTTCTTTGCACCAAACCGTAGAGTAACTAAATTACGTAATGTGTTTTTATGGCCGCAGATAAAAAAAGAAAATTTTAAATTCATTTTGACGTTTCAACTTCAGTCGCTCGATTGACAATCTAACTTCTTTTTATTATTTTTAACAAAACATTGTTCTGTATTTAAAAAAAATCCGTAGCCAATTTAAATTTATTTCCAACTATCTCCTTCTTTTTCCGTCGGCGAGTCCGCGAGCACGAATATCGACGCTAGAGTCCGCCTTCGAATTATAAACTCGGGCGAAATTTGCACAGAGCACTTTGTAATTGCAAATTTCCTAACTGAGCGCATGCGCCATAAGGCGATCAATACGCCAAGACTTTATTATTGTTTTTTCTTAATACAATAACAGTTTGCGCGCCAAAACGCGAAAAGTGAGGTTACATTTTTGAAAATACAATTTTCGAATTTCAGAGTTTCGTTGAAAATGGTTGGGAATATATTTTTTATGATGAATAGTGTCGGCAAGACGGGGAGGTGGCCTGGGGTGGCTCCGCCCGCTCCTATTGGATAGTTACTCTAAACTATTGCCTGAAACTTTCATTAATGCATTCTATTACCTCGTTTATGCAATATTCGGTATTCTATTGCTTTGCGGAATGCGTAATTTTATGTTAAAGTTACGTTAGCATAAGATCTTATTTTATATGAAGGAAATATGAATACGAGCAGCATTTTTATAATGCAATTTATGGAATAATTAGAGCTGTAATCTCTCCCGAAAAAGTATGAATAATTTACGTATAAAAGAGGATTTAAAAGACTTGAAAAATAAATGTCTTCTCATTGTAATTCGGGCATGAAATGTGTTACGCACTTAAATAATATTTAGCGTGCGCGCGTTATATCCGGCAGATATTTGAAAATTTCATAACTTTTCATACTGTTTCAATTTTGTAAAGAGTCGTTAAATATTTTATTTGGGCCGCAGTTGTTGCGAAATTGCTCCTTTTGATTTCAGCCCTGAGGATACAGCGAAGTAGGTACGTTTGCAATTGATTTTGTAAATGTTTAACATCAACTGTGTGACGTCTTCTGTGTTACGTGAACTGCTTTACGTCAGTTGTGTTACGTTAACGCAATAACTTGAAATAATTTATTAATAAACAGTATCAAATCACATTACATTAACTAAAGCTTGTTTTTATTTACATTAGAAAACTTTTTCATTTTGTTTAACTTTACAGTGTTGAGATTTTACCGTGTCGATTTTTAAATTTTGTAATGACATCCTCGAATTTTGAGTTTTTCCTAAAACGTAATGAAAATGAAACTATGAGATAGGTAGGTATTTGCACCAGAAACATATTGCCTTGTATGTATATATTTGTATTTGCATTTAGGTTCCTACTCGAGTGTAGCAACACACACACACACATTGGCAACACACACTCAAAATTTGATAATTATATTCAGTAATAACCACATCATAATAATGCGTTTTGCGTATTGTACACGCGTTGTAAAACTTTAATCTAATTTCCTAGTTCGAAAACTTAAGAAAAATATTTTTCCTTAAGTTTTCGAACAGGAGTAGTCCTGTCTACCAAATTTCCTCCGACAATTAAGTCAAGGCTGCCAACTTACGGGTGCTAAAAATAACTACTGCACCAAACAAAGGTCTATTGTAACACTGTGTCTGCACTCACACACTGATGCATGTACGAAACGATCACAAAAGCTTCAGCTTTGCTACCGGCTGGATGGCGCGCATTCTCGTCTGTCTAACTAACGAGCCAATATGCTGATGCTTTCGTCTGTAGACGGCCTTTCAAACTTATCTGTCTTTAGAAACTAATGTGAAAACTGAGAATTTGTATTAAATTGGGAAGTAAATTGTAAATTTTCTATTAGATTTTGTTTGATAGTTAATGCATTGGTTCTAAGCAATTCTAGTAAACAGATACGTTACACACTCACAAAATAACCGAAAAAAGTGTTCCGCGCAGCAGCGGCAGCACACATACACAAGATTCATTCATCTGACATTTCACTACAAGTCGATAAAGTTGGCTTGATAAAACCAACAAGAAAAAAGAGACAGCTAGTGTTTATCACTTGCGTGTGAATGTAAACAAACATTATACTGGCCATCAATGTTTTGCCATCTCTTTCTTACCTCCAAATATCAGAATATTAGCACAGAATAAATAATAGATATTAGGAAAAAAATTGAAATAAATTTGTAAATTGAGGTGTATTGCGTACTTACATATGGTATGAGATCCCTTATGTTTTACGTAATTTGGTACCTTATTTGGTACACTTTCTAAATACACAAGATGTTTTTTTTTTTTGTTTTGTTTTTGTTTCAACAAAGCGTATCACTCTTCGCCATGCGACACATAGACTAAAGACTATACGTCCCAATTAGGACGTATTCGAGTCTTCACAATGCGGGCGCTCATAACATATGTGTTTACTAGAATATCATTGGTTTTAAGATTATCTTGATTAACACAGACAATGAAAACATCCTAAGGAAATCTGTACTTATAGCAAGCAAGCGTGGTGATCAATAATCGTGCCTTTTTGTATTAGAAGAGCCCTTTGCACTTCTGTGGGCAGTTACAGGGTGGTATTTTAGTATAATGCGTTGTAACAAAGAAAAAGTGAACAGTTTACTGCAATAAAAAGGACCGACACTATTGGCCTTTAGCCCAACAAAACGATGCCACGGTCAAAGGCTGGCGTTGGATATCTTTTAAAGTGCCTTCGAATTGGAAAAATCCGATAGAACATGCTATTACATTTTTATTGCGCCGTTTTCAAGAAAAGGTATTTCGCTCTGCAATCTGCTTCCGTAGAATCGGCCAATTTTTGAATGTTATCCGAATGGAACGGTTTTCGCCAATTAAGTTGTGAGTTGTGTTGTGTTGGTAGTATTGAATATGGAAACTTGTATAAGCAATCCGTTGGATAAAGTTTTCAATTGGACATTTTAGAAGAAAACCGTTTTAGTAATACTTTCATTGTGCATAAAGCTTAGAAGTGGCATTCGCTAATATAATTATAAACTGTTGATAATTACAAACTGAGGGTATTTATGCCAAAAAGAAATAGGTTATTTCGAGGCGAGCATGCTTCACCGTCGACCACATCATCGCTTACCATTAGTTATGTTTGTGGTACCTACCAACCTACCAATTTTTTTTCTAGGATAATTTTTTCGCGGAGAATCTTAATACCGCCATTCAGAAAATGACTTCAAATGCACAACGCCATCTATCGAATATGGAGTTCAACTGTCCGAATATCTGATTGCGTCATCATCATCATATCAGCCGAAAGACGTCTACTGCTGGACATAGGCCTCACCCAAGCGTCGCCACGTTGGCCGGTCCCGTGCGTCGCGCATCCAGCAGATCCCCGCAACCTGAATTGCGTGTGTTGTAATAATTTTACTTCTTGAACATTTTAAATTCGTCTAACTTTTGATAGAGTGATTCGATTGCGATGAAACAACTTAGTAATACTTCCAGTTACGCACAATTTTAATGTATAAAGCTATCTACATTGGTTTCGTACAACTTAGATGATGCGTGCACAACTAAACAGACAAACCGACAAACAGACAAAAAATCCAAAAATGCTGGGTTCTGTTTCTGATTATCTTTTAAAATAAAAATTTAAAAGAAATATTTTCGATGTTCAAAAACGACTTTTCTACAGAATTATTATATGAATTGATCATAAATTATTCTCCGTAATTAATAGTAAATCGCCACTACGAACATAAGAAAATTCATTAAATCGAGCGAGTAACTGTAAATTTGAAATAAGAAACCGCAAAACATTACAGTCCTAATAAAATAATAAATAAAGAATGATCACTGCCACTATCATGGCAGCCCCTGTCAGCCATGATGCGATAGCTCTCAGCGCCGGCTGTCGCGTATTGAAAGAATATTGGCACACGTCCATAATTGTACGCTGCTCATCATACTTCCCAAATAACACATTTTTGTAATTTTTTCTGCTATTTTTAGTTTTTATTTTTGACACCATGCGTAGTTGCTACGTCAGTTTGTTTTCTTTTACAAATGTCATGTTGCATAGGTTCTTGGCTTGGCTTTACGTTTTTTTTCAGTCTTGTGATTTATCTAATAAAGAACAAAAAATCCTGTTGTTTCCTCTGAAAGCGACTGTGTACTTCTTAGTGATGTGCCACAAAATATCGTTGTAAATCGAATCGATTAGGGAAAAAATCAAATGTATGATTTAGTTGTTATACAATACGGACAAAGGACCACAATAATGACTAAACATTTATTCATAAAATAAAAACGTTTATTAACTTAATTCTCTATTTCCGAGATCGTTCTACTGCGTGATGTAATCGAATATACTCGTTCGCAAATAAAATCAGTCAAATTACTCCGAGCATATGCCTAGTCTCTGAGAAATATGGAAATTTCAGTCTCTACGTTAATTTAATTTAATAATGGCCTCGTTCTCCCCAGTTATAGGCATAAATTAAGCAAAATTCGTAAAATAATTTGAATTTTAATGCGACTAGTTATTCGTTTTGATTATATTTTAAGTATATTGGAATGAAGGAGCTTTTCATAATATTTTGCTTAGGTCTAGACCTAGGCCTTATTTCTGTTAAGTTACTAAGCAATTATGTAAATTAATGTTTTGTTATGAAATAGCTTCTTGGTAAACGAACTAATGAAAATGGAAATCGTTGCTGAAAATCGGGTCTTATGATACGACTTTTTAGGAAAAGTATCCTTTTGTCTAGTAGTGAGATGCGATTGTCTAAGAACGTTGAAAATTAAACTCCAAATTGCATCCGTAAAAAACAAAATGTCCTTGTCCAACTTCAAATAAAACAGCATTTTGCGCCAACCGTATTGAAATAGTGCTTACCACAGCTGCACAGTACAATCCCGCAACCACTTACCCCCAGATTCCGGGAATCCCGCGGGTTGTCACGTCCCGGGACGCAAGCCACCGTGAAACGTTAGCACTAGAGGTGTGCAACAAGTGAATCGATGTGACTTTTGAGCCGGTTACTAATAAGACACGGGTGACAACCCTGGGGAGGCGATTAGGGCTGCGGCTGTCAGTTAAAGAACGTGCCAAATGAACCGTGTGGCATTGGAAGTGAATTGTGGCTTGTTCGTGGAGAGAGACAGATATCAGTCGAAGTTTAAAATGTAGCTGTAAAGTTGGGGCCATGTTGAACAAGGTTTCAGTGATGGGTTAGAGAAATATAAGCTCCCTAACAAGAAATTCTATGTTTTCAATCACACTACAGAATAATAATAGTACTCCGTCACAATTCAGTAAGCTAAGCTATCTTTGATTCATAGATAGTCTATGTACACACAAGCTGAGATCGTAGAAACAAAACCACCTCAGAAACTGACAGAGTCCCGACAAATAATCACTTCAAAGTTCAGTAATCCCGGGTCCTTACAAGATTTGCGCTTAGATCGAGCAATGCAGCAACAGCATGAAAAGCGATCTTCGCACTGCGTTCCTGCAACGTGTGATTCGTGTGATATTCAAACCGCAACGTACGATTTGTCGTGAAAGAATCTAAGCAACAAGTGGGACCATAAATTGAACGCCATATCCGATGACGTAGTGCTAGTGATGTACCCCAGTGTCACGTACGCGGGAACGTATTCTAATGCAAATCGATGCGTCCCATCAAAATTGTATTCGTAAGTTGAATGCTTTGGGAATAATCTGTATGGGATGTGCTGAATTATTAGGCTTTGAATTGGGGAAATTATGGTGATGACATACGGTAATGTGTTTTTATTTACTTTCGTGGCCCATTCACTCTGTAAATGGGGTTAGAATTCTTAGAACATGAGATGTTTTTCAGTAATATGGAACACGATTTATCGATATTCGCAATGTTCGGTATGTAGAGAAGTTCTGATCCTGAAAAACCTTAAACACTTAAAAGTAACCTGCTGATTTATAAACAATACTTTTCATGATGCAAATACGCTCATTCCAAAAAGCGATAGCAGAATAAAAGCATAAATATGAAAATAGTAGAATGAAGATGATAGTGACAGCAAGCGATCATGCTCTAACGCTAAGAACGTTAGAGAAATTTTATTTATAAATTGAATATTCATTTAAAACAGCAATATTCATTCTAAGTATAAATATGAACTGGATGACTGGGAATAGTAGCGCCAGTGCTAACATAGAAATACCTTGAAGATTTCAATAAAAAACACATTTACACATCATTAAAGCGTATTATAACATACTTAAATCGGCCTTTGTTCTACATAATAAAATATACATAATGTATGTTTCAGCTTGAATAATTCATGACACATGTCGATATCCAGAAAGTTCTACGGCATTTACATGTTATCTCTGGTCAACGTGAAAAAAACTTATGTTTAATTTAAATATTTTCCGCGACACAAAAAACTTTGTCCGCGGACGTACGATATTGCAACGTAGCCATCTGTTACGTTGAGTACACAACATAAAAATGAAAAAGTTGAAAAGTCCACACTTTGTTCAAAATGTTTCAGTAAAATGGAGTAATTAGAATGTTTTTTGGTAGCACTAGCAGTTTTCAAATGTTTTCTTTTATTTAAAAAAGGAATGTTCAAATTTTAAAAAGAACAATAAACTTATAACTGTCTCAACTACCAAGGAGGTTTTCTATAATATTCTCTATGGTCTCAGTTGCACGCATTACATCCTTGTCATCAAATTCAAAGACAAATTGTTTCACGGTATTTATTCTCCAGAATATAGGCACGTGTATCGTAAGAGGCTTAACAGACGACTTTTAATATATTGTGGATTACCCGAGTACGCTCCAAAATCTGTTTTATTACCGGCTTATATTTCCGTATAACGCAAAATCCGACCGTGCATTTTACTGCCGTTTTCAATATTTATGTTATCAAATTGTCCTGGGTTATTTTGGTAATCCTTTAGATTTCAGGACATAACTTTGCCTACGTGTCTGCAATCGTAAAATTATTTCTGAATTGAGGCTTGTAGGATAAATGTCGGCATAAATTACGATGTTAGTCGTAGGAAAATAAGGAATAAAGTGGATTTAATGGACACCCTCCAATTTATTATTTTAGACAGATGCGTTTAACAAAATAAGTCATAGCATAGTAATCTGAACCACGTGTAGGTAGGTACAAGAGACAATAGAAATGTCTAAACCAAAGACAAAATAAAACATTCCAAAAATGAAATTCAAAATTCGCATCTGTCATTTTTATTATGTTTCTCAAAACGGTGAAATGGAATATCTACAAATAGAACATTTTATATTGCATTACGATAGTTGTAAACCCGGTCTAAACCGGACGAAGAGGAACATAAAAAAGTAGCTACAAGTCACCGTTCACGGCCTTAACTTTTTCCGGGTGAACGGAAAATTAAATTTTCTCGGGAAATTGGTATCCCGGGGCACAGCGGTACTGCAATGAATCGAATTTTCCCGATAAAACTCTTATAAATACCTATTGTTGGTAGTGGCTAATAATAATGTTGGGTCTGAGATATTATACGAAAAATTTCGTTTGCGAGCTTTGTTTTGGGGTAATTTGATTTAGAAGTTTGGCATTTAATTGATGTTCGGAAAAATCTTTCTTGTTATAGCGAGAGAGATTATATTTTATTGTATCGATATTGTATTTTTTTTATACCAATTGAATTCAAAAAAATATAATTATGATGGATAAACGTCAGTTGCTTTGACGGGTAAAATGAGACAATTTCAAAAAGTGTATGTCTCTCCTTCTTCTCGTCTGACACTTCATCGGTATTTATATTACTTTTTATTAAAAGAATGCCCTGTAAAAAATACAGAATGGAAACAAAATCTAAAATCTTCGCTCACATATTAGTCGAGACATTACCAAACAATGGTAACAAGACTGAATGTGGCATAACAATCTGAAAACCTGCAAACAAAGATGTTGGCAAAACGCGTTTCGTTTACTTCAAATTGTTTACAATCTACAACTGAGATATGGGAATGAGCCACAAGATTTTTCCCAGTCACCTGTAGTAGTGACACTTGAATGAACATATTGTAGTTGATGTAATGTGCATTTCATGGTGGTATCCCCGTAACGCAAGATCAAAAAATACAACGTAGTCTTCGATTGCCAGTTTTCGCGCAACTATATTCGAATAAAGGTTTCTGTCTGAAAATGATTTATAACTCCGACAAGTTACTCGTTTCCGAGATGAAAAAAATTTGCATCTAGGATAAGTACCCAAACTTGATGTTGGTCATATAATAGTGAGGTTCCATGGCCATTGTTACAAATCCTATCAATGGCCACTGCATTTTCATTGTGTTACACACTTTCTATCACAATCCGAAGGATTTTGAAGAAAATTCCAAATTCATTGCTTCATAGTTATGTATAGTTATTTGTAATATTCTTCTCGTCTTCAACGTAAAAAAGACGCTTGAATTTGTGAACGCTTGAAATGAATGGTGTTGAATTGTCAAAACGAAAGGCCTCTCAGATAGCGATAATTTTAACATAATAAACTTTTGTATACCGAACTAATACCACTATCGTTTTAACTTAATCACAATAAAGACGTATAACTTAAAACAAACATCATTGAATAAAGTGCCATAAACAAATGAATCATAAGGACTATCTTCTCGGACACGAATAAATCTTGGCTCCAATAAATCAGCCTTGAACCTAACATTATCGATAGTCTCGTAAATCACTTAAAGATATTTTAATTAAACATCCTCAATATATCAGGGAGATAGCGGCCGGGTAGGGCTGCTCCTAACAGATGTCAACGGTTCCCGAGAAACAGGATTCGGTCACCGTTTTTCAGATAGGTTACTGTACAACAATGTTACTTTTTAATTGGTTCATTCTATTCATCATGGTCTTCTTGCCCTTTTTTAATTTATTTAGGGTATGCGTTACTTGTTTTATTCTGCCATATTTTTCCTTCTATTAGTCGTCTACTCAGGAGTCATTATTATAAGATATCGATAGTAACAAAATAGTTAAAAAAATAAATTCGACAAAAATAAAGAAAAATATTTATCTTTTCGTCTTATTTATTTTTTGATTTTGTGTTTTATTTTTGTATTTGTGTTTTAGAGGAAGACTATTATTCACAAGAAGGATTTATAGGGCCACAGTATAGGACCACGATTATACTTTACTTAGCAGACATTATTTTCTGGTAATTGTGCCATAATTTTATTCAACAGTGACCACAGTATTGTGTCAAAATGCGGCAATAACAAAAATGGCAGCCATCATTTTGAATGTTGGCAGCCCTGCTACAATCTAGAGAAGGAGAGGAGATGAAATTAATTTAATTTTAACTTGATAATATATCACGTCGTCCATCCGCTAATAATGGAATAATGTTTGTTCTAGAATCCATTTGAATTCTTATTAGATTCGCGAGAGATATGTTACTCAGAACATTATAATTACGAATCTCTTTGAACAATAAGATGTAAATTATTGCGAAATTAGAATTTCATACAGTTTGTTATGTAAAGTTACGTTGTTTAAGGTGAAAATGACATAAGTAAAGCTCGTTTTAAGTGAGTTGGAAAAGACAGCAGTAAATTTCGGAAAGATAGCCTAAAATCACTTGTTTCGTAGAGTGGGTCAATCACCAATAATATAAGCCGCCTTCATAGGATAGAATACATACAAAATCCAATCAATCATGCAACGTCCGACAATTCTACCCACGCAAGACATGATCCTGTCTAGACATCACAAAGAGGAATCAGGATATACATAATATTTCCTAACGACGGGTATTCGGCGATCAATACTACCCACCGCACGGTCCATTTCGGCGTGCGTTAAACGCAAGGCTCATCTACCTACCTAATGCATTTTCGTAGGCCTGATGGGCAGTCTGCAACGCTAGATATTTCATTCAACCGCTCAGACTATTCAGGCTCCCTAGATTGCTATTCTAACCCCCCCCTACGTCTGAGGGAGGGGGCAGACAACCCCTCCCCCCCTACGCCCGCCTGTACGGCTCTTAATTTCCGTATCGTATGGTCATTAATTTGTAAAGTGATATTTGGTTTATATACGAGTATGTGTATCGGTAATTTATGTCGGGCGAGTTTAGTTTATGTAGTAATTAGAATTTGCTTGAGCCCAAATAAGTCGTAATAGGAAACCCTGAAATTGGCAAGTCAAAATGAACGATTTTTACGTACCAATCCAGCCAACCCGTATAAAATATCCCTTGCTTTAAATACAAAAAGAACGCGAAGCCTTAAAAGTGAGCCAGCGAGAAGCTCACCAAAAGACAATGCCAACATATCAGCATTCAACAAACTCCATTAAAACAAGCCGCTGCATTAGACCACATCAAAGTGAATGCAACAAAACGCGGGAACTTGTTTATCTGTGCGAGTTTGGCGCCCTTTTTGCGTGCCCTCTCTGGCGGCGGGATTATGGCGGATTGCCGCTGTCACCAGCGCATTCCCGCCAACTTTTAATTACGACCATTGTGAACTAAGTTTAAGTCGACGACAAAAGAACTTTTTCTAATGAAACTTTGGCCGGCGCTGTCGTTATTACTGAGGTGCTTGTTGGTCTAGTTAGTTTTAGTTTAAATAGAAATCTAGGTGGATGGGCGTTTTGTTTCTTGTTATTTTGACCTTAATTTCCTTCATTAGCGAAATAGCGACCTTTCTATACATAATTTAGGAGAAACCTCATTAGATCCATGTTTTTTTTTGCCTTTATTCCCTTCAATATTGCAGATGCTAATGTAACATATATCTGAAAGATGTCTCACACTGTGGATCTTTCGTTTTACGTCTTGTGCTGATTCTGTATCCTGATAAAACTAATTTTCCTGAAAAGAATTTCGACCCTGTGTTCTTCTTCTCACATGAACATTCTGGAGCATTTCTCTACATTATACCGTCGATCATTCTTTGTATTCTTAAAAAAAATCTATTCACAATTTAACAAACACTTTTCAGAAAATCTTTCACAAAAAACCTTCAAGAAAATGAAAACTTAAATCATATTATGTAAGTTCTGTTAAAATATTGGATATTTGAATTTGGTTCGTTAGCTGCACATTCCCGAACACAAATTGAGCTTGTTCGTGTGTTTACAGAGAAAACTGAGACACGGCTGTGCATAAATTGCAGAGCTCCACATAATTAAAAATCAACATTTACATTCAATTTCGATCTTCGTTGCTTCGTCTGCGTTACGTATCTCCTCCATGTTGTTTTCTTACGTCACTGTTTGTTCTTTAAAAATGATTGTGAAGTAAGGAATTGGTTTCGATATAATATGATTGATTATTTAAATGTAATGAAGGCTGTGTCTAATCGCGTTGATTGGTTATCGCAATAAGTAATGAAAAACTTTAATTATTAATATTATATTAAGATAAGAATAAATTAAAATGATTAAATCGCAAAGAAGAAAACGTGTTACGTCAACCCCAAGTAACATAAGACAAGGGCAGGAATATGAAGGTTATGTACCTTCGAAATTAGATCAAGATATCTTAACTGAAACAATCTGGAATCACGTCTGTCAAGGATTTAAAGGAAACAAAGAAAACCAACTAAATACGTACAAAGGTAAAGTAAATGATGGAGGAAGAACCCGATAGTGAGTATAAAATAATATCTACCTTTTGTAAACGAGAGAGCGGATACCATCAACTTATTAAATGTTTGTAATTGAAGTAATGGCGTAAGCAGAACTCAGCGATCTGCCAATAACGGGATGAAAAATTACTACCTCAATAGTAGAAATTAAGTACCTAAATGGTAGGAAATTTCAGTTTACCTTTAAACTAACTAGTTTGCCTAACCAACCATGATTAAAAAAAATTAAAACGTCAGTCTTTATGGATTTTCTTCACCGTCTGCCGATTCGAACATTGCAAACCTTTTTGCTCTCAAACTGGGAGTTACTAATTAATATATTAAAATCAAGTTTCGTTTGCGAACTTACTAAATATATTGTTGCTTAAACAATGCGGTCTTTGACGTCAGGCAGACAGATTCTTGATTCTTTAGATACAAATACATATTTATCATGATAAATATGTATTTGTATAATACATATTTATCATGAATAGAAAAATGCATTGCATAATGCATTCGACTCTAAATTAGATAAACAGGTGAAATACGAACAAAAACTTGAAAAGAAAATACCAGTTCATTCCCAAAAAAAATTGTAGGTAATAAGGGTATCGATCAATATTCCTTTTGGCCTACAAGAAATCTACAGCTTAACACTTACGAAGAACAAACATTACTTCCGAGCGATAAAGTAGAAAACTTTAACAAATCTATTTGAAGCGAAAGAAACTAACAAAGCTATAAAAGCGAAATAATAGTTATGGAAATAGTCTTTCATTTTCCACGAAAGAAAACTCCGCGAAACTACCGACAATATGAATGAAACTATAATATTAGAAAAGTTTCGTCCCGGGAAATGAGAAAACGTTGTAGGAACTCGTTCGTCTAATACACGTAGTTATAAACTTGTTCAATATAATATCGAGTGGGGTGCGCTGCCCGTCTCGCTCGCACGCGCTGCACCGCTCAAACTGCCCTCGTTTAATTGCATATTCAGCTGAATAATTCTCGACCACATAGATATAGCCGACGTCTACATCTGTCCAAAGTTCTCAACTTTACTGTTATACATAATGCTATTTTACACCAAAAAGGTTGACTTTTCATTAGTTTTCTAACAACCATACAGCCTTGAAATAAAAACAAATACTGGCTGTTAGCGAACGCCATATGAAAGAAGATTTTTTTGAAAAAGGAATTTTTCCGATGTTGTCAACTGTCATGTTTTTATAATGAAGAAGTCCGTATTGCGATATCTCGTTTCAATTGTAACAATAATATCGACATTAGAATAGTAATCGAAAAAGAATCGATTATAATATAGTGTGTCGTTTCAATTTCAACTCGATGTTGACGCAATCAGTTATAGAAAATTAAGGCTTGTGTTTAAACACCGCCCAAAAAAGTACCTATTTTACTACCAAAAAAATTCTAAACGGTTACCAAAATGGATAAATGGTCACCAAATAACGTTTCCTAAAATATTATGAAATAAATCCATTTTTTCGTATTATTGACTGCCAAAAAAATATATGGACGCCTTTAAAGTCGACGGAGCCCCGCTGCGCGGGGCTCCTATTTCCGTCCGCAGGGTCTAAAGTAACCTAACACGAACGAGATGACGGGAGCCGAGTTCGCTCGCTTTGCTCGCTCACTTCGGCTCCCGTCATCTCGTTCGAACCTAACCTGTCCGTGTCGGGGTGCCCTAAGCTCCTGAGCTCGCTTCGCTCGCTCTTGGACTAATTCGTTAAAAACACGAATACACCCGGTATATTAATCTTTGAGTTGGATAGAATTTGGTGACCGTTGATCCATTTTGGGAACCAATTATTTTATTTGGTGCCTAAGCTTAGAGTCTTAAAAATATTTTTGATGACCGTCTAAATTATACCCGAAAATTAATCTAATGGATTGCTACGGCGTAGCACTGTAGCAGTAAATAAATATGAGAATTATTGTTATATGAGGAACACTTGTACATAGTGTAAGCGATTGTTATGATAATGCTGGCTGCAATAGACGGAGGAGCGATGAAATATTGGCCTCTTTTGCATAAGCACCGCGGCGAAACTCGAGTGAAACGATTCTACGTAGTGCTACGCCGCTGCCGCCGCGCTGCTACGCCGGAACTCGTAGCGATCTAATTGCTCATTAACTGTGACGCTTATGAAAACAAATTTGTTTTATAAATGTAAAATATAATTTTGGTTCACAATAAATTAGACTCCAATTTTAGTTAATGTTGTAACAATTTGTTATTTGGAATTCAATTTATGGAAGAAAATGAAAATTTTGTCGTAGCAATATACGAACGCAAGTTTACAGCAGTTTATTCACTAAACAACAAAATATTCTCCGTCTTTTTAAAAAGTTTTTCAGCCCTGAGTTATTCCTAAAAATACACATTGAAATTTCGCCTTGACCCACCAAAATTCGCGTTCCATAAGTACTCCGCTGGAATATAATCGAGGCCGCGGTGAGAATCGACATCAATATAAGAATATATACATAGCTAGTACATAGGTACCAGGTACCTTCATTAATCACCATATTACATAGGTTAGGTATGTATTCTGTATTAAAGATCCGACGTATAACGACACGGAAACGTGACGCGACGATTTTGGAAAATTCATTCTTGCTTTACGATTTTAATGAAAATTTTGCATAAGGCGTTGTGTTGTAAAAATTCGGTGGGATGATTAAATCAAAAGATTTTTTAAGCGGGTTGTCACTCTGACAGTGTTGTTTTTTGTTGGTAGATTTGATGATTGAATATTATGGGCCGGTTACTATGCCAAAGTTTGTCAGGTTTTCTGGCTCAAGTTGAGTTTCACTAAGAAGTAAGTTAGGTCTCAAATTATGAAGATGCGTCAATGTGAGACAACAAATTTTTTTTGTTTTTAAATAAACATAAAAAATAAATAAAATATACATGTCGAATTGCGAACCTCCTCCTTTTTTTCGTCGGTTAAAAAGAGTTTTTGCATGTAAATAGAGGTCACAAACAGCTATTAGGATGCGCTGTAAACCATTGCACATGGACGCATTTCCATAGGATCTATCATATACCAATATTATAATAGCGAAAGTTTGTGAAGGTATGTATTTGTATGTTTGATACTCCTTCACGCTCAACCGGCTGGACGGATTTGGATGAAATTTGCCACAGACACAGATTGCAGTCTGAAATAGCACATAGGGTACTTTTTATCCCGGAAATATGTTCCCTCGGGATAATTTACATGGGCGAAGCCGCTGGCAGAAGCTATTATAATATTACAAATGCGAAAATTTGGATGGATATATGTTTGTTAGTCACGCCGGAATGGCTGAAAGGATCTGTATGAAATTTGGCACGGAGATAGATTATAGTCTGGAATAGCACATATAATATATATGCGGTATAATGTTCCCTTGTGATAAGAAAAAACTTTTCACGCGGGCGAAACCCGCTGGCAGAAGCTAGTCCTACTAATAATACAATGTGAAAATCTGTATGTATGAAGTTTGTTAATCATTAGATTAGAACATAGGATACTATCTTTTTATCTCGGTAGTACATTCCCACGAGATGATTTAAGATTTGCACGCGACTGAAGTCTCCGGCCAACTCTACTAAATATTACCTTGTATTAAGTGAACTAAAATATCCATATTTTCGCAATTTTATAAAGTATGGGTTTAAAATGCATCCAACCGTCACAATCGCACGATAACTTTAGTATTCACTGAGTTTTCACTGGCAAGCTAGTGAACTTTAAAGATACACCTTTCTTATTCAGATAGTCGAAGATATTCTTAGATTGTAAGCAATTATTACTCGTTACTTACTACTCGCCAGACAAGGATGGATTAATCGACAAGTGGGTTACAGATTGAGGAAAGACAGCCAATGTAGAGAAGAACCATTATCGTGGTCGAAATGATTCATAAGTAAACACATTACTTAGTCGGATGATAACTAAATTATTCAATTCAATCTGTTCAGGAGCCGCATAATCTTTATCCATAAAATACTATTACCTAACTTTCACTTTCTCACAAAACTTCATTACAAGTTTAATAACGATGTTAGAGAATTTTCATAAGCGCCACTTTTCCACAGTTTTTTTATAAAAGACTTGTAAAACAAGCTATTAAAGCTCAGCTCATCTCGGCGTATATCTAAAATTTGTAATTTGTTTATCAAACGTCTGGTATACGTATAGGTGTGTGCGGAGGGGGCGCGCGGGGCGCGGGGGCGCGGTCGCTTGCCGCTCGTTCCGTCACACGAGCAGCAGTCACGTGCGACGACGCCGGCTCTCAACGCGCTTTACGTAACATATCGATTCCCGCTGCAGCTATCGATCGCCGATCGGCCGATGCACATCACTATAACTCGGTTTCCCGCGCAAATTTGATTTTGGATTTTTACGTAAGCGTCGCGTGTGTTGTGTTTTTATTTTTTTTTTCTTTTTGTGACGAGGCCTTGGATGTTTCTGCCGAGCTTCGCTCTCGGAAGAGTTTCTAGGTGGGTTAAAGTTTTAAGTTTTGTATTGTTTTATGGTTAAGTACCTAGTTATTTGTGATGAATAAATCTATGATGGGAAAATGGAACCGGTTCGATTGCGCTAAATCGCTTTAGTTAAAAGGTCAATACTCCCGGTGGCACGCGAGTAAGACGCAGCGATGAATGTGGAGCGATGCTCCGTGCTCAGCGACGGCTGGTCCCGATCACAGCATGACGGACGGACGGGCAGACGTGCACTGATCAACACACTGCCAAAAACATACAAAATAAATTAAAATATATATTATATTCTTCTCTTCCACGTATCATTTTGTTCTTTCGACAGACAAAATTTACATTATAATTATTTAGTCAGTGACTCACTGAGTGTATATGTACCTTCGTTAAGTTTTAATTAGTCTTAATAAGTTACGGTTATTTAAGCAATTACTTCTAATTACAGTTATGGAAGTAAATAACTAATTTAACTAACGTTCGACATGTTGTTTACTGATAACTTTTTTAATTGTTAATTTTACAGGAGCGTTAAAAAAATTGTATAATTATTTATAAATAATAAAAAAATTACTTGCGTGCTTAGTATAGGCACTTACCTATTAAATTAATTAATATCTATTTAAAAAATACTTTTCATCGTCTTGGAAAACATTCTAAACATGTAGGGTGTAATCACCGAAAGATGTCCATGCCTTTACATTTTTTACAAGATTGAAATATCTCAATTACATAGGTATAATTGCTAAAAGAAAACAATCGGATATTCTTTAGAGAAATTTTGTAAATATATGTGTCTATTTTCCGCTACAGCAGAGAAACTAACAAAAATATTCCTATATTTACCCCATGTTTCTCATTTATTAAGAAATTATCATAAATATAATGAGCACTTAATGAAATTATTTGGCAGTTTGCAATGCCTCGTCATTTATTAACTAAATATGGTTTAAACAGATTTTCATAAAGAAAATTATTTGGCAGTTTGCAATGCCTCGTCATTTATTAACTAAATATGATTTAAACAGATTTACATAAAACTCTCTTTAGGATTTTTTTATACGCTGACTATGAAAAATACAATGCATATTTTACAAAAAAATATTTTATTTCATTGACGCTTATTTTACGCATATTTATCTTTATATTACACATTTATTTTTCATTTTCTACGAAATGTGCCTTGAATTCTTCATGTAACGCTTTTTTGATTTACTGCCAATAAAATGGTTCATTAAAATCTTAAGGAAGTTCGCGGGAATTTATGTGTGTAATAAATTAATCAAATAATGCGTATCCGAGTAACATATTTTTTTTTAGAAGACCTTCGCAGCTTCCTATTGTTCAAGATAAAAAAAAAACGAAGTCAGACAATTAGAGAGTTTGCGATTGATTGATGCAAGTTAGCTCAGCTGTCAGTTCTGCCTTTAGTTATGTTCTAGAATTCCAAAAGAAAGGTCGTCAACTTAAGAAAAGGCGGAATAAATGTGGTCATTCACACTGAAAGTTTCTTTGAAAGATACCTATAAGATTTCTCTTAAACATGTTAAGCTGAACAACAATCCATTCATTCTTCTCAAACCCAATATGATTCAGGGAGATATTTTAGAATATATTTGTCCATATCGGTACAATTTTACGCATTTCCATCTGTAGTCTATACTTCTCCTGCCATTCGTCACGTACGCACTCCATCATATTTGAAAACGCTTCGAAGCTTTGTTCAAGGCATTTCCGTTCTAAAATACAACGGCTGTTTACTTTTCCGCGGCTAACTAGAAAATGAATCAGCAAAAACAATTACAGAACAGCTAAAATACTGAAGCTTAGTTGAAGACCCAACATAAAGATAAGATAAAAAAATATCCATTTAACTGAGAATATTTCGATCTTGTCAACAAATATCTCGCCTGATTCATAGCCCTCCTTTATCTCTTATCGTGATGTAAAGTTTACACAACATAGTCGATTTAGATTGTGTGTGTGTGTATTCTAGATATGGCTTATCTCATGTCCCGGTTTCTGATTCGCCCATTTTTATTAGAATATTATTACTTACGATGTTCTTCATGTGACCTCTGACCGTTGACAGACGAGGCTTGGTTAAAAAGAAAAAAACATGTTGGCTGATTGCGTTCTAAATTTGAAACAGAAGTCTCGCGTGGGGTATGCGGCCTGTGTTAGTGACCAATATTGCCATGTGACGACACGTTGGTTGCTGTTATGCGTGGCGAATAAAAATTTAATTTAGGGCACTCTCGCGTTGGCTGGCCTCGATTCATTGAGCTCGTGCCGATCGTGCGTTATGCCGTGTTTGATAGTGTTGTAAATAAAAACACGTGGCTCACGCATCTGGCCGCGCACAGATAACCTCTACACGCTACTAGGAAATACAAATCGTTCGGACTACGCTGAAACCACAATATATTATTTCCCCATTCACAGCGCTAAACAGAATTAACATTCATTGACGGCGGTATTCATGGCCGCGCGCTTTAATTTACAAAATGTTGCGCTACACATTTAATATTTGTTAATACATTTCCGAACCGTGACTTCTTAAGTAAACGCTTTAATATTCATGCATTCGTCGAGGTAGAAAGAATCAGTAATGAAAATTGTATCCATAAAAAGGTTTGGTTAAAAAGTAAAAAACGTTGTCTCTACTTTGTATACTTTGTTGAGGGTTTTTGTTTAAAAGCTATCAGAATGAATGATCGTGTTCGTATTTAACGAACGAAGCATTATTTTAATAAGCCGGTGTATTTTTAAAACAAACCATAAAAGCTGTCTGCGGACAAGCGGTCGCATAAAAAGTGAAAATCAATAATGTCGGCAGCCGACGGCCAGGAGTCTGCATAATTGGAAAATTCTGTGCACGTTGAAAGCTATAAATTTTCACTTTTGTCCACGCAGGTCCTTTTCCGTGTTGCATTAAGGAAAATAATTTAAAACAAAATGCTACTGACGTGCTTTTGCTGGGTATTGTAAAATACAATACTCAGCCAGCACGTCAGTAGCATTTTGTTGTGTAAGTGTCATCTTCTAAAACTTTTGATTTTATGCGAGACTAATTCGAAACTATTGAAAATTACATTTCAGAATCGATTCTGTCGATGCCGACACAACTTTAGATCGACCTCGTGCTTACATTCAGAAAAAAAAAAGACATAACCCGTTCCTCCTTTAGGCTGTTTATTTTTAAACATCTACCTGCGTGTGGTCTCACCTATTTGACATTAACCATTGAATAAACCCATAAAAATAATATAAAGAACAGTTTATGTGTACATAGGACTTTTAACAGTAAATTTTAATTCTGGACGTTTTCATGAGCGCCATAATTGACTTTACGAGTCATATCAACTGCAATTAGCCGGTCTCGCGGCTCCTGCTACCTTTTAATGTGTTTATTTTGCTTTTGATATAATAACTGAGATGTAAAAGTGATGTTTAACTACTCTTCTTTGATCGAAAAACTCAATTTAATGCAAGAAACTTGTATATTTTGAGACAAAATCTGTTAGAACTTGGTATGATCAGTAAGACAACGCCCAACAAGACTTAATTTTATAAACAAGAAGAGTTTTCTCAAAAACTCGGGCACTTTTAACACAAAAGAAGATTATGAAGCCAGTGTGATGTCGGGAGCTTCTAAAGGTGGCATTATTTAAAACTTTGACAAAAGATGCTCCACTGACGCTTAATTTAAAACAAAAAAGGTGTTTTCATACTAAACTATGATGAACATATGACATTTTTATTCAATTTCTTAAAATATTAAGTAGACTATTCTTGAACAAGACTTACTACTTCTTGTCTCAATATATCATACTGTGACCATAAAACGGATGCGATGTTCACCTTTTATAAATTTTACGATCTTTTGAATGGCACTAAACTGCGGGAACAGTATCTAAAGGTAAAACATACAGTTCCTATGTACTCCACAGTCAAATACTTTCACCATTAACTTTCTACCTATCTACAGTAAAAATGAGGTGATATTTGCATTTTTTTTGTGAAAACTTTGATAACTTGGGTCGCATAACTGTCCCGGCTACCTTAATGGGATTTTAATTTTCGTCAACTTTTCAGTTTTGCTGCTTTAACGTCTTTGCTCACAATTCTATTTAAAATGTTCTTGGTAACCATAGTGCAAACCCGGAAACAGTTTAATACATAGACAAGGCTTCAAAAATTTATATCGAGTGTGGCATTAGTTAGATAGAGTCGGTTAAGATTACTGGCGCCAAGAGATAGACATTGCTATTGTTGTATTTGTGTAATGTTAATTGTTTTTAACTGCTTGTATTTGACAAAAAAAAACAGAACCTTCCTTCCTTCTTTAAGAAGGAAACTCAAAAAATAGTGAGATAGAGATTCTGGATGCAGTATTTACGAATAAGAATCTATTCGTTACAAACTAAAAACAAATTTGGCGTTTAGAACCAAAAGCAATTGCAATGAGCTTACAAAACACAGTAGTTCGCAGTTTAATAGCTGCACACCAACTAATTAAACATCTGAGTCAGAACTGGCTTCACAGCCCGCTGATTTATATCAACAACAACAAAAACAAATCGATAGTAAAAAGTTGTTTTTATATTCAACGTAATCGCAAGTAAGTGGCAACACAGACCGCGTGGCGACCAGTCACGCATGCTACGTGTGACATCCATATTATTCCATTCATGCTACCCACGTGGACGAGAAAACTCACACTTGTTTATGTACGTTTGAACTGAGCTATCGTGTTGCACTTTTATCACTAGGATTTGTCGAAGGCCTTGGAAAATATCTGGGCGTCATAAATCTATGACAACTTGTCACTGTGAATAGGATGATAATGTCTAGTAAGAAGATTAATCACCTTTTGAAATAACGTCATAGATAAATGCCAGATAAATGACATTTAAATCCCAATTAACCTTTACTTCGAGCGAAAGTTGTTTCGGAATTTTCTACAGCCGTCTAATAGCAACTCAAAGTTTATCAGTACAAACAATCAAAGAGCAATCCTGAACGTTGTTTACAAACAGAACCCAAATGACTTCATTCACGGTCCCGGGCTCCCGGGGCGCCCTCCTCATATTTCCCGAGCAAGCCCCCGGGATCGGATCGGGTAGACAAGCGTAAGATATCCGCACTCCTGCGGATCCCGCCCTTGAACTTGAGCGTCACATGCCGACAATAGGGACGTTTACCTCTTTACTTTTAATACAAATAGACATTCCATTTCCCCGCTCTATTTTCGTTCACGGAAAATATATTTAAAAATTACTTGGAAATATTTCCGCACAAACTTCCAAGATAAGATAAGCTTATCGCTGCCGACGGAAATGTTGAACATAAGCGCCCTAACATTCACAATAACGTGCGCCCATAACGCGGCGGAGAAAATTGTGTACAACGTTTTGAATGGCCAATTCCGCGAAGTAAAAATATAAAATTAAACTAGCAATAGTCTAGCTGCAGTCTAGTGGCAATAAAACCGTCGTTAAACCACGAACGTGTGAACTTTCGCTGGCGTGTTTACACCTCGGGTGTTCGTGCAAAGAACTGGTAAAGCCGGTTGCCAAGTCCGGGTGAAATATATCCGGTCGCCGGGGAATACGCGTAGACGCGCGGCAGACGGCCCTTGAACTCTAACCGGCTTACCCGGGCATAGAGCGGTGGATATGCGTGAAACTATGCGTGAGCGTGAGCCGTCACACGCCGCTACAAGTTCACTCCATCTCTCAGCCAGGAGACTAATGTACTGGCTTACCGAGCTCTGCGTCAGAATGATCTATTAGTATTCACGTTAGGTTAATTTCAAGGAGTTTTCAATGACACCGAAATGCTGATCGTTACGGCGGACTAATTCAATTCCTTTGTATTTATAATGTGAGGACAAATATTCGCTATTGTATTGCAAATTAGTGATTTGTAGAGGACTACTGAAAAACACGTTTCGGCATAGTTTGGCCCTTAGTCAACCATAGAGTCAGAGTAAACTAAATACAGCTATTTTGTTATCATTATCTTTATAAAATCAAAAGATATCTTTAACAAGAAGAGCCGTCACCTATTTCTAGATAATCGTCGTTAGGAGCCAGTGTACCCTTACACCACGTTGACAAATGACCGGATACAGTGCGAGCCCCGGGTAACAGACCGGTGGGTTCTCGTTACCTTATCGATGACCTCTATTGCCACCAAGTTTTCTATTGACTGCTCTTATCTTTTCATTGTTGGCTTTTCAGGTCCTTTTCGTGTTGAAGCGTTGAAATTTAGGGAAATTGAATTTTAACTTGATAGATGGATGAAATGCTTTATTATTAACTGAACTTCATTGGAGGTTCTAGTTTTAAATGAATGACTGACGTACTAGCAACATCTTAGCAAGAAGTTGAAGAAAATGGTGGTGTCTTTGCTTTGGCGAAGTAGCTACAACAGTTCCTTAATTGGCTATAGCTAGAAACATTAATTTTGAAAAGCTGCGATCTAATGTGGCTACCTAACCTACCATACCAACCGACTCGATAACATGGCATATAATATGACAGACTTTCGGGCTTCTGACTACCCGTAACGACTGCAGGATGATTCTTGGTATAAACAGAATACAGAACTCCAAAGATGATTTTTTAGTCAAATATAATATTGACATTATTCGAACTCTACTGCGTATAGCAATAATAAACCGAGTTGTGTGTCGCATGTACTTGTGTGACAGAGGATTGTATGATATTTGGTCTGATATCGATGTTATGCAAGCACTAGCAACGAATATTTTACTCATAAAGGGATCAAGTTGAAATCTAGTTTGGCATTTGATGATAATTACATGGTGTTATATGTTATGGTACCTCTCGCCAATTCGATATTTAGATGATAGTTCTATCCTACTGTTTTGGCAGTAGTTCGACAGTAAAAACAAATTATCGTGATGAACAATTGAAGTTCAGTGTTAATTTCATTTTCGCTAATTCCCTAGCCTAGCAAAACTTGGGAGACATGTAAAATCGGTCGCTGCTGGTATAAGATTTATCATTATCATTTGTTGAGTTTGAACACATATTTATATACATAGGACTTTCTTCATCACAAGTGAAACTTAGGTATTTTTAATGGCAGAACATGCCTTCACTGAAAATGTCTGAATCCGTCAGTCAACCCAAAGGAGACGAATTTTCAAGATTTCTTGCCAACTTCTCTTGACAATTTCAAGATAATGTTCCTAAAATCCTTTTTAGATTTCTATCCTTTTCAAATACAGACAATAAACGTCCCGGACCTACGGTAACTACAAACGGTTACCCGGTTCGGATCCGTCTCAGCCGGGTCACTTCGTCCGGTCGATAACCCCGGACCGCCTCCGGATATCGACCTTATAATTAAAGACACTTGAGGAAAATATATTCAAGTTGAAAAGTTTTCAAAGTAACTTAGTACTTTCTTAGGTAACTCATATTTCTGTCAGCATCGTGACTAAAACGCCAAGTATCTGCTTAAATTAAAAATAAAATATTCGAATTTTGAACTTAGAACTACGAGTATTTGAGCGGTTTTAAACATTGTTGGTTGGATCGCGGACGGTACGGCACCGAAATTGCGACATTTTAGACACACCTTCAGTTTGTAAACCTTCGTTTTATTATGCCTACCTTGAGTTGGCAGACCTTCGGTTATAAATAGAGACGGCAGATGAGACAGCGATATAACTTTTCAGTCAAACCTCGACAGGTAGAACGAGATTATGAAAATTAAAAATCTGAACTTCGTTATACAGATTGCTCTCTTATAATGAGAAAAAATGAATTGAGTTATCTGTAGTATACATACACAATGATTTTTTGCGATGACAATAAAATAATCTTGTATTAAAAATTTCGCGATTTCGGGTATCGATGTTAATCTCAAAAATGGTGATGACAGACAGTCACTACAAAAAAAACCAATACCAAAAAAGGAATCGTGTTGTAAACATTTTGAACCGCACCACATCGGAGCATAGAGTCCGCAAAAAGTTATCGCGTAATCTATTGTCTATTATGAGTTCATTTCGAAAGAATGCTTTTCGCTATTGAGTATCTGTATGCGTCACTTTTGCCACAGGTTCCTAAGTTATCCTTAATTCCTAATCAATGACGTAACCTCATGCTTCTTGAAATAATGATGTACCTACCTTCTTAGATTTAATAGTTTGCATCTTATGCTCATCAATTGACGATCAAGAAATTTACTAAGAATCTTCTAATTTCGATACCTGAGATAGAAACGGTAACGGTAACAGAAAATAAATAACGTATAGGTACTTAATTACTTATCTACTTTCTTCGGCATTTATCATAATAATGGTGGTAGTACAAACACCGTGAAACCAACGGTATAAAAACTCCTTGCACAACGTAGACAGTGTTCATCCGGCTTTTATCAGTTACCCGGGTTTACAGACATGTCCGGTCGATAACCCACCCGCATACGGTCAAAGTTTATCAATCAGGACTTTGTTTATTTAAACTTAACTACAAATTAACTATGATAGCGACTAGCGAGCTTTCTGTAAACTTTATTATTCAATTCAATATAACTTGACTTTAGAATGGCGTTTCGTTTCAGAAGTTGGTAAACGAATTTTGAATTTGGAGCGTTCTTTTTCTTTTAAGAGATGTTGTTTTAAAAAAAATATGAAAAGAGATTGTATTAAATACGTTGTAGAGCTTTCTACGGATGAAATAAGTAAGAAAATCAAATGTATATGCACAATTACCGACTTTGGCTTGCAATATAGAAACTAAGTACCGCGGTTGTTTATTTTTAAATGCAAATACTTTTAACAACAACAGTCAATGATTATTTAAACCCTTGTTATGTAATCATGTTTATTATCACTAATGTATGTTTGTTGTTTACAGGTCTTACAAGACATCAAGGTAAATATATTTTATCCTTGTCTACCGCATTCTGTCTCACTCGCACTTTTAGCTCGTCTCTTTTAGTTGCGATTTCTATTTGCACGTTTATTTTTTGTATTTTTAACAACGCTTCTTTTTCTTTTTACTAATTTTTTAGTTCGTTATTGTTTTGTCTTGACAATTAGCTAAATTTGTTGTTGTAGTCTTGGTAACATTATCATTTAGGATTGCCTCACTAAGTGTTGCTAAAGTGAAATCTGATCTTGTAGATTTTGTAGCTCTGATCTTGTAGATAGATATTCTTTAATATTTACCCAACTTTTATTAGTTACTCATCTTATAGCAATCTAGCTAGAACTTAGATATTTTCAGCTATGCATGTTCTTTACATAGCACTGAATTTAAGCCATCCTTCGGGTATTTGATCGTCTTTTCTAAACCATTTAACCTCTCTCATTTTGAAATTGGGAGCAAAATCTAATATCCTTAGAAATGGCTTTCCATTTCTCAAAATGAAAATCATCTTGAAGATCAAATGTACTGATTGTCTGACTCATCTTTTCTAACAAAAAATTTTAACCTATGTACGAAAATATTTTAAAATACATAGGTACTAAGACACATCACATCCGCGAAGGTTCGATACGTCGTGAGGGAGGGGTTGAGCGGAGTTGGTAGGGGGGGCGGTCGATGGGTCAACGACCTCGGGAGGATTTCGATGCCACCCTTCCTCCTTCCACTTATTTATTTATTAAAATTTATCTACATTGTTCTATAGCGAGTGTTTAATAAGGGAGGGATGATTTAATTTTCATCTTAAATGAGATAATAGAAAAATAAGAGAGGTTCTTTATTTTCTTTTGTTACGTAAACATGGAGGTCGATTGGTTTTCTACCCTCTTTTTAAATATTTCAGTTGATGATATTGTCTGATACGTAAATTCAGTTTTGAAGTCTCCGAACAATTTATCGAACTCTGGAAACTCCACGGTGCTTTTCGTTAATAAGCATAAGTTCATTTGTAAAATTAAATTAGATTACCAATAAATTGAATTACGCCGTAGAACTCCATAATTTCACGGTTATACAAAACTGTTAATTAATTAATCAGGTCATTGATAAACGTTATCAGGCCTCAACCGAAATGCCTATTATTATCCTTCTCGATAACTGCTATATACTGCACACCGTAATGCAACCATTACAGAAATATACTGCCAACTCGGTATATCGGACAAATTCACAACCGCACGTAAAATGTATTGAAGAATCCATAATTCCACCACATAAAGTCCTGTTTCATACAGATTTTGACAGGTCCTCCATCTCTTTTATCCCAATGATGCCATCTCGCTCACACAACAATCGCTATCCAATATTCTATTTACAAAACATTCAGCGTGCGCGACGTTGCCGTCCCGCTGCGCTTGCGCCGGTGACGTCACGAGCTGGAGTAACGCTGTCCTTGTCTTGGTTTCTCTTTCTAAACAGACCGTATTCCGTTTAGAACTTGTACAAAGTTCTGTGTCAATATTGAATGCCTTGTAGGAAACGTATCTGAAAATATAAACAATAGATAGGACATACAATGAATTTGGTTTTGATAACCAGAATTATGTGTCGTGGAACGTTAGCCAAAATGGGTCATATTAAGCGAAAACCAAAAAAAAATGGCAGAATTTATTTGAAAAACAGAAACGCTGGAAAAGTACCTACACCAGCTAAAATTACTTACATGAAATCTCAGTGAGTGGAGTAGGTTCTGTGAGTTAAAACAGAATGCCTAGTATTCCTTATTTCTTAAGTAAGACTGACGACTAAACATACATAATATAAGAATGGAATTTGCATTCGCTACGTTTTTCCCTTTATTTTCATAATTAATGTTGCCTAACATCTAGTGTTTTGATGATGTCAGTGAGTCTATGAATGCAACGTTATGACACATTGCTTTGACTAGGAACTTTCCTGGTAAGATTACCTACTTAAATAGTTTTCCTTGTGTGGTATTTTTAGCCCTGTTTTACATTTCTAGAGTTCTTTGTACTGTATTTGTATTTTACGGTGCCAAAGTTCCGGAGAATAAATAATTGAAAGAAGAAAAAAGGAATATGGTCAGTTTAGTTCAGAGGTAATCTCTTACCTCTGAACTAAACTGTCCATCTTCCTTTTATAGTGTTTTGGAAGTCTCTCCCAAAACACTATAAAAGCTTTAAATATGTGGGAATATTGACTAAGAATCTTTTAAATAGAAGGCAGAAGAGGAAACCAAATCTAAAAGTTTACGGGACTCTTAAAGCCTACGAGAAAACCGTAGAGCTTTTAGACAAAAAGAAGATGTATAAACCTAAAATAAATGAGATTGATAGTGCTATACAGCAGCTAGACAAAATTGTATTGTGTAACAGTACTTTCTACCACATTCTATTGTTATGTTATTGTGTGATAACAATAGCTGTGATGTTTATTAAATAACAAATGATCACGGCAACAATTGCTAATAATTTGCCTCGTTATTTTGAAAACATCCGCCTGTGATATCCAAACATCGTCATACCGTAATAATATTGGGTATTCGAGCAAGTTTTAGACAATAATCGAACATGAAATTGATGGGTCAAACTGGCAAATTGTATTTTAAATTGGAGTCACGAAGGGAGATATTTTGAGACCTAAATTGTAACTTTCTGTCGATGCTATCTCATATGGAGTTCATTCCACAGCTCTTGTCTAGTTAAGTTCTTCAGCTTCTAAAATAGTCTTGTGTGTTTCTTCCAAAAGTCACCTCTTATTATTGGCCAGTCCATTCCTTGGGCCAACAGTTTTCTATATCTCAAACCCCATAAAGAAAAAAATCGAACTTTAAGTCTTAACTTTTTCAGTTGAGAAAAACGACTTTTTCATACAGAAATTACTTGGTCGCTTGGAGTGTAGGACAAATTGGCCCTTAATCTACTTGATAGAACGGTGTCATCTCTATTGCATCTCCAAGGAGGATTCAATTAGTCAATCCAATGCTATGTGCTGTGTACTTAACCTTGGGTTTGTCGTCACGGTGACCTTGGTCAAATTGCATGATTATTGTGACCGCTACACCTGTTTATACTTTCAAATATTCAGTTGTTTTTTCAATTGGCTGGTATAGATTGTTTTGTTTCTCTGTTTTGTTTCCAATGGATTTTTGGATGTCTCCTAACGAGTGGTTCCCAAATTCCCAGTAAGGAAACATGTTTGGAACCTTTCGATATTGTTTGATTGTATTTTTTCTGTTGGAATATCGTTCAAGTTGTGTTGATTATTTTAATATCAACATTATACTGCTTCCAAATCTTTTCTGAGACATATTCTTATATTGTTGTTTTTTGCCCATTTGATTTATATTTGAGAAAGCTTAGATTTTTCCAAACCTAAATCGAAAATCAAATCAACTGCGCGTATAAATCCTTCCAGAAAATCCCGTACCTGCATTCCTGACCTCTAGACTCTGCCACTTGTCGGCCAGCAAACAGCTTAGTTACATACACAATAAAAAGACATCGGGCAACACCGGAAGCAATCAATTTCAGCCACAATAGACTCAATGTAGGAAGGTTAAGGATCAATCGGAGTACAATGCCGCTAACCTTCGGGTTCAGTTAAAATGATCACGGACTTACGTCGTATGATATAAAAGTGTCTTCTTTAATCTTTTAAGGAGTTATTTTTTAGACCATTGTCTTTTGAGGATTAAGTGTGATTAATCCCCCTCTTTATTTGCAATAGTTTTTGCATCTAGGTACAGTTGTTTTTTTTATCTTTTCTCTTTCTTAACATGGGTTTGCTACCCACCGGCGGCTTGTTCAAGGGTTTCTTAGTTCTCATTCTATAATGATGTTATTTATAATAACAGACATCCATTCACCAGTTTTTTTCCAACGACACAAAATTTAAAACCTTGAAGTTGTAACTGACTTAAAAGTTTCCAAATATTGATATAGGACGGGATTATAAGAACAGGTACAAACCTGAACAAAAAATGCCTACTCTCAATTCTAAATTCATATTCAAAAAAATAATCCTAACCTGTTCAGCCAGGCTAAAAACTTTTTTGACTTGATCACCTTGAATTTTTTCCTGTTTCCTTATGTTAAAGTCTTAAAATAGCGCTATTATAGCACGTGATGATAGTGTTTGCGTAATATTTAATAAATTTGTATCCAAATTGAAATTCGTAAAGCCTTATAAATACAATTTTCTTTAAAGGTCATGGAATATTAATTAGTACAGAAATCTAGAATTAGTTAACACCGATCCATTCGTTATTCAGCTGTTTCAACTTGACTTCTCAATGTCAACTCCAAACTAAGACTTTTTGAAAACGATAATATTGACTTTGAAAATGAAGCAATAACACAAATATAAAGAGCAGAAGATGGCGTTAAATAGTCCATGGATGAAAATTAAGTTGTTACTATTTCGCTCTTTATTGAAGGCAGAACCGTTGCGGGCAGCGGTGTACCGCGCATTTAGGCGGCCGGCCGCGAAACCGCTGAGCAAATGCGCAAAACCTTGAACACAGTTTACGTCGAACTGCGGTGGCATTGTTGGTCGTTTGCAGTGGCTGTGGTTGGCCGATCCACCGCCATACCGAACGACCATTCCACGACCACCGATAGGCAGTTTTGTTGAAAATAACGATGGAAAATGGACCTGTTAATTCGAGGCTTTCGTGGTGAGGATTGGGTATCTGCTACAATTGATTTTGAAGCTCGTTGCAATCTCCTGAAAGCTTTAGGTTTCATCAGCTCCAATTCCAATGTTAGTTTCAACTTTATGTCCTATATCTTATCTGATATCACTGCATTTTTCTTTTTGAAACATGTTTCTATCAGAAAGAGATAATTTGAACTTGCTAGGCAAGCACACTTAAGCAATAAAAAAGTTTACTGCAAAGCTTGTGCAGCAAAAATGGGGAACGGGGAAGACCTAAGAGTCAAAAGCAAAACCATCATAATTAACGAACTAGAATAAAATAATGTTGTTTCCATTAATAATAATTAACACATCTCTATGAACAACAAACAACTAGCAGATGACGTTGAAATTATTAACAAGTAAATAGTAACAGTCAACAAATATTGTAATTACTACTCAATTATGTTTATTAACACTACACTTGAAACAATAAGGAGCCAAACATGTGCGTTGCAATAAGGAAAGGAAACAAATTAATATGTTGTGCAATATGCTGAGAAAACATATGCCATTCACGAACAACAACTCTGAAATATACTTGTTAGGTTTACTTTGGTGCGAAGTGTAAGCGATGGCGTATTCTTAATTTAACTTTGGTCTTCCTTGACTTTCTTTAAAAGCGTTTCAGAGTTATCTACTTGTGTTGGACAAGCAATTTCGTTTTATTTTTATCGTATGTCATTATCGTCTCCGTCTATCTCATTTTAATTATTCCTTGTTTTTCCTATATTGGGGTCACTCTCGATAATTATCATTGAGATGATATTGCCCTATTATCTGTATCGTATTATAATGCCTCTGATATCTTCAGATCGAACTAGCTTTTTACAACAATTTCATCAAACCCTTTGCTGTATTTTCCTTATTCTTCTAAAAGTCAATCATCATGATAATTTTCATGCCCTTACCCAAATTTATTTGGGGTTGGCGCACATGTCTTCTTCTTTAATAGGTACTTCTTTATTTATCCTCTTCTCAAAAACCAAAGATATTATATCAGCAACATCGCTTATTTCATCTCTTCATTAGACGCCCTTAGGGCCTAGACAAGTGTCATTCGATTTCAGCGATGTCGATGGTCGAAATGCCAAAGTGTAAGGTCACGTGATATTTCGATAGCGCTTGACATTCCTATACATTCTTGACATTTTCCAATCGCTATGACGACGCTTTTGTTGATAGAGCCTCTTATTACGTTTAATATCTCGCTTATTCCACCATTTGTGACTAAATGTCCCTGAAATTCTTCTACTCCGCTCCCCTCATCCATTGCACCGCCGCCGCCGCACCATCACACCCGGCTCGCTCAAGAATAGCCGTGGGCCAACGTGGTGGTACCTACACGTGTGTCGCTATGACTGCCACTTGTGTAATCCATGTCTACTACGGCTACATGTGTTCTCCTGACCTTAGAATTAATATGACGTATGACAATAGGAGATAGCTGGGACTTATTATCCTTTGGTTTTGAACTTGCATCGAGTATGTATAACTTTTCTTCCCAGATATATTCTTCTCTTTTCTGGCTAGGCATATTCACATGAACTGGAAATTAATATGACAAGAGTATTCGTAAGTTGCACTCAGCACCTTTTTGTCTTGAACTTCTTGTCGATTTTACTCGAAATTTCGTTTCACCTTTCCCTGGCCTTGAAATTGTCGAATTGCATTTGAAAATGTGTAATTGCATATTGCATTATTATTATAGCTACGACTGCCACCCACTTTTATATTTCGTATTAGAACTTGTATTCGCTTCAAAATAGTCAGTCACGTCATATTCATCTGCACTGCATATGGGTATCATACTGGTTGGACAGCTATTCGAGTGAAGTTCTTGACCTGCACAACTTCTAGTGAATTAAAGCTTGTGTTACGTCATATATCGAAAGACCACACATTCGTTACATTCCAAATGATTTCTGTTTCTGACAAAACTATCAGAAAAAAGAACATTCTATTCTTACCCGGATCCCACACGTTTCTTCCCTAAAATATTTTGTACATATACACCCGCTATATCAAAAACAATTCCCAACCCACAGTATCAAGTATCTTTGACCTGCTATTCTAAATCGGGAGAGGAAAGAATAGAACTATCCGTATCGGGGCTTCAATGCCATTGATAGTAGTAGTGTAGTAGATTGTGGAATATCGAATGTGTCCCGTAGGCCCGTAGTAGTTTCACGTTGCATCGTAGTAAATGATTTGAATGTAGTTTGTAATGGAAATAAATTATATGAAGAGTATTTTGCAGCTAATTTAAGCTTCGATAAAACTCATGATTGGTTATTTAGTAACTAGTTGAGTGAAAGAAGACAAAGGAGCAGAAATAATACAGAAGAAAGACCTTGCAAATTGTATGAAGTAAATGAAGTTAAATATTTAGTTGTTATTGATATTTTGTTATTAGCCTATAATGTTCCACTGATGAGCAAATGCCTATATGGAATAATTGAAGATACTCCAAATTAAAAAAGGATAAAGCACACTCTTTATCTCGATCGCGCGCAGAATGAAGCCTACGCTACAATGGAACGATTCTGTTTATTACCTACTTTTAAACCATTAGTTTTATGATCGATCTTAGATTTTGTTTAATTTGAATGTTCTTTAAGACTGTAAGTTTCATAAAAACAGAAAAATATTTTTACATAAAACAATCCGATATAATTATTTTGAATCTTTCTTCCTAGAATGAAATATATATACCAGCAAATCTGTTTGCATTAAAATATAATTTAGTACGGCTAATAAACTTCAGTATCAATAAATGAAGCTACAATGCGTTTGCCAAGCGAAATAGTTAAAATAACAAAATGTCTTGTGTGATAATTTACGAGCTTTTCTACAATTATTACTGTCTGGATAGTTGTCGTCTTCACTATGCTTATTTTTGGATAGTCGGTCAAGTGTGAGCCGGGAATTAGTCTACATGTCGAGGTTTGTTTATTCTGTTTGTAGTTTCTTTATCTCATCAATTTATTGTCTTAGATTCGCATAATTTTCAATGCTGTCAGTCAGGTATTAAAAATTAATTATGGTAATATATCGTAGCCACAAAATCAAAACCAATCTAGCTCTCTGTCTACAATCGTTACTTCTTCTCTATCATTCAACTTCTCAGGTCATCATTATTTATTTATTTATTTAAACTTCATGTACAATAGTGGTACATGAAGTCAACATATTTGGGTTAAAAAGAACAACGTTGTGAACGGGTACAAAAAAATATTTAAAAACTTGGATACGAAATGTATATACTTACATATATATTAATAATACACATATAAAAATAAAATAAACTAATAAATACCGATAAAAAAATGAGATACCTATTAATAAGTATTAGCACTAAACTTCTGTCTCTAGATGAGAGCTATTTAGTCTGACTCAAATAGTTGTCACGAACTTTTCTTTTAAAAGAGAATTTGCTTTCAGCCTTTTTAATGCCAAAATCTTTCGTCAAGTTAGAGATGAGTCCCCCTCACAGGTTCCGCACACACTCCATGTTCTATCTTAAAACACTCTTCTTACTTATTCATTTCCAATCTCTCTACCAACTTCTTCAGCTACGAACAATAATGATTAACGTTAAAATCCAATTAACAACCAGCAGTCCCGTCATCAAAAATAACTAATACCAGAATAAAACACAATAAATTAACCGCCAACCAACTAATATTAATGTGTAGAACAGAAATTCACAAATCTTTGGCACAAAACACTATCGGGGTTGCAAGACTGCAAATATAATTTATTAATGTTGCCAGTACAAAATATTCTATGTAAACGATTAGTATCTGTGGAATACCGTTCTGTCGTAGTCTGTGATTCATTCTCCTTCGGGCCATATTTATGGGGACTCTGTACATGCTAAGTATTATTAGATATTATGGTAGGAGTATGGGTTTACCTCTGTCAGTTTTAACGTGATGAAAAATGGTGCAACTTGTGTTGGCAATGCTGTTTATCATCGTAGTTTCAGTTGTTCAATAAAAGACTGTGCATTGTCTTATTTGGCGTATATTTTTCTTTTTAATATGTGGTGGGCAGGTCATGCAATGTCGAAGATTATTATTAAACTAGCTTCTGCCCGCGGCTTCGCCCGCGTGAAAAGTGTTTTATCATCCCAAAGGAATACAAATTATCTTATGTTCTTCCCAAGGTCTCAAAGTATTTCCATGCCGAATATCATCTAAATCGGTTCAGTAACACACACTCACAAACTCATAAACTTTACCGCTTTATAATATTAAGTATAGATTAAGAACAAACGTACTTAATTCTTTTTCGAAATATCCAAATTTTTCAGTGGCTTCTGTTAAGAAACTTTCACCCTTTCGTCACAGTAAAAGAAACAAAGAAAAACAATACAAAAGTTATGAAGCCATGGAAACTCGAATTTTCTAGACATTCTTGCTTAACATTCTGGTGACGCAAACATAAACGTTTCGAAAGATTTTTGCCGAAGTAACGTGACATAACTTCATACCTATATTTCTAAAGGGTTAAGCAGATATTGTGACCTCATTGCCGGGCACAAATCCAAATATTGGGCTACTTCTGAGAAAGGTGAACGGCAGATTTTGTACTGCATAATTTTTTTGTTGTTCGGTTATAGAATTTGTACCACTTATTAAGGCAACTTAGCAATATTTTCATGTAATTTTACTATTTTTGGAACTTCGGATTAATTAATAATATCAATAAGAAGGTTTTAATAAACAAACGTAATAAAATCGTACACTAAACGCAGTTATGTTTTTAAAAGTCGCCTTATGTAAAATAACACAAATATTTTAATGATAATTAATTATTTAGAAATAGAAATAACATTAAATAAAATCAATCTCATCATTATCATCCGCTGCTGGACATAGGTAACAATTGAAAACATTTACTTTACACATTATGTGATATTTACCTATATGTAACAATCTACATTGGTACACTAGTTCATATCCTTATAAAATAAAACTAGTTATAACTTTTACTTCCCAAATTCTGAAAACCTAAGAATTTAAAAAGATATTATCTATACTAGTCTAACTATCAATTAAAACAAAAAATATCCCAAAATACGAAATTTTACTGGCGGTACGAAATTCCCATACAATCCTGCCGTTTGCCTTTCTGATAAAATAACCGAATAACACTTTGCCCAATCCGGAAATCGAATCCAGTAAAACCTAAACCGCTCTTTCAAATGTCTTCTGCACATTCTGAATATCCTTCCCTAGTAATACCAACATAATAACTTATAAGTTAAGGTAGCCGAGCACCATTAATTACGTGGCACTGTTGTCCGCGTGATAACGTTATCTATTCAGGTCGCGGTTACGCCTTAACTGGCAACCCCAAATCCGCTTGATCGATCATGGTAAACAACCTATTTTGATAATGATATCTTTGCTTCAAAATATCGGCTTCCGCTTGGAAATATTTATTGTTTTAAAGCATTTTTTTTCTTTTATTTAAGAGGTGGCAATGAGAAAGAGTTCAAAATTATTGCTTCTTTCGTGTATGTATAGTTGATGTAAAACCCTATAATACGTAGCAATTTGTAGTTGGAAAGTCAAAAAAGTTATTTTTATTGAAAAGTAAGTTCAATTTCGGAAGTCGGTGTTCCTATTTTGTCAATGAGCAAGGGTAAACGTTAAGGCCCAACGTAATACCAGAATTGATTACCCGAATAACTTGAACATAACCGGTGAAATGAGAGTGTACCACAGTGAACTGTACACATCTACGTACCTCTTTAAAGCGTACCGGTGTGATTTTATGTTGTGAAATTGCGTATACAATAAACAGACATGCGATTGCAGCAATCCCGAGAGATTTGCCGTTGTTTATTGAAGAGTTCTGTTGTATATCTCCGAAGTTCTTCATCAGATCTTCACCAAATTTAAATGGGACCACATGAGAAGTATCAGCTTTCAAATAAAAATCGGTTCACCTAGTAAAAAGTTTAGAAGAGACACACATAAAAAATACAGACGAATTGAGAACCGCCTCATTTTTTTAAATATCAAATATAATAAAATAAAAAAATCGATATATTCAGACCAAAACCAAGCAACCAAACGACTAAGTATATTTTAACATTATGAAATTTTCCTAAATAACAGTAGAAGGCAAGAGTAAAGTGACATTTCAGTAGCATTCATTCATTCATTATTATATAATCATACATTTTGAACTTTTGATCATCATGTATCGCTGATAGAAATTAGAATGACATTTTAGAGAAAGCTCAAGTGAGTAAAACGCCTACGAAACTAACTTGATACAACCGAGAACTTCAGGAAAAACAATTTCACATTATTGTTTTTCTCGTTCCATTTTTAAAACCGACACCTTTTCATAAACGTCATTTCACCGTCAGTTGACGTCACAAGATACATAAAACATGGTGCACACCTGCGAGTCTTCTCTCAAAGATGTAATAAACAAACTTACATCATAACAGAATGCAAAATTAGATGGATGAGACATTTATTGACTACCTACTGGATTTTCTACAGACTACATTGACCTTTGAAAATACCTATTGTTAGATGTAGTAAGGTCATTTTTATCAGTAGGTAGTAGATATCTGTCTTAGAAATTTATTCAAAGGATTGTGAATTTAAGTATCTACAAAATATTTCTTAATAAAATCAATGTATTTCTTGGTAGTATAGATAAACAATATTCAATGAGAGTTATTGAAGTTAGTTTGACAGTTAAAACGTAGCGAAATGGCGGGAAAGGCAACCTATTATTTTACTTTATGATTTCTGATCGCTTAGTAAAGAATTGAAAAGAAATACAGAGACACGAAAAATAATAAACCATTTCGCTACTAGTAAATAAATTCAAAATTATACAATCCGCGATATTTATCACAAACATCTCGTGACGGACGTCTCGTAAATAAAATTTATTCACCTGTCGCATCATGGCTGGCCGATAGATGCAAACCATCGGGAAGTCTGGATGTATTCCCTTAGGTTAAGACATCGTGTATGGGCAGGTCGGTGGGTACAGTCGTGCAAATGAAATAACATAAATTATTCGATACACTGGGTTTATTTAAATAGTTCACAGTTACAATCTTGCTCACTAATATTACTGATCGATACTGATTCTACAAAGTCTTAGCTCCAAGGCGGTCAATACTCAACCCTTATATTCGGTGTCCCCACCACACAGGTCGTTAGAGGAAGCGCGCCACAGCGTAGTGTTCTTGATTTGCCGACAGGTGGCGTGCTCGTGATTTGTTTTGACGTCCGTACTATTGACTAAACCCGACACGGCCATCCTGCGATACAGGCGTCCTCGTCTGTTCCTCATTGTCAGGTTTTAACAGTGTATCGAATCATGTGGAAATCCTCAATGGATGTCCTCAGCCCTTGGGGAAAGCTGAGGGGTCTGTCAGACTCTTACTGACTAAAACCACATGGTGTTCTCTAGGCCGTAATTCCTATTGAGAGGCGAGCGTGGAACACAGCACGTCGCCTTCTCGGGCCTCTCTCAGGTGACAGACTCCCCAAATCTATCACCCGCAGGCATTATCTTCTTGTCCTTGCTCCATGCGATCTCATGTCGTGTTGCGCTACACGTTCTTAGTCCACTCCGTTCTACCAGTCTCCCATCATACAAGGGAAGTTTTCTGAAACACACAAAATCTCCACACAGTATTCGCTCGTCCAATCCTGACTCATACTCTAGGTGAGTGAGGAAACATTTTGCATAGTTACATATCGAAAGGATCACTGGTCTAGGTATTTCTTTACAACAGAAAACCCCTACAGTTACAATCAAGCTGGTCTAAATCGTCACCCACCAATGCAGGTGAGATTCCTGCAGCACCTCTAAAGAATCACTGGTCTAGGTATTTCTTTACAACAGAAAACCCCTACAGTTACAATCAAGCTGGTCTGAATCGTCACCCACTAAAGCAGGTGAGACTCCTACAGCGCAGTTACAGTCAAGCTGGTCTGAATCGTCACCCACTAAAGCAGGTGAGACTCCTACAGCGCAGTTACAGTCAAGCTGGTCTGAATCGTCACCCACTAAAGCAGGTGAGACTCCTACAGCGCAGTTACAGTCAAGCTGGTCTGAATCGTCACCCACTAAAGCAGGTGAGACTCCTACAGCGCAGTTACAGTCAAGCTGGTCTGAATCGTCACCCACTAAAGCAGGTGAGACTCCTACAGCGCAGTTACAGTCAAGCTGGTCTGAATCGTCACCCACTAAAGCAGGTGAGACTCCTACAGCGCAGTTACAGTCAAGCTGGTCTGAATCGTCACCCACTAAAGCAGGTGAGACTCCTACAGCACAGTTACAGTCAAGCTGGTCTGAATCGTCACCCACTAAAGCAGGTGAGACTCCTACAGCACATTTACAGTCAAGCTGGTCTGAATCGTCACCCACTAAAGCAGGTGAGACTCCTACAGCACAGTCACAGTCAAGCTGGTCTGAATCGTCACCCACTAAAGCAGGTGAGACTCCTACAGCGCATCACAGATCAACACCCACAACAGCAGGAGTGATCTTGACATCCCATTTACAAAAATGATCATCTTCCACAAAAGTAGAAAAGACCACATACTAATTGATCATTCCAAAGATTCTATTATAGCTTCGAAATTATCTACACTTAAGGTGCGAGAGCATATGGAAAATGTTTCCTCCGACTCCGAGGGCGTATTATTAATTACAGGTACAAAAGACATACCGAACTCATCATCTGTCGTCACGGTCCATTCATCATCATCATCACCATCACTTTCGCAAATTTCCAAATAACCTTCTTGCCCTTTAGGTACTTACTTAAATTTTACTACCCTTAAATTTTTATTAGCAATTTTATAAATTCTGTTAATCAAAATTAGAATACCAAAATTATTTAAATTTTCGTAATGAGGGCTTGACGATTCGAACGTCATCAACATTAACATGGTGACCTCACCTCTGGCGTGACTATGTGAGTTTACCTTCTTTCAACGTCATAACTCAAAATGAACCTTCTGCAAGGTCTCTAACATAAACATGAACATTCACGCCAGACATAGTGTCACACAGACTTACAGGTGCCATACAGGCCTTCAGTTGACACACAGGCTCACAGTTGCCACACAGGTCAACAGCTGCCACACAACGCTCGGCTACTCCTGACCAAAATAGATCATTGGGTTCGTGAAAATAGGGAAATTTTAGAACTCTACTCTTTAACTGAATCATTACCCTGGGCCATGTACCACAAATCGATCCAAACAAACTTTAAAAATTCTGCTGCTGCAAAAACTGTCAAGCTTAAAGAAACCCTCGAGTAAAATCTTCAACGCCACGGCCCTCTAGCCGACCAGCAATTGTATTGCTCTCACAACGGTCTCTAGACCCCGACCTCCACCAGAATCCACTGGTACGGTAATCATAATACATTCGATAGACTGAATTACTAGACACTTTAAGCTTGCTCATCATCATCAAAATTCCCTTAACATCAACATCGACTGGTACATGACCCGTTGGCATCTTCCCTAACCTACCGCGTGCATACTTGTAGGTCCTAAGCGTTCCTATTTAAAGCTTTCATTGTATAACTATCACTGTCCTGTCATAATAACCTATCGCGGACTTAATAAAGGGCCCATTTAGTTTTCACACTAGAGTTTCCCACACAACACTATTGATTAGAAAAAGATCCGACGATCAACAACTAAATAAAGTTATTGTAACATTTCCGTTAATCTTTACCATAATTCAAAGGCAAATGCATATTCAACGACACCTCTTCGTAGACCCATCGCCACATGTTACTCATGAGGGGCGGTCCAGAATTTGTCGCATGAGTAGACATGTTAATCAGATTTGGTTTCACTACCACTGTCATCAACTATGATGTCTAATTCTCAAGGAACTTGGTGATCGAGGATCCTTCCCAAAAGATTCGCACTTTTTACTCAAAGATTTACATACCGACTGCTAACAAAAGGGAAACAACTAACCCTGATAATATTAAGGAGCTTCACGAATTAATTCGGATCAAAATCTTTAAAATTAAATATCAACAGTAACCATTTACTATCGCTCACTACCTCAGTTTTTATGTAAGGAAAACGATCGCGAGATCTACTGCTATCCTAATGTTACTTTGAAAGTAAGCAAGTGAATTCAGATCTGAAGACGGTGGTTGTAAATCGTGACGCAACATAAGATTTGTTCTGAATACACGTAAATGACCAGTACCGTTACTAACTCGATACAATTGCGATGGCCCTACGTAATTACTAACTGGCTTTGTTACTGAAAATCTCCTTCTTATGGGATATCTCATCCTAAAGTTCGTATTGAACCAAATCTTGAAACTGTACTGCCAATAGTAAACTCATTACCTAACTACTTGCTTTTTACAAGTGTGTCTTAATTACCTAGTGATAGTGCTAGATATAACCACTACCAATTCAGTGATCAAACATGAACACTTAAAACTCGAAATAGCATCTCTTCAGTAGAGAACTTTCCACCTCACTATCGAAATAACATGGAAGCGACTCACCGAGTATTCCATTTCAAACTTGCGCTCTCCCAACCTCAAACTGCTAGTCTGCCGTTCCTCCTAACCTCTAAGATGCTCAGCCAGGTCAGCCTTCGCACACAGCATCTGAACTTCTAGCAGCAGCAGAGGCTCCACTGCGACACAATATGGTATCTGAAACATGAAAAACACTACGAGAGTACTTGTTAACACGGTTATCTTAACCATACACAGTTTTGATGGAAATTAACCGGTGTAGTAACCTAAACCGGCACGGCAAAATGGGTTATTATGAACACTGAACGTGAATGCAGAGACCCTGTCCAAAACATGAACCACACATTACAATGTCCCAAGTGCCCAGGTAGGTATTCTAACTTCCAAACAATGATAGTCAGCCAAGGCCAGTCAAGGGCTACCGCCAGTGATCATGAAATTACAACCTAACACGGGCCCGTGTTAGGCAATAAGGCCGACCCCGACGATCCCTTGACCGCCAAAAAACCAGAATTTTGAATAATGAACACTCTTGGCCATAGTCAATAACAAAATGAAAACGACTCACCAGATTGGCTTAAAGATCCATGTGTATGGATCTTTCCACACGTCCACACGCTCCTCCTTGACCTGTCCAGCTCCTTGGTTGTTGCTAGCTTCCTTGCTGCTCCGTTCTAGACTTTATTTTTTTTTATTCTAGACTGAGGGTAGTCGCAGAAACGAACCACTACGTTTTTTTTTTCTCAACTGACACCGCATTTTTTTGCAAGAATGTAACCGCCATTTTCACTAGCATTGTTTTTACGTGTGATCTCATAAGCACGACCGAATCCCACTTCTGATGTCGCATCATGGCTGGCCGATAGATGCAAACCATCGGGAAGTCTGGATGTATTCCCTTAGGTTAAGACATCGTGTATGGGCAGGTCGGTGGGTACAGTCGTGCAAATGAAATAACATAAATTATTCGATACACTGGGTTTATTTAAATAGTTCACAGTTACAATCTTGCTCACTAATATTACTGATCGATACTGATTCTACAAAGTCTTAGCTCCAAGGCGGTCAATACTCAACCCTTATATTCGGTGTCCCCACCACACAGGTCGTTAGAGGAAGCGCGCCACAGCGTAGTGTTCTTGATTTGCCGACAGGTGGCGTGCTCGTGATTTGTTTTGACGTCCGTACTATTGACTAAACCCGACACACCCATAACCGACGCCATATTTATTTTGTAATAAAACAACGTAAAATGGTATCGCAAGAATTACAACCGACGTAAATCATTGCTCTGAAAACAAACAATGAATTGTAGAAAATGTAAATACTGTATATTAATGGGTAGTCACAAGAAATGTGTTACGGGATTTGACGCATTGCCAAAAAGATCAAAGGGGCGACCTTGGGGAACGCATGCGTTGATAAACAAGACGGTACTGTGCACCCTGTATATTAAATTACGGATTTTCCAGAAATCCAGACGAGTCATATTATTTATGAGCTATAATAAACACGTCTAGGTTTCTTCCTGTACACAGGTGAGTTTACACCCTTATCCAGAACATCTTTATGTCTAGTAAGACAACATTTAGTTATACACCCCATGGAATAAATGTCCACCCAATATTTATTTCCGTGCGGGAATAGAAGTTTTCGTAGCCATAGATAATATAATACTAGCATACAGATGCCTCATCCTTTACAAAGAAAACGTGCCGACGTAACTAGCGTTTTTCATCTGATTATACCGATTATTTTTTGTAAATAGATCGCGTTCGGTACCGTTCCACGGCCATAGATAGATCACCATCTATATCCGTGGAACGGAACCGAACGCGATCGATGTACAAAAAATTATCAGTATAATCAGTAAAGTTCTTCGGCACGGTTTCTTTGTATGGGTTGAGACATCTGTATGCTAGTATTATATTATCTGTGTCGTAGCACATCAGTCAATAACTTGATTACTGCGTCAACTATGCCGTCAAACTGCCGAAAACTTGGAAAAATCTGAAAGGAGAAGATAGAAAAATCTTCTTTCTCCAGTCCGTGTTAGTTATTTAAACAATCGTCGACAATAAATAGAACTTAAGTGTCCGCCGACATTAGGGCTTTACGAAAGGATTATGATCCCTCTCGGTGTTAGATCCCAAAGACAATTAAATAAAGCCTAAAGCCAGTTACACAAGTTGAACAAAAGCGGTGTTCCCGGGAGCGGGCAACTTGCGGCCGGGACAAAGGTCTTTTGTTTATGGCTAATGTACGGCCTGCTTTGTCACTGCGGCTAAATTTTGACTTATTGTCGTTGAGCAATGTGACAGTGTGTTCTCAGCTCGAATTTGGAACATTCCGATGCTTTGCTCTCGATATATTTTATTATAAGGGCTGACGAAAAAGAGTAAAAAAATCTCTGTATTGGTTTTTTTTTCTGCCGTGTCATATTTCCTTTTTCCGAGCGAAAAATACTCTAATTTAAACGAATTTTCTGTCCATTGTCTTTTTATAAACCAATACTTTAGATGACACTTAACGCCCACTTGTCGGTTTTAAGTTGTTATAAATTGGCTCTTAAGAAGCGTAGAGGCGCTTGAACACTTTGTTAGGAAAATATATTTTGAAAGACATTTTATAGCTCATAAGAAAGAACAAAACAATATTGCGGCATTCCAATTTCATCAATACTATAATAATATGCGAGATAGTATTTCTACCAAATATACCCATTTTTAGTAAACAAAAAACAACTATCCTGCTGCCTACGTCCATACATCGATCTCTATGAAAAGATCTGCAATCATTCTTATCCCATTTAAAATATCTCCTTACAAATAAAGATTGCGTAACAACATAATAATAGAATTCTGTTACGTCCAATTTTTGAGCCCCAAAAATATTATATTTCATACTTTCAAAACTCATAGACCCATAAAATATGTGTTTTGAAGCCCCAGCTGTCTTCCGAATGTCTACTTAACATGGAATGCATTCAGTTAGTTAAGTGAGGCGAAGAATATTATATTTTTCTAATAATAGGATTTGAAAAGGAGAGTATTGCATATCATCCAATTTATAAGAAGTAACTACTTGTTATGGCCGTTTGAATGTACAACTTACACAAGACGAACTTTTATAGAACTTAAATAGTTCCTTAAGTTTTATTTCAAAGAAAATTTTTAAAACCCTGCAGAGAGAAATTGACATTCAATATGTCAGAATGTAAAAAGTCATTAATCTTAAACCTTAAAATAAGTAATCCATTATGTGATACGATAGTGTATAATCTTGCCTTGGTTTGATAGATTGCAATTCATTTTTGTTACCTACTAAATAGACCTTTCCAATTTCGTCAGTGAATCTAGATTTTAATCCGCATTTTTTCAACCATCAGTGTATAATCCTGCCTCGGTTTGATAGATTGCAATTCATTTTTGTTACCTACTAAAGAGACCTTTCACATTTCGTCAGTGCATCTAGATTTTAAACCGTATGTTTTCAACCATCAGTGTATAATCTTGGCTTGGTTTGATAGATTGCAATTCATTTTTGTTACCTACTAAAGAGACCTTTCACATTTCGTCAGTGCATCTAGATTTTAAACCGTATGTTTTCAACCATCAGTGTATAATCTTGGCTTGGTTTGATAGATTGCAATTCATTTTTGTTACCTACTAAAGAGACCTTTCACATTTCGTCAGTGCATCTAGATTTTAAACCGTATGTTTTCAACCATCAGTGTATAATCTTGGCTTGGTTTGATAGATTGCAATTCATCTTTGATACCTACTAAAGAGACCTTTCACATTTCGTCAGTGCATCTAGATTTTAAAACGTATGTTTTTAACCATCAGTGTATAATCTTGCCTTGGTTTGATAGATTGCAATTCATTTTTGTTACCTACTAAAGAGACCTTTCTCATTTCGTTAGTGCATCTAGATTTTAAACCGTATGTTTTCAACCATCAGAAGGACGTATTACGTATCATGATATGGGGTCAATCACTGAACTGAATATTTGGAGTAAACATGTCAAATCATACTGTAATCCCAAAGTTTGACAGGTTTTTAGACTACAGTAGTTTGATAAATCAACTTCAACTTATTTCGAAAATTAGGGTAGGTAGGTATAGTCATCCAGGGAGGGAGACATAGTTGGTAGGTTGGACCCCTTGAGTTTTTAGACTCTGTTAATATACTTCAAATTCAAAATCAAACCAGAAAGAACAACCAAAATATTCAGACAATTTCACAATTAATTTATAGTAAAAGTAGGTTATGTTAGCGATATATACAGGGCGCATCCGAGCGTGTGTAGCCATCGCGAGCGATCGCACGCCGCTGTATCCACGGCACTATACTCATCTTCGCATCGTTTCATTCACATTACTATTTGTAACACAGTTTCACGTTTCGTTAGTTATAAATTGATGTTTTTTGCTTCGCAATTGTTAAAGATTTTTTGTCATATTGTTTGTAGTAGCCGGATTAGGGTTTCTTTTGTTTTCATTTTGTTCTAATGTAAGTTGAAGTCTTCTTAAATTGACTAGCCGCAAACTATATAGTGCTAATGTTCATTATTATATGCCCAAATTACACAACATACCATAAATACATGGTTATATTTCAAATAACGGTTATTGCTAGCAAGAAAAATAGTCTTACTCAACCGTAGCAAGCAAAGTACATCATTGTAGGGCACGAATTAACAGCGCAACTCAACCGGTAAACCGCTATTTATACTACAAACACATCGAATCACTGTAAATAAGCCTTATTACCCCATGTAATAGCTAATAACAGCACCTAACGTGTAATTTCGAATTTTCTATTTCCAATCTTAAAATTATGAAGCGCAATCGGGTACAGTTCGCCTAATTTTAGTTTGAATTGACCAATCGTAGCGCTGAGTTTGAAAAGGAAGATGCTGTTGAGATAGATGGGCCTCTTTACCTTGTTACTCTTTATGTTCGTCGGTTATTTCTGGCCAGTTTTGCGCTGGTTTATTAAAGAAATCTTTATAAGGAATAATATTGGTTATGGCTCTAGTTTTTGTAAAAATGGCTGATGAAACACCTACTCGCTTGTTATAATAGCGTTGCTTATTATGTTTCTTATCTTCCATTATATTATTCCAGAAATCTCGGCTAGGCATTTTGTAGTTTTCATCTTTTTATTGCTTCTTCAATGGGATCCACTTACGATAAAGTTGGAAGTATCAACCAGAAACGAGGTTAATCTTTGTAATCCTTAGTTTTCTTTTACTAGAAGAGAATGTCGAGAAATATAGGAGATCCAATTTCATTAAATTCCATATAAGTACCTTTTAGTTGGCATCCTTATTCCGGGCGAACCACAGAATTTTGTTATCTTAATTTTGCTAGGAACACTGAGTCTAGAAACGCTCTACATTTTTGAAACTGTTGCCTTATCAAATTCTAAACCTTACTTACAAATCATTAGTCACCAAAGCTAAAGTATCCAATTTTTTTTACCAAGTACCTTCCTTCAGCCGTGTGTTTTCTGCCCCCTTTATCTTCTGGACTACCAGTAACAAGGGGTAAAAAGAAACTTTTTTTCTTCAAATACTGGAATCCGATTATACTCATCACTTCAGCTGCTTCTGATGGCTTTGCTCTTGCATTATCACAATACGTAACCCTTCGAAAGATTTGACTGTCTTCATACACTGAAGCAGCTCTGTAGTATCTTTATTATGTCCAATCTTAGGAGTTTTCCAGATCATGCCCCCAAGACGTGAGACTCTTCTCCTTGAATACTCTGTAATCACTCATCCTTGTCTTCTAAAGTCCTAATCTCTTCCTTATTCTCTTATGATTCCACTCCTCCAAGTCTCTTTTCTCCCGTGCTCAAGTCTCGTCTCCTTCCAGAGCTACCGCGGTCGCAAGCCCCTCGGAGGCACAGCGGGAGTGGCAGGCGCCGGAGTGCCCGGCGTGGCAGCAGCTGCATCGCCCAGCCCTGCGCCCCAAGCACCGGCAGCGCCCAGCCCGTCCCCGGCAACCACGCCAGCGATGAAGCAGGAACATCCTAGCCAGCCCATGGTAAGGATCTATTCAGTATTTCTTCGGCGAACGTGCAGGAATATGAGCCTTATTATGTTCCATTTCTGGACCCGCGTGGTAGATTATGGCCCATGCCCTCTCAGAGAGGAGGCCTGTGTCCCAGCAGTGGGCACATTATAGGCTAGTTGCTCCGAGACAAGTGAAATTCTATCAACGAAACCGTGGCGATAGCGACTGAAATGCCAAATACTTATGGTTTAATCAAACACTATTGAAATGTCACGTGTCAATCCCTTACATTTTGGCATATCAACCATTGCCTTCGCTGACATCGAAAGACACTTGTCAACAGCCTCCAAACGGCAGAAATGAATGAGGAACCAGGTGTAATATCCTCCGTAAACAACAAACCGAAAAAAAAGTACTCTAGGAAAAAGTTCCTAGTGTGGGGCTACGTTGTTTTAAAAAAAATATCTAAAAAGACATAATACTAAATTTCTTAATTACTTTCTTATAAGAACTGAATTTATTATGGACCATCTAAAAATACCAGACCTTTATCAATTTATCGGCTACCTCAACTTAAACCAATTTGCTGTTTGCAAAAGCTTTACCATACAGTAAAAGTCTCCTAATCCAATAATGGCACATAAATGAATAAAACCTCCGTCAAAGAACCGTTATGCAGATTCATTGCATTCTCGCGTCCATTTTAGTTAAAGGAAATGATAGAACCAATTTAGCGTGTTCCAGTCAATTTTCATCTAGGACTTGATTAGGTTCTGCGCTTGAATTAAGACCTAGGATTAACGTTAGTGGTTTTCATCTCTAGCGAATGTTATTATGCAATTTAATGTAATGCTAATTTTCTCTTTAGATAAAAATATGAAATATCTCTTAATAGTTTTTATTACAGAATTTCAATTAATCCAATAGAATACGATTAACTATTTCGTTTACTATATACTTATCGGTATTTTTATTTGCATGTCAACCTTGCTATACTCGTAAAACATATTTAACAGCTCGAGCAGCGTCATAAAATTTATCTGTTTTCGTAGTTTGTTTGAATACAACTGCAATTATTGTAAATAGCCGACATCATTGAGTTATTCTGTCAAAAAAAAATAATACTCCAATAACGTGGTACTATGATAATTAATTTAATCGTAATGTTTACTGACTTGTCGACGTTAAATTAAATGACACATTCGCTCGCCTTTATCCACGAAATTAACATTTTGGAAATAAAAGCCGTGAAATGGTGTCGTGGAACAGAGGCAGCGTTATTACACGCGGAATAACACATGATTATGGTTTTATAACAGTGAAGTGAGGGATTTGCATAAGTGTATCATAACGAGTCGTTACCATAATCGCTGTCATTTAATGGTCGGTTTTAACAAGCTGCATGATTGCTTTATAAGTAATTATGGGGCCCGGACATGGTAATTGTGTTTATAAACGTATGCCTGGTTTATTATTAGCGATGGTAGAACACCAACGACGGTTAACGTTAGTGTTTCATGCTTTTGTAGCCTTTTGTGTGATGTTTGATAATTTTCCCTGATCAAATAGCCAAAAATAAATACAAAAGTTAAGTTCCGTTAGATATTCGTCAAACTATGTATTAATTAAACAAACCTGTTTTTGGCTGATAGATAGTTTATTTTGGGTTTTATTTAAGCTAATGGTTCAATTATTCAGTTTTGTAAATATAATTTGGTTTAGTAACTGGCACAGCTATCTCTTCCGCAACTCTTGTTAAGTAAATTATGGCAATTCTCAATATCTTATGGATAGAAATAGAATCTACTTTTATTCTCGCAATTTGCTAGTTTATTTTAATTATATAATACGCACCAAAGAAATAGCACACCATTTTCGTAAAGCATTTGCTATCACAATCTGAAATACTTTGATTGCGTATGAAAAATTCTTCAGCTAGACAGCGTAGGTAAATAACGCAATGAATGCTACATAATGTTGAAAGGCATTATCATTGAGTGTGTTTTACGTAATTAGGTACCCCGCAGGACTAAAAGGCCTAATCTCTAAAGACAAAAAAGTGGTACAAACCCAAATAGGTAAGAGGCCCAACTGAGCCTGTAGTCCCAAAAAAAATATGAGATAAAAAGCCTCAGAAAGAAAATTGAATTGTAAAATATTTCGGAGGTAAATGCGCTCGACAAACTTATTCAATTTGTTTATTTCTCTTTCGTTTGCATTTGACAAAAACGTCTTTGGGACTGTTTTGATAAAATTATAATTGAGTTTGTTTTTCATAGTTGCCTTTTGAAAAGGAAGGGTTAAGAGTGACTGCTATTATTAAAGCTCCGATTAAGGTTTACAGATAAATATTTTCAGCTTTTGTTTTGTTTTCTGGATTCTGTGTGTTTGTGTTCAGGTGTTTTTAATAACGAATGCGTGCCAATCACTATGAAGGTCCAATAAAGAAAACGACAGGATGTGGGCAACAAACACAGTCATAAATATGGTCTTTTTTTAAGACTTCTTCCGCATAACGCCTCTTTTTTCACTACTTATTTCACGCCTTTAGATATTTCCATGAGTTCCACACACAAGTTCAAATTCAAACAGAACTCTAACAAAACTACGTCTAGTTCAAATAAACTAGTTTTCCATAACAAGATGTCAAAGTGTGGAAATTTTTAATTTGCGCCCGCGGCCCCCAACTTCGCCAATTTCAGTGCAGTGCGCCCGAATTTATGTTCGCTCCAAGCTTTTCTATTTAATTTTAAACTGCCCAGTTATGTGGCAATAAGACTGTCGACTTTGTGTAATGAACAAAAGTTTGTTAATTTTAAAAGAAATAATTTGAATTCCGCGTTTCCGAATTCCTGACACCTTTTTTAGGGTTCCGTTTCCGTAGTCAACAAGGAGCCCTTATAGTTTCTAACCGACCTTAGCTCAGAGAGTCTTAGTACTATAAAGCTATGATTTGGCATGGATATACATATTAATCACGCCGACAAAATGGTAAAATAAAATCATATTTTGTTTCTCTCAAACACACACTTAAAATGGGGCTGTTTTTTTTCTCGTCTGTACCATGGTGTGGGGTATCGCTGGATAGGCCATTCAAAAATATTACGAGTCTGTGAAAAGAGAGAAATTTTTCGATTCAGATTTCCGTTAGCGTAAAAGTAAGTTTTTAATTGCTACTTTTGTTAGAGTCAAGAGAGTCCCCCCCTGCCAGCTAATTGGTTGCTTTTGGATGTGTGAAAAAATTCACGACGGTAGTATATATAACGAAATTAAAAATAAAACAATCATAGCTATGTAGGCTTTACAAGTTTACGAATTACGACCAACTTATAAAATGTACGTGGAAAAGTAAAATCTTTGCTTTAGAAAATATTTCGATGCTGTCAATGTTTATGATCTTCAGGATTTTACCCAATTATGTTAGTGTTTGTACGGAACCCACTGTGTGCAAGTCAGACTCGCACTTGGCCGGTATTAAAGTACTTATTTGCAAGAAGGTTTTAACTTCCTTACGGCTACAGTTTTTCTTAAACTCAATATTGTTTCAATTGCTTGCTTCTGTGACTTTTCTACTGTTTTTCTTACACCATCACGATTATGTACGTACCATTTGTGTCTATAATAATACTAAGGATTACATCCATTTTTTTTGTCGTTAAGTCATTTATTACCTAGTAATAGTGTTTCACATTTTCATTTACTCAGTTGAAAATTTTAATAATTTTCTTTGCATTTTTTGTTCCATTTCGTAGATAAGTACACAAACATGATAAAATTAGAAATACTCACAACTAGATATGCTATACCTAAATAAATTGAATTTGATTGTGACAATGAATCGGAATGCCCATTCAGTGTAGAAATTGGCAATAATCGGTATAGTTATCAAAGTGGCATTGTTCACAGATATAATTAATTAATAACAACAAACGATACAAATTGTTTGTTGCTGTCGTTGTTATTGTGCGACAATAATTTATTTGTCGAGTATTTATCTGTTATGGGTTTAATAAAATTCGTAAATAAAAGGAACATGGTAACTGAAAATTTATTTTGAGAGTTACCACGTTTAAGTTGATAACAGCTTTGCTTTATTTATGGTGAGTAACAAAACTCAATGTAGACTTTTTAAGTTTCATTAGTTGAACATAATATAATAAAAAAACTGACATAGGTATTTATAAATTAACTCTCACCAACAAGAAATGCTGAAAAGCGTCGTATCGTCTCATTAAAGCCTAATACAGACCAAGACCAGCTCAGGCCAATTCACGTCAGGATCTTATGGCGACATGGAGAGAGCGACTGTCGCAACTCAGTGCTGGGCACGCCACAGTTGCGGCGATAAGGCCTCTCTTTGAGGAGTGGCTTGAGAGGCGCCACGGCTTCCTAATCTTCCGCCTGATGCAGGTCTTCACCGGACACGGCTGTTTCGAGAGGTTCCTGTTCAGGATAAGGCGGGAGGAAATGCCCGGTTGTCTCCATTGATCGCCCGGATGACACGGTGGAGGCCTTCCCCGCTTGGGCAGAGCACCGCCGTGTCCTCGTGGAAGCAATTAGCGGTGGCGACCTCTCACGTCCGGCCCTGGTTCAGGCCATAGTAAGGAGCGAGAGGGCATGGGAAGCTGTCACCTCCTTCTGCGAAGAAATAAAGCTCGCGAAGGAGGAGGCGGAACGCGTGAGGGAGACGCAAAGGAGACGCCCTCACGCCCCTAGCCACCGTAGGCGCAGGCATGCGGACGGCGAGAAATGGGTAGCTCGCCGTCCGATAAGGACCAGGCCCGAGTCGACAGCGCGACGTGTTTCACTCGCGCTTCAAAAAGATGAGAGATAGTGGTCAAGCGCGAGCCTAAAAATAATAAAATAAAAAAGTCAGCAAAAACTGATGGGGTCCACTAGGGCCGATGCCTGTCTGGGTCGCGGATAAATTTGAAAGATTTACCGCGGCCCTGGCACAAGCAACTGAAGGAACATGGGTGGGTTTTAGTCAATAAAAGTCTGACACGCCCTCCCGCTTCTCCCAGAGCGGGAGAAGTGATTGGATGATTTCCCAACCAAAAAGAAGGCCAACTCACAGACAAAAAATATTTATCGTTTCTTTATTAGTAAAAGGGCAAATTATACCTCATTAATCCCAAAAAGTGTAAAATTATTCTCAATTAAAATACCATCTTCTTGCTCATAAATTCTCCATCGCATGTGGAGGGATGGCCCATGATTGTGTTCAATTATGCGCTCAACGCAATTACGCATACAATTGTAATTAACGGTTACAATGTAATTGGATAATAAATAGACATAGAGACATACAGACATAGTTTACTGAGTTGTCGTCTCTAAAGTCAGATTTTTAACTCTGAGACAAAATTGAAACATGTAAATGTCAAATGGTTTATTAGGCCTTCTGAGGTACGATAAATATGACTCTTGTAGTCTCAAATACTGTAAAAGGTCTAAAAGAAATTATGTAATAAAAGAGGTAATTTGACGTTTGCTTGTATCAATTTTATCTCAGAGATAAAAAAAACAGACTGTACTCGATTTAAAATTACAATTAATCCTGGTCGAATATATGGCTGCCCCGGATAACTAATTTGATAGTTGAAGTCAAAATGCAAACGATATAAGTGATTTTATTAAATGCTCGGATGAATAATTTGAAATAAGAATACAAGATGCAGATAACATTTAAAATTATTTAATCCTGGCAACATCTTCTATAGAAATGTAGAGCATCTGATGGCACGCCAATTTTAAATTAGAATTGTTTACAGAAATCTAGTAGGTTATTTACCTTTAGTCAGTTAGTCCTAGAGGTAGTACTACAAGTTTTTGTCTTTGCTGGTAAAAATATACAGGTCAGTTTGTAAAGACCTAAAATAATTTACCTACGACGCTGACAAGTGAAGGAGCCTGATGGAAGGAAGGGTATCAGTAATTAGTCAGAAAGCGAGTAAACAGCACGCGCCTAGTAATAAACAAGAATAACCTCGTTATAGAATCTCATTACGACGACATAACAAAGTTTTAATTACGAACGACGTACGTACGTCGGCATGTTAATAAAATATTACCTAACTTCGTAAAAGGCATCCCTCTCGCGCAGAAATTAAAATCTTCGAAACTTGAACGAGTTTCGAAGAAGCATTATATTATAATTTGTTACCTAACATATTTACTTTGGCCTGCCAACGCTTAATATGCTTAAGTTTTGTAATTTCATAATTTTCCTTCAATTACGCGGCTTTATTTGAAAAACGAACGATAATGGGCTTTGAAAGTTTATTTTTTAATTATTATGCGTCAGGTTTTCTTTTTGAATTTAGAACAAAGACCATAGTTTTTGTCAGTCAAGCTTTCTTCATTAGTTTGAAGTTAATAAAATTTTCTTAATTATTTAAATGCGAAAGTAACTCTGCTTGTTTGTAACCTTTTCACATCTTATTGGCTAAACGAATTTCGATGAAACTCAGCACTAGGGTAGACCACGGATAAGGAGTTTAGGATATCTTATCTGGGGAATGTGTTCCCTTGGAATTACTTTCGACTTTGACGTTCGAAGCCGCTGGCAGAATCAAGTATTTTATAACTACGTAATCGTAGCAAAGACCTTACCCAAGGCAATACGCAAACCAACACAATGATACACTATTTCGTTCACCATCACAAGTAATAAATCCGTCAAACATGTCTGCCAAAACGCTTGTAATTCAGCATGATGCTTATACAAACACACTGAAGACGACCTCGGTCACCGTATGATTACGTTGGGTAGTTCACACGATGCGTAGTTCAGTAAACAAGTGTCCGAACCAGCCTCGACACACATAACACAATATTAAATGACGTAGTCGCTAATTATCTAAAACGGTATGGCTATTGTTGAAAAAATTACGAGGACAAAAGTTAGAATATAATTGTAATTTGGTTTAAGACAAAGCGTTAAAAAAAATGAAAAAACTATTTAAAGGATAAATAGAAGGAAGAATACAATAACAATAAATACTAATATTATAAGTGCGTAAGTAACTCTGTCTATTTGTCGGTGTTACCTTTTCACGTCGTAACGGCTGAACAGATTTAGATGAATCTTGGCATACGGGCACACCATGACCTGAGCATAGGTTACGTTTTATCCCTGGAATATGTTCAATTGGGACAATTTTCACGCGAGAGATTAACGAAGCCGCTGGGATTCTGCTGTATGCGAGACGTACGGGACCGGTTAATGTGGCGACATTTGGTGGACGCTTATGTTCAGCAGTTGACGTCTTCTTTCGGCTGAAATGATGATGATGATGAAGCGAATGGGGTTTCAAATAAACTGAAAACAAACTAACATTGCACTCAGCATGTCCATTGACTCCACTTCGCCAACCCAGCATTTGCGGGATGATAAAAGTGCTGTTAAATTTTTCATTTAGGTACGTATTTTCATTCGGTGGGAAAGGTTGTGTCACAAAAAAGAATTGTACTGGTTTTGAATAATAATCTCAACAGTGTTTTGTTTTGTTGCAGGCACCAATGCCGTTCTACGCCGGCGATCCGAACCGCTTCCCCACTGCGTGGCAGACTGATCCATCTCAAGGTAAGTTCTTTAATATTTTTACAAAACGAAATAACAAACAAGCTATCGTTCTTCTCTGACTGAAGCTCTACGATAAACAAAGAATTTTCAGGAGTACAAACCGATACATGGCCTGGCAATTATTGCAATTGCAAGACACGTTAAAGTTATAAGTTATAGTACCATGTAGAGCACATTTATTTGAAGTTCAGCTCCTTTGTGGGTGCGGTTTTACCCGCGAAGTCTGTCAACTACGTATTCTTCATAAATATCCAGAACATGTAGTTGAAAAAGATGTTCTAAAACCAATTGTATTTTTTTCAGGTTGGCAGAACCAGTTCATCCAACAGCTCCCCACACAGACTGGTCAGACGACACTGGACTACCAGGGCAACCACACAGCGTACGCTACGTCGCCCCACTACCAGGCCAACACCACGTACACCGTCCAGAACGTCGCCACCGCCTTCGACCCCAGCAACAACACTTACTATCAGGCTGGTATCCAGTCTGTGCCGGCTCAGAGGCCACCTTCCAACCGCGGTGCTTATACACCGGTACCATCACCCAGAGCACCTCTTTACACCACAGAATACCAACAACAGTACGCGCAGGCGGCAACGCCGGGTGCGACATCTGGAAACGATTCCCGACCAGCATCAGCTGCATCATACCAAAACTCCGTACCAACAACAGCGGCAGGCGGCTATAATGTCAGCCAACAGTCTTATGATCGCACAGAGTACTCTCAAGATCATCAAGAGGAATATTCTAACCCTGAAAATGGGTCGGGAGACACCAGCAACGAAGGCGAGAGACAGGAACAAAATACGCCTAATGGACAGCACTCGGGAAACGCCGAGCCTGGATACCTGCAGGGGAGCAACGGTCCGCGAGCTTCACTCGATTGTAGCGGGTATTCGGGCGCCTACAACAGCGGGCAATATAGGGAGAATGGCCAGCCACAAAACCAGAACGAATGGCAACAACATCAATGGCAGCACAACCAAAGATTACAAAACCAACAGATGCAAAACCAACAGCAGCAAATTCAAAATCAGCAACAAATACAAAATCAGCAACAAGCTATACAAAATCAGCAAATGCAAAATCAACAGCAGCAAATGCAGAACCAGCAGTTACAGAATCAACTGCAACAAAACCAGCAAATACAGAATCAGATGCAGAGGCAGGAGGAGGAACAGAACCAAATGTTCTCGCAATCAGACAGGGTTAACTTGAACTCGAGACTGAAAACGATGATATTAAACAAGCAGAACCACACCCGCGACGGCACCAACACGCCGCCCGACAAGGGGGATCCTGGAGAGGGGCCGCCGCGAGTGATGGACGATAGGAAATCCGGAGCTGTCGCCATCAATGACGATAGAAATACTACCGGTCATTTTTTATCGTATAGCCACCATCTCCGAGATAATTACCGTTTAAGCGAACAGGCGTACCCTGTTGCTGGTAATTATTCACAAAACGCCCAAGCTTATGGCACGGGTGAGTTCGGAGGTGGTGGCCACCACGTATGGGAGGGGGGGACGGAGGTCCCGAGAACTTTTGATAAGCAAGCTTCGAATAAGAACGTAACTAAAGCTCCTCAAAAGTTGCCGTCTTACGCGGACATGAGAGGACAATACGGTACATATTCGAACGTACCTTATGAAGCGCAAAAGTATGCAGAAGTTTATAGTAACGATAGTTTAAGTTATACTCAACAAGATAGTAAGGATTTTCAATCAAAAATGCTCATTGGACCAGTATCGGAGATGAACCAACAAAATTGTAACCCGCCTAGGGACACGAACGCACAAAGACGAGCTTACGAGAGTAGGGAAGCATATGATGCGAAATTTAGACATCCATCAGCACCTCTAGTTCCTAAATTGGAGATGCCTGATACCTACCAATATCATAAAGACGATAGGTTATTGAAAACTGAACCACAGAGGCTAATCAATCAAACCTCATTTGGTAAACCAACTGAAATGCCTGTAAATAACACGTACCGAGAGTTTCCAAACGGTGCAGTAAGACCTCAACAAAACACTGTTCTACCACCGATATCGACTATAAAGCAAGAGAATTTCGGACAGAAACCACAGCCTTATCAGAATTTCCAAAATTTTCCTTTTGGGGAGCCCATGAGGCGACCAGATCCGGCTGAGACGTTCGCACAAATACCACGAGTGCAAGAGAACATGGGCTTCCAGAAATATCACCGGAACTTCACTGACCCGAAACATAAACAACCAGAAAAGGTAATTGAAAGGATTGCTCCAGTCGATCCAAAGCCACCTTATTATATAGAGCAGATAAAGTCTGAGCATTCTCCGCCGGGACACAAGATTTATAAGACCATGCCTTACCACCAGCCTCCGCGGAGTGAGCAATATCTCTTTCAGGGAGATGGCGGCCCGGCTGTTATAAGAAACGAAGTCGGATATTCATGTTGTCGTCAAGGTTCTACTAAGAAACCTCCACCAGAACACTTAAGAGATGGCGCTTGTCCTGGTCTACAAACCAAAGATGAAATTTTAGAAGATGATCCTGACGCAACAGAAAAGGGAGATTCTAAAGCACCATCGAAGCCTAGCACCCCAGTTCCAGAATTAGCAAAACCTAAAGAGAATCAATTCAATTACTCCAAAGAGTACCTCGATAATTTGGAAAGGCTACGGAATAATTCTAGAACAGAAGTTCCTGACTGCAATTGTTTTCCGGCTGATAAGAATCCTCCGGAGCCTGGCAGTTATTACACACATTTAGGTATGTAAAACTCTCTCAATTTTCTTTATTTATATAAGAAACCAAGACTCTTCAATATATTTTGGTATTTTCTTCGACCAGGAGCATCATCAACTCTAGCCGAATTAAGAAAGGAATTGGAAGCTCGAACTGGTTTGTCTGGCAAGGAGCTGAGGATAGAAAAGGTCTGCTATACTGGGAAGGAAGGCAAGTCGGCACAGGGCTGCCCGATGGCTAAGTGGGTGAGTGTATGGATCCCAAAATTTTTGATTACTAAAACTATTTAAACATCTACATAAAAAGCTTTTTCACAAAAAAATACTACCGACTTCCAAATAAGAAAACTACAACGTGAAAAAAATTTTTGGAAGTCGGTGTCTTTCGTAGGTACCATTTTATTTGCGCTATGGAAAAAGCTTTTTATTATTCACTTTTCAGTTGTACCTTCCAATAGGCAAGTTGTTTAGTAATTTACCTTAACGCCATAATAGATAACCCGAATATCATGAAACTTGAACATAACCGATGAAATGAGAGATCTACGTACCCCTTAAAAGCGTACTGGCGTGATTTTATGTTTTGAAATGGTATCAATAAACAGACATACGATAGCAGCAATCCCGAGAGATTTACCGTTATTAATTTAAGAGTTCTGTCGTATATCTTCGAAGTTCTTCATCAGATCTTCACCAAATTAAAATGGAACCAATTTCGAAAAACATTCTTTCAAACAAAATAATAATTTTCTAAATCGGTCCACAATTGACGGAGATATCGGTGAACATACATAAGTCGGTTAAAAAGTAACGTGTATTGTTCCCATTTAAATCACATTAGTTCTCTAACTTTAAAAAGCCACTTTATTATTTTCTTGCTCTGCTTCATATTCTAAAGTTGATCATTGTTTGTTTCATTTTGATCCTGCGTTCAAAATTTGTTCAAGCATCATTAAAACAAATTAACTAAATCCCCAATTTAATGTTTCCAGGTTATTCGACGAGCAAACTACACAGAAAAGGTGCTAGTAGTAGTAAAGTTCCGTAACGGACACAAATGTGCGACATCCTGGATTGTCGTCTGCTTAGTCGCTTGGGAGGGCATCCCGCAATCCGAAGCAGACCTAGACTACACACTCCTATCACACAAACTCAATAGATACGGCTTACCCACCACAAGGCGATGTGCGACCAACGAGAATAGAACCTGTGCCTGTCAAGGTAAGTATTTTCGTCACATATGCTTAACTATTCATATTGCAAATATGAGGATTTGATGACCTTCAAGTCTACAATAACTGATGGCTTATATGACCTTTAGATGAACGTTAACATATTCATCAGTTTGATCTATTTTAAATATTGTCAGAACTGACGCAATAAAGTTCATAAATATGATGGTACCTGGTGGCATTTTCTTATTTTTTTAAATAGATCAAACATCATTTTAATTGTTATTGCAAAAAAATACTAGGATGACTTTAAAACTCCTCGCATTTGTTATATGGTTGTAGATAGAATGTGATGTGTGTGTTTTACGTCGGTCTTTATTTTACACCGCATTTTTAAACAACCATTTCTCAATAAAATCTCCTTCCCCAGGCCTAGATCCTGAGACCTGTGGCGCCTCCTACAGCTTCGGTTGCTCCTGGTCGATGTACTACAATGGATGCAAATACGCCCGTTCAAAAACAGTTCGCAAGTTCCGTCTGTCTGTGAAGACTGAGGAAAGCGAGATAGAAGAACGCATCCACGTGCTGGCTACTCTGCTCAGCCCGCTGTACATGAACCTGGCGCCGAAGGCCTTCGAGAACCAGATACAATTTGAGAAGGAGGCTTCTGATTGCAGGCTCGGGTTTAAGCCGGGACGGCCGTTTTCAGGTTGGTATTTAGTTAACGTGGAGTCGGTAAAATTTCGTTATCATATTGCAGCTAAATTGGTTGATATATATTATTATAGATCTCTACTCTCTAGTCTAAGGATCCTCTTTTAGATGCCCATATAGTCCATAGATGATGGATACCACATACAATTAGTCTATTAACCAAAATCCCCCATAAGTGTATCATTCCTGACCACAGTATCTGCCGTACTGTCATCATGATTCTAGTGCAAGGGAAAGACAGAACTATACATAATCGGCAGCATCATCCCTTTTTGGCACTGGAATCATGTTGGTCTTAATATTTCATAATACGAGTACAAAACATTCAATTCAATTCCATAATTTAAGACTCTCTCTATTTGGATTTTTAATAATTTAGTACATCTTATTATTCCAGGAGTAACAGCGTGCATAGACTTCTGTGCACACGCACACCGCGACCTCCACAACATGAACAACGGCTGCACCGCCGTGGTGACCCTGGCCAAGCACCGCAACCTCACCAGAGCCCCTGATGAACAGCTCCATGTGCTGCCACTGTATGTCCTGGACACCACTGATGAGTTCGGCTCTAAGGATGGACAGGATGAGAAAGTCAAGAGCGGAGCGCTTGAGATACTTGATAAGTGAGTGGTGATGTACAAGATTTATTTTTTACTAGCTGTGCCCGCGGCTTTGATCGCGTCAACTGCCTACCCTACTTACCTACCCTACCCTACTATACTACCTACCCTACTTAGCACTTACTTAGACTTACCTAACTATACTATTTACCTACCTACCTGCCTATCCTACTTAACTGTTACCTACCCCTCCTACCAAATGGTTTTTTTCTATGGCAAAGAATAATGAGTTCAATTGTCCGATTATCTGAATTGCGTGTGTTGTGATATTTTACTTCTTGAAAACTTTAAATTTCTTTATAATTCATCTAACTTTTGATAGAGTGCACCGAATGCGATGAAACAAAAACATACTTCAAGTTACGCACAATGTTTATGTATAAAAGTTATCTACATTGGTTTCGTACATTTGATGCGTGCATAACTAAAGAGACTAACAGACAAAAAAGCTCAAAATGCTGGAAATGAGTTTTCTACAGATTTATTAAATGTATTGATTAATTGTTGAATTAACATTAGTTTATAATCGTTACAATCTAAGAAGTCCGATGACATTTCTCATTATACATGCCGCGATAACTTTGTAGTAACGTCTACGAAAAATCAAATTCATAATACATATTCATAATATGTTACCCATACACAATAACAACAAGCATAACGTATTTTTATTGCTATCAAATCCGACTTTAGATACCGATTAAATAATTGAATCTTCAATACTAGTAGAAAATGTTAAATTTTCATTTCTCATTTGAAGCCATAAAATAATCCCGGATCTGACCATCGCCGTACATAAGAAACTAAATCCCCTATTTTGTTAGCAATACTAATTGTTATTTCTTCTTTCCAGATTCCCAATGGAGGTCCGCGTCCGATCAGTTCCACTACAACCCTGCCGTCGTCACGGAAAGAAACGTAAAGATGACGAAAATTCAGAATCAAACACATCAGCCAACAGCAATAACTCACAGGGTCCTGGCAACAACCAGAAGAAGGCCCAACAGTCACCAGCTCCAAGAACTCCTCAGCCAGCAGACGCGAGGAACAATGCAAGTCCTCGCAGCCAGAGTAGTGCGTCACCCAGGGCTATCACACCAGCCTTGAACCAGTCTAACCCTTCAGCATTCACCAACAACCCTCACTATAACTCAGCCTTTGTCAACCCTAATATGCAACACCAGAATCCAGGACTCATCAACCCGAACTTAGGAAATCCTGCTCTACTAGACATGGCGACCATGATAGACAACTTTACGGATGCTCAGTTACAAAGCAATCAGATATCCAGCACCGTTCTAGACTCTCCATACAATCCTTATGACCAGAGTTACAATTTGCATCATCAGAATGCGCTTTACAATCAGAATCATGTGACGCCGATTGTTGAAGGTACTCAGATTCAGAATCATCAAAATCAGAATCAGAGTCCAATTCCGAACCCTAACCCAAATCAGCTTCCAAGCTTCGCAGCTGGGTTGCAGAAGAGGGAGCAACAGTTCCCCAACCAAATGGCTCCTCAGAATCAGTGGCCAGACTTTGCAAACACAGAACTGTTTAACAATGTTGTTAAGGAGGATCCTGATTCTACTACAGCACATTTGAACGTCCCTCCGAACAATTACAGTCCAGATTCTAGCAGGAGTGAAACGAATTCCGATCCATTGCTACCAAAAGTAACTCCAGAGCCTGAAAAACAGAATTTGATCGCGGATATTGCTAACAAAATTCCTGAATTTGACATGCCCAGTTCACCGCGGTTGACTGAGATATCGCAAAACTCTCAGAGCACGCCTCCATCTCCTGCTCCGTCCCAGTTACCAGAACTAAAGTCGCCGAATAATGAGATGATGAAATCAGATGCCCGTCAAAGCGTATGGAAGTCACCTGAATCTAAGACTTGGGACCCAAAACTCAAAGATCCATCGACACCTGAAAACGAGAACTCGTTGTTTAGAGTGCCGAAAGCGAGACCACCATCAAGGTCTCAGCACACGAATCCACCAGAAGCTGTTGAGAATTCCACGTTCCTTAAACCGTACCCACCATCAGACAGGCCTCACCTAAGCCAGGGTTACGAGCACAGGAGTCCTTACGATAATAGCAGACCGAACAATGCTACGCTTCAACAGACTTCAACATCTCAAAATAACTTCACAATCAACCACGATGAGCAAAATATGCAACAGGCGGTGGCAAATAAGCCAGCTCCCGAGTTCGTTGGGAACAACTTCCACCCGGTCAATCAGAATACCTATGGAAACCAAGCTCAGGTACAAAGTTATGGCAACTACCCACAGGTCGCGAATGCCTACTCCTTCCCGCCAAACCCTTACGGGCACTTCAATCCCTACGAGAACACGTACAACGATTACAACAGCTTGGCGTACTACAACGCTGAGAAGTACAAAAGGGAAGAGCTGCTTAGAAACCCACATTGCTACAATTCCTACGGATACCAATATAATCCAAACTTTGCCCCCAACTTCTACCAAAATCCAAGTCCAAACTGGTGTCAGTCATCACCGAACTGGTGCATATACCCACCACCGTTTTCCATTCCCTATCCACCGGAGCCACCAAAAGCGGAGCCTATTGGCGAAGTTACAGAGTTTACAGAAAATCTGGATTGTTTCAAAGATGGTCAGATGGGTGGCGTGGCCATAGCACTGGGGCACGGAAGCGTACTGTTCGAATGTGCGAAGCATGAAATGCACTCTACAACAGCAGTAAAAAGCCCGAACAGAGTCAATCCCACGCGGATATCTCTTGTATTTTACCAGCATAGAAACTTGAATCGTCCCAAACATGGTCTTGATGAGTGGGAGGAGAAGATGAGGTTAAAGAAACTGGGATTAAATCCGCCAACGCCTGGTACGCCGGGACCGAACTCCAACTCCGTGTCTCCGGCGACGACTCCCGGACCGGAGCGGCAGACGCCTGGGCCGGAGAAGTGGAAGAGTAATGAGGATGCTATCCCAGGCGGGTTCGCGTCGCTGTCGGCGCTGGTGGAGGCCACGGCGGCGGCGCGGCGCGCGGGGCAGGTGCGGCTGCGCGCGCACACGGCCACCACCATGTCGTGGACGACGCTGTTCCCCATGCACCCGTGCACGGTGACGGGCCCGTACCAGGAGTCCAGCACCTGACGCAAGCTCGCGCCGTCCAGCGCGAACCCCACACGACGCCGAGACGTCCCTTCCTTAGCTATGTAAGCTCTGTGTTGCCTTTCGATTTTTAGAAGTTTTCTAATCGTCGGTTTATAGAGCCATCGTGCTTTCCAATATATTTTGTAGTTCCTCCACTATGATAAGTATTAGAGGCGCGGCACTGGTCCGGTGCTGCACGTTGAAAATCCAGCGATTCCTTTATGCATTTAAACATTGGAATTGAGTACCGTTTGTAACTGAAATATTTTTTAAAACGTATACCGAGTGAGTTTTAATCAAAGATGTAACTTTAAGTTTTAATTTTAAATAGTGTTTATCGCATTTCAGCTAGTCTTACGTTACGTTAGTTATCGATTGTGTATTTTGTCAAAGTGACCGTAATCGTGTAGAATTTTTTGTATATTCTTGTCTTATTTTAAGTTACGATCGTTGAACCGGCCACCGTGCGGTTAGTTTAATTTAACAGACTATTGCTGTATAAAATAGTGTCGTAATGTATGTTTTGTCTGCATATTTTGTCGATGTTTTTTTTTCTAATTAAGCGCATAATCGAAAGTTTTATGCGACACAATGATCTCATAAACTACTAACCCTACATTTATGTAACTTTTATCAGAACAAAAGTACAAAACACTACATTGAGAGCGGTTAGATAGACCTGCAGCCGTGCTGCGGACACATTCGGCGGTCGAGTTATTCTTTATTTTGTACCTTTGTCTGTCGATTAGTTGTTTTATTTAATTTGTAATGTTTATTATCATTCCTGTAATTCTGAATATTTGTTTTGGCTTATAATTTAAATCGTTGTAATGAATTGTATCGGCGACAGCCGCTAGTATTTTACCACAAAGATACGAGTGCTTTTCTATTAGGTTAAGTCGTGTGTATTTTTAACTTTTTAGAATATTTAACTTATTTATATTGTATTACGTGAACCATTATCGTATCATTTTCTTTGTAATAATTTTAGTGTTACTGTAGACTTTGATATTTAATATATTTGCTTTACGAGCTCGATCATTAAATTATTACAGGTTGTTTTATGCATGTTTCAAGATCGCCTTCTTTATTTGTCCAAGCGAGTGCCTGTATGTTTGGCTATAAGTATAATTGATATTATAATGAATCTGATTTATCGAGTATATTATGAATTGTGACCTTATTGTTTAAGAATTGCGATTGCATTATACGAACATTCTTCTAACTTAGTGACGATAAAATTTTATAAAATTAGATGGTACCATACAATAAAAGATGAATAATAAATTACATTTATATAAGATAGAATATGCAACGGTTAAAAAATAAATTTTCAGGCGCTTGGAAAGATTATAAAGTAGGCATATTATTGAAAATGAATGAAACCATACTGATGAATAGTTATTAATATATAATTAGAAGTAAGGAAAGTTTGTTTTAAAGATTAAACTATTGATATAGTTTATATTTTTTACGTGTACGTATTTATTGAATGGTAAATTTATTGGGACGAACGTGAAAATTATTTATAGGTAACAAGTTTTGGATATAACAAAACTTATAAAAAATAAGCAATAATAGACGAAAGAGTCTATGTACATTGTAACGTAGGAGTGAAAATATTAAAATTAACGAATGGTGCGATATTGTCGACGGTCTTATGGTAACGCTTGACGTTTGGTAACATACCGAAATATGCCTAAATTGTATTCGGATATTATTTGTGTATAGCATTGGTAAAATGCCCTGTATTTCTTGCCATTAAATAGTTGCCAATCGTAGAAACTCTTCAATCTCCAATGCATTCTGTGACAAGACATATCAAAAGCAATCACAGTATTTTTAACTCATAATATACACATATAAAATAAACAGTACAGTTGGGATATTTGTAAAACTTTATACATGTAACAGTGGCGAACTTTTGAAACCAAAAAATTTAAATTGTAAATTGTGGAAGCAACCTCATTTGTAAGTAAATTGTATCATTTAGGTCACATTAGAAACCTGTGATATACATTAACTCTCGAGTGGATGCTGTATGTATGTCTTTCTTCAGTGTGGTTGACATGAAGTTTGGAGCCAAGATGTTGCGAATCGTGAAAACTTTTCAAAACCAAAAACGACCAGTATTGTCAGATTGTAACCAAAAATGTGTTTTTTTTTACGTTATTCTTATGATGTGGGAATGGGTTTATTACCAATGTCGTTTTAAGGATGTTAGGTTGTGGGCCTCGGTTCACACGTTTGAGTTAGGCGAACTTATTGTGTAACAATATTTTTATTGTCTTCTGCCAAAACAAAAGAGTAATCGAATGTGTCATGTAAATAGAACTACCATTATTTATTAATACAATTAATTTAAAAAAAAACCTTTGTCATTTTTTATTTGTTGCAACACCTTGCACCTTTCCAGTTTAAGCATACATTATCTACACATACACAATAAACATACGTACATTTACCATCACGCCTGTGTTTCCGAAGGGTTAAACAAAGGGATACCTATATACCCGCATACAAAATCCACAACTCGCCATAGTAATTCTTCGAAAAAATCGTTAACACTTCGCCGTTCCCGAGAATCGAACCTAAGACTCTAGTACAAAATCAAAATATTTTTATTTCAACTAAACCTTAAATAGGTACTTTTGAATTGTCACAAAAATATGAATCTAGTTGCACACCGCAAGCCTCAGTAGGCCTCTATGGAGAAGAATGTGCAAAAACTCCACGGACACCCTTTTCCATCAGTTATAAAAAAAATACGCATATACTTATGTGAGAATGATGTAAAAAGACGTGCACGTAAAAGTTCCACAATCGTACGGCGTACCTACACAGTAAAAGAGTAGGAGTAGAAGTCGGTAGTGTGGGAGGAGATTTTTAAGATGCGACCTGCAAAGTGCATCGGAAGGACGGTACTAGGAAAATCATTCACGGTGGTAGAAGGCGAAGGATGTTTAGGATTATGAAGGATGTTAAATAATAGACACAATATGTTTCGGTTTTTGACCAACCTTCTTTAAGAAAATATTTGCTGGCGGCTTATGAACCTAAGAATGTGTATGTAAAGTATTTGTGGGTGAAAATCGTTCGTTCCTACTATCTCCAAGAAGGCAATTGAACACCACCTACCTCGTCTCAACTCCCGGGTCAGCAGAAGACCTGCGGCATGCACGGCACTTCACAGATAGGCAGTCTAGACGTACTCTGGGTTCAAAGGTCTTGAAGATCGCACTCCACACGGTAGTGAGTCCACAAACACTAAAGATGCTAAAACGTTTAGCTTGAGACACGATCACAACAAGAGAGGAAGAAACGTTCATCCAGCTCAGGGCTCTAATTCGTACTGCACGCCACGGATATATAGAACCGCGACGTAGGTCGAGGGCGAGTTTAGTGATGATTTACCAACTACCCTCAATTCGATAATAAGAATCGAACATACCCCCAACCGAAATCAATATTATTGATTTCCATAAATGAATGATAAGTGTGGAATATGTTACAAAAATAAATTTACTTAAACATAAATAAACTTATGATTATACATGCAGAGTGAGTTCTAACTGTAAAGTGCACAGCACACGGTACAAAAAAAAAAAAAAAACGAAAGAAAACTTAAACAAACTATCTGTAAAATATTGTGAAGGTAATTAATTTGCATAGGGTAATGGACAAACTTTATTTGTAGGTCTTTGGATTAATCCATTTTTAGTTCGCAGAGTTAAAACGCGATTTACTTTGTCGACACCACTATGCACCTTCTCAATCCGTGCTAAATTCCATTGGAGAGGCTTAGTTAAATGTGACTTCAGTAAAACTAAATCTCCAACCATTAAGTTAGGCGGAGTTGAAAACTACTTCGCTCTCTACTGAAAAGTGTGAAGATAGTCATCTGACCAACGCCTCCAAAAGGACTGTGAAGCTTTCTGAACGAGTTGCCAACGTGACAACCTATTTTAAGGAACGTCCTCAAAGTCATATTCTGGCACAGCTAATAAACTCTGACCTATAAGAAAATGACCTGCGGTCAACACTTCGAACTCGTTTGGATCATCCGACAAAGGCCGTGAATTTAAAACGGCTTCAATCCTACAGAAAATTATGCTTAATTCTTCATACGTAAGTGATCTGTCACCTACTGTACGATAGAAGTGATGTTTAGCAGATTTTATTCCTGCTTCCCAGAGTCCGCCCATGCTCGCAGCGTTAGGAGGGTTGTTACGCCATTCTACATAACGTGACGTTAATCCGTTAGAAATTTGATCAGCACCAGTTTTACTACTCCAGAAGTTCGCAACTTCTTTTAAATGTTTAGCTGCTGCAATGAAATTGGTGCCGCAATCAGAATATAAACAACTGCAAAGTCCGCGGCGAGCTACAAAGAGGTCGAATGCCGCCAAAAAACAATCGCAACTTAAATCTGTAAGAACTTCTAAGTGTACAGCCTTCGTTGAAAAGCACAGAAATAAGCATAAATATGACTTATGGACGCATTGCGTCTCAAACTCTCTTTCACAAAGAAAGGGCCACCCAAGTCACAACCAACGTGGTCGAAGACTTTACCAGGCTTTAATCTAGGTGCGGGTAAAAGACCCATTGCAGGCTGAATTGAACTAGGTCGACATCGAAACTTCATCGAATCTTGCATTTTGACAGAACTGATCTAATCATCCTACGAGCATTAATGATCCAATAATTTTTACACAGTATGCCTTGTAAGGTACGAGGCCCAACATGTAAATATAACTTGTGGTAATATTCAATAATTAAATTAGTCGTGTGACATTTAGATAAAAGCACAGGGTGCTTAGTGTTATAAGGTAGATCGGAATGCACGAGTCTACCCCCACCCTGAGGAAATTGTAAGAATCTGCAAAGGGTGAAAGTTTACGAAGAGAAGCAATGTTTTTATTTTTATATTTTAGCAACGATTCGATTTCATCATGAAAATGATTTAATTGTATCACTCGAATTATTGTATCGCGAGCTTTCATTAGCTCTGAAGCACTCAGAGGCCCTTATGTCCTAGCAGGTGCCTTAGACTTGAGGTTATTCATATACCTGTGCCACCAGGCCATTAGACGTGGCAATTTATTAAAAGATGAAATTTTAAAAATAATATATTTAAATGATATATTTTGATCGTCACTCGTAGTTAAAACGAACGTATCACAATTAGTTTTAATATCAGGAATAGTAAATCCTTCCTTTACATAAAATGGTTTCATCAGCCATTGTTGTTGGCTTTCATAAAGCCATGTTGGACCGTGAACCCAATCCGTAGCATCTTTTACAAAGCGAGCTGGCATTACTCCGCGCGAGCAAACATCGGCAGCGTTATTTTCGCTGTTCACGTGAAATCAACAATTTGGTGGCACCACGGCAATTACTTGACTAACACGGTTAGCAACAAACGTTTTTAACTTATAAGGTGGCGTTTTCAGCCATGCTAAAACGTTGTTTGAATCACCTAACGCAATAATAGAAACCTTAAAATCGTTTAAGTTTTGTACGACAAAACTAACTTGCTTCGATAATAGAACCGCAGCCTCGAGCTCAAGCCTAGGTATTGACAAAATTGGATTTAGAGGCGCGACCTTAGATTTACTCATCAGTAACCTAACTTTCACGAGACTCTCCTTATCTTCACTACGTAAGTAGATACAAGCTGCATAGCCACGCGATGACGCATCGCAGAATCCTATTATCTGCACTTGATTGAAGTGAGATATTAAAACATGACGCTCAATTCGCAATTTACCTAAAACTGGCAGTTCGGCAATAAACTTATTCCACTGGGTGGTCAGCTCAGATGGCAACTGATCATCCCAGCCAAGGCCGAGTTTCCAAAGATCTTACATTATGCACTTTGCGACAAAAGTATCTACATGGTGCGATAAAACCTACTGGGTCAAATATAATCGCGAGTAGTTTTAAAACAGAACGCTTAGTTTGTTTTGCGTCAGTTAAATTATAATTAAAAGAGAATGAGTCACACGAAGGTAACCATGTCATTCCTAAAACCTTGAGAGATGACGATAACGTATCGTCTTGAAAGTTGATGGTAGAAACCTGATCTGATTGCATTCTTATTAGCAACTCAGGACAGTTAAAGCAACTTAAGTAAGGAAATTAAATCGTCTTGCAACGTGCAAGCTTCTGCCAGGGTCTGGCAAGACCATAGGACATCGTCAACGTAAAAGCCTTTGGCCAGTACGTAAGCCGCCTTGGATCTTGGCTCCGCATCACCATGCAGCATGCTTTGATCTAGCTCATCAGAGGCTAAATGGTGCAACGTAAGCACAGCTACAAAAGGTGCACTACGAAGACCGTAAGTATTCCGAGTTAACTCATAAATACAAACCGGGTCCATAGGATTATCTCGCCAGAGTATATGCTGGTACTTCCTATCAGCAGGATCTATGATCATGCCTCGGTACATTCTACCGGTCAAAAGTGTATCATTGAGCGAAATACCAGAGCTTGTTTTGGAGGATCCATCAAACACTACACGCAAGGGCGTCGTAGTACTAGACGGACGCAACACACAATGGTGTGGGACAAAATAACCCGAAGGTTCAGTACCAGTGTTTGGTACCATGTGTCCAAGTGACTCGTACTCTTTCATAAAGTCGACGTAGGCCTTACGAAGGTCTGGAGAACGAGCCAGACGTCGCTCAACCTGAATAAGTCGTTTAAGAGCAATATTATATGAATCACCGAGCGCCTTATGCTCAGGGTTCAATAAAATTGGGGAAACATATCTACCGATTTCATCACGATAATGTTTTTCCATGTATATTTTTTCCGCTAATTCCTCTAACGGATTAATAGGGACTTCACACGGTAAAGATTCCACTTCCCAAAAACGTTTGAGAGTTTCACTTAAATTATGTTCTTCGATAGTATACGATACTAACGATGTTGTAGACGCTACAACATTGCAATTGCTAGACGATTGCATCTCTAGTCTTCCCATTACGACATAACCAAATACGCTGCATAACGCGACTGGTACATCGGAGTTTACTATCATCTTTTTTCCATCGTAAATATACGGGAAAATGTCACCAGCCAAAATAATATCAATTGGCGACTTTTTATTAAACCACGGATCGGCTAAATGTAAATCATTAAAATCATCAACTACTTTTTGAGGTATTTTAACGGTGGGCATGTCCGAAGTCAGGTGAGGTAAAATTACTGCAGTTAAATTAAAACAAGAAGTAGTACACCGTGACTTTAAAATTAATGATACCATGCCATTTTTCTTGACTAATTCGCCACCGAGGCCTAGAATATTATAAGGACACCTTTTAGCAGATAATCCTAAACGTTGCAAGCAATTTTGTGTAATAAAGTTCGACTGCGCACCTGAATCTATTAAAACACGAACAGCTTGGTAATTGTTAAATGAATCCAACACATGTACAATAGCTGTTCCCAATATGACTGCATAGTTAAGTGCGGATGCTAAATGATTATTAGTACCATTGATGACAGCGGACGCTTGCATTTCGCATGACGACGCCGTCGCGGGCGCTTATTCGACTACGGTGGGAACAGAATAACAAACCGCTTTAGGTCCAGTATCGCTCGCATCCCGATGTAATAGAACATGATGCGGCTCCTTACAAACATAACATCTAATTTCACTTTTGCAGTCTTGCACCGTATGATTCGGTTTTAGGCAATTGTGGCATAAATTTAATTCATTAGCACGGCTAATGCGTTGTGTATTAGTCAGATTACGAAACTTATTACACCTAAAAATCATATGATTTTCTCCACAATGTAAACATGACAATTTTGAGTTTGAAGTTACGAGAGGTGATCCAAAAGTAATGATAATCAATAATAAACACAATGAATAAAATAAAAACATAAATTTATTTCTCAACATCGTCTCCTAGCAAGTCTATACATTTAGTCCATCTCTTTTCTAAACCTAAAATTCCCTTAGAAAAAAAATCTTTATCTTGACTCTCAAAAAAGTCCTCAACCGCGGCCATCACGTCGCTATCATCGTCAAATTTCTTGCCTCGGAGGTGTTGCTTGAGTCGTGGAAAGAGATAGAAGTCACTAGGGGCTAGATCTGGTGAAGAGGGGGGGTGTTCCACCAGCTCAAAGCCCACTTCCTGAATGGCAGCCATGGCAATTGCAGCTTTGTGAACCGGTGCGTTGTCTTGATGAAACAGTACTCCAGCCCGCAGTTTGCCTCGCCTTTTCTCCTTAATAGCCTCCCGCAATCTTCTTATTTGTTCTGCATAGTAGGAGCCTGTAATAGTGGCCCCCTTTTCCAAGTAGTCCACCATGATTATTCCTTCAGCGTCCCAAAAAACAGACGCCATAACCTTCCCTGCTGAGCTTGACACTTTGAATTTCTTCGGCGTCGGTTCATCGGATCGTTTCCATGTCATCGATTGTTGTTTTGTTTCAGGATCAAAATGGTGGATCCAAGTCTCGTCCATGGTCACAAAACGTGACAAAAAATTATCCTTGTCTGCCTGGAACTTTTCGAGATTTGCTCTTGAGATGTCGACTCGTTTCTTCTTTTGCTCGTTGTTTAACATTTTCGGTACCCAACGTGCGGAGACCTTTCTCATATGCAATTCGTTCGCAAGGATTCTTTGAATACTGCCATATGAGAGCCCTGTGACCTCAGCTACATGCCTGATAGTCACTCTTCGATCTTCCAATACAACTTCTTCAACTTTTTTCACATTTTCTTCAGTGAGGGACGTCGATGGGCGTCCTTCGCGGTGTTCGTTTTCCATCGATGTTCTTCCCAGCTTAAACTCCTAAGCCCAGCGTGCAACTGTGGAATATGGAGGAGAAGAGTCCCCTAATGTTTCCACCAAGTCGCTGTGTATGTCTTTGGTAGACATTTTTTTCAAGCAGAGGTATTTAATGACAGCTCTGATTTCGTGTTTTTCCATTTTGATGTTCACTCCTTGACAGTCCGTATTCAAATGAATGTAGCTCCCGGGAATCGTAGCCTATTTATATGATTTTTTTTCCTGAACTAGTGGGTAACTGAGCAAGTGACTGATATTTTTTTTGTATTTTTGTGTACACTAGAAATAACTGATTATCATTACTTTTGGATCACCCCTCGTACATGCGAATAATTATTTTTAGTCTGCCTAATAGGCGGTAATTGTTAACGCTGATTCGTTTGCTGTGCACTTGAACTCGATGAATAAGATGCAGAATGACTTAAAACTTTTATATGATTTTGGACAAAACTAATTACATCTGAAAAATTTGGAATAGTTTTTTGATTTACATTTTGTTCAAAGATTTTACGTGTATGAGGATCTAAAGCCCTCAAAACAATATGACACATTATATAACTATTCAAATTCTCAATGTTTAACGCTTCTATAGCTTTGTATGAATGGTCAAAGGTTTCTATAAATGAGTTCAAATGATCAGTTGATTCTCTTTGCAGTGGCGAAAAGGTTAGCATTTTATCTAAGTACCTACCAGCTAACATTCTGTTATCTTGATATTTATCAAGAAGACTTTGCCAAACGAGTTCGTATGTATTCGCAGAAATAGGCACACTCTTTACAATATTTAATGCAGAACCTTTTGTGCATGACAATAGATAGTGAAATTTATCTATTTTTGGAAAACTTGTCTGATTACCAAAGAACAGAAAGTCTCGAAAAATGTATTAAAATTTTCAATGTCCCCATCAAATGTAAAAAGTTCTAACTTAGGAAGTCTTGGTCTAGACTGCACAGAGCTCGAAGTATCTTCAACCTTATCACCATAGCCAGAAGGTTCACATTTCGATCCACATAACTTAACTCGGAAATATAAATCATCAAAACTTTTCAATTCATGATTACGAAGGAATGACTTAGGGTCATATTCAAATTCCTTTTCAAGAATTTCAACGATAAGACTTTCAAAAGAAGTAAGTTAATTATCAATATCAACCACGTGCATCATAAATACTTCTTTCGATGCGGGATCCGAAATTTCCTTTGACAGATCATAGGCATTTTGCATTCGCTCAAAAATTTGTTGTTTTTTATTAATTAACACTGTTAATTCATTACTTTGGCACGCTTCAGCCACTTCTTTCATTTCTTTACTTCGGGTAACCGGTCGCGTCATTTTGTTTTATCTACGACGCAGATGTCGTGGTCAAAGTAAAACGAACGAACACGGAATACTTATACGAATGTTTTTGCAAATTAATTACCAACACACCAAATATCATATACGATCTATAAATATATATGTGTATGAAGTGTAAAGATGAAACTATAATAGAATTAATATGACACTGACACGGTCAGAATTAAAAGGGACAAATGCACAGAACGTCTGTAATCACACTAACTACGAGTTAGGTAGAAAATTACCTAGCACGGCTAGGGTTCATATACCATCCGGCTCGAAGGACCACTCTGGTTGTTCGGTTTTTGACCAACCTTTTTTAAGAAAATATTTGCTGGCGGCTTATGAACCTAAGAATGTGTATGTAAAGTATTTGTGGGTGGAAATCGTTCGTTCCTACTATCTCCAAGAAGGCAATTGAACACCACTTACCTCGTCTCAACTCCCGGGTCAGCTGAAGACCTGCGGCGTGCACGGCACTTCACAGATAGGCAGTCTAGACGAACTCTGGGTTCAAAGGTCTTGAAGATCGCACACCACACGGTAGTCAGTCCACAAACACTAAAGATGCTAAAACGTTTAGCTTGAGACACGATCACAACAAGAGAGGAAGAAACGATCATCCAGCTCAGGGCTCTAATTCGTACTGCACGCCACGGATATATAGAACCGCGACGTAGGTGGCGAGTTTAGTGATGATTTACCAACCACCCTCAATTCGATAATAAGAATCGAACAATATGCGAGAGTTCCTGCGAAGTCGAATAGGGAGCCACTTGAGTAACTTGCGAAAATCTGAAGCGTGATGACATGTGCTGTGCAGTTATATAATACTAAAAGAAATTGAGGTAGATATAGCGCTTGCACTAAAACTAGATAAACCAACGAAGCAAAAACATTTTAAGGGGGAACAGAATGCAACGCGGAGGTTGACCAACCATGCAGTGACGCTGAAAATTCTACTTTATGTCACGTCATGAGGTCTGCAAAAATGTTAGTGCGTGTCCAACTTCGCCAATAAATGGCCTAATGTGAAGTGCAGTAATAATAGGCAGCGCCTCCTCGTGGCTAAATAATTTACTATTAAGTACTATGAATGCCGGCCCTCCGTTGCTAAAAGTCGGGTAAAATTCTTATAGATGGCGCAGCGTCCTCTACACCACTAACTGGACGGAGGGACTCTAGAAAGGATAAATTTATTAAGGCGCAGATACCCCTGAGTAGCTGATTTTAAAATGAGAATCACGTCAAAACGGCTAGTTATATTTTTTTAGAAAAAATATATGTTACATAAGACCATTTTCTTAATAATTTGATTTAAGAAAATTTTGAGTTTCATTCTTATAACATGTTGTAATAAAATTAATTTGTAATGTTATGTCTAAAACGGACACAAACACGACAATCGCGCCTAAACCGCTGGGCGTATTTTAATCAAATCGACACCATCTCAAAGACAATTTAATTATCTACATTTTGATCTGAAGCTTTTTTTTAAACTCATAGAATAATAAAAAAAGTACAATAAACTACAAATTTTTGGGTTGCGCGGGTGTGAAACGAGTGCGCGTTTTGTTCCCTCAAGGTCGTTGGCGTTAGTCGTCGTCTTAAAACCACTTTTCATATATTTTAAATTGTATATTTATTTATAGTACAAAATTACAAATACCCTGGTTCTATTGAACAATATGTTTTTTTTTTTAACTTATCTACGTATATACCAATGTCATATTATAAACAGTATTTTATTATTTCGTTATATACATTCCTACTTACAAATATTAAAAAAAATACTTTTCAACATAATATAACTGTATAAAAACTTACTTACAATTAATCATACATATTTTGAGCATTAAGTACATGTCATAATTTCTTTTCTTTATTAACTACTTACTTTCTAATTATATAAATTGTATATTCTTTGTATACTTGGAGTCGTCAAATGGTAACTCTGTATAATTCACATCTATTATGTAGTTACAATAATTAGATAAATATGATACAAATTTATCTATGTATAAAACTATAGTAGTTTCAAGCAATCTTGGAACAAATTAATAATGAAAAATAGTAAAGCAACTGGTATATTTGGATGATCTCATGTTTTTGAAACAATTGTTCCCAAAACCCATTATACCATTTATTCTCAGTACTAGGGGTGACCATAAGCTCTTAGATAAAGGTTATTTTGAGTGTTTGTAGTTTTGTCCCTTACGCACATTCAAAATAACCTTACTCTAACAGCTTATGGTCACCCCCCTGTTCATTATACGTCATATACAAAGTATTACCGAAAAGCACCCAAGTGATTTATGAGTAAAATAAATAGGTCGGTAACGAGAATCACAATTATTGACTCATTTATAAATTGTACATAGTACTGGGACTCCCTTTTTTGCACCTAAGACTCTCATTTGGTTAATTGTAACTACAAATATGATAGTAGCAAAAATAACTTTTAGGAATGTAATTTATTTGCATCAAAGATGACTTGACTTTTGATTTATTAGGGCAAAAATCATAAATATTCAAAGAATTGGACGGACTTTTATGAAAAAGTAAAGATTTTCAACACACATGATAACTGCACATACTGTTCTAAACTTCATTTGCCAACAAAAGTGGCAGAGGTTAGGACAATATTGCTAGAAGAAAAGACGATGCACAATGGTAGAACCCCAAAAAGTAGACCAATGATCTAGGGAAGGTCACAGGAATCCGCTGGACGAGCAAACCACAGGAACAGTCGATGTAGTGACGCTTGGGGGAGCCCTAAGTCCAGCAGTAGAAATCTATTGACTAAATGATGATGAAGATTATGACGATGAGCTTAGGTATGGATTCAAGCACATAGGTACGATGGTGTTGGCGAGAGCAGTGATATATCTACTTATATTATAAAAAAAATGTTGTATGGAGCCGTAAGTAGAGGAAGACTAAAGGGACGATGGATTTATAGATATATTGTGTGATAGATATGGCTAGAAATAGGGTGACAACTGAGATTATGGTTATAGTTACATTTTGATCGTTTTAATCCCACAGCGATAAAAATTTGTCTTGATAAAACGACGAATCGATTTATGAAATAAATAAACATTAGGATCAAGAAATAGCAGATTAACAATTGTGAAAAACATAACTCGAAAGCGACGACGAACAAATAGTAACCCGCGACAGTTAAGCCGATATATACGCCCCAACGTTCAACGCCGATGTATACCCTCCTTTTGAACAGTTTTGTTTGCAAAATATTATTTGATTTACATATGCTATTTCAGTTATGAAGAAATGTCAGTAATCAATTTTTCTGTGTAAAAATATTTTTAAACACCCAAGTCGTTTTGGAGGAGTATCTAAGTTGCGAAAAATATCGTGTTGCTAATTTTTTTTTAAAGCAAAACTATTATTATACGAAAAAAACTATGTTTAAAAAATAATGTACATGAAACAATAATAAATATTATTTTTTTTCAAACCTTTTAACTTAGCCGTTACTTAGGAGTATGGTTTAGAAAGTTACGATACAATTTCATACACTGGATCGACCCTCCACGGGATTAAAACGATCAAAATGCAATGGTGTATACTGGAACAATCCCGATGAGGTCATAAATGGTCACAGTGCTTCATAGTCACTAGTTACGTTTACTTCAAAGATTTTCGAGCGCGGTAAGCGCGTTGCTGTTGAGGAAGCTATCCAGTGGAATGTTGCACATGATCTAAGCAGTAGGTACGTTGGTCAGAAAAATTAAATATAATAATGTATCAGCAATGTTCAAAGATGTTCATGATGCATAGCGACGATGATATTGGCGAGTGCAGTGCGCGCGTCGCAGTTGGGGAACGAGTCGAGCACGTCCACGCAGCGCGCGATGTGCGAGCGTTGCAGACGCTTCGTCTGTTCTATGCCGTCACCTTCTAGCACGGCTTTGTACAGCTGGAAAATTTGAATAAATGATCGGTAATGGACGCGTAAGGAATTTAAATAAGAACGTCTTGATCTGAACAACGTCAGATCAAAGTGTACCCTGGCTATAAAGTTTTATATGATCAGCAATAAAATAAGTACGTGTCAGTAGGCTGGCCATGTTTGAGTTTGACGAAGGACCGTTGGCCAATGTCACAAACGAGTTCTTAAATAAAGACTGCGTGCAATATCACACACAAATCCCACAAATGGTTTCCGGGACAGACTGGATGCGAAAAGCGGATAACTCGCTATTGTGGTGAAAGTTAACAAAAGGCAGAAAGAAGGATGGAAGGTTGTCCAGCAGTGGACGTTTCACTAAATACTTACAGCATGATAATCAACATCTTGTACGCTCTTCTTGCCAGCTTCAATGTATTCATACAGCTCAGGACGGGCTTCTAACGTGAAGGCCAGAGGCGCCCCCACCAGGGAGAAGCTCGCTGGTTCAGGACCTGTGAACGTCTCCAGGTCCAGGAACGCTTGCCAGGCCAGGGCTAGGTGACAACCGAAGAGGTAGCCCTGGGAATTGAGAAGATGACATTTTAAAGTGGGTAGTGCTCCGCATTCTTTGGCTCGTCACATCAATCAAAATTATCAATCACATTGATTGACATTTATTTTGGGATCGCAAGAATAGTTTGTTAATATTTTATAGAAAAGTCAACAGTAATTATCTTAACCTTTTAAAAGGGCGACTGAGAACAAAATACCTGTAATTAGGATATAAATAAAATTAAAGAATAATACCTGTATTTAAACAGGTACCAGCGGTTCTCTTTTTCTGTGTTTACTAGTAAAAATGTCAATAAAAATGAAATGTGTAAATGTGTCATCATCACATCAGAGAGATGAGATTATCAAATCCAATCCTGCAATATTATACTGACGGACTAAATCTAATTATCACTTTTCTCCCCACGAAACATCCCTATTATATTTTGATCGTTATTTGTTTTGTTACTAAATTGGTCCTCCATTTGAACGTAATTTCGGCACATACAAAGGGATGGACGAGATAAGCCTGATTTTTTAACAACAAACATTTTGATCCTTATATATACAGGGTGTTTGGAAGGGAGCTGTACATACGCCTAGGGTAGAAACTAGGGATAGTCTGCTACCTACCCCCGCCCATTATATTGACCTTGGCCTCAAGGTTTTTTTTTAATTTATTATTATTTTTTATTTGACTTTTTTATGATTTTTTGACTAAAACTACCTGTAGCTCAAAATCTATCCATGGGACCGGTCGGCTAATGGTCTTGTTTTAATCGTTAGAGTCTTAGGGTCCTGCAAAAAATTATTTTACACCAGAAAATTGTGGAGAAGAAAAGTTATGGGGCCTGAAGTACCGTAGTAAGGTAAAGAAATAATTTTAAGGGCAACTTTCTATGGGGTTTAAAAAAAAACTAACAGGGTTGGAGTTCTTCTGATTTTTTTAAAACATCCTCAGTCCATGCCCTTTCTAACGATATGCTAAAAGTGTAATTATCACTTTTAGTTTTAAAGTTATTAATTAATTTCCGCAACTAGGGCACTTCAAGCAAAAATTTCAACTAATGAAAATTAAATGTGTTCGATCGTAAAAGGATGGCAAATGAAACAAAAAATTTGGTAATGACTAATGTCTGTTTTGCCAGACAACCTAAACGGGCAAAACTACTTAGATTTCCTCGAAAACGATTTGCCTGATTTAGCGGAAGAAGTGTTTGACGAAGATCGGCCCATAATCTTCCAGCACGACGGCTGTCCTGCTCATTGGAGCCTAGCAGTGAGGGAGCTTCTGGACAACTGCTTTCCTAATTCTTGGATTGGTCGGGGTGGGCCAATTCCCTGGCCCCCAAGGTCGCCTGACCTTACCCCACTCGACTTCTACGTCTGGGGAAGGGCGAAAGAGTTGGTGTACGCAGAAGAAGTACCAACAAGGGAGGTTCTAATTAACAGGATCCACGCCGCATTCGATACAATGCGCGAGGAACTGCTGCTTAGAACGGTGACCGTGGAGATGAGGAAGAGGTGCCGAGCATGTTTACAGGTCAATGGTCATCAATTTGAACAAAATTTGTAATTAATTAAAATTAGTAATTAATTAAAATTTGTAATTTAATGACATTAGTCATTACCAAATTTTTTGTTTCATTTGCCATCCTTTTACGATCGAACACATTTAATTTTCATTAGTTGAAATTTTTGCTTGAAGTGCCCTAGTTGCGGAAATTAATTAATAACTTTAAAACTAAAAGTGATAATTACACTTTTAGCATATCGTTAGAAAGGGCATGGACTGAGGATGTTTTAAAAAAATCAGAAGAACTCCAACCCTGTTAGTTTTTTTTTAAACCCCATAGAAAGTTGCCCTTAAAATTATTTCTTTACCTTACTACGGTACTTCAGGACCCATAACTTTTCTTCTCCACAATTTTCTGGTGTAAAATAATTTTTTGCAGGACCCTAAGACTCTAACGATTAAAACAAGACCATTAGCCGACCGGTCCCATGGATAGATTTTGAGCTACAGGTAGTTTTAGTCAAAAAATCATAAAAAAGTCAAATAAAAAATAATAATAAATTAAAAAAAAACCTTGAGGCCAAGGTCAATATAATGGGCGGGGGTAGGTAGCAGACTATCCCTAGTTTCTACCCTAGGCGTATGTACAGCTCCCTTCCAAACACCCTGTATATCCGCCTCCACACGTTTGGTGAACAATGGCAAACAGCAAACACAAAACAACAAACATGAACATGTGGATGGGTGTTTGCTTGTTTTTGTTTGTATTTGCCCGTGTTCGGCATCGGTGTCGGTTTTATGCACAAATCAAAGCGTGTTTGACGAAAGTGTTTGTGATGTATCCAGACGCTTGTTCAGTTCAGTAGTACGCGCGAACTTGCGGGCGGCGGACGAAGTTAATAGTGGTGGTCAAATTTACGAATCGTGACATTTTGTGTATCCTAAGCTAAATTGTAAGTAAGAATGTCTGATTGGTCGGAGGTTAACCTGAAAGTAATCGCTGCCATAACAAGCTCGTCGTCCGCCATGTTTGCCAATCCGGAATATACTAGCACGTTCGCCAAGCCTGTGGATGCCGTATTTGTGTTGGGTGATTGTGGTCAGTGTTCGGCACGTGTTTTCTGTTTGCCACAAACAGTGGCGATGGTGTGGAGATGGTTTCGAAGAATCCAGTATGATTAAACTCAATCTTGTGTACTTAATTTGCAACTTGCGAGTCAAACTTTGAAACCTTTTCTTCGTTCCTTGGGCTACGTTGTGCGATCGCTAACTCACGAACGGAAAGTTTTTGGGAATGTAATAGGCCGAATAGGGTAAGGGTTGTAGGGACAGTCCCTGTATCCGTGTCTGCAGCTGTGGCTTTATCCTGCCGGCTTCACAGCAGCTGAAAAACTCTTGCCCAACAACGCACCAGCCACTAACATATAATACACACCAACGGCATTGATTAGGACAGGATTTGTGAGGATCTCCCATTCTTTAATGCTACGGTACCTGCGACTGAAGCTGAGGTTTGTGCCCCGCCAGCTTCAGGGCAGCTGAACAACTCTTGCCCAACAACGCGCCGGCAGCTAACACATGGCGAGCTGACCATTCTCGACCAGCGCAACCGATCACACCACCCATTGGCAGTGGGTCTGTGAGGATCTCCCATTCTGGAATAGAGGAAGAAAGAACTTTTCATGATTAGGTTCGATGTACCTTTGAAAATAAGAACGGTTATAGATCACTATTAAACGACAGGGTAGTTGACAAAAAATATCTATTTAGTCCGTCAGTTAGACAACATAAAAATATTGGACACAATAGTATTTTTCTTTTGCCACATAAACCAAAAATTACAACGATTCACCGCGTTTAAATATCATGTGACGTCACGAGGTGCTACACTTTAAAGTGTCGTCACAAGTCCCCACTCTTGAACTTTGATGCGCTTTAAATTTGTCAATTTTATTTATTTGATAAAGCAAAAAATACGGATTGATACAAATATTATTTGACAATCTCACTGACAGACTAAATAGAATTATCATTTTTCTAACCAGGAAGCATCCCTATTGATTGATAAATCCTGATGATACAACTGCAATGGAACGACGAGAGAAATTATAGAAGAACTGAGTGAAAGATGGTTGAAAAGCGCTGAATAATGAGATGACGACTGATACAGAAGTTAAGAAGTAGAGATATGTTCTGCCGATACCAAATAAATATGGGATAAAAAAAATGATGTTACAATATTTCTAGACATCTTTACAACTCAATGAAGTTAACAAGAATTTTATGCTAAATTGCTAACACAAGGGACACAAAGTTCGCACTAAATTCTTTGAAAAGACCTTCAATTCAATATGAATCTAAAATTGGGTAGAACACAAAGGCGACCTTGAACGAAATGGAATAGTTTACAACCTCGACATTGCCAGTAGGTACTGTAAATTAAAGTTCACTGCTGCACGGAAACCTGACCTTTCCAAATGTAACCGAAACCAGCTTGACATTCAAGAACGAGAAAACGGCTAGGTAAACTTATTTATAACATGTTAATGCAATGTAAGTAGATTGCAATTCGGATATAACAAGTAAACATTAGTACACGTGAGTAAACGTGGTATTGGCCAGTAAACATTTTCACCTAAATCAAAGACAAGCAGAACTCAAAAAAAATTAAAAACAGCGCGATTTCAAAGAATGTGAAACAAAAGACGGTTTTTGATGCTGTGATTTTCAGTGAATTTTATTGCAACATTAATGTTGACAAAAAATGTCGTGTGATAATGATTCTAATCCAGAGATTGTCAAAACAAGCGCTTTAGAGATTGTTAATAAATCTACTACCGGAAAAATCAAAACACAGATACAAAAAAGCCTATTACGATTTTGTTCAATGGAGAACAACAAAAGTAGGAGTCGCGTATGTGTTGGCATCCGTCCTTTTAGTTTATTTCCAACATTTTGCAGAAACTCAAAAGACAAGTCAAGCAGCCTATTGTGCATTTATTCAATGCTCAGAGCTACAATAATAACACAATATTCAAATCAATACAGCAGCTTTTCAATATACCGCCCGTGATGTAAGACAGTGCTTTATCCCTTGGTGTATAATCTACTATTATCCGGTTAATCCGTGTGACAAAACAAAACCACAATATAACTATAAATTATACCGTGTAGAGATTTTATCCGCTCACGGGATTTCAATCTTAATATAATGATACTTATATTAATGTGTGTACGCAAATCAATAAAACCCCAACGTATAAAAATGACGTCAACGCGGAACAAACTTAAGAAAACCGAAAGTCGCACTACAGAACTATACAAACTTAAATTGGTCAATGAGCCACACACGTCCCCATTGTTTGAGACTGTCACGTAGCAATGGAGGGCGCAGCATAGTTCCTTGCGGTGCGCCGCGCTGAGAATACTAATGTACCCTACACATACTGCTATAATGTTCCACTTGTAGATCGGAATGTGCTGATTTCCAATGTATTGTGAGCCTGATTTGTTCGTCGGGCTGGTTTATTGGGCTAGCTTATTGTTTGAACAGTTTAAAGAATGATTTAGTTGGTAGAAAGCTTTAGGGATATATAAAGATGAGATGAAAATAGAAATAAGTTGTTCTTTTCTTACAAGTTAATTAGCAGTATTTACATAGCTTTTGAAATTACAATTTTTAGACAGCGACCAACAAAAGATAAAAACCAAAATTTTATCAAATACTCAATTCAATTTAAATAACTGTAATAAATAGATAAACTTTACCAAACAGTATTCTTAAACACGAGGCCAAAACCTAAAATATGATAATCATCTAAATATGTACACGCATAGTTAGCATGCATGCAAATAACGTAACGCTACGCCTAAATTTGTTCTCGCTTAAGTAAATTTGAAGTAGACGTAATTAGTTAACCCACATCCTCAAAGCTAAAACCAATTCTACTCAGACTCATTACCGATGTACTTAGGCTGATTTAATATAATTGGAAATCATAGATTTTAGTGAACTTATCGTTGACTGGTAAATCTTGCCTAAAAAATCTTAGCATCTGGTTAAAGAGCGATGTATAAAAATGTATATAGATTATGAAGTAAAAAGGCCAAAAAAGGTACGTGAATTAAATTAGGCACAATAAGAAAGAAAAGTGAGTAAATAATAGCGTCACGGTTGACAGGGGAGGGGAGTATGGAAGAAGAAAACTTGTTGCGACGACCCCAAGTAATATGGGATGTCAAGATGACAAGGGGTATTTTCAATTTTTTTTTTTTTGCAGTAACACATATTTACTAAATTCTAGAAATATTTTGCCACAAGAATATGAGAATATTACCTGATGCAGACTGTATCTGCTCCTTGGGCAGAGGTCGGGAAGGCAGGGGGTTGTTCTGCTCGTCCCTTTCACCGAGGAACTCAGCTTCAGCTAGGTCTCGTACTGCTGATGACATCAGCTCTACCAGCTCTTGATTTCTGTGAATTGAACAAAGCAGTAGCATCTTAGTATTCTGCACGTCTTGTTCTAAAAGGCAACGCCTACGACTTATATGCTAAGATATTTAGGGTGGGCTGATACAAGAAACAAAGAAAAGTTAAAGAAGTATGGTTCGCTCTTTTATATGCCCCATATTATTATTAATAACTAGCTGTCCCACGCGGCTTCGCTCCCGTCAACCGGCTACCTACCTACCCATTTATGTAGGATAAATGGGTAGGTAGGTAGCCGGTTGACTACCCTACCGTACCTACACTACATACATGATTGCTGCGTAGAAGCTCTCAAAAAGGAATATTTTTACCGTTTTTGCAACATTTTTCATTTATGCTCCGCTCCTTTTGGTCGTTGCGTGATGTTATATATCCTATAACCTTCCTCGATAAATGGACTATCCAACACAAAAATATTTTTTCAATTCCATCCTGTAGTGCCTGAGATTAGCGCTTTCAAACAAACAAACAAATTCTTCAGCTTTATAATATTAGTATAGATAATATGGGGATATTCGACCTTAGAATAGTTAAATATTATGGAACTATTCTAAGGTTGTGACACTTTTTGTGATTCTAAGATAGCTACTTCATTAAGGGGCAAGATTATTTTTGTTCCCAGTCAACTATAATGATATAAGAATCTCATCAAATCATCACGTTCTTCTAATGCAAAATTACCACCATTAAAAGGCCATAGACGAATTGCGTGTTAATCTAACAATGGGCAGGCAGGCAGATTGACATGTTCTCTCGAGTGAAGAGATGTTGCGTACTAGCTGGGTCAATGGGTCACCGTGAGGTATGCTCATCTGCCGTATTACCACCTCTGTTTATAGGCATGGACAGCGATGCTGCAATACTTATTATTTTATTAAGATGATATATGACTTCTTAATGAAAATGATTATTTAATTTGCTTATTAGATTGAGTGTTTTTAATGCTACAATTTTTATTTACAGAAATACAGACTAAAAATAACATAGTTTACATAAGCTTATAACAGTTTAGCGGCATAAAAAGGGAAAGGGGAGGAACTCATCAAAAAATTCGTCCGCATCGCTGCCAATTGGTAAGTTAGTTTGATAGAGTTTTACTCATAATAATTAATCAGTTAAAATTAAACGCCTTCTGGCTCCTGGATGATGATCAAGAACCACCATCAGGTTCAAGGGAAAGACTTCATCATCGTCAGCCTTGTAATGTTCCAACTGCTGGGACACAGGCATCTTCACTGTGAAAGAGGTAATGGGACATAATCCACCACGCGGGCCCAGTGCGGGTTGGTGAATGTCACACGTCTTCGAACTTTTGGTTCTAGAACGTGCTGGTTTCCTCACGATGTTTTCCTTCGCCGTTTTAAGAGCAGTGGTGAGACAATAATTTACACAAAGTAAAGCGCCTGCCTGGGTTCAAACTCACGACCTACGATAAGTAAGTCGGGGCCGTTACCACTGGGCCAACACTGCTCAAGAAAGACTCACATGCCTATGGAGGATGTATATCAAAGATTATTTCATAATGTATTCGTCTATTTATTGACTGGACTGGTGGATCTCACCAGTAAAACAAAACAGACGTTTTGAGCAATGGCTTAAAAATTTCTTTAAAATTGCTTTTAGTATTTAACCAAATAGTTCGGAGCGGGTTCACTTTGGGGCGCGACAAGCAATCCTCCGCTGACTACGCACTCGGTCACTTTGGACCCCAGATTTACGTCATACGACATCAAATTATTAAATAAATAAATAAATGGTTATGAAGTTTTTTGTTATCCAAAGTCGAAGTTTCGCGCCATCTTTTTAGTAAGCGAATAGGTTCTTATTCATAATTGCCCACAAACCATAAAATGAAGATACAAATACAATGGACAGCTTATGTACAAAGGCGAGCTTAACCAATGATTGGGTTCTCTAAGAGCAAACCTCATTTGTTAAGGCGCAGTTACCTCTGAGTAGCTAATTTTAAAATGAGAATCACGTCTAAAATGCTAGTCGTAATTTTTTGGTGAAAATATATGTTAAATTAGACTATTTTCTTAATAATTTGATCTAAGAAAATTTTAAGTTTTATTCCTAGTAAATAGTGTAATTAATTTGTAAAGTTATGTCTAAAACGGACAAAAACACGACAATCGCAGCAAAACCGCTGAGCGTATTTTAATGAAATTGACACCATCTTAAAGACAATTTAATTATCTACATTTTGATCTGAGGCTTTTTTTTTTAAAGTTATGGAATAAAAAGGAAAGTACAGAAAACTACTAAATTTTGGGACGCGCGGGTGTGAAACGAGTGCGCGTTTTGTTCCCTCAAGGTCGTTGGCGTTAGTCGTCGTCTTAAATGAAATTTACGTATGAGGACAGTGCGTCCAAGTGCACAACAAAATTCCAAGTTCAAAACATTTAAAATTCTTACATACTAAATAAATTAAACAGATACGTGTAAACTTATTACATACTATATTACATAATAATACATAACTTAAATCTTACATTTATAAATACATATTTATGCACATATCTTGAACGAATCTTAGTCGTCTACCGTTTGGAAAGGTGTAGTTCGTATTTTGTACACATTTTGCCGTGTCGGTCGACATGGTTTAACCGACCTCAACATGTAAATAAAGATATTTTTCACAAATTTACTGTGCAAAATAGCTGCGTAAACTTATTTTTCTGAATAAATTCGCATGTTGATAGTTCATGTAAATTCCTGAAATTCATGACGTCATTTGCAACACCCCATCGTCACAGCTTGGATGTCATGTGACAAGATCTTGTCGAGTAGAGTGGTTAAATAAATGAACTAAAATATGTAGAGCGTATCAAAACTCGTATTGTTTATTACAGTTATTACCTACATACTCACTATTATGTTGTTAATGTTTATGTACTTTTGTACAAGATTACATATAGATTACGAGTACTTTATTATACAACAAAATTTATAATGCTGTTAAAAATAAACATTTTGAATGAAAAGTAGCTATGTCATTTGTTTACATTTTGTAAGCATAATACTATCTGGTTCCAAGTAAAATATTAAAATTATTCACATATTTGTGATAATATCATTAGCATTTTCACCAAATAAATGCTAAGTCGCTATAAGTGAATGAAATTAAATTATAGTAACAGTAAGTTTTGCATCATATAATGTTATTCAGTTTACATAATCAGTAATATGTAGAGGTATTAGGTAGATATATTTGTCAAAAATGTGACAAATATTGTTAGGAAACTTGGTATGAACAACGTTACCTACCTAACCTACCCTACATCTAAGCACGATCTAGTCAGTTGAACTAGCCCAAGGAATTCGAAAGTAAATAAGCCTAGATGCAATATTAAACTGGTAGCAGCTTAGTGTTGCATTTATAAGTAATTTACAAGCTTGTCGTAGGATAACATGCCCATATTTTTTTTGGGTTAACTATTGGGCAATATCAGCCACATTGGATAGAAAGGTAGACGAAGGCCAAAGAAAAGATTGATGGACTGTATGTGAAGTGATAGAGTGACAGAAGAACGGAAACGGATTGAAAGAAACTAAACTACAGTATTGGAAAACTAAAAAGCAGGATATAAGCTTGAATAATTTAAAAACTTTTAAAACGCATCTCAGCTCTCTATCATTTATACAAGTTTCTGATTATATGGACGCAAACAAAGCTTTTGAAAATTTCATGGACGATTTCTCTCTCTTATATAAATTATGTTTTCCGGAAAAAATTATAACCATCAAAACAAATAAGGAAACGAAATGGATATCTCGTGGAATAAAAATATGCAGTAAGAAACAAAGACAGTTACTATGGGAATATAGATTAAATTCTGACTCTGTGAAAAAAAAAGTTCTTAAAAACTATACAATGCTTTATAGAAAAATTATCAAGCTAACACAAAAAGCACAAAATTATCATTATATAAACAACGCCCAAAATAAATCGAAAGCTACCTGGCAAATAATAAATAAAACCAAATTGTGTTTGCCTCAGGAGCCTATCATGTGCGTTAATAGAGATAATTTGTCGTTTACACACCCCGCAGTAATGTAATGAACAAAAGGGGTTCCGTAAGAATACTACAGTTAATATGGCACTGTTTGACCTATTAACTAACATCATGTCATCTGTAGATAATAGAAATCCAGTATTATTATATTTACACTGATATGACCAAGGCTTTTGACTATGTAGACCATAAGATCCTGTTACACAAGCTACATAGTTATGGTGTAAGAGGGAACATCCTACAGCTGGTAGAATCGTACTTGAGAGATAGACTGCAATGCGTAGAAGTTTCTAGAATTTGTCCAAAGAGTAAGTTAGAGACAATATATGTATCTAAACCGAGGAATATAAAATATGGCGTGCCACAAGGTAGTGTACTTGGACCGCCACTTTTTTAAATATATGTCAACGATCTCCCGAAAGCAACTATAAATAAAATGGTTCTTTTTGCTGATGACAGTACAGCTGTAATCAAATGTACTAATAAAAATGATTACGAGCAAGACATAAACACTACTTTACAAAATATAATAAATTGGTTAAATAATAATAATTTGGTAATAAACCTAAATAAGACAAAAATAATGCATTTTCATCAACGTAGTGAATACCCAAATGTTCATATTGACTACCAAGGCTCTCATGTTGAGGAAGCAAATGAGGCTAAGTTCTCAGGAATAGTGATCGACAGCAAACTTACTTGGAAACTTCATATTGAAGTCGTCTTGCCTATTTTAAATCTTTAAAAATGTTAACTTTTCCTTCCTTATATATTTTGGAAACAGCTTTGTTTGTAAAAAACAATCCAAAATTATTTAAAAAACTGTCGGGAGTCAGTAGAAATCCAATACGGACTCAATATCTAAACCAGGTGTGTCATGTGAAATGTAAAACGGCGCTAATGCAGAAAAGTTTTTTTGGTATTGCCCCGCGCATTTATATATATGACTGTAATAAAATTTAAAAGGGCGCTAAACGAAATATTAATAGAGAAATGTTATTACAAAATTGAGGACTTTCTCAATGATAAATCGTTGACTGTTTGACTTAATTTATTATTGTTATAGCTGCTACCAAATATCCTGATTGACATACTTCTTATTTTGTTTTGACATCATTGTGGTAAATTTTAGTAGCGTAACCTTACCGTAAGCGATTTGACATTTATCTTTATTTGTATTGTTTTTTTTTTTTAATTTGATTTAATTCTAGAATTAAATATTATTTGCATGCCCATGCGACGGTAGAATATAGAGGACATTATTATGTAAAAAACAACATCTATGTATCAATTACCCATGTTTGCAAAAAAATAAATGATTTATGATTTAAAGAAGAAAATATGTTACACCTTAAGGAACAAGGGATAAAGATGATGTTGGTACAAAATCAGCTATAACAAAAAATATAAAGTACCCAAAAATCTTGCAAGTCATGACTGTCCTATTTAAAGCACATGCACAATAGCACATGGATACTAACAAAAACACCGTGCTATTCATTCTAACTTAAACTTTCACTGTTATAACAGTCAAAGGTACTCATCATCGCCTCGCGTTGCGTAACGTTGAAGTTGGAACGTAAAATATTACGTTACTTCTCAAACCGGATTGTTGATAGTAAAGTGCTGCAATACTTGTTTTTTTTTTGTGGTCAAGTTTATGAAGATATTTGGTAGGAAAGGGGGTCATTGATACAGTTTCTTAAATATCATTAATCATCAAACATATCATTTGTAAAATCATGCGTGCATATGTAAATAAAATGCACTCTTTTAGAATCAATAAACTCAGCCTATTGTAGCGTAAAAAAAAAATTGTCACTACATGTGTCACGTTTAATTTTGACGAATAAAAGATAAAATAAAACAAACATTGTTCAACATAAAAAATATACAAAGAAAAAAGGAATGGCGACGTAAAGGAAGACTATCGGTAAAGTTGGGAAATGGATTGTCTAGAATAAAATTTGTAATTTTGGAAAATAATGCCTATAGGAGAGAAGGGGTTGCAACCGCTATCCGGCCCTAGGCGCGATTAAAATATAACCGTGCATAAATGTAAAATTAAAAACGGTTCATTTCACGACCTTTTGACACGAATAGGTGATACATATAAAAAACTATTCAATAAATACTTCGCTATTGCTACAAATTATAAAAAGTGAATAGGAACAAAATTTTGGGATCACTTGACGCGGAGCGATGTCACGACGTCCTCCCGGGGTCTTCACTCGTATATTATGGAGTCACCCCCGCAAGCACACGCTTCCCGAACTCAGTCGGTGTTGAAATAACTCGGAACATCAGTCCACAGCTTGTTATATATTCCAAGAACCGATTCTGAGCGAATCGGTTCTTTGTAACAGACGGCCTTATGCGCCGGTAACTCGGAAACAAATTAAATTCCTGGTGAACAATTGACACTCTCAGAAAGAAATGTCCAATAATGCTGCAGAACTAAATGCAACATATTGGTTTGCATGGACGCAATGCGATATAAATCCAACGATTTGCACTTGAAATTTTCTTAAAAAAAATACTAAACGTGTTACTTCCAAGTAGATACGTCGCCAATTCCACAAGAAAAATTTTCTCTGTCATCCAATGGAATGATCAAACTTCTAAGTTTGAACCGAAATAAGAAAAAATTAGAAATGAGGTCGACTTACACGAACGGAATAGTTTTTATTCAGCCGAATCAATAGGCAGCGTGATAATGCTGCAATACCCCCTTTCTAAGAAAAAAAAGGACGAAAGTACGAGTGAGAAGAATGATTCGATAAACATATTACCATCAATATTTTTATCGAAAGCCTGACTAAAAATAGACGTCAAACCGAATTTATTCCAAAATTCGATACCTAAAATAACAGAAGATGACATCGAACTTGCCACTAAAAACTCATGAATAAAAGTTGTACCGTTAAATTTAACTGGAAGATGTACAGAACCAAGAATATCAATCGGTGAATTATTAGCCGATATAACACGGGGACAAGCGTCTTTTGATGTCAAAGAAATACCAAGTTGCTGAATAAAATTATCGTTAACAAGCGAAATCTGAGCACCAGTGTCAAGCAATGCTTTAACAACTCTACCACATAATAATACCTCTATAAACGGTCGGTTATCAAATGAATCTGTAGTAAACACTGGGGATACTGTACGAAAAGAAGCGTATCGCCAGTGGTCTATGCATTTTTTGGATTACATTTCGGACATTCTCTAGTAATAAATCCAGGAGTGCGACACTTAAAACAAATCATGCCTGTGATCTCTGGGCAAGAGCGGTAAGAATGACCAACTTTGTTACATTTTAAGCAAAGCTGAGACTGACTACAACTAGGACAAGTCCGAGGCTTACTAGTTGTTGGTTGATGGGAAGTTTTGTTCGGCCTGGGTTTTGGTGAGTTAACAGCCTGAGAAGTCGACTGGTCGGCAACACAATCGAAACTGGCTACCGCCTTTGGAGGTTTTAGAAAGGACTCGAAATGAGTAACAGCTTCGATTAAATTATCGATGTCATGAAATTTTTGGATGGACAAGCAAGGAGTGTACTTTGGCAACATGTTGTGAGTGATGATCCGCAACAACTCCGATTCTTCAATAGGCTTGCTCAGTTTAGCATTTAAGTAAGAAACCTCGATAATAAATTCTCTTATTAGCTGTTCCGGTCTCTGCTTGAGGTTACGGACCTCCTGGCTTATCTTAAATTCAAAATCGGTCGTACCGAATGTCCTAAAAAAGGCTTCTTTGATCTCAAAGAAGGAAAGATCCGGACGACGGATTGACCTAAAATATTGAAGTGCGACACCTGACAAGACTTCATGGAATCGCCTAACTAAGTAACCATCGGACAAATTGTCGGCCTCCCTGCACTCTTCTAGACTCGTGAAAAATTCCCGTACGCAGGTCTTTCCATCGAAAACAATCTTCCACTTAGTAAGAGAGAACTGCCTGGTAAATTGTGGGCGTTCATCAGATCTTATTGGAGAAGGAACAACACTTTGTGAGGAAGCGCGAGAAGCTCTTGGCTGAATGGGACAAGGTGGTGGTCGCGAAATGATGGGACTATCACAACGTGGAGTCTCACCAATAGGGAACTCCTCTTCTGACATGATGTAACTAGTATAGACCTAATAACGAATGAAAGAACAGACAAAGGACGATTGAATCCTAGCGAAAAATAAGCACGGCATGAACAGCTGGACAAAAATAATCCAGCAACCAGCAGTCAGCGAACGCCAAGCTAGTAAACAAAGATCTAGGCTAAATAAGGAGTAAAAATCAGGAAACCTATCGTTATATTTGCTGCCATAAGTGGATAAAATAAAAGACGGTTATGTGTACTATAGTTCACAAAATTAAATTCCATTAAAAAACATTACATTTCATGAAAAAAATATGTCAAGGAAAATAACAGCTTCACAGATCTGTACTGGTGGTATAAATCCTAGAATACCTTTCTTGAATGGAAGAATATCAGCGTCCTGAAACAAATAAGCTTAAGAATCATTAGCTCCCAGAGGGAGTGACCATCCTCAATAAAGCAAAAAAAATAAATTATGTCGAATCATTTAAATTTCAAAGTTATTAGGTAAAAACACTTACTTTAGTTGTTCGGGCGCCAATTTGTAGCGTAAAAAAAAAATTGTCACTACATGTGTCACGTTTAATTTTGACGAATAAAAGATAAAATAAAACAAACATTGTTCAACATAAAAAATATACCAAGAAAAAAGGAATGGCGACGTAAAGGAAGACTATCGGTAAAGTTGGGAAATGGATTGTCTAGAATAAAATTTGTAATTTTGGAAAATAATGCCTATAGGAGAGAAGGGGTTGCAACCGCTATCCGGCCCTAGGCGCGATTAAAATATAACCGTGCATAAATGTAAAATTAAAAACGGTTCATTTCACGACCTTTTGACACGAATAGGTGATACATATAAAAAACTATTCAATAAATACTTCGCTATTGCTACAAATTATAAAAAGTGAATAGGAACAAAATTTTGGGATCACTTGACGCGGAGCGATGTCACGACGTCCTCCCGGGGTCTTCACTCGTATATTATGGAGTCACCCCCGCAAGCACACGCTTCCCGAACTCAGTCGGTGTTGAAATAACTCGGAACATCAGTCCACAGCTTGTTATATATTCCAAGAACCGATTCTGAGCGAATCGGTTCTTTGTAACAGACGGCCTTATGCGCCGGTAACTCGGAAACAAATTAAATTCCTGGTGAACAATTGACACTCTCAGAAAGAAATGTCCAATAATGCTGCAGAACTAAATGCAACATATTGGTTTGCATGGACGCAATGCGATATAAATCCAACGATTTGCACTTGAAATTTTCTTAAAAAAAATACTAAACGTGTTACTTCCAAGTAGATACGTCGCCAATTCCACAAGAAAAATTTTCTCTGTCATCCAATGGAATGATCAAACTTCTAAGTTTGAACCGAAATAAGAAAAAATTAGAAATGAGGTCGACTTACACGAACGGAATAGTTTTTATTCAGCCGAATCAATAGGCAGCGTGATAATGCTGCACTATCCACTGCTAGATAAAGGGGTTGCAAGCCCACGCTTGGGAGCCATCTCTCAAGCACGGCTACAAAGCCTGGTCCTCCGCATTACACATTCACCAGAGACGCGGTCAACATGCTAGAACTCTTCTGAACAAGTCTCATATAGAAGCATCGCCATATTTATCGTCTGAGCTCGGAAGATTTGGGTATTTTACTGTATATTATTAAAATTCTAAGTACATCGAAATCAATCTTTGAAAAATATAGCTTCAAACTTAACTCTCAAACGCTATGAATACGCATGACTGGAAATGTCTGTAGAAAACCTTTTAATTTTAAATTAATCCATGATCCTTTTCCACACTTAAAGGTGAAAACTGTCATGCAATATTAAATCCATACTACACAACAAACCAATGCGAACTTTTCCAACACTTTCTCATCACATATTTCATGTCATGTCTTCACAGTGAGACAATCCAATCATTTCCATACACAATGTAACCTTTTGAGAGAAGCTTTCCAAGTTTTCTCTCGATACCTTAAGACTGCACGCGTCATCATCTTTAGGAAAATGTGTTATGGTCTACAGAATTTGGAGAACCGATAATAATTTTGATAGGTCCGCAATCATTTTGATTCCTTGTTGAGAATGGTAAAGTTGAGAACAATCTTCAACATTATAGAGTTTTAGAAAGAGAATTTAGATCGAAAATGAGCTTTAAAAAGGAACTAGATGAAAATAAAATCACGAAAAATGACTGAAATGTCCCTAAAAGCTTATTTAAGATTTGTTTGCAATTAGTTTTACTCAGACTGTTCTTTTTTTACTTTAATACTGAAAAATCAATCAGGTGAACCAATAAACCTAATAACCTAAATAGATCTAATAATAAAACAACAGACCCAGATCATAGACCTTCAGATGTTTGCCTCTAAGGAAACATTATAATACATTTGCCTTTCCATTTTCAGGAACACTAATAGAACAGCAACACATTCACTTCGGTTTCGCTTAGTGAAAATCGTGCATCAGTCTTAAAACACAATGTTCCATGTCCATGTCCATTTTGCTACGCTGCCTACTTTAATGTCTATAATTATGTAACACCTACATTGAATCTTCAAACGAGTTAACTCTTGGTGTCGTCACCCCTCTTTCCTGTACTCAATTACCATACATTTTCAACATGACTAGCTCCCCTCTTCGGCGTCTATCAAAATAAAGATTTATGCGACCTCTCACCTAGATAAACTAAACCCATTTAGGTATGTGTCACGTGCAACAACAAGTTTAGATGTAGATTTTGTTTATACAAACAACGAAATGCATTTCTTGATAAAGCAGGTACTTTCTTGTATCGTTAATAAACATGACCCCCGACATTTTCTTTGTCTCGAGTAGTCTCGAGTGTCTTGTATACATATCTTGTATCTGTTTACTGATGAGTATGATCCCGAACTAGTCTGCAAATGCAATGATTTAGGTGGCAGTTTTTTTTTAGATTCGTACTTTACGTAATCACGAAAGCCAAAACATTGAAGATTACAACAGGTTTATTGATGATATAAAAATAAATGAATTATCGGTTTAAATAATGGCTCGTACCTATATTATAGTGCAAGTAGCATATGTACATGGAAGAAAAATGAGTATGGCACCAACCCCAGGCATCTTGACTTCTTGAGATAAGGTCGGAATAGATAATCCTTCAGATTCTGGTCGCATATTCAACAACCTACAATCTAGGTCTCATCAAAATCAAAACTAATTACAATTTCTTTTAAAATATTTAAGTACTAACCTTTCTTTCGGATAAAGAACCAGTATTCTCATTTAACGTGGCAATACTGCCAGTGTTTTGGGTATTTTTCCAATCGACGAATTTTTTGATGGCCAATGAGTCTTTCCCTTCCCCTTTTTATCCCGGTAGTACATGATTATTTCTATTACCTCGTAAAAATACGTAATATTTTAGTCTACATATTTCTGTAAATAAAGATTTTTACAACAAATAGCTCACTCACCTCAAATTAGCCAGCTCCGAACACGAGTTAGCAAGCAAATAGTCTCCACTCAGCAAGGCTATCTTGTTCCCGAACATCATGTCATCAGGTTCAGCAGCTATGGGCTGACGCGAGTTCATGTTGACCAGCCCTTTGTGCACCAGGTGGGAGGTCCGGATCATCTCTGTGACTTCGGCGAGGGCACGTTGGCTGGTGGGGAAGAAATATGATGGGTATGTATGAAGGTGCTTAACTAGAGTTAAACGTGTAAGACTCAGTTTATATTCGTTTGGCAAAATAGAAAGAAAAGACTTTTGGACAAATAGATAAATAATGTGCTGGCGGATTGTTCAGAAAGGATATAGGAAGTATATATAGGTAACTTTACATTTTTACGTCCGAAGGTTTAGGTAGACTTGTAACTATTCAGACATTTAAGTTATTTTAAAATTCCACATAACAATGGGGCGCGGAGCATAATAATTACTATCAATCGAACACAAATCCAGGCAAAAACTAGTAACACTTTAACTAAGCTGCGAGTCGAATCGAACACCTAAACATCAGCAGTAGCATTTGCGATCACAAGATCAACGAGTCGAGTCTTTTCAGCAACACTTGGCTGGTTGTCGCACTCATGAGATGATGGTGGGACGAAATTAATGAAATCGACAAAACTGGAAAGAAGTTGGTGGTTGGCGAGACTTCTAATCAAGTAGTGAAATAATTACCAAAGATCATTGCACTGAAAAATGGCATAGGTGGCCTTATGTATAACAGCTGCGTGGCTTGGGATCGTAAATTCTATCACTTAAGCATCACCGTGTTTTTTTAACGATGTTTGAATAACAAACGTAAAACTGTGATGTACGTTACTGGTTACATAGAAAGTTAAGTTAACGGCTTTTGTGTCCCAGTTCAATGTCCACGTATGCATAGATAAACAATTTATACGAATTGAATGCTTAACTGACCAGTTAAAAGGCGGTAACACGCAACTTTACGCATGTAATAAGGCATGTAGGATTTTAGGCTTTGTAGCGACAAGCGAGGTCTTCATTTGGTGATTTTTCTCGGACTCCTTTGTTACAATATGTTTGTAATTTTCTTCTTCATAATCATTGCCACTCATCGAACAAATTTCATATTTTTTATAATTATTGCAAAGCCACCTTTGACCAAGAGAGGTGGTCAAATGCGCTGATGGTAACTGATGATATGGTCAACGTGAAGTATCCTATTCACTCTTGATTTAAAGATCTCCAAGTTGTAGCTACCAGGCACAAAAACTCCGGTAGGCGGTTTCCTTACCGTCTCTATTCTACCTATCAGCAGATTGTAGAGCTATAGAATGCAGAGAGAACTTCTTATTTTCAATTTTCACTGAGGAATTTCTTTTCCTGAGTCCACACACGAAGTTTTGTATCTATACATCTACACAATGACCATGAATAAATATCTTTACAATAAATTACTGATTACATCAGTCATGTACGTAGAGTCTACAGGAAGTTTTATGGATAGCTGTTCAGTGATGAATAAGGAAGTAGAATTTTCACTTTGCAACCTTCGACCGGTTGATGCCCTTTTGATAATTTGTTGATGCACTGCGCGGTAAATGGCACACTTATGCACTTAAGGCAGGCGCCTATAAAATATGGAGGTCGTTTCACATGATCGAAAGATTGATAAAAAATTGTATTGGTGGATGTCTTAATGATGAACGAATGATATTAATATTCAAAACTTGGACGGGATGAGCCCGACTCCTACCGAAAGAACATTTGTCTTCCGCTAGTGTGCTGACACTAGACAAATTTGTGTGAAAAGGGAGATAAAGGTCTTGTCCCTGCAAGGATACAGGTTAGGCTAGTTATATTAGACTAGACTCTGCCAGCGGCTTCGCCCACGTGAAAGTCAAAATTATCATGAGGGAATTCTGAAATATAGGATAAAAAGTATCCTTTGTGCTATTCCTGACTATGATCTATCTCTGTGCCAAATTTTACTCAGATCCGTTCAGCCGTTCTGGCGTGAAAAAGTAACAACCATACACACTCACTAACTTTCGCCCTTGTAATAATGGTGTGATAGTGTGATGTGATACTCGTAGATGCAAAGGAAATCAACTAAATTGGTAATGCGTACATTCGTTTTCATTGTACATTATTATTCATAACATTCATCTTGCACAATCTTCTTAATTAATTTCTCTGTCGACAAAAAATAGGTTCTGCATTAAGTTTGTTCCAATAAGTAACGAAATGCATTTTATCTTGATATTAATTACAGAATAGAGACGTTTTATATCAAAATTTTTAATCAAGTTGTCTAGACAATCCTACTTGTTATCAAAAGAAAGTTAATTCTGAGAGTATTCTTGTATATTAAGGTTTATATTGACATAAGTTTTGTTACTGTACAACTGCGATGCCTTCTTTACAAAGTCGGTACCAAAGCTCCATAGAAAGTGGTTGATCTCCTTTCGCTCACCTGTGCAGAACTCCAGCTGCCTTATCCTGTTCCATGTCAGGTATCTCTGGGCTGTGGCCAGCTGCCTTCGATACCAGCAGCACGATTAGCCCCCATGCCTGCATGTTGTTCTTGCCATTATAGATCAGGTTCCTGCTCAAAAAACGATCGTTTAGATATTATAAATAGTTTTTTTGGGTAAGGGCCAGAAGAATACTTAAAATATTTTGTACCAAAGTCATTATTATATCTTAATCTAAGTCATAAAATGATGTTGCTGCCCTTCTTAAAAGAATCTTACGAAACACAACGATTCACAACCATAACTGGTTGTGAATCGTTGTGTTGTGTTACGTGATGGCCCGCCTGGCCCGAGCCTACAAAAATGGTTTTATACAAATCTAGGTCGAATTTAAAGATCTTAGTCTTATTGACAGATTCTCGCACGGTCATTTTAACGTTACGTAATAAAGATTTAGCAACGACCTTGCAAAAGTTTAAAACCATAACCGTGTTGACCAAAAATTATAGTTCTTGTACATTAAAGAGGACGTTGGTTTTCTCGCCTTTGACCATTATCTCGCCTGATGTTAAGCGATCATGTGGTTGACGGTGAAGCACGCTCGCCTAGTAGTAACCTATTCACTCTTGACTTCAAGCACCTAGGTAGTAGCTAACAGGAAACAAAGACTTCGGCTGGGAATTCCACTCCTTAGCTGAACGCACAATAAAAAAATGATATTATGTATTATATACTTATATACCTACTTTACTTTACTTTATAGGTATATACTCGTACTTTCATAGAAATGTGTCACTAAAAAGTGGTTAGTTAGTTTCCAAACGTCTAGTTTAGGACACATGAATTATTAAATTCATGTGTCCTAAACTAGATTTAAAAAATGGAAGACAGAAAGAAGACGTGTTGAGCCGACCTCAAATGAATACGGCACTCTTCCTTTCAATTAATGAGGACTACTATAGATAGGTTATGCTAAAAGGCCCTATAACGTAAACCTATGCTTAAGTAACTGATTTTCAGGGAATACTAATATCAATGTAACATAAGCGATTATTTGAGCGATGATGTGCAGTGTTGCAACGAGGAATGCGCATTGATTGGCGATCGGTAGTACCCTCTGCACGCGATGTTACGTATGCACGATAGACAAAGAAACCTAATTCGTTATTTCCATAGATATACCTTCTATTTTTAAGTTAGTACAGCGAACAAGTGAATTAAGACTGTATTGAACAGCTGATGGTCTTCCAGCGAGAAAAAAACCCATAAACCCTGGTACAGGTAAAGGGAGATTAAGATGAATAATTTAGTGTGCCTTGAATTGAGAACAACTTGTAGATGAAATACTCAGAAAGTTCGCGCGCGTTTCAGTTCTGTGATGCTACCATTCAAACTACGAGCATTTTCAGAGAAAATGTGATTTGCACGAATAACTTAGTCTAATCCAAGTAAAGGGCTCTCACTAAAAACCTAAATTAACAAAAATACTTGTGTTATGGCGTGAAGTACCGTCCAACTTTCGCAAGGATCCTCAACTTTTTGGCAGCCAGCCAAGCCTTTGCCTCAATATTAGGACCAATGATGAAAAAAGGTCGATGTCAACGTAACGCCAAGAAGCTGAAGATGGTCCGTTATCGGTACGGTGACACCTCGGCAAGAAGGAGCAGAGTGGAATTTGCTCGTTTTGCGGCATAACGACACGCCTTTAACAGCATTGAACCAGATTGCCATCGCCCCATTCGGAGACTGCCTTCAAGGATAGGTTCAAGCGCCCAACCATGGAATCGCGGAGTGACCGGATCTGAGGCCCGCGTGTCGCGGGTTTGATTCCCGCACGAAACAAATATTTGTATGACCTACAGATAGCTATTCCGGCTGTGAGTGTTGTGTATATGAGTTTATATGTTTGTAAATACACCCACGATACAGGAAGTAATGCCTAGTGTATGGCAACGTTTTATCTTAAGAAAAAAAAAAGTGTTTGGTACTTTTACAGCGAAGCAGGCGGGTCAGGATCGTAGACAGTTCAGGCGCACAGATTTTAAGATCAATTGCCGATTGTAAGGAACAATATATCCACCACAATTAACATTACTGACATTCTTGTGTTGCTAAAAAAAACATTAAGATCGTTAACTTAACATTTACAAATTACACGCCAGTTTCGTAAACCAGTCTCTGCTATTTAAATATGGTATTAAGAACAAAAAACCCATGTCTTTACAGTTTTAAGTGCAGTTTGAACTGTCATATGAAAAGCTGACGGAAGTAGTACGGAATCTTTTGCTTTTACCCGATTGCCGAAGGAAGTTTAAGTTATTCGAGCTTATATGTATGTCCATTTCTTTGGCACGCTCAACAGCCCAAACGTATTGACGGTTATGATTCTATGTCATATTGGAATCGTCTCAATTGTGGGAGTGACATAGACAATTTTTTTTTAAAGGCGTTTTTTTTAATCTTACTTTAAAGGAAGTAATAAAGATGCTCTTGCAATGAATGGGGATAAAACCTCTCGGTCTGGCCTGATGGATGAGTTTTAGATAGAATGAGCAAGTCCAAATGATATCTGTTCATCTTGCTTTGAAGGAAACAATGAAGATGCTCTTGGAATGAAGTGGGAGGAATCCTCGACTTGGTCTGGTGTATAGCGAAGGCTGAGGTCTAAGACAGAACGAGTGAGCCGAGAAGATGGCTGTTTACTCTTGCTTTGAAGAAAGCGATGAAGATAGTCTAGCAATGAAGTGGGAGTAAAGGAAAACCACTGTCTGGCCTGATGGATAGCGATGAATTCATCTACAATAGAACGAGCAAGCCCAAATGATGTCTGTTTACTCTTGCTTTGAAGAAAGCAATGAAGATACTCTAGCAATGAAGTGGGAGTAAAGGAAAACCACTGTCTGGCCTGATGGATAGCGATGAATTCATCTACAATAGAACGAGCAAGCCCAAATGATGTCTGTTTACTCTTGCTTTGAAGAAAGCAATGAAGATACTCTAGCAATGAAGTGGGAGTAAAGGAAAACCACTGTCTGGCCCGATGGATAGCGATGAATTCATCTACAATAGAACGAGCAAGCCCAAATGATGTCTGTTTACTCTTGCTTTGAAGAAAGCAATGAAGATACTCTAGCAATGAAGTGGGAGTAAAGGATAACCACTGTCTGGCCTGATGGATAGCGATGAATTCAACTACAATAAAACGAGCAAGCCCAAATGCTGTCTGTTTACTCTTGCTTTGAAGAAAGCAATGAAGATACTCTAGCAATGAAGTGGGAGTAAAGGATAACCACTGTCTGGCCTGATGGATAGCGATAAATTCATCTACAATAGAACGAGCAAGCCCAAATGATGTCTGTTTACTCTTGCTTTCAAGACTGATGGTTTGAAATGAATCATGATCATCATCAGCCTTTTAATGTTCCCAATGCAGGGACACCGGCCTCCTCTCTGTGAGAGGGAATGGGCTGTAATCCACCACGCGGGCCCAGTGCGGGTTGGTGGATGTCACAAGTTTTTGAATTTTTGGTTCTAGGACATGCCAGTTTCCTCACGATATTTTCCTTCACCGTTTTGAGAGCAGTGTTGATGAAATTATTTAAACAAAGTAAAGCGACTGCCTGGGATTGAACTCACGACCATAACTTGTAAGTCGCGGCCGCTACCACTGGGCCACCACTGCACCCACTGCTGAAATGAATAAGTCATAGCAATGAAATGGGAAAGCCATATCTATGCGCGTGATGATCGCAAAACACTTTTTTAGACGATTATGAACGGGGTATGTGCTGGACATGCGTGTGAGTGCACAAATGATTGGGTAAATAATAGATTTCGGTAAGTATACTTACTAGCTTTCTATTTAGCTACATTATAGTTGAAAGTCAAGCTGTTCAGTAGAAACAAATGGCCGTCATAAATTTTATGATAGTCATTTGTTTTTAGTGTATAATGTATTAATTTCGTAGCTGTAAAATTTTAATTATTGCACAGATTCTGATCATTTAATTCGTTTGTCTATCTGTTCGTCTGTATGAATGGCTGTCAGAAGGTCCGGATGGATCTTTCAAACCTCCAATAGAGGAAGATCCCGATATTATACATTTAAGGTACAATTATATTTGCCATGTTTCGTAATTATTATCAGTCCATCGAATTTAATTGAAATTAGCAATACTGCTGTGAATCTTTGTGATATAGTACGAAACTTTTAGTTCGCGAATCCGACTCGCACTTGGCCGTTCTTGTGTGGGTGAACTTTATTGGAACTGCATTCACCATCTTTATGGTTATTTTATGCTAATGTAAGTGTCTAATAAAAACGCAAACCTAGCTATTTGCATCACGTTTAACTAAACATTAATTTGCAAAGTAAAAGCAATTGTTTTGGTATGCAAATGTTATTTTAGAATGCTACTGCTTTAGTGACTTCGAAACAAATACATCGAAATAAAAATTTATTTGACCATCGTAAAAAGCGCTCTATGGTATGCCTAGGAGTTGAGCCAAATCTTCTTTCTGCACTGCAAGATTTGATTTCAACATCGAACAAAATGCCGTGTAAATGTGAGGGCTTATATTGTTAAATACGAATAATATGGCACAAAATAATAATGTGTAGGCACACCAAAAATATAACGAGCCGTTAATGTGCCATTTGGTGTACATTTATTCAGGGGTGGATCCAGGTTTTATTTCTGGGCGGGGGCACCTATATGTTCATTCTTTATCAATGACAGTGCTGGGTTCAGCAAGTGTAGGAAGCCCGTAAAATGTTCTACTAGTACCTACCTTGTTTGTTCTTGGTAGAACTTGGTTTGATATAGATTCAAAACTCTACCTTGGATGCATAGAGCGAGGGTAGCGAGTTCGAAAATTTTAGCAATTTTGATGGGTTTTTTGCAGTATTCTGAATAAAATAAGAGTTACTTTGTCAGCGTCTGCACGAAAATGGAAAAACCAAGCGGGTGAAGTTAGCTCGAAAAATTTTAAGCCTAGCCTTGGATAGACTGGCTTTCTTTTGACATTTTACTTACTACGTGCTTTGTTGACTTATTCAGACAAGTTGAAGAATTAAGAGAAACTGGGTGAAAGAGCGATCAAAACGTGCTTGAAAAATTTTAAGACCAATCATACATAATATTTCTTTGAAATAATTGTAATATTAAAGACACCATAGCTTGTTTTTTTTCGTCCAATCTAGGGACCTCCAGAGGTGGGGTCTTTAGGAATCCTTACTCCTGCTTCGTGGCAAATCCGGCCCTAATCAATGACCTTGTATGCAAAAAAACTACACAAAAAAATGATATGACCCTACTTATGTACGCAAAAAGAAACTAATGTTATCATAGCGGTGTGGTAGGTCGCTCAGAGTCTCAGCTCCTTGTTTAATTTGAGCCGTCTGGGGGCCCCCCCTGGATCCGCCTATGCACTTATTGATTTGTTAGTTCATTTGAATATTTAGAAAGGTTCGGTTCGAATAACAATGATGTTAACAACATACTTAGCAGTTTTCAGCAAGGGATGGTTGCTCCCGACCAACTTGCGTAGGTGTAGCGCAACGTTCGCAATCTCGTCGCTCAATACCCATCGGAGACTCAGGAAAGAGGTCGGATATCCCACGATCTTCTCCGCCTCACTCACTGCTCGGTTCCAGTCTGGCTTCGAGTTGTGTTGGGCAACACTGGCTCGTTGCGTGCTACATGTGTTCACTTCCCTTGCAGTACAAGGTCCCCAAAGTTTCGAAACCAACGCATTAGATGACAGAACTTTCACCAAATCGCACTTCACAACGCGACACAATCGGCTCAGACTCATTTTCCTAACTAACTGCACCGACCCAGGAATACCAAAGACTACGCAATTCGAATTTCGATAGCGCAAAAGTAATTGTTTGTACAACAAGCACTAGGCTAGCACAAAATCACGTTATTTGTCACAGAATGTAAGCATTAAACAGAAGTCTAACTCAATAAATTCAGCAAATAAACACTGGAGTAAAACTTTGATCTAAATACAATTCCTATACAAGTGTTGCACAAAATAGATTTTATTTCGTAAATAATCTGAACGACAAATTACGAACGTGCACAACTTTCGCGGGTGATCGGTTGACTGACCGAATGGTGAATGAAGTCTATGATGAACCGAAGTCAGATTCGTCATTCGCTAATCGGGGATTGACGAATGCGGTTTTCTCATTGAGCTGCATTTTCTGAATGATTTTTCACCATGAACGTGCAGATTGTTTGTGTTTGTGAACATTTTATGTTTGTAATATTGGTAGATAGACCAGGGTCGGTAATTTTTGAAACGATAAAAAATTATAGGAAACCCATTGGAAAAGGAAGAGAATTTACAGGCCATCTGAGGTCGGGAAGTGCAAGGGGGTGAGTATTTAAGGGTAGAAAACGGTTTATCTCGATTGCTGGCAAAACTACAAGTACTATGACCCCTTGCACTTTCCGACCTCAGATCGCCCGTAAATTATTTTTCCTTTCATTTTTGTTATATTTTCTTCCTTTTCCAACGGTTTTCATCCTACTATTATTTTTTGTCAGTTTTTACCATTTTCAAAGGCTTCGGCCCTGGTCTAAGATGGCGAAAAGTAAATATAGATAGACTGAGTGATCCTTAGATAAAGGAGCAATAATCTATCAAGAAACCTCTGATTTCAATATATTTTTGACTGGATTTTGACGTTAATTAATACTATCGCGAAGATGATATTGCGACTTGAATTTGAACGTTCATTAGCCTTCTTAAGAAATCAATGTAAGCAGTAGATTCATCAGTTCATGAAATGAAAATTATTGCAAAATTAATATGTTGCTGCTGTGATTGGTTGAATAAATATTCAACACAGTGTGTCCCAGCAGTGAGAACATTAAAAACCGTCCAAATGCGAGTCGGACTTGCGCACGAATGGATCCGTACCATAATCGCAAAAATCGGCAAAGAAATCACGTTTGTTGTATGGGAGCCCCACTTAAATATTTATTTTCCGTTAGCTATCACGGTTCATGAGATACAGCCTGGTGACAGTCGGACAGACAGACAGCCGGATCGTAGTGTCTGAGTAATAGGGTCCCGTTTCACCCCTTGGGTACGGAACCCTAAAAAGGCTGGAAATATGATGATGAATCGAACAGCGAACAAAGCGATATAATTATTTCCGAAACCGGGGGAATGCCTTTTATAGCCTAGTTACCAACAACTATGATGAAACCTGAATCAGGTGTTTAACAATAGAAAATCAATTGTTTCCTAATTACCACATACCACAGTTTATGGATACCCACACAATATTTAACGACTTTTCAATCAAGGTACCCGAGCCTTGTGTGAATAGATTTAAAACTTTTTACGTTTGTGTGCCTTCATCAAAAAACATGATGTACCTACCTAATTAACGTTTAATGATAAGTCATGTATAGAGGCAAAATTTATCATCTACAACAAAATTATTCAATGCAAAAGAACTCTATCCTTCTCAAAATCTTGAAGGGTCGAATCCTTGGTAAGTTAGTTTGGTATCTCCCAGGATACCAAGTACAATAACTAACCGTAACCAGCGCAATGCATTAGCATAGCATCATAGATCTTAATATCTCCATACTCTTCAGCTGGCCAGCAAGCAAAGAAGAACATATCTCCTTATCGACGCAGCAGCCGCAGCTGCACCACTACGGCCTATCCTATGTGGCATCAGTGCAGACAGGACTCACCGTGATCTATACGGCGGATATATCTGGTACTGCTTTTGCGTAACTGAAACCTTCCACATAGCCTGGTTAACATCACAATACATGTACGGATGGCTCATCGTCTCATCCTCTCCTCCGGTTACGATAAGTGATGTGGCGACATCTGTATTGCCACAGCGGTACTAACGAGGCTGGTACTTACGTATCTACACTAGTTCGCGATTAACAGAGTTATTCAAACCACTATCGTCAGGTATTTAGACTCAAAGATGGATCAGGAACTTGTTATAATGATCTGTACCTCTTACTTTCACACTATGATTATTGAAGGAGCTCTTTAAAAAAATTCTAATCATGAAAAAAATATAGCTTCTTTCCTATTCGAACAATTGCTATGTTCTTAATCTAGGCGCTGTCAAAAGTATCCATAATGAGTTAATGACTATAAATAGTTCTCGCCAGACTTCCTGGCCGCTTTGAAGTTGGCTATAATGGCTGTGCAGTAATAAATCTCATACAAAAACAGCACCGATCCGTGCCATGCGCATCGGAAAGCCAACTTTAGGACGGCCAAGAACTTTGGCGAGAACTATATCTACGGTAATCTGAAATAATGTTTGTGGCAAATCAGAAGCACCCATTTCGATATGTAGTTAAAAAAAATCAGGTCCTCTTTCAGCCAGGTAAAGCCGTTATGTGAAGGAAATTACCACCTTTTTTAGCGATCGATGGAAATACATTTTGATGGATTGGTGATACCACACCTAGCCTAAATTAATACTTTGTTTCCTACTAAAAATTATCATCAATGCTTACAACGAATTTTTGTGAAAGGTTTCCATATTGTTGTGTTTCAATAGATAAAGGTATCTTTAATAGGTAGTAAAACATACAATTATTGATTTAAATGACCCAACACAAGTGATCAAGATCAAAATATATCTTACGATAAAACGTACATTAATGTATTAATATATTAAAAGCGAATTAGTGCTTTGACAACACTGATTTTACACATTGACCAATCAAGTCATTTCTTCATTTTGTTAGATCATTCAATCCCGAACGCCAGCCAATCCCAATACAGGGTTGAAATAGTTCACGTTCAATCGCTCGCTCATCTCATCTCATTCAGTTATTCGCGTTCTGCCGGTTCTCGTAGTCGTCTGTAGAGCGGTCACTACGCGCTTACCGGTATCTTTCAGTGTTCTAATTGATCAAATTCTCCATCCAGCACATCTGTTGTATTCGATAACATTTGTGTGTGAAAGTGAGAACTTAAAGTTGTGTTGGAGGCGAGAAAAGTTTATTTAATTTACCGAAAGTACTTTGAGGTAAGGGATTTTTTGTTGCTTTCTTTAGATTTTTTCACGGGCTATGTCTGGCACGTCTTTCGCAAGCACTTGGGTGTTACACGTGCAATGCATACGTGGTGACAATACTATGCTACCAATTTAAAATCACTGATCAGTCAGTTAAAAATAAAACTTCTCAAAAAAAAATACTGTAAAGTCTAGTTCACGTGCCTGTTTTCCTGTTAGACGGTTGCTTAAACATATAAGTAGTTCCGATTAGACATTTAAAAGATAAATCGGCAACAATAATTGATAAAATAGATCATGAATAGCCCTCAATCGACAATCGAAAATATCTTAAGAAAACAATCATCATCACTCAAGAATATCCAAGAATACCTAATGAAACGCAATTAAAATAACATCTGAGTATCTGAGATCTAATAAGTTCGATTTTCAATTGCGAATTGATTTTTTTTTCACTAACCGTTCTTTGTAGCGCCACCAACCAATGACCTGAGATTTGGCGGTCATTGAACTGTCAGCTAATTTAAATATTCTAAAAATTTCGCACAATTTTTTTGTCGCATCTTTTTAGATGCCGCAAAGATGTAGGTACATATTTATTAAAGAACTGTATTATTCTCATTCTTGTAAATAAGTATAAGCAATTTTAATATTTATTTACTCATATTTATCATTTTGTTATAGGTAGTACCTATAGATATAAATAATAAGTAGGTATGCAAATTTATCTTCGATACCCTACGCCCTTACCTGTGTTTTTTCCTGCTTCATTGCCCAGGTCAAACCATTATATAATATTTATATGTAACGGAACAATTTATATTATTTCCAATATCTTAATAATCCATGTTGTGTGTGTGAAGAGTATACTGATGGATGCACACATATTTGCAACCATGTTTCGTGTTTTATGATTTCCCCTACCCATATCAACTAGGTGATCCACCCATCCCAATGCATTGTTCTGAAGATATATTGTGTTGTCATATCAAATTGAATATATATAAAATCAAAAACCTTAAGTTTTTACATAAGAATTCCAAATTCAACCTCTACAGTTTAACCTTAACCTGAAATCTTACAAAAAAGGCTTTTTATGAGACAATCTGTGATATAAAGATAAAGCCATAAAAACCAGCTAGAATCATCTAACATCATTATGTCTCAATTATCCGGACGCCTTGTCTGCACAGACAGATTATAATTTAATCTTAATTAAATTTTAAAGTACTAAACATTGCCAGACTAACCGTCTGTCTTTCATTTGCACACAAAATTGTGCAATGATTATAAAATTACTATTTACTTGTGTAAATGTTTATAATTATAATTCCCTTGATATAAATTAATAACTAAGATAATAATGACGGAACATATTGACATGTTTGATAAGAAAGTACTAAATTAGTTATTTGGTAAATTATTTCATGAGATTTTAAAAGAATAAATTAATTGCCTTATCCCGAAACTCACCCTAATCTCATGGAATACATGGGTAATAAACTTTTTAATTTAAATAAAATTGTAAGGAAAATCTTATGTCTAATGGTTTGATTGGCTACATCAGTGATTCAGACCCATTTGCAGAATTGAAGGAAATTTCCACCCATTTTGCATAGTCTACTTTTATAACAGCTACTATTCAATATAAATTGATTTGATGAAATGAAGCAATAATTGAATTAAATTGTATAATTGGGTCTTACAGGCAAGATTGGGCAAAAAATTGACGCTAAAAAAGGCAACAAAACCAGATTTATTAAAAAAATAACCATAGGTACCAACAATGTGTTTAAAATATTTATTTACTGCCAGGCAATACCGCTGGGTAAAGAAGTACGAAATCTAATAATTTATAAATCAAAGTGAGCACTGATTTTTGAAATTTCATCTCCTGAAAATCATCAAACAGGGTACGAAAGTTTCCATAGAAATTCGACTTTTTTGCCGACACATTGGGGACAGGGTTTAAAGAGACGCGCTACTGAACGTAATTCCCATAAAATAATAAATCACATTAGTTATTCATTCATTTAAATTACCATGTCTTCTAAATAATTCATGACGTGTCTTGCGGGAATTACCAGTGAATACGTTATCAATGCAAGTGAAAAGTTTTCCATCATCATATCGCTAGATATATACATATATATAAGCTATCCGTCAGTGTCGTCTGTGTAAGCATTGTGATTTGAGTGCCACCTTGACTTACGATATTGTTCGTCGACGGCTCGCCTAAATTGGACGGTCTATACCTACTGCCGTACTGCGCTTAACCTTTCGTGTGTATAGGACGTGGATCCACGACAGGATCTATTTTTCAGCTAATTAGTGGCACACGAAAGGTTAAAGGCAAAATGGCCTTTTAATTATTGCCTGTGTTTTCCCACTGCAGAGCAAAGTTCCTCCCTAGTCTCCTCTCGCTTCAGTTGTCTAGGAATATTCGAAGCCAGTATCTTCGTGGGTGAGTGACAGTGACAAGCCACTACAAAGGTACAGAGACTTCCACAAAAGAAAGTACGTTAAGCCTTTGGTCCCGGCTGTCATATGAAGACCTTTGACTACAGATGTAGTATGTTCTAGCGAAAACAAACTAAATCTATGCCTTTGACAGACAGAAACCTGTCTTGCCAAGGGGTATTCGGTTGTGGCGGTCCGTTAAGCTATGTCAAATAATGGTATTCAGCTGGATACGATTATACATAAGTATTCAGTTACGAAAAGGCTAGGCAGATAGTTTTTTACCAAAGAAGTCCAGCTCATTCCGGTATCTCAGTCTGGGCCTGCCGCGTGAATGGGGTCCATTGGTCGTGCGCGCATTTGGCCTATTTGACGACTGACATGTATATTATTGCATACCGCACATGTGTCGAGCCCAATTCCATTGTATCGTAGTACATTTGCGATTGACCTTTGGAAGTCAAGAATTAAAGATATCTAGCTCTTACTTCAAGAAGGTGGGAATGCATCAGCGACTAGTCTTGGTGTTGTGAATCATGAATGTTCAATAAGCTAAACCCAAAAGCTTAAATCACAGACACACAACTTCGCCGATTATGTCCAAACTTTTTCCGCAAACACCTTGTGCATGCAGGATTAATTAATTAGAACAAAATATGACTATGACTACTAAAATAACTTAATTAGGACAATACCTATGCAATTGCAATATACCTAAATAAATATTTGTCCCTGTACCTGCTTCTACCTAATACGGTGTAAGACGTCGTGTTTAGGTATTTTCATCCCTAGGTATAATAAAGTTATCATCATCATTCTCGTATACCAATTTATTTGAGGTCGGCGCACCATATCTTCTTCCATAAAACTCTATTCATCATCAAGATAAGCAGCTTTTTAATGTCCCCACTGCTGGGACACGGGCCTCCCCTCTTTGAGAGAAAATGGGCCATAATCCACCACGCGGGCTCAGTGCGGATTGGTGGATGTCACATGTCTTCGAACTTTTGGTTCTAGGGCATGCCGGTTTCCTCACGATGTTTGCCATCAACGTTTTTAGAGCGGTGGTGATGAAATAATTTACACAAAGTAAAGCGCCTGCCTGGGTTCGAACCGACGACACGCAAGTTACCACTGTGCCACAACTGCTTTTGCTTCTCTATTATTCGTTCATAATCAAGGCTATGCTCGGCGTTTCCTTGTGTGATCGAATCAGAAATGAGGATATCCGCAGGAGAACTAGGGTGAACGACATAGCCCGAAAAATTGCCATACTAAGTGGCAGAGTGCAGGGCAAATTGCTCGCAGAACGTAAAGTCAATGGGGCCTAAAAGTTCTGGAGTGGCGACCGCGAACCGGAACACGCAACGTTGGAAGGCCTCCCTCTAGATGGACCGTTGACCTGGCCAAGGCTTTGGGAATCCGGTGGATGCGTGACGCACAGGACCGATCAGTGAGCTGAAGTTTGGGGTCGTCTACGTGCGGCCGTGGACGTCTTTCGGCTGTAATGAGTCAAGTCAAAATAGTCACCCAGGGGAGGGCCTAGACAAGTGACATTCTATAATCGAAAGCGTGGTGATAACGATTGTCAAAAAGGCAAAATTATATGGGATTGACAAGCGATATCGAAAAATCACGTGATCAATGCCATAGCTTTTGACATTCCGACTATCGCCTTCGCCGACATCCAACGCCACTTGTCTAGCGCCGCAGTTCTCACGAAATTATCCTTATTCCTTCGCATCACATCCCATGACAACCGATAAATACTGAATCATATTTAAAGGGAAAGCACACATTAGAAACAAGCTTCTGCCCGCGGCTTCGCCTGCGTAAAAAGTGTTTTAACATACCAAGGGAATACAAACTATCCTGTGTCCTTCCCAGGATCTCAAACGATCTCCATGGCAAATTTCATCTATATCGGTTCTGTAGATCCAGAGATGAACCCCTACAACCTCACAAACGACTACAACAACCTCTTTATTATATTTGTATAAATTATGTATTGGAAACTTATGTATGTACGTACTTACGAAGTACCTACATTTATTTATTCGTTTATCCTAGACCTGGAACGCCTTGCAGCGGTTACCAATGGAGCATCAAGTTATAACAAACTACCTATACCTAGGTCCAGGTTTCCTCCACCTATTTTCTTTCACCGTTGTCAGCAATATCCAAGATAAACATAGAAAATACATATGAATTGAAAAAGTAACATTTGGTACTTGCCCGGATTTCAACCCATGACTTCAAGCACGACAGGCGAGGTTATAGCCACTGGGCCAATACGTCATGCCTTTTAGAATTTGTTAATGTTCCAAGTTTGTAGCCCAGTTTCTGTAGATACAAACTGACTGATTTATATGCAGTATTGTTTTCTCTGAAATACATTCAAAACAACGTCAAACGAACATTTTGTAACATAAATAAACCAAGAAATAATATGTTGGTCATGGGGATCTATATTATCCTTATAGTGCTCGCCAAACTTCTGGGCCGCCCTGAAGTTGGCTTTCCGATGCGCAAGGCACGAAACGGTGCTGTTTTTGTATGAGATTAACAACTGCGCAGCCATTGTAGCCAACTTCAGGGCGGCCAAGAAGTTTGGCGAGAATTATACTTATAATGGTATGCGCCCGTCTCTGAATATAATTTGGAAATCGAGTTTATCTACGAAATTGAGAATGATTTATGTGAAATCACGTTCGTTAAAAAGGGTCTGATACTAGCCGTTTTTTTTGTACAACATTGACCAAAAAAGATACAAACACGGTGAAACGTAAAATGTGGATTTTAAACTGATATTTTAAACTAATCTTGACCCAAACGAAGCCTTCGGTTGAATGAGCATTCATATTGCAGCATTCTAGAAATTTTCTTTCAGGTACTAGGTACAATCTAGTTTTATCGCGAAAGAAAATTCGAGAATCATGAACACGCTAGTCAAACCGGATCGTGTACAAGTCACAACGATATTGTTTATAGTAGAAATGCCAATGAACCTGCTATTACTAGGACAAGGCGAAATGTTTTTTTTTGCCTTGTAAAACCTATGGACATGACCATTGCACGTGTAGACACGCCATAGTTGGTTCGGTGAATGAATTGCATCAGTACTAATTATAACTATTTTCTAAGCATCATACTTTTGTTCTCCATTTTTTTGGGTTTAGTTCAGCATGTCTTTTTCCATATATCTCTATTTTGCGACTGCCAATAGAATACATAAAATAGTTAATTAACACAAAAGAACATCGATTTCAAAATCAATTCTTATTTTCGAACTTGGTTATTTTATATCCTGTGTCAATTAAAAACGTCCTATACTGCGTCTGTTTTTATGCAGAATCCAATAGGATAATGCATTTTACCAGCAAAAAGTCCAATTAGAGATTCATAATAACTTGTGATTTGATAAATATGATTCATGAGAATGAAAGGGCAAGCGAGCACTTATAATAAATTAGTTCATCATCATCATATCAGCCGAAAGACGTCCACTGCTGGACATAGGCCTCCCCCAATCGTAGCCTCTTTAAACAGTTCCGTGCGTCCCGCATCCAGCGGATCCCCGCAACCATCACCAGGTCATCGGTCCTCCTGGTGGGAAGCCTTCCAACGCAACTTCTTCCGGTTCACGGACGCCACTCCAGAACTTTTCTGCCCCATCGGCCATCTGTTCTGCGAGCAATATGCCCTGCCCACTGCCACTAAAGATTGGCAATTCTTCAGGCTATGTCCCTGGTTTATTTATTTATAAAACTTCATGTACAACAGTGGTATATAGGCGGACATGCCACAAGGCACGATCACGCAAGGATACTCCGAGCATAGACCTCTCCATTGCCCTTTGGGTGACTGAAAGCTTTCTGATGAGGCCCATTGTGAGCGACCACATCTCAGAACCATAGGTCATAACTGGCAACACACACTGGTCATAGACTTTCGTCTTGAGACACTGGTAAGTTGGACGTGAACATACCGCGTAACTTCCCGAACGCTGCCCAGCCGAGAAAACGAATTAGTTAAAGTTAGTAAATGTTCCACGTATGACAATAAATTCTACAGCAAAAAAGTCACAAAAATAGCACTTTTTACCATAGAGATTTAAATACCTAGGTGCTAAACAAGTTCTTCAGAATGCTTTAATCAGTTTAAAACTCAAGTTAAAAATATTCCCATACCTATTTAGCAACGTTCGGAGACCATCGTCACTTAAAATTATGGTTATAAAATGATCCAACCTAGTACTACTGCTAAGTGCTAACGTCCAACTGTTTGTTCCAGGTATGGAGTGGGAAGGGCCGCCCAAGCAAGGCTTGTACGACCCTCAGAACGAGCACGAGGCCTGTGGTGTTGGATTCGTAGTTGCTATCGACGGAAAACGTACGCATAAAGTAAGTACCCGTACCCCCACAACTATCTGAAAAACCAGTTATTTTTAAACAAAACTTTTCTAGAAGGGGTATTGTTTTTTTAGCAATGAACTTTTGCTGAAAAAACCCTTGATGTAGAAATATCTTGCAATCAGTCCATTCTTGAACATCACTTTACTGTTTCTCTTTATTTTGCAAGTACTTCTCATGTAAGACCATCGAAGCCGCTCGAATCGTCATCATCGAACCGCGAACCGATTTTATTCCTGAAATATCAAGGCTCCTTTTAGATAAGCAATTGTTATTCCTTTGAAACCTCTTTAAGTGGTTCAACTCCATAAAACATCTCGCAAAAGAAGTCCGTTCTGAAACAAACCCTAACTGTTCGCTTTTTCTTGCAAACCTTCGAAACTCTTCAAAAATGCTGAAGTCCAAGAAGTATCTTCCGCTACCAGTCCATTATTTAGAAAAACTTCACAGTTCGCCCTTGATAAACAATCCCTTTTCTTGGAAAGCCTTCGAAGCCTCTAAAATGTTTTTACTCCTGAAATATCTTGCGCAAGCAGTTCATTCTTAAACAAAACTTCCCCGTTCCTCTTTATTTTTCAAGTACTCTTTATTTTTTTTGCAAAACAATCGAAACCCTTCAAACCAGATCTACAGAAGTATTTTAGGTAACCACAAATTCTTCCAAAAAACGTGTATCTTTCCTGTTATATTTACTTCGAAGCTGAAGTTTCGCAATTTTACCCTTTTAATTCTTATTTATGAGGAAATCATGTTACGATTCTCAAGTTAACTGGAGTCACGTTTACTTATATTAGAACTGTTTATCCGTGTATTATTTATTGATCTTTCTAAAATAACACTCCTGAAAATACAACTAGGCAATTAAAAAAACAAGTGGCATAGACGCAGCACACAAAAACAATAAAAAAGTTAATTCAAAAAGTCGTAGGATACATATTCGCGACCTGGCTGACCAAAATCAGATGCATCCTCCGACTGCACAGCATGATTTTGTTTACGTCTTTTTAGTTCGCTGCTTAAGCAGTCGGATTTTTTTATTTTTTTTATTAACTTTTTTTATTTATAACATTTCCAGTATTTTTTTTTAAATTAGTTTACATATATTATATATGTGTTATATGTTTTTGAAATCACCTCTTAAAACCCTTCATTTTGATACCCCACACGATGGGTTTGGAAGAAAAAATAATAATTGGGCCCGTACAATATGTCGCCCAAACCTAAACGGCATTATTCTTTTTCAAATTTTAATGTAGCCAGTGACACTCGCAAGGTTAAGACGAATGGATAGACGTAATAACCATCAAAATCGGCCTACGCGTTTGGTCTCTTGAAAGCTACATAGCAACAAACATACATACATAGACTGATAAACACATTACGCTCCTTCGGCAGTCTAACCGACTGAACCGTCAGAAGGCACCAAAGCCAGCAGTCAGTCCCATATTGAAGTAGGACTGACAATACATTTGCCAATCTATCAATACCTACATCTGAAAGCCAGATTTCATGAACCCTACCAACGCCCTGAACCGAAATTGGATCTCAACTAGGGTATCACCCCTATCTCCGGTTGCCTAGTTAATTAATTTGCGATGTGAGCCGTCTGCGCTCGCCATTGTCCATTCAACCTATAGATCAATACCCTGTGGACCCTTTGATGCCACCCGATGCTAATTGGCCAGCGTATGCCCAAAAGGGTATGGAAATATTCTGCGCCAAAAATGAACATCGCCGTCGAATATAAAAAAGGTATTCTATACATGCTTCCCTAGGAATTTGCCCAAATTTACTTGAATGCATCCAAAATAGAAATTGCGATCGAGCTGATAACCTATATCTACAGAAAATTAATGTCAGAACCTTGAAATGAAATGGATACTAGCATAACCGTGATAGCAGTATAAATTTTGTTTTATGTCGTCTTGGTTCGCTGAAATTGCATATTCAGAGGCATATTCATGTTAATTATTCTGCAATGCATTTGGCAAGCATACTACGACGCCATCATTTCATGGAGAAAATGGAAATTTTTAACTGCATATTATTTGGAAACTCTTCAAACGAGTCTTTATGGAGTTTTCTTGGCAACCGTTCGTCAATTTTTGCAGAGCATAAAATTAAAAATATTCATGCTACTTTGGAACTATACATCAAAACGCTAAAGACCGTTAACCGTTTAGGTTCAAATTAGCATTGAAATCCAGTTGCCAATATCCTAAATTTATGGCTTCATTTTCTTTGGCTTATGTAAAATATTAGCTCGTAGCTTAAAAACGACGGCCATTATCATAAGATTGGTAAGTCTGCAACTGTCCAAATTTAAGAAACCAAATTACAGAATGAGTTGTCTAGACTGTTCAGGTCCAATCCAATTTTTATTTGCATGCATTCGTCTAATTGAAGAATTTAATTGCAATTTTAATCAAGTTGAGACTAATTATTTCAAATGAAAGATTCATTAATTTTGGGCGTTTTGCTAACTCAATTTTGTTGCTATTACAACCAGTTAGAAGATAAAACCAAATTCAACCAATTCACGAATTATTATTTAGGTATTCCCGAACATAAAGTCTTCACTCATTTGTTGAATCAAACAAGAGTAAACAAATAGTTTGAACCTTGACTCGTTTCTCGCTGATAAATTAAACCCATAAATTCATTCTATTTTAGATAAACATCTTGTAGCCATAATTCACGAGTCAAGTGATAGAAATCATTCTCGAAACTGCGCCGAAATTGTGGTACCTACCGGTAATGTCTACGTCCGGTAAAGTCAGTACTTGTTAAAAAAAATCTGCTAATCAAGGATTGTAGTCGCAGACAGCTGACATTCTTAATTTCAGCGAATAGACTGCTGAACATAGACATCCCCAAGCGTCCTAACATCAACCGATCCTGAACTTAAAAATATAAAAATGTCACAGAGACGTGCATAATGGAGTAACGACTTTAATTAACCTAGTAGAGGGCGGCTAAATGGGCAGACTAAATTGTTGCCAACGCGTATAGAACCTGGATGAGGCTGTCACGGGAACGTGGGGACTGGCACAAGAAGTGAGAGGCCTATGATCAACAGTGGGCGAAGTCTATGGATAGTGATGAACCTAGTTGAGGTACTAGAAATATTAAAAATGAAATGTTTGCCGCAGATCGTCCGAGATGCAGAGACGCTCGCAAAACGCATGGAGCACCGAGGTGCGTGCGCCTGCGACAACGACACCGGTGACGGCGCGGGAGTGCTAACCGCCATCCCGCATCAGTTCTACTGCGCTCAGCTCAGGTAAGAGAACTACCTATACCTATAAGTACACAACTCCGCAATATTCTTAGCCGCTCTGAAGTTGCCTACAATGGCTGCGCAGTAGTAAATCTTATACAAAAAAAACAGCAGCGCGCTTTGCCTTGCGCATCGGAAAGCCCATGTTCAGGGCGGCCTGGAAGATTGGAGAGTAGTACTAATACTAGTATACTCGTGGCTCATCCAGTATTTCAACTCTAGTACTGCGGCTGCTATGGCGAAAATTCGCAGGATCGCCAGGAACTTTTGACTTTGCGCACACCGATCGATATTAGGACGTTTGCAGCACACGCGACAACGAAACGATAATCGTATTTGAAATAAAAATGTAATTCTACGAACACATTATCCGTTGAACAATTTCGAAAAAAAATTGTAGTTCGTCGTAATACAAAGACCTACGACGTTTTTTTGCAACAATCACAACTGTCTGTGGAAACCTTCACCTCGGTGCTCCATGCGTTTTGCGAGCGTCTCTGCATCTCGGACGATCTGTGGAAAACATTTCATTTTTAATATTTATAGTACCGTAGTAGCGCGATAACCCGCTGCATTCGTGTGCAGCTGATTAATCATAGCAATAGATTTTCAAATTACGAAGGGCAATAAACAAAATACAGTTGGGCTGTAAGCCAAAGAGTTTGTTGTTATTTTACATAAACACCTACATCTCGACATGGTCAAAACAATACGTCACTAATGTACTAGTTTCTTTAGTACCGAGACGAATTGTTACTACTAGTCGTTATGGAACCCAGAGTAATGTTATCTGTACAATGAGGTATATTTACATAGCGGGTGATCAAAGACTACTACGTTGTCTTTGTACTCGCTTCATGTGAACCGAGGCGCCATAATCTAATTTTGCAACAATACTGACAATTTGTAAGAGTAAGACACAAGTGCATTCATGAACGCCACATTAGAATCACATTATCCAACTAAATCCATATTCAAAAAGCTGATTCAAAATAAAAAACGCGACTGCTTAAGAAGCGAACTAAAAAAACGTACACAAGAAGAAAATCGAAGAATGCTGTGCAGTCGGAGGATACATATTCGCGAGCTGGCTGACCAAAACCAGATGTATCCTTTTTGTTATAACTTTTTAGTTAACTTTTTTTTTTCGGATTAGGTACAATTAATAATATATGTATCATACCTAAAACTCACCTCTTATAACCCTTTATTTTTATACCTCACACGATGATTTTGGAAGAAAAATAAATTGGGCCCCCACAATATGACGCCACAAAGGAGCCATTTTCCAACAACGCCAACGCGTTTGGTCTCTATAACACCGCATATGAACAAACATACATAGACTGACAAACACATTACCCTTCTTCGGCAGTCGGATAAAAATAGGTGATTTATCATTAGGACTTCCTAAGAGAGCGACGCGACAATGTGACAATGCGTATTTATAATAAAAATTGGTGTATGGATACTGCAATTTCTAGGAATAATCATTGCACCTGTCAGTCGTGTAACCCTTTGAAGTCACGTTTTTAATTGCGTGTTGGAAACTTAAAGCAAAACTTTTCACCACTGAACAAATCGTTTCCTATGTCAACGAAACAGTATACAAAAAACCACAACACGCTACTTCACTATAGTTTTAATTGATTAAAAGTCTAACTTTGTGGCATTTGGCGAGTTGCCAGCCAGTGTCAGAACAATCGTGCTTGCAGCCTTACCTCTGGCATTTAGCCAGCTGCTCTGAAAATCGATGCGGGTGTGACAAACTGGAGCAAACGGGCTCCAGAGCGTGGGAAATGTGCTGGGAAAATGGTCTCAGATTATGTTTATGCCATCAATCGAGTTGACTTGTAGGTTTTGGCACAGAGTTGGACAGTCCTGTAATCGTAGGTTGTCTTCTTTTGTCTTGAGGAAAATCTGACAACTTCGGTTTTTGGGACAAGCCCGTGACACTATTTATTCCCAACCACTGCAACTCCTGAAAGACAAAATCAACAGTAGCTACCAAAAAAAAGCGCTGACGGAATGAAGCTCGGAAATTTCGGCTTGCAGATGAAACATATGAAAACACACTACAAGAACTAATCAATAGTGATAGTTGATAGGTGTATAGTCGGTTGGAGTTCGACATAACGCTCTGTTTTCCCCACACGGGGGTATCTATGAGGATTTACAAAATTGCTTCAGATAAGCTGCATAAAGTGTCAGGTAATTAAAGTACCTATAAAGAACAACCGTCTTTTAATTACGTCAATGACCTAGATTTGTCCAGTAGTAGAATAACCAATGCAACAAGAAGACGATAATAAAAGATTTATGTATTTTGATTACATATTGATGCAAGCAAAATACATAAATATTTTATAACAGTAGGTACGTTAAATCAATTACTTAATAATAATTATGTCGTTATATTACGTAAGCATAAAATAGAACCAGTAAAACATGGTATGGGCATGGGATCCGTACATGTCGAGAGGAAAGTTTTGAATATGAATGTGGTTAGTAATGGGGTAGAAGGAAGACCGAAGAAAAGATGCAAACAATAGGTGAAAGCTGATAAGGAGTTGACTACCAAGAAGACAGAAAATAGATAAATGTATAGAAGAAGACTGAAGGCTGCAGCGAGTCCAAGTAACTAGAGTAAGGGTGTTAAGATGATGAGAATAGGACCAGTTCAAACACATTCAGTACATTCATGTTCAATATTTCAAAACATAACGTTTTTAAGGTCACGGCCATTCACATAACTGAAACACGAGTAAAAAGAAAACATTGTGTGAAATTGCACTTACATAGTAAACATTCATCGTTGAGATTGCAAACCGCATTTGCCGTGTTCTCGAGTGTTTTAAAAATAGCTGCTATTTCTATTCTGTACTTTGAATGATGCATTTCACTGAACGCTGGGTATAAGTTATTTTGACTACCGTTAGACACACATTATTCAAGAGCCCGAGAAGAAAACATTCGAATTTGAATGTCAAATCTTTGAAAAATATCATTGGAAAATTCCCGGGTGAATAAATTGATCGTAGCAAGTCCATTGCCCTTCCTTTTGTTTTGTTTCAAAGATCCATTCATTACATTGCTATCAATCAACGTAATCCTGCCCAAGCCCTCACAAGGGTATCACAGTTTAAATACGGATTCGGGTCTGTTGACAAATGCCAAGGCAATGACAGTAATTGTAATTATATATTACGCCCCTACTTCTCTATAGTATTCATAAAACAGTAAAACTATTCGCAAGACAATAACCCAAGCTTGTTGGATGACCTAATCAAACGCTAAAATTAGGATAATATACGTTACTAGCTTCGGAAAAAGGCTTGGCAGATGATGATACGTTACTAGCTTCTTTCGGCTTCGCTCGCGTGAAAAGTGTTTTCTTATCCCAAGGGAACATTATACCGGTATGAAAAGTAGTCTATGTGCTATTCCAGACTATAATATATCTCTGTGCTACATTTCATCCAGATCCGAAAAGCCGTTCTGACGTGATTTAATAACAAACATAGATCCATCCAAACTTTCACATTTATAATATTAGTAAGATGAGCTCTTTGAACATAGATAATAGTAGTAAGGTACGAAGGACTTCATTGATATTGTCAAAAGACAGGCAGGATTACTTATTAGTATAACATTGTCGTATAAAGTTACATCAAGGTATGTGCCCTTTGCGGTTTTGTGGTAAGTTACCGACATTACTCACCGGCAAAGAGGTTCTACCTCAAAGACCTCTGAGAGTCAGTCGATACTCTCTAGTCTACACTGAAATATTCAGAGATTTGTCACAACCGTCCATCATTCATTCATCCTAAATAGAATCAATTAATGAAGACTCGGGCAACAGGCTTTGTCCGTGCTCTGTGTGGTGCGAATTTAAAAAGTCTTGACCTATCTTACACAATTTCAAGTAAGAAGAGACACTTGATGAGAAGACAAAGATTTCTTATATGAAGATAAAAATTAGCTCATCAACAAAAAAATACAGTTATTTCATAAAAGTAACAGCGCCATGTTGCATTAGGTCCTGGGTCGCAACTATGAGACGTTCTATCAGTGGTAATGAATATCTGAAGTTCAAAATGTTTGAGATTAACAACGTTTCATTTCGGTAGCGTATGTTAATCCCACACATTACGGAGCTATTGATAATGCTTATCGCTGATAGATTACCACTTTATCTGGTCCTTCTGGATCAAACGTTCCGTCATATTAGTCACCAACTCATATTGGACCAATTCTACTACTAGTTTCAAGCTCGTACGCCATTTGCCATTGCCCCTCTTGAACTGTAGTGAACTACAGTCAACAATTACATAATAGTCATCGCACGAGGTATAATAGACCCCTCCCGATCTTGCCAGTAATATCATCAGTCAATTTATCTGACCCAGTCACCTATTCGCCAACAAATAGATAATAGCCGCCGATTCTGAGGCATCGAGCTGCGCAGTTGTTTGATTTATCTATCTATGCAGTAGTGCTGGCCAGGGATTTATCGATAATGCTCTGTATGAATTAGTTTTGTGGTCATCTTTCAGCTTAGTTATTTCTACCGCTGAATGTACACCATTGCCTAGAACCACTAGTGATTGCTGACGAATGCACAAATATCGTTGAGTTCCTTTGAGAGTAGTCTTAACTGAGCCTAGACAAGTGGCATTCTATCATCTGTAGCGATTGACAATAAGTCCAAATCGTATGGGATTGATAAGTTTTAGTCCCATCTCGGCACTCTGTAACAAATAATGTAAGGTTTACATGTCATCATAAATTTGTGACAGGGTGCAGAGATGGGACTAAACCTCGACAAAAACTTCTGAAATAAATGTCACGTAGTCAATTCTTTACAGTTTCCTCTTTTGACAATAATAATAATAGCTGATACAATGTCAGTTTGTCTCATCTCTACTCTCCACCTGGTTGTATACCATAACTTTCAGTGCTTTAGAATTGAACCATGCGCTTCAAAATTGTGTGCAATATGTGTGTTTTCTTATGCATGTTATTGTTATCAGATCAGCTAAATAATGTTTACTCAGGTACTAATGTAAAGAATTAATCTAAAAGCAAACACTTTAGACGTAAGCATAAAGTTAAAAGCTTAGTTGTCTTCTCAGAAATTCTGGCTTCACGGAATTATTCTGAATCTCATCCGCAATCTAAATGGGTTTTATTATAATGAAAACAACGTATCTGCCATGTTATCTCTTCACCGCCCTTGGTTGACTGGTAGAGAATGCCTAAGGCATTTCTTCATGCACAAAGGTGCAAAGGCCGCTTTTGTACCTTTGTGAATGAAGTCGAAATAAATAAATAAATCTAACAGGAAAAATTAATGGTTACCTACTATTAAGCAAGCAAAAACCACATTACAATTTTGACATTGAACAGTGAACACCCGTGAACCAATATGCTAACTAGAAATTATCGCATTCTTGATAAATAACTTTTTTTACTCTTGATAGGCTTGCGCTTGACAACTATCTCACCTGATGGTAAGTAAATACGGTTGATGTGGTGGAATGTGTAGCACGCTTGCCTAGAAGTAACCTATTCACTCTTGACTTAAATACCCCTAGATTGTAGCTATTGGGAAACACAGACTCCGACAGGCAATTCCACTTCTTAGCCTTCAGAAAGTATTTCCAAAACGTTTAGTGCGTATGGGTGGGATGTTCACCATGTACCGATGGCGTATCGCCATACTTCTGGTAGTCCGATGATGAAATGGGCTTGGCGGAATTAGATCATGCAATTCCATCGCACACTCCCCGAAATGCAACCAATAAAAAACTGACAAGCTGGCAACTCGGCGACGATGTTCAAGGCTTTGGAGCTTTGACTCAACCAGTGCCTCATTGCCGATGAGCCTCTTGACCCGTTTTTCGATCGACTCTAGTGCATCAAGCTGATATTTGGCAGATCCGTCCCAGAGATGAGAACAGTAGTCCATGCAAGATCTAACATGCGCTTGATTCAACTTAAGCAGCGTTCTGGCGTGAAGTACCGTCTCACCTTCGCAAGGAACCCAACTTTTTGGCAGCCAGCTGAGCCTTCCTAACTAAACTAAACTGCCTCGTTGGTCCGTTGGTCGAAAGCGCTACTAATGAGCATCAAGTCCTGGGCTCATTCCCGAGTCGGGCAGTGTTATTGGGTTTTTCCATTTGAAATTTCTCAGTAGCAGTCCCGGAGTCTTGGATTTGTGGTTGATGGGAATTAGGTTGCCCGCTATTACATGGGACTTAAACATACCTAACTGGCTGTGCCTGTACTATATCTGCCTAACCTTTCGGGCATTACAGGCGTAATTTTATGTTTACGTGAATAAATAATTCCATTCCAAGTCGACAGTTCTCCTCACCATTCGATATCAATATTTATGTTCTAATCTAGAGCAGCCTTGTTGCAAGACCTTGGGTGTTATCTGAGGAAAGAGCTTAATTATGCTTGCATTTGTTTCCTTCCTTCTAAATACTTACCCAATATTAATTTATGATAACAATAGGTCGTGGGAACGTAGGTTTGTCTTCAATCTGTATCTTGCTCTATTATTTAATGATGCTTCATTAGTTTTAAGATGTTTGCTAAGCGTACCTCATGAATGCAAAAAGATTTCCTTCCTTTATTTATTTATTAAAACTTCATGCAACATACAGGTAAAAAGAAGCAACAAGGAAGTCTGACCTACAAAGATTTTATCGGTTCGAAAAATAGAATCCCTTGCACCGCAAAGCACATCTATAAATATAAAGTTGTTTTTCCGCAACGTTACATAATCACCCGATTACATTACGTACACCGATAAATCGACCTTGGCTTTGAAAAAGAGGCAGTAATTTAAGTAGTAACACACCGTAAAATTATTCGACTTCCATCACTTAACGAAGCTATTCAGCCCATATCTCAATAGAACCGCAGTTTCAGGGACGCGACGCTTTCCAAGTTATGACGCAGTTGTCTCTGTGTTTCCGTAGTTACGTCTCTGTGTCTTTTTATAATAGCTCAGATGGCAGCTGGAAAACGAAGCCTATGAAATGAAATGGAATGAATGGAATGCTTTTTGAAGCAAGATAAGTATTTTATGATGACGTTAATGTTTTCATTCTCGCATGCAATCTTGTGGAATGAGACAGCGAATATAATTAACTTCAAAGTCGCGTCGCAGTCAATTTATAATTTGTGATTTGAATGAGTTAATACGACCGATGGTACCCTTCTGCGGTTTACGATCTCGATTGCTTTTTGATATTTTAGAACCATTGCAGTTTAATTAGTTAAACTCTGTATTATATCCCAGAAACCAGAGAATCAAGCAAATTATCCAAAAGCCACAAAAATATATCAAGTCTCATTTAATAGAATTCGTATTTGTGATAGATCAATTTTCACCCAACATTTGTTGGCTTCTTATTAAAGATCGTATCAAATTCAATCGCAATTTGTTCCATTTTATTAATTTCGGCGAATATTATTACGTACGATTAATGCCCAGAATGTTGTGATCAAATATCTTCTAAAATTACAAATTGATTATTGTGAAGCTCTTCAAATCTCTAGGACATTTTATACGAAAAGAGAGTACTTTCATAATTTGATTAATTATTATATTTTATACCTATCTAATCACATCAGACAGTCTTGTAAGGACAAAATATAAAACTAGTCGCAATAAAAAATTACGAACCAAAATGTCGTGGGTTGCTCCCCCCGTTAAATTATAGAAATAGTAAAAGATAGCTCCATCAGTCATGCCATGGTCATGCCCTATGCTTACTATCACCACAAAATTGACATACAAGCCAATGCTCCAATCACGCCCCCAGCGCCTGATACCAAAATATTTACTTTAGATAGAATTTTCCCTAAAACAATCGAATTCTAGATATAACTGGATAATATCGTAAATTATATCTTCGTGCGCAAACATCAGATATTGGGAATAATAAATATGATCTTGAAACACTTCACACGGCGCTTCAAGCTTATCTTGAAGTGGTGCTGAGTGAAGTACTGTTATCAGTTGTCTATGTTTTGCAACCATCCACTTCCCTAATTTTGTATTATCTATTGATTAATTATCTCTGGGATTATTTCAAATTCCACTCGTCACCACTTTACCATTGAGGTCGCGGCATTTTGTATGGCGTTTTGGCATAACGAAAACCCACATTTTTAAGAACAGTAGTAAAACAAACAATAGCTAATGGAAAACCAATATAGATTTTCAGAAGCCACATTCCTGAATGCTCGTTAGACATTAGCTCTGGCTTTAAAACCTAGCGATTTAAACGCTAGTAAAATTAGACTGGTAACGTCTGCAAGCACACGAATCTTGTCAATTACGCAATCCTATTCTAACTCTGCTCGGCTTGAACCAAATTGATCTGGTATTAATATGGCTTCAGGTGTTATATTAATATTTACGCTTACTAGAATATAATGCCAGGTATCTATGTTAACAGCTTTTATTAACGCCTTCGAAGGTCTAACAAACTCTTTTTAGTGACAATCTTAGCTAGTACGAACTGTAGACATTAAATATTTGCTGCTTGCTCTATAAGATCACATAGTCTTAACGTGATACTCGTAGCTACTGTAGGTACCTCACTGAATGTCTCTTAGTGTTGAGATTCTTCCACATTTGCCTGTTCAACATCCATTTGGTCATAAAAGTTACATTGATCGTCAAGTTATGACGAATCGTTTGTTTGTTTCATAACGACAGGAACATCCGTAGTAGTAATCATTCCCTTGAATAATTGAATGACACTGTTCCGAAAATGTATGTTATACTTTCAAATAAATATCAGATTTGATACCGAAATCAAAATCAGTCAGATTTTATCATATTTCATGAGTCAGTTTAGATTACAATCCTACACGTTGCACAGGCAAATCTTTACTATTTGGATCTGTGTTACTTACGACTTCTATCATTTCTTCTATTTAAGAGGAGATTCTAAACCCCTCATAATCTCTTATCGAGCTCTATTTAAAGATTCACTTCGTGTTCTAAGTGAATCTTTAAATAGAGCTCGATAAGAGATTATGAGGGGTTTCTTCAGTAAATCGACTACTTGTTCTATCTTCATGGTTTTGTTTCACATATACATCAGAAAGTATCGTGAGTTGCATGTTAACTTGTAGTCAAAGAATTAGTGCTCATTAGAACCGTTCATGTGTGAGTACATCGCATAGTGTTTGCAGCGTAATAATGACAAGGTCGGGCTTGTTTGTATTGTCTACCTATAATAGAAAATTTCACACTGCTACCACGTCACTTACATTTTACTATCTTAGATTTTATGGTATATTATTATATTCATTGGAGACAGCAATTATCATTTCATTGACATCTACATCTCCGAGGGTAGGTAATAGTTTTATCAAAAACTAGTATTTGAACAGCTGCTTTTTATTTAGCACTTATCGAAAACTACTTAAGGCGCAGATACCCCTGAGTATCTGATTTTAAAATGAGAATCACGTCTAAACGGCTATAATTTCTTGGAAAAAAAAAAAAAAAATTTGACCATTTTTTCAATAAAAAAAATTCTCAATCTAAGTAAATTTTGAGTATTATTCGTATAAGATAGTGTGATTAATTAGTTAAGTTATGTCTAAAACTGACAAAAAGACGACAATCGCACCAAAATCGCAAGGCGTAATTTAATGAAATTTTCACCATCTCAAAGACAATTTCATGATCTACATTTTGATCCAAGGCTTTTATTTTAAAGTCATAGAATAATAAGGATAGTACAAAAAACTACAGAATTTTGGGTCGCGCGGGTGTGAAACGAGTGCGCGTTTTATTCCCTCTAGGTCGTTGGCGTTAGTCGTCGTCTTAAGTCTACAGTTAACAATAATGTCTAAGTCACAAGCCAAAGACAAGAGTAAGAGTATAGTCAACGAGTGAATAGGTTATTTCTAGGCAAGAAGCGTGTCTCACCGTCGACCATTTCATCGCTTACCAACAGGTGAGCAGGAAAAAATGTGCCACTTTTTCTCAAGATGATGATGATGATGGTAGTCAGGCGCGAGCCTATAAAACATAAAAATATATATATATATATATATTCCCACACTGAACTAGACCGAGGTAGAAACACAAACATTAAATAACAGCCATTATAAAAATAAACTAAAGGAAACTGGTTATAGTAGTACTTACATAAATATTTAACGACGGAGACGTTCTTGTAAATAGCGCGTATACAAGTGCATCATACGACGATATATTATAAAATACATAGTCGGTGACTGTGTAAATGATACATTATTCGATGCGACGTAGATGTAGTAACACAACCGATCAATCTCCCTAGCGTTTTCCAACTATGTTTGATGCAGTATTTTATATGGAGCGCTCTAACCTCCATAACCTAGTAACTGAGTAACAAATGATGTAAATAATGATAACAAACATCAGTCATTAATTAATAACGTAGATACACACATATTTTTTTCCAATGATGATAAAAATAGATATATTTAAAGTCGTCACAATCTAAGAAACCCGTTGACGTTTCTCATTTTACAAGCCGCGATAACTTTCTACGTAAGAAATAGAAAAAATCAAATTCATAATCTAACGAGTATCATTCGCAAGCAAGTTAAGTTAAGACGGGCTGGTGTCCGCAATATAAGTTTTTTTTAAAGCTGTCAAAACGGGCCTTTTATTTATTGACAACTTTAACGCAACGGCGATGACAGTTCTAAGAATTACTGAATACAATTCGCTAGATGTGAAGTTGTTTGTCGATCGGGCATTCATTGTTCAATAAGCGTATTTTACAGTTCACACAGGGGATCACGATGTCAACAATAGATACCTCCCACCGACAATACTGCGACATTCTACAGATAAAAATGTTTGTGGAAACCTATTCCGTGAACGGTTAATACTCTGAAACAAATTGTTATAGTTTGCAAAAAAAAGCACTTCCTTGGGGTATCCCTGGAAAAATACACGCGACAAAGTAATCAAATGATGAAATGTAGTAAGCTTTATATTTTGATTATCTGTTGAATTGTCTGCGTGTTCAGTCACATCTTGTCCATGTTTCTGGATGATATGATTTTGATTGTTTCTTCACATTTTTCTAAATGTCATTTCGCACGGCATGTTCATTGCTTTTTATTGTGTGCGATAAAATTGTCAAGGCTTTTATTGTGTTTTTTATTGACACCATATTTTCTCCTATTTGAATTTGTAACTGCATCAGTAGTATGATTATAAAGTAGTATATGATCACGTGAATAAACAGTGATATATAATATATGATCATTTTTATCTTTATTGTTTTATACCTTAGGAATGTTAGAGCATGCAACTGTAGTCTCGACGGCCTTGTAAACTTTATTATCACCACTAAACATGATTATCATGACACATTATACGATGTAATTGCACTTACTGGAACATTATATTATGTTCTAATTCGTATATTGAAGTATTTGTAGTACTGGTATTTCGATCTTCGGCTTTACTCGAATATTATGCCCGTATCATTCAGTTAAGTTTCATATATCAGATACTGAATATATGTGCTTTAATACAAATTGGCCGTGATATGATTAGTACCGTGTAAATTTACTATGCAGTTGCCTGAAACAATATTTTGCTCATTCATTAGAGTAGTTATCAGTCATCTACTACGAGTAGATATCGTGACTGTCAGTAACTATTTTACCATGAATTTATGGCTACAATGGCCGCCCGATATATTCTATAGTCCATTGTCTGATGGCTCTTCGCGTCTGATGAATCTTATGACTTTTATCTGAAGGTCGTTGGCCAACTCTCATTAACAGGATTGTTCTTCAGGATACATTGTCGGTGATACTGCAAATCGAGGTATATCATCATGCACTGATTTTATAGGAGAGAGAAAAACGGTCTCATTTTTTTATATTTCGCGGAGTCTGCTGTGCTTGTTGAGTTATTTTATTATTACTTATTATATCGTTACTTATATCAATATATTCGGTTAACTACACAGGACGATTGCACAGTATAAATATACAAATAATAACTGTGGAATCGTCTCGCACTACTGACAGCACCGCGGACGCTGCTTAGGGTTGGTGTGCATGTTTGTGTGAGTGTGCCTTTTCGAGCGCTTGTAGGTAGTTTCCGTACTATTGGCAGGTATAGTCCTCACCAAATCGCGAAACGTCTGAGCCGCCCTGAGGTTGGTTTACCGAATGCGCGAGGCACGAAACGGTGCTGTTTTTGTATGAGATTAACAACTGCGCAGCCATTGTAGCCAAGTTCAGGGCGGCCAAGAAGTTTGGCGATAAATATACGTTTCGGATACTCGCACACTATTTTTTTTAGAAAATAATCTTTTTAGGGTTCCGTACCCAAGGGGTAAAAACGGGACCCTATTACTAAGACTCCACGATCCGTCTGTCTGTCCGTCTGTCTGTCACCAGGTTGTATCTCATGAACCGTGATAGCTTGCCAGTTGAAATTTTCACAGATGATGTTTTTCTGTTGCCGCTATAACAACAAATACTAAAAACAGAATAAAATAAATAAAAGTAGGTCCCATACAACAAACGTGATATTTTTGCGATAATGGTACGGAACCCTCGCGCGCGAGTCCGACTCGCACTTGACCAGTTTTTTTAACATTGTATGTTTTGCAGTATCACCATATTTTTCTTATTCAAGCCAGTTCCAAACCAATTTTCGTATCAATCGTTTTTGCAGTCCTAAGTTTTCCCTTCTTACAGTTCTTGCCAAATTATCCGAAAATTCTCATGTTTGCTGAAACTCGTTACGTCACTGTCTCTGGTCTTGTCTGGCGTTACGTCACGAGACGCGGTGTTCCGTCACTACTCTCTGTTCAGACTTCAGACATGATCGATGGGCCCATTAGCGTTTCCCTTAGGATCGATACAAGGAGTCCCCGTGTTGAGTTTATTTGGAAGTGAATACGACACAACAACTGTTTTATAGTCGATTGTCCGATAGTTCTACGGTTAGTTGGAATATCTTACGATTTCTATTATACGTGTCATCCATCCCGTCACTCATGAGGATTGCACTCCAGGACATATAATGTAATTTTACGTCCAAATCTCCACTATTCAAGCCAGCTCCAAACCAATTTTCGTAACAATGTTTTTTACAGTCCTAGGTTTTCACTTCTTACAATGCTTTAATTTATCGGAAAATTCTCGTACTAGAGCAAAAATTCGTTAGGTCACTGTCTGTGGTCCCGTCTGGCGTTACGTCACGAGACACGGTGTTCCGTCATTACTCTCTGTTCAGACTTGAGACATGATCGATGAGACCATTAGCGTTCCCCTAAGGATCGATATAAGGAGTCCCCGTGTTGAGTTAGTTCGGTAGTGAATACGACACAATTTAGCTCAGCTTGGAAATTGTTTGAAAAAAATAATTTACTAGTGATGTTTTGACAATTTCTTTATGCGAAAGACGAATTGAATTCAATATAAGCATTTTGAGATTAATTAAATGTAATGAATTAAAATTATAATGCATTTCATTCAAATCTTTTGGCGGCAATTATAAGGTCTAAATACACAAAATAATATAATCTATGTCAGCATTTTATTAATTTCTTCTGATTTTTTCTGCAGCTACCTGTAATTTTAAAATTATATGTATTTAATTTCTTGACTACTTTTTGATCTAAGCTGGTTAAAATTTTCCATATCCTAGGCTGATGTTTTCCTTTGATTTCTGCTTGAAAGAATCTGCTAGGCATTATTTTTTTTCAAGCTCATTAAAGATGGAGTGTATAAAGATTATATTACCTTACCTTGATAAAAGATTACCACAGCACGGCGTGATCACGCACTACCTTCGTGGTTAGGGTTGCCTACCTGATTAGCACATTTAACTAGACTTGGATTAGGTCTTAATGTAGATCTAGGCGTGAGATAAGGTTTAGAGTCACTAACCTTAAACACTGGCAAGAATTAACATTAGTCTCAGGAAAGTTTTCGATAGCAGCCGCTTCGTGACTAAGTCAATCAATAATAAACACATTACCCTCCTTCGGCAGTCGGGTAAAATTTCTATTCAATTAGGCCATTAAGCGGCACTTTTGAACGTCAAAAAATAAATAAATTTAAAAGTAATAATAATTGATTCTACCGCTTGAAATGGAACTTGTTATGGAGAAGAACGGACTTACTCTTAAAAAAAGTGTTTTACAAGTATTTGGTTACATTATTTTTGTTGCAAAATAAATATACGTGAGAACGATGTAAAAAAAAGTGCTCGTAAAAGCGTCTGGAGTAAAACAAACAATCAAAAATACAGTAAATAGGTAATTAAAAGCAGGCCGAGGAAGCTAAGTTATGACCAATCCCAACTGATGGCGCCCGTTCACGAACATGACACATGGATGGCACCACTCGGCTCAACCATCATGAAGGGAACCGAATGATCCAACACATGTGCCACCATCAAAGAGTCATTAGGGAGAGCATGAAGACGAAAAGCAGTGTTTTGTAATTTATTGTGCTAGTTTTCTTTTCAATTTATAGTTGTAAAAATATATTATATGAATTAATTATCTTATTTTCATTAAACGCTCGTGTGCCCGTAATTACCGAAACAATAGAAAAACGTTAGTGTCTCGCGTGTATCTACGTTTTAAACACACGACAGGTTAAGTAGCATTATTTTGCCTACAAGAGAGCTGGAACTTTTACAACTCAAATCCACTATTGTTTATGCTCTCTTCCGTTGATAAGAGGAGGTGGAATACTGATAGCACCTAGATATCATCACTTCTTAGGTATCCACATCCATTATTCCATCATCGTTCAGGTTGCCTAGTAGAATCCAAAGCTTATTCAACCAGGTTGAAATCGATTTGCCCAGCACTTGCAATATGTTTGTAATGCTAGGTCCACCTCATCATCGTCCTCAGCCAGACATCGCCCATTGCGGAGCAAAGACCTTTCTTTTCTTGGTACAACTATACCTACAGGTACTTATATAATATTTTCCAAGTCTTTTTGTTTATAGCTGGATGTTATTAAATAACATTTGGATTATAGTATGTATAAAACAGTTTATTGTTATAGATAAAGGTCACTATGTTTTGCACTCGGCCTCCACGTGGTAGGCTCGTGGGGGATTCCGCTATCTTTATTTGTCTTTTATTTCCATTACTTATCGGCGGTCTGCATCTGATTAGGTCCAATAGTTTTATAGTAAGCTACCGTTTCTGTTTGCTGCTGATTAAAGTTCATCGATCCTGCCTAAAAATAGTATTGATTAGAATCTTTATCGTACTATCCGTTTCATTCTTTAAAGATATCAACGTCTTAATTGGCGTCTTCTTCTTCTCGCCTTCCTTCTTTATTTTTCTCAAATATTTTACCTTCTGAAGGATAATTATGTCAAATAAAGCCTCTCATTTTGTTACCATGAGAAAAAAACAATATATTTAAAAGATTAGAATCTCGATTGTCGGATTATCATGTTTATCAATATTGTATTATAAAGGTATTACAAGAAGTTTTGTAGGAAATTGTACTCTGCGATAAGATAAGGTATCGTTACTATCGTTCCAATGATCACAGGATCGTGGGATGTTACGACTGATTACTATTCAATACATTATCCACGGACCACGAGTAGGTAATCGCTATTGCGCTTTAATGTTGCTAGCAAAAAATGAGACGAATTCTTGTACTGAGTAATTTCAGTGCCGTCTGCATGATAAACATTACTATCTAGTATTCTTTTGTACTACCAATAACGGTCCAATTTAAAGATCATTTCCGAAAATATCATTATAAACAAAACAACATACCTACAAAAGAACTAAGTCTAGTTTTGTTTATGGTAAAACGAACCACGACTAAAAATAATGATCCGTTGATAAAAATATACTGCGCAGTAGCTGCGTACTTATTGTTGTTACTATTTTTGTAAAGACTGATATCATCCTTTTACTAAAAACACAAACTCAGGACAGATAAAATATGCAGACGAAATACAAGATACAGATAGTAATTAATAAATTACAAAGATAGTATTTAAAAAACAATGTATCTGATAAAACCAAGGCGATGAAGTCCAAACGCCGGCAGATAGGAAAAGATTAATTACAGGTCAAGATAAAGACCTTGATTTTGTATTTAAAAAGCAGAGACAAAAAGATAGTCAATGAATGATGAGAAATCTAATGTAACATGAGGTATTGTTGGCAAGGCAATCGTTACTAGTGTAAGTAAAATACTAGCAGTTTTGTATCTCCTTTCAAGAATGCTGGTAGTTGAATTAAATTAAATAAGAGAAATCGTATGAAATGAATAATTTCGTATACAAAAAATCTTGTCGTCCATCTTACCGACATGGCAATGAATTATATGGCAACAATGAGAAACTACGTGATTATAAAGCTTTTATAAAACAAGTTTTGGATATTTGGCTTCTTAAAAGCAATTAGAAAATTCTATCCTTTTTAGGGTTCCGTACCCAAAGGATAAAAACGGGACCCTATTACTAAGACTCCACCGTCCGTCTGTCTGTCACCAGGCTATATCTCATGAACCGTGATAGCTAGACAGTTGAAATTTTCACAGATGAGTTATTTTGCCGCTATAACAACAAATACAATTTTCTGACCATATGGTGTAAGCTGCGTATACCCGTAATAGGCATACATACCATGTTTTGTATGTAATGCTGTTGGTGTACCTTATAATAAATAAATAAATAATACTAAAAAAAGAATAAAATAAATATTTAAGTGGGTCTCCCATACAACAAACGTGATTTTTTTTGCTGTTTTTTACGGTAATGGTAAGAAACCCTTCGTGCGCGAGTCCGACTCCCACTTCGCCGGTTTTACTCTAGAGCATACGATCATACTCATGATATTCGGATGTTTTTGGCAGGTTGCCAGAAATAGCTTTAAAACTGTTAGTAAAGTTATTTTTAGGGTTCCGTACCTCAAAAGGAAAAAACGGAACCCTTATAGGATCACTTTGTTGTCCGTCTGTCCGTCCGTCCGTCTGTCAAGACCCTTTTTCTCAGGAACGCGTGGAGGTATGAAGCTGAAATTTATATCAATTACTCAGGTCTACTGTCCCTTGAAGCTGTGAAAAAATCAAACTTCTAAGCCAACGCAATCAAAAGATACAGCCGTTTATGCCGCAAATTTTCGACACTTGCAAGGGAATCAAAACCTACAGGGTGCTTCCCGTGAACTCAGAATCTTGAAATTTGGTACGAAGCAACGTCTTATAGCATAGATAAAGGAAAAATTACGAAAACCATAAATTTTTAGTTACATCACATAATATATATTTTTTTAATAATTTTAACCTTACTACCCATTTCCTCATAAACGCGTAGAGGTATTAAATTGAAATTCATACCAAATACTCAAGTCTATAATACCTTTAAGCTGTAACAAAATCAAACTTCTATGTCAACGCAATCAAAAGAAACAGCAATTTAAGCTGCATATTTTGAAACTCGCAAGTACTCGCAAGGGAATCAAAACCTAAAGGGTACTTCCAGTCGACCTAGAATCTTGAAATTTGGCATGAAGCAACGTTTTATAGCACACATAAAGGAAAAATTCCGAAAACCTTAAATTTTTAGTTACATTACAAAATATATATTTTTTAATAAATATAAACTTATTACTTTAAACTTAGTTCGAAAAAACGTTATCAATAGTTGCTTAACTTTGTAAACCTTGCAGGTTTGTACGGAACCCTCGGTGCGCGAGTCCGACTCGCACTTGGCCGGTTTTTTTTTAGATTACAACTATTTAAACTTTAATAATAACGGCAGGTGTATTGAATGACATCTTAATGAATAATAGAGTACTAGTTGGCAAAAGGGACGATTATTTCTTCATAGACGATGAGAATGATGACAGTTCGTTCGAAGACTCGAGAAAAACAACGCCCTCACATATTGATATTAGTCTGCTGACAGTATACATATATGCTTTGAAAATTAGAACTATGATCCTTCAAATACTACTTACGTTATATAACTAGTGTTATGTAGTCTGAAGCACTACCAAACGCCGCTTTTATTAAATTCTCCAACGCGTTATAAAAGACTTTAAAAATTTCTCCTCGCTTGTCGTTTATGAAAGCAATTTCAGTCTTAAAAGTTACTAGTAAAGCAGTATTAAATTGAAAACATAATAACGCTGCTCGTTCGTTCAAGGAGCTTTGCAGAACTTGGTTCTGTAATTAACTTGAAATCTTTAGTTGTGTTAAATTCCAAGTATTCTTGAAGATTCTTGATGAAGAATTTGCTCGAAACAACTGAGTTCATTCTAAAACTAAATTATGATCTCGTTCTATTTCATTTTGTGCGTGAACGAAGAAAATCTGCTTATAGCAAAAAAAAAGAATAAATCATATACACCTCACAGGCGGGTTGCCACAACGAAATTCAGTTGTGACTTGTGACACCTAATAGATTGATGTTCGTCCCACTTTCTATTAATTTGGACTATTTATAGACGATCAATAAAGCTCTTCAAAGCACCTGGAAATAATTTCTTTGAGAGGCGCAGCTCTTCGCCTATAATTTTTCGTATATATTCGCTAGCTAACCATTATTTGTCTGGTTTGTACTCTGACAAGAGTTCAGTAAATGGTACAAAATGTGGAATCTATTTTCTGTTTGCACGTAGGTGGCAGATCTATGCAGTTAAACACGTCAGTATAATCTATTAATAGACTACATGTTCAATTTAGACTTGTCTCAGCAAACTGCATAGGCGGTGTCACGTTTTCAGCGGTATTTCAACGTCGTGCTTGGCTATCCTTGGATCTTTATCTGATTGCCATTAGTGTTCTCTATGTGATTCAATCACTTGCCACAACGTATGCACCCCAATATCGATCGAATTGTTCTTTACTCCTTATTATTTTGCCGTCTCCAACATTATCTAATTTACCCAAGTTTGTACGGGATCCAGTCATCTTGAACCAAATATGCTATATTACATTCAAGATGACGATCATATTGAAAATTGCGGTATTAAAGTTGAAGAGAGACTCGTCATATTTAATACCGCATCTTAAAATTTTCCACATGCAATCTTGGCACGTTTCAACTCAACTCTGACCTTTACAAGCCTGGAACATGATCCTATTATATCTCCCGTGACATTTAATGAAATGCTCCACAGTTAAGTAGGCTTTGCTTAGCTGGTTCGCGTTTACTTGTAATTTTGCGCTCGGACAACTTTTAATGACCGTCTGCTTTTTATGCTTTAGTGGCTTGTAATGGGTTTGTCCATTATAAGCGGTAATATCTTCATAAAGTTTGCTGTTCTTTAGTTATCCTCCTTTTCTGCTAGTTTTTCGTTTTGCTTTTCTATAAAATACGAAACATCCCAAGCTAGCAACGCTTATTTTAAAAATAAAACCTTTATTTGTTGCCCCTAGCTTTGTTAATTTCGTTTACCCTTTCATTTGCGACGTCCTTGTACATTGCAACTTTTCCCCAACATTCTGTTTCAATGCAGTTCACTTTTCTTTCTGTTACAATTACGCTTGTTATAAAATTCTTTCTTATATTGATAATGGAACAGGTCCAATCTGGGTCAGCTGTCGGTCGTTCACGCTCCTCGAACTGCGATAACCTGTACACGATGTGGTATCGATTTCATTGAGTTTCATGAACTTCAGTTACGTCACTGAAAGTCACTCTGTGGTTGTTATCTTTGAAAGGTGAATACGAACCCTTTATCTATAGAAGTGTGCCTTAGGACAAAGATGGATTCTTTGTTAGTTACCTCAACTTCTCTTTTGACCATCTTGCACAAATCACCTGCACGTTGATCATCATATTCTACAACGGCTCTAATGTACGCTTTATAAAAAATAATAATTACGATAGGTAACAATGCAACATCATTGATCATCAAAATCGTCTTTAATTTTTTCTTCGCTTTTAATCACTGAAGTTTGGTACCATCCGTAATATTTTAAAAATATCTGCTTTGTTGCTGCAAACAATGTTCATCAAAACAAATTATGAACTGACGTATTATGTATTTCTTATTCGAACAGTTGTTCAAATAAAACATCTTCTACGATAGTTGTTTTTTCCCTTACTCTATTGTAGATACGTAATGCCAATAAATTTTCAGTGTTTTGATAGACTTTTATATATTGAGCAAGATTTATCCATTCTTCATCTCATAAATTAATGAGGGAATAATTTTGTGTTTCCAAATTGTTTCATAAAAATAACAAGTGTATGATAACTGATTCAATTGGTTTTCGCATTCATAAACACGTGAATTGACAAATCAAACAATTTGTATATGTGCTTATTGTTTCCTCAACAAATCCCCTGTACGCATATTTCCTTGTTCATTTGCAAGAGAAAACGCACGTATATTTTCCCTGACACCTTTAAACGCTTGAAAAACAAAAACCAGAGCAGCTTATTTATATATTAATTTTGGCGATTAATCACACAATCACTGCATTGAATAAGTTCAGCGTCCGCGGCGGCACTAAGTACTATTGTAAATATCCCGACTTGGCCGCCATCTTGGCAATTTTCCAAGCGTTCCTGCGGCGTCTCCTAAGGCGGACATTGATCACGCCATGTGCGCGGTCATGTGGTCGGATTCCGTACATCATGATGCTGATTTAATGTTGTTTGTATGGTAAAGTGATGCAATTTGTCCACGACAGATATGCGATCTGTTTTGTGTGTAGCGTTTAACGGTTGAGATATTGTTTCGAGATGAATGTCTTTAATAATAGTGTTCAATTCGAGCCTTATAGTAAAATCTGAATAAGTGACGTCAAAAATAAAAATCTTAAAACTACGAGCAAAACTTTTACTGTGGTGCTAGCCAGCTAGCTACATTAAGCACTGCTAATAATTCTTTTTAAGCTTACTTTATGGCTGCCCACACCTATCTCCATTTAAAATTATTTCTTTTTAGAATGCGTCATTTTTCCTAACCTAGCCCTAATGACTCTGAGAAAGCACTGTCCCGCCCTTATCATGTTGTGTCATCTACTCTCATTCACGCGTTCATTATCATCAAACGGATGTTGCCGTTTGTCGCCGATTCCTACGTATGATAACGCATCACCTTAGTTATCTAGCTGCACACAAATATACCAATAATAACGGTATTTTTGTTTAGCAAACAGACAAATTATCCTCTATATCTCCTTAGATAATAACGTTACTAATACATACATATGGCAAACAACCATTTCCGTATAACTGATTGAATTGGAAGTCTGACCAATAAAATCAGATAGCCCAAACCACTGAATGACTTAATATAGAAGCCTGAAACTCGGAAGTAGGAGATGTACAGGCGCTCTGAGAATGAACTTTATATGCAGCTACAAACAAATTCACCGTCAACAATAACCCCATCTTCATATTAATATTCTTTATCGTATACAAAACATACATACTGCAATACAAATACAGTAGGGCAGCGTCGTCTAGTTTTCTCCCAGCTTTCTGAAAAAGCTTCGACCGAACGACATAGAGCTAAGCAATTTGAGCGTCCATTTAGATAATCGTTGGGGCAGACAGGCTGTCCTAAAGGCGCTTAAAGGAGTGTGCTCGAAAGGCTATCAGGTAAATAGGTTCTAACATTGTTTTCTTATTCCACCCAAGCTATTTCTGTTGGCAATTCTATGCGGTCTTATATATGACATAGTTCCAAGGCATGCTTGAATGCGTAGACTAATCTATTGCTTTTATAAGTAATTTTTTGTAAACAACCATGGTATGATTATTTTCATAGACAGGGGATATAATTGTGCAATAGTTAATTAAAACACAAACTAAAATGTACTGTGACTTATAGACAGTCTCATTAAATTACACACTCCTTGTTTCATGTTGTTTATTTACTAATAAGCGGTTCTATAACAGTCATAATGTTGATTTTTTAATTGGTTAGAAATTCGTGTAACTTAGAAACTGCAGCTAGATAACAAATATTTGTTCAAATAGTTAAACCATAAATAAATCTAACGAGGAATTTAACATTCCTCGTTAGATTTATTTACAATAGAATTATGTCGTGCAGATCAATCAGATGTAATCTGCATTTTTTTTTTCGTCGTTTATCAAGAAAACTAATGCGTTTCAGTGGAGCTAATGCCCTAGATTCCAGTCAGGTCCCAGACAAATAACTCGCAAGACGAGTAATATCGCGTCCTGTCGCCACACATCTCCCGTAAGAATTCAACGAACCTCGACCGGAATTCCTGGCGGGCCGTTAATACAGACTACTCAGTCTTCTGCCAACGAACTGGGGCGCGCGGCATACGCATAATTTACTTGAAAATGTAAAATTTCTGTAAAAGATTAAACCATAATATCAAGAACTTCTGGCATTCATTCTTTAGGAGCTTTATGTAGTGGAAACTTAGGATGTTTTGGGTAGAGATAGGGATCTCGGCTGCTGTCGTGATTGATAAAATGATGCATTACCAAAAACGGACATCATAAGTGGATTGGTTTGAATTTTGTCAGTGCCGTGACGAGACGCATTATTAGACCTGCCCGAAGAAGTTTGTTGACTAAGTGATTAGATCTATGTAAAGGTAAAAAAAGTTAGGTACATGAGAAATATTGCAAACATTTTTGGGGTCCGACTTTTGTTAGAAGTCCTGAAAAGACGTTAGTTGGCTAAAAATGATAGATGGATGAGAATGATTTTAAACTTTTCCGATTTTAGGTTCTATATTATGTAGGTATTAAGTTTTTCTTATAAAAGAGATGTGTAACATTTATAGTGATTCAACTGAGCATCCCTTAGTGTTACATGCAGCTGTGCATGTTGTCAATACTAAATTCACACTAATCTTAGGTAGAAACTACTATGTATAGGAAAATCCCCATTTTGATCCAGTCGCATTTGTCTTGTGGTTTATTTGCCATAACCTGTTTTTAATATGCACATTCATTGACTGGACTGGTTTTATAGCTTCGTTTACCTGTAATGAGTAAGTAGGTCTGGTTATGCTCACTATTCTCCGAATGTAATGCTTATTTCGGAACTTTTCGAGCTTCTGGGACTGGGGAACTTGCCGATACTAATAATTTCTTAGAAATAACTTTTCTACCAATACCTACGTTGCTACAGATCTGAAATAGTGTACACTACTGCACCGTGCAGCACGTAAATAATCTTACAATTATTCAAACAAACCGGTTGATACACAAAATTGAATGAATGTTTGGCCTTGTGTAGGTATACGCTCCTGGAAACTAATTAAATCTGAGACGCAGTTCCATTCATTTAAATAGCTGAAACAGTAGATGCACTTGATACAGCAATTATATTGATTCATTCATTCCTCAGATTCGCAGCATCTACTGTAACTATGTTGTATTGAATTTTTATTCTATAACTGTTGCCCGTGACTTCACACGGTTTAAATATTTCTTATTCTAAAATAAAAGTAGCCCAAGTTACTCCTTATTACATCAGCTACCTGCCCGGTCCAGCCATTTCAGAGATTAGCCGGAACAAACAGACAGACAGACAGACAAAAATACTAAAAAATGTTATTTTGGTGTACCTATGTACCGTATATATATTCATATACATGTAGTAAAAACGGTTATTTCAATATTAAAAACAGGCACTCCAATTTTATTTATATGTATAGATTAGTAAAAAGCTGTTATTTAGACATTCCAAACAGACATTTCGTTTTTGTTTATCTAATGTTATAAATTGTATTTTTGTGAGGCTGTAGGAGGTAATCTCGGGATCTACTGAACTGATTTAGATGAAATTTGGCATGGACTTAGTTTGAGACTCTGGGAAAGACGTAGGATAGTTTGTATTTCCTTGGGATGATAAAACACTTTTTACGCCGGCGAAACCGCGGGTAGAAGCTAATACATATATAAAGAAGATCACCATACCCTCACCCCAAGTTATGCCTTTATCAATCAATTTATTACTGTTGAACGAACCACATTCCGTTTACGACTACAACAGCCATTGCACTCCAAGCTTTTATTATAGGTCTTTAAAAATCGATCAATATCACAATCAATGACTTTAGATTGAAATGATTGATAGACAGATGGATGAAGAAAGTCTCGCATTGATAATAAAATACAATGCGATTGCTTTTAATGCTCGTCATTAAAACTACCGAAGGATGATAAATCGATTGTGTTATAAAATTAAGCTATGATTGGCACGAAAATAAAATAAATAATAGCCTAGCTAGTAAGGGAAAAGATCGTGAGGAAACCGGCATGTCCTAGAATCAACAATTCGAAGACATGTGACATCCACCAACCCGCAGTGGGCCCGCGTGGTGGATTACGGTCCATTCCCTGTCATAGAGAGGAGGCCTGTGTCCCAGCAGTGGCGATATTAAAAGACGAGGATGATTCAAGATCACTTTATGATGCTTTGTATTGATAAGAAGATGACTCACAAATATACTTGGACATCATCTTGAAAATACAGACGGATCGAGAGGATATGTGATCAAGGGGAAATAATGTACCGACCGGGCGACTCCAAGTAACATGGGGCAAGGGCAGAAATATAATATTCTGATGATGTAGATCATTTCGAAATTCGTTTAAAACATGTAAACAACAACCAGTCAACCAGCCAGGAAACCATGTTAGTCTTTTTTAAGGGGTGTATTACACATATATCTAGGACCATAGATCTATTAGTCATATGATAGTATATTCTAGACATATGAATCATATCATCTTTGATAAAAGATTTTTGACATTTGTTGTTAGATAGGATCATAGAAACAGCAGCAGGATGGAGCTATACAAGACAAATAGCTCTGTCCCTTTTTCATTTCGCTCTATGATAGTTTTAACCAAAATGGTGTAAGACTCCTGGTCTTGCCATAATATTGAATCTTGCTATAAGTATTGGATTATCAAATTTATAGTTCTCGCCAAACTTCTAGGCCGCCCTTAAGTTGGCTTTGCGGATGCACGAGGCACGAAACGGTGCTGTTTGTATGAGAATTACTACTGCTCCGCAGCCAACTCAACTTGTAGCCAACTTCAGAGCGGCCAAGAAGTATGGCGAGAACTACATTTTCATAATTTCCAGATACACAATCCGTCCATAGAATTATGTGATTTTGCCTTTTCAGTTTTGCTACTGCAATATTCTAAATTATAGAACAATACGTTACTGGGACGGTTTTATTGACGGCATAAAGTACAACGAAATTTTGCGCCTGCTTAGTGGATGTGGAATTCTAAAATTACTGTTGGGAACACTACTGAACACACTGCCGAAGCAAATAGTAAATAGACACAACCGACTTGTCCTCCATTGCAACTAAATATGACTAAAAATTGATTCTAAGAGGTCATATTATAGGATAAGAGATAGGATCCTATGTATGATCCTAGATATAAGATAGTGTAATACCCCCCTTAAGCAACAACAAAAATGTCTTTAGTTAAGAGATTCTTTGTAAGTGTCTAGCCTTCTCGACATTATTAGAAATTCCAGTCTTTAATAGCATTATTAACGTATTTAATAGCATTATTATGAAACATCATTCCAGTAGACATAAGGTCTGATAGTTTATTTTTGCTATGATAAACATGATTTTACTAAATATATGTGTAATAAACTGTCTGTATGTTTTTAATCAGACTTTCTTTTTATTGTATTTAGTCTAGGAATCAGTTAGGAATGTTTTTGTTCTCATATATAACTATTGCGATTCAAGAAATGAAATCATACATGTACATCTTTGATCATGGACGGATTGTTTTAAGACGAGTGTGCGAAGACAAATTAAGTTTTGTAAAGGATTCGGAAACCTAGTGATTAACGAATCAATTAAACATTATTGGCCCAAGTAGACACCGCTTTAGATCTACTTTACTGGAAATTATCTTCTACGTAGGTAACAAAACCAATAGACGTAGTCAATATTTTGTCAAAACCAACACGGGCGTACGTAACAGCTAGACTAGCCTCAAATTTGCGCTGTACTTTGGAAATAAATCAATAAACACAACGTAGCATTGAAAAGTCAACTGACATGACACACCCTAAACCCATCGACAACCAACTAGTGCATATATGACGCAGATGCCTAGATTTGCAATATTCTCTATCATACAACGCGCAGCCGGCAGCCGGCTTGTTGGTCAATATTGCGGTCTGATCGTGACGTAGGTGCGCGCGCACTCGTCCCCGTGACCTTTACTTGATAACAGATATTACCGCATGTGGTAGCAGCTTCCATGGTGGTCTAATCATGGGTAATCATGTTTTTATCATTAGTTATCTAGGAGGTATTGTTAGGTGATATTAAAGTGCCGAAATTGTGTTGAGTTTTTTATTGAATCGATTTTTGTAGCTAACCTCGCTGTATTATTGTCTTGCGAAGTCTCGAGACGAAATATCTTGAAAGAGCATTAATTACTACGGAAATCTTCAATTGCCTGGAAGCTATGAAAATCTACAAATAAATAAACAATTAACAGTTTCTTATAACAAGATTACTGTCTAAAACCACTTTACTCAGCTTTTCGCAGGGAATATTATTGTTTTTAGTAGTTTCATGAGTGTTCATATTTTTTGCGGTCTGCTATCAGTTTCACCACGAATGATAAAGTTAAGGACGGTTTTGACATAACTATATCATGTGTTTGTTATGGTTTTACGATAAAATGTGAACTTTGATCCCATATATAACTTGTATACTTTAAGCACACCATAAGTTATCAGAATTTTAATGAAAATAAGCTGATATTATTACTGAGATAAAACCTTAAAAAACACAATTAGCACCACAATTGTACAATTTTTTGCGTTGCTTTTCGGTGATCTTGGAAAAAAGACGAATTTCGTTCCGAAGCCATCATGAGCACCTGCAGTTTTTAACTCTTAATGCAAGACTGAAGACACCTACAATAACTCTCTTTTTTCTTCTATCCCCAGAGATACGCACCAGATCGACTTGCCTCCGTTCGGCAGATATGCCACCGGCATCTTCTTCCTGGACAAGCTTCACCATCAGGATATCGAGAAGAAGTTTGGGGAGCTTGCCGTGAGCCTCGGTCTGACCGTGCTATGCTGGCGCACCGTGCCTACCAATAATTCCACCATCGGTAAGATACGAAACTGAACTACATGAATAATTTCATAGGGCTTATATTATTTATAACTTGAATGTCAGGACATAAATAAACATCTCATTTAAAAAGTAACTTTTATAATGTTTTAAGGCTCATATTCTTTTTATTTTGTGTTAGGATTTTTGAAAAGAAGCCAGTTATGAAATCAGGCAGTTCATTTGTTAATTGTGGCATCTGTATGTGTTAACATTCATAGAAATCATTGTTCATAATCAAAATGGGGCAATTCATTGCATGAATTTGGGAAGGTGAGGGATTCTTGTCAGTTTGCATGTTCATATTGCTATTTGATGTCCAATTTTTTAGAAATGCTGTAGGAAGAACTTGGCTATCTATAACGATTGTCTAGTATCATGATTTACTGAGTTTAAGGTTGCCCTAGTCGACGGCACGAATTATTTTGTGCGCGAGGTTAAAATGCATGCTAACTTATGCGACAACACGTGCGAAAAAGATAGATACTGTGATGAGCTAGTAAGAAACTAGTTCGCGTACGAATTAGCACTTTTGCAAATTTTTATCGAAATGGATGATGATTTAGGACGAAAACGAGCGCACGAAATTTTATAAACAGACCTTTGGGAGTCTAGATATTATGAATAAACAACTAAAAGTATATTTTCAAAATAAAATTATTTGCATTGTTGAATTACTAATCTATCCCTGTATGGAGGCCGTTTTGCAATTGTCCTTCTTCTTATGGTATTTATTTCCGCCCAAAGATGCGTTAAAATTAGTATTGAAACATGGAACTTTCGACGCTCATACCTTTCAATTTTTTTTCTCTTTTTTTGTTTCCATACAGGGCTAGATAATGATGAGACAAATTGATATCATTTTTATTTTGAACGTACATCGTCAAACAGTGGAGTAATCGCCAGACTACGTTTGTATGGAAGAATGATCGACTAGTGTAACCTTAACTTTAAAGAGTGCCCAAAACGTAACTTTTGAAGCCGCGGACAGTAATATAAGTTGTAAAAAGAAATCCCTTACATTTTATCCAAGCAAGTCCACATTTAGCTAATGAATGATTATTATAATGATTACATGTACTGAAGTTTTAATTAATCAGTTTTAAACTGCCAACTTTGAATAACCTTGCCTTGGCTTGTTATACTCGTAAAAGTAACGCAAGTAAAGTTAGCTTAATAATTATTGTGCCAATTTTATAATTAAATTAATACTGTCTGTATACAATATCAAAAGCATATAACAGACCTTCCCTATTTCTGGACAGCTAAATGGGATTATGCTCATTGTGTATTCTCTACAAATTAGATCGGAGAAGAGAATATTTTGAGAGAAGAACTGAGAGCCTTTTTTGATGAACCCAAATGTAACATCAAAACGTTTTTCAAATAGAACGCAAAGTCGGGACCATGTCTACAAAACAAACATGGCGCCGGAATAATCATAGCCAATAGGAGTATTCGACTAGTTGAGCTGAATAGTGTTTCAATTTAAAACATATTGGACAGATTGGCTGGCCCGTGACGCTTCGGCTCGTATTGATTTTGTTATGAACTACATATGGGCGATTTCACTCGACTGTCCTTATCAATTTATTCAAAAGAAAGCACTTGATTCATCAATATTGGAAAATGATAAAAAGGCTCTCATTAAAACTGTCGTTGGCTTTATATACATTAACATTTATATTGTCCTGTCACTCACTGTCGACTTGTCCACCGATGTTTGTCGCTCGATATATTGCCAGTTTCGACGTTGCGATTTTTGTTTGCGACTATCATTGCAGGTCGTAGTAATGTCGGGTCGTTAAAACGCGGCTGAATGCGGTCATGCGATGCTTGACCAAACGGTTTGTGCGATTTGACATCAGATTCGGTACTATGCGTTTTAGAATCACTAAAAGCAATAGTGCAAATTGCTTTCCTATATAAGGCACGGACAATTTGTGGTACAGCATTGTTTTAGTACGTTTCACATGTTTTGAGTGATTCTATCACGCTTAGTGAGTTCTTATACAATTTTCCATAACGTATCCACTATGTTTGCTTTTAGAATGTCTCCATTGTTTATAAAGGTTATGATTTGGCATGGATACAATATTTATGATTTGCATTGCAAATTTGTGGATACGCTTGGAAAATTGTTGCAAATAATTATGGTAAGTACTGTTACAGGCATCAAAGGATATAGAAGAGTAATTAATCATTAGAATTCTATTACAAATGAAACACATTTTTAGATGATTTTGATGCTTGGATCGTACTAAATACTTGGATAAATGAAAAAGATTTGAAATGACAAGTAAATACAGTTATTTGTAACTTTAACTTAAGATTCAGTAGACAAACATTATTCTAGTGTTATTATTTTAAATCATAGGCTGCATCACTCACTTTTTGTTGAATCTTGAGTTAAGACTAGGGCTTGCAATCCGGATATCCGGATAACCGTATTATCCGGATATCCGCCGATTTTCAAATCCGGAGTTTACTTGCATCACTATCCGGATTTTCGGATGTTACGGATAGTTGTATTTCTCTTTTTAATCACACTAATATTATAAAGGCGAAAGTTTGTGAGTGAGTGTGTGCGTGTTTGTATGTTTGTTACGTACGCTCAAACGGCTGGACGGATCTGGATGAAATTTGGCACAGAGATAGATATTACATAGGATCACTTTCTATCCCGGGATAAAGAAGATTGATTAGATAGTGTAAGCTTTTTAAGGTTGCCCTAGTCGACGACATGAACTATTTTGTGCGAGGGGTTAAAATGCATGCTATCTCATCCGACAACACGTGCGAAAGAGATAGATGCTGTGATGAGCAGTAAGAAGCTGGAAGCTAGTTCGCGTATACACACTTGCAAATTTTTTGCGAAATGGATGATGATTTAGGACGAAAACGAGCGCGGGGATGGGGATGGGGGAGATGATATCCATATACCTTTTGGGTATATGGATATCATGAAAAGCAACTAAATGTATACATTCAAAATAAAATTATTTGCATTGTTGAACTATTAATCTGTCCCTGTATGGTGACTGTTTTGCAATTTTCCTTTTTCTTATGGTATGTATTTGCGCCCAAAGATGCGTTAAAATTAGTGTTGAAATATGGAAATTTCGACGCTCATAACTTTCAAATATATACATTTTTTACTCTTTTGTTTCCATACAGGACTAGATAATGATGAGACAAATTGATATCATTTTTTATTCTGAACTTACACCGTCAAACAGTGGAGTAAACGCCAGACTACGTTTGTATGGAAGAATGATCGACTAAGGCAATCTTAAGATCATATTACCAGAATTGGGCAAAAAAATAATTTAAGAATTACGTAATATTATATTATAAAGGGTTACTAGATTATTTTGAGATATTTTGTAAATTTTTGTTTTATTATATGTGATTTATACTATTGTTGTTTAATAATTGAGCTGATTTGCCAGGGAAAGTGATATTTTATTTAATTATTACGTTTTAAATAGGTTGATTTGATTGTTATGTTGTGATTTGTGATAAATGTAAGATCACATTTTTAATTAGAATTGCTTTTAGTATGAAAAGAGTAGATACAAATAATTTGTGCGGCATTGTTACTTGAAATATTGATATAGTTTATTATTTCTTTGTAATTTTGCTTGATAGACTGATTAAAACGTGTTACAAAAGCTTATTAGTTTTATATATAACAAAAAATAACAAATATCCGTATTATCCGCACTATCCGGATACTCCGGATAGTAAAATAATAATATCCGTATTATCCGGATAGTAAAAATGAACGGATATTGCAAGCCCTAGTTAAGACCAACTAAGTCTAAACAAAAACAGCCATTGACATTAAATAACGCTTAAATGGTAATGTTATCATGTCTACCATCATTCAAGTTTGTCATAAATGTAGCCATCTGTTCAGTTAAAATTACATACACTACCAAATGCATTCAACATTTATGACATTTCTAGATACCATTCGATTTCTCTGCCATTAAAGTGTTCTGGAAAATTAGCTTATAAATAGGAAATAAATCTGCTAGTTTATAAAGTTGTCACATTCCCTTGGTGAAGTTAGTAATGGGCTATTTTGGCTCGCTTTCAGGTCAGGTGGCTCGTAATTCGGAGCCATTTATGCGTCAAGTGTTTGTTACCGGCGATACCGACGATGATCAACTAGCCAGACAGGTAAGAACGAGACGGAGCTGCACACAAGAGCGCGAGAGGATATGGAGAGTATGAACTTGCAACATTCTCCGTTGTGAATTCATCCTCTTGAAATGAGTGGTAGTAAGTTCGGACTTAGGACGTAAGGAACTCTTATAGGTGTTTTTTCAGATCGTTGCGTGCGCACTGGCCGGCCGGACGCGACCACTTCGTGCCAAACGTAAATTTTACTTACCCATTCATAATCCCTGAGGGATGCTTGTATTCTAAACTTGGTTGTACACATATGCGTAAAATTCATTGAAATAAACCTGAAACTATTCTAAAAGACAAAAGTCCTCGGCATCAATTTGTTTAATTATCACATCACGAGATATCTGTCGTTGATACTTCATTTATAGAAATTTCCATACCTTTATTCAATTAAATTCTGGTGTACAAATCAGAACCATCTTTTTCATACAGGCATCCCAACGTGTGCTGTATTTTCCGTATGTGGAGAGTGTGAATGTTTTCAGATATTTGTGCTGCGCAAACGAGCGTCCCATGAGCTGGTAGTGCCTGGTGCCAGGTTCTACATTTGCAGTCTTGCTTTGAAGACTGTCGTCTACAAGGGATTGTTGACTTCGCAGCAGCTATGGGTAAGTGGCAACTTGCTACTTTACTTCCTCATTTGTAAAACCTTCAGATTTGGTGTATAATATGTAATAATAGAAGAACACTGGATTGAGTTATTAGAAAGTGTTGCGGCAAGACTTGGCTGGGAAGACGGTACTACACATAGTACCTACCAGCTCTAGACCTGGTTAAATGAGTTCAAATGGGAACAATTGTAAGGGCTTTTACCTAATATCTGGTTATATAGGCTGATTCAAAATCAACGAGAATTCTATAGAAGTTTCTAAGACAATAAAATAATCATTATATTCTGTCCCATGCAGGAGTACTTCAAGGATTTGACCAACCCAGCGTTCACCACGTACTTAGCGCTGGTGCACACCAGATTCTCTACCAACACCTTCCCCAGCTGGGAGAGAGCTCATCCTCTGAGGTTTGTATTTTATGGCTGGTTTATATTTTACATCATCATATCGGACAGACATAGACCTTCCCCAAAGATCGAAACAACGACCTTTAAAGACAGAGTAGGCCCAATTGGGGCAACTTCGTATCAAGCACACACAGCACCGTCAACTAAACTAAATTATCATAATTAATCTGATGGTTGGTATTGTTTTCCAGAGTCCTCGCTCACAATGGCGAGATCAATACGCTGCGAGGTAATGTCAACCTCATGAAGGCTCGCGAGGGTGTCATGAAGAGCGAACTATTCGGAGAAGGTAAGTCAATATTCTCTTAGTCCGTTATACACAAAACCACTTGGTGCTTTTTGGCATAGAATCCTCTTTGTCAACAAATATCTCTTTGTCAAAAAAAGTAGACTCATAAAACAAGATTAGGATCCAAACAATTGTTAAATATAAACATCCGAATTCGATCCTTCCAACGAAACATTTGAATATTGTGTCAGACCTACTGAGACCTTTTTTTATCTCCAGATCTAAAGAAACTCTACCCCGTCGTGGAACCAAATCTCTCCGACTCAGGTTCAGCCGATTGCGTGCTAGAATTTCTTCTCCACGCTGGCCAGCGTTCCTTACCCGAAGCTGTGATGACCATGGTGCCTGAAGCGTGGCAGAATGACGTCACCATGCCTAAGGAGAAGAGGGATTACTACCAATGGGCTTCGTCGTGCATGGAGCCTTGGGATGGACCTGCCTTGATCTCCTTTACTGATGGACGGTACATCGGTAAGTCAGACAGAATTTTCGAGAGGATTTAAGTTCTCCAAAATATCTTCAACAGTTCACACTTGTTGTCACAGTCTTTGTTGGAATAAATTTTTTATTATTATTATTTTTCAGGTGCCATTTTGGACAGGAACGGCCTGCGACCTTCCCGATTCTATGTGACCAGTGAGAATATTCTTGTCATGGCTTCCGAAGTGGGTGTCTATGATGTGGACCCCGACAAGGTTGTACTCAAGGTAAGAAAAATAACTTTAATACCTATTTATCTGGACCTTGACGATCTTCTAAACATGCGGAATGGCGGATTGGGACACATAGATTCTTGGTGCCCAGGGATCTTACTCCAGCTATAATTTCGTCATAAATCATACTAGGTAATGCTGTTTATTCTTAGAAATAATAAAAGCATACTTTAGACATACTTATGCCCCGTTTTCTATGTTTCAGAGCCGTCTAAAACCCGGTCGTATGTTGCTGGTCGACACAGTTGAAAAGAAACTAGTACAGGATGCTGAACTCAAGATGGAAATCGCTCGTAGCCGCCCTCACTCTGAGTGGTTGCAAGACAAGGTAAAAATAATACTAGCCTTTAAAGTTTTTCTATCAAAAATATTATATCTATTCAATTCTATCATGGCTCAATGTTTCTCTTAAAATTAGATTTCATATGTATTGTGTTTATCTATCACAAACACATTTTTACCCAACGGAGGGTAATGTGTTCTTTTTTCAATTTAAACAAACGTTCGACATCACATCCACATTGTTAACCTTTGTTTCTCTGTTCTATGCATTACCGTACGTGGGGAATACATTTATACATTTAATCAGATGGTGAGTTTGGTTAGACGCATGGGGAGTGACGAATTTCTAAATCGCTGTTGAGAACTGTACAGGAGGGGTGGGGTAATGCGCCCCATCGCTATTTTTGCCGCGAGCCCTGGCTTGGCAATCGAAACAATCCGTCTGGGACAGATAGGTGTTGGTTTGTTCGCACAATTCTTTGCCTGATGGCGAAGTAATTGATTAGGACAACATTCATTATTAAAAAAATACGAGTAAAGAGCGGTTATTCATGGATCTTTGTTATAAGAATATGATTAGTATATTCCGGATTATCCGACCACTGCAGTTTCTTGTCAAGCACAATTATTGATTGTTATTCTATTACTGGGCTGGCATCTGTCAGTTGGACATCAAAATGTCTCCGAGTAACAATATGGACAAATGTGCGAGCAAATCAAGTCTTCAGTCCCGTTCGTTATAACTACAAACATGCATGTTCTTAACAAATGATGGGCTGCTTCTTCTAACACCGAGTTATTGTTTTTTTCGTTTTTGTTAAGCAATTTATGTAGCGTTAATCTCCATGACTGAGGCGACCAGTACGGTGTTTACAGCTTTAGACGTTTTCAGAAGAGTTTTTCCGAAGCTTCTATGAATTACTAGATGTTGTAGCCAAATCCCACTTCTGGCTATGAAACTTTTTTGCACTGTTTATAAAATGCCTTTTGTTTAGAGGATATAAACTATTAGGCAGTTACAACTAAAAAGTGAAAAATAACTTTATTTTTGGAAGTCGATGTCTTTCATAGGTAACAATTTATTGCGTTATGGACAGCGACTTCCAAAAATAAAGTTATTTTTCACTCTGTAGTTTTTTATTTGGAAGTCAGTAGTATTTTTTTGTAAAAACATTTTTTATTTTTCACTTTTTAGTTGTACCCGCCTAATAGGCAAGATGTTTAGTACGGTACCTATAACGCCAGAATAGATTACCCGAATATCATGAAACATGAACATAACTGTTGAAATGAGAGATCTGTGAACTCCTTAAGAGCGTATTGGCGTGATGTTATGTTATGAAATGGTATAAACAATAAACAGACATGCGATTGCAGCAATCCCGTCAGATTTTCCGTTATTGATTGAAGATTTCTGTTGTATATCTTCGAAGTTCTTCATCAGATCTTCACCAAATTAAAATGGGACCAATTTCGGAACATACATAAAAAAAGAAAACAAAATCAGTCCACTATTGACGGAGATATCGGTGAACATACATAATAAAAAAAAAAACATAGAACCTCCTCCTTTTTGGGAAGTCGGTTAAAAAGAACACTTCATAACTAGGTCTGTTTTACCTACATAACTGTTGGTGTTCATTAGTTATTTGCATAATAAACTTTTATATCTTATGTAGGGGCTTTCAATTCTTTCAGATGTAATAAAAGAAATGATGTTAATGAAATATCTTTGGCTTTTATACACTATTTACACATAACAGCATAATCTAAAATATAAAAGGTTTCATAGTTAGCAGTTGATATCAAAGCTAAACCGTTCATCCTAAATAACACAATATATTAACAATTCTAGATAACATTGGAAGACATCCGCAAGTCGGTGGCTTCGGAGAACGGCACGTCTGCTGTAGTGTCGAACGGCACAAACGGCACCAACGGCAGCATCATCACGGGTCTCGCCGACAGGCGGCTGCCGCTGTTCGGATACACTATCGAGTCTATCCACATGCTTCTGCTGCCTATGATTCAGAACAAGTAAGTGATAAATGCACTTATTAATTATCCAATAAGGATCTGACACAAAACAATTAATGCAGTTTATGAAAAACAAACGTCTGAAAGCCTGATATATTTTAAAAGCCTTAGAAGTAATTCGATCGACTATTGTTCTACCTACTAATAAGAACAGATATTATAAGGGTTTTGCGTTTTGATTTTGAGCTTTTACGCACTGCATCCGATCTGGGTCCTACCTTAAATTCAGAGTACTATCCGAATTACTCCGGACGGAGTTCGTATCTAGTGCGCAACTCTTCCTGCAAGTAGCTACGGATATTTCGTACCAACATTTTTCGGAATCCGATTCATTGCTTAACCTCACTTACTGACAGACAGACTTGGCTTTGTTACCAAAAATTATTAAACGCTCACAAAATGTTTTCTTTGTTTACAGAAAAGAAGCTCTGGGCAGCATGGGTAACGATGCGCCCCTGGCTTGCCTGTCCCAGTTCCAGCCGATGCCCTATGAGTACTTCAAACAACTGTTCGCGCAGGTCACCAACCCCCCTATTGATCCATTCAGGTAAGTAAATTTGTCTTATTTGATGTTATTATTAAACTAATGAATTTAGAGATAGGTTCGGCAAGATTCGGCGGCGAGGATGTACTGAAGTACGTTAATTTAATGCTAGCATACAGATGCCTCATCCCATACAAAGAAACTGTGCGTTTTTCGACGGACTATTTACTAATAGTACATCGATCGGTTTTCGGTACCCTTCCGCGGCTATAGATTTTATACAGTGACGATTTGTTTTACAGTATTTTTTGCACATTTTTACAGTTTCATTTTACCTAAATGTGTTACAATATAAATTAAAAAAATCAAGTGGCATGCCACAGAAATTTAAAACCAGTCCATCTATTAGACCAGTCTTAGTCATGGATACTCAATTAAAGATAAATTATATTCTTTTGGAATCAATTTTAAATATTCCCTTCAAATAATCTTTCTATTCCATAATTTTGTGCTTAGGAGTGTTGATTAAAAAATAACATACAATGCTTATGATTAATTCTAGAAAAAGTAAATTTTTACACACAATTCAATAACAAATCGATGCATGTCGCGACATCTAGTGAAATTTATTTGAAACAAGTTTTCTTTGTTAGCGCTGGGATACCGTGCTACTACTAACTTGATTGGCAGTAAAGGAAACAAAGAGAGAGCAGGATGTTAATCTATTGGGCGATTACTGCCAGAAGCTAGACATTGACTTGTAGAAAATGCCTAATAGTGGCTCCACACTACACAGACTTCCTTTCTGGTACACCAACATTTGTCTGTACTGCTGTGTTGCACTGAAAATATTTCATAGAAGTTGATAAAAGTCTATGCTAGTTTGGACCCACAATAAGACACAAAGGCCGCCTCTCTACTTTTGTGTGCGTAAAGCGTAAACTATAAAATAAATGCCTTGATAGAAAACTGAATGTCCAAGTTATCTGGATGAACTCCTAATCCTATTGCTTCCGATATTTTAGATAAGTCATTTATCTAAATCTACTTTGTTTATCTTACAGGGAGAAGATCGTCATGTCGCTGCTGTGCCCGATCGGCCCCGCACCTAACATCTTGCAGCCGAGCGCAGAGTTCGTTCACCGGCTGTTCCTGCCGCAGCCTATCCTGTCTCTACCTGATCTACATGCTCTGAAGCATACTACTCATCGGGGATGGAAGGTAAAGCCATCATTCTCGACTTACCGAATAGTTCTAAACTCGACTTACAATCATGGATAATCTGCTGTTATCCTTCGTGTCTGGTCGCTAAACCTTTTGAGCAGTTACATCAAAACATACTGTCATTGTGCCAACTGAGAACTGCGTTGTTTGTCTCCGTTTCCATAAATAAATTTCTTAGGTTTGGAATTTCTTTTTAAAAAAAACAAAATTTTTGTCTTGAAGAAGTTCTTAGAAGTTCGTTAGGTGATTCATGCTTGCCTTCTGGCAAGCATGAATCACCTAACTTGCTCCAGACATTACAACATCAATAATCTGCATTTAATAATTATCATACCAGCACCAAATCATCATCATTTTCCTGCCCTTGTCCCATTTTACTTGTGGTCGACGCAACACGTTTTCTTCCACCGTCCCTGTCCCCCGTCACGCCATCACTGACTCCCTTTTCTTTCATATCACTCCTCACACAGTCCATCCTAATTTTCTTCGGCCGTCCCCTCCCTCTCCATCCATCCACATTTATATTCATAACTCTTTTAGTAACATGCGTTTCATCCCTCCTCATCACATGACCATACCAGGATAAACGGTTTCCTTTCAACTTTTCTGTCACTGGCGCCACTTTCAAACTTCCTCTAATATACTCTTTTCTCACCTTATCCATGCTTTTTACTCCGCACATTCATCTCAACATTCTCATCTCTGCTACATGCAATCTCTTTTCATTCATCTTTTTCACAGCCCAACATTCTGGTTTATACAGGACTATAGGTCCTATCATGGACTTGTAGAGTTTCCCCTATGACTTGACTTGCCACCATCAAAATATCGTAACAACATCAAATATATTCTCATAATTTTTCCTTTCATCCCAGACAAAGGTGATCGACTGCTCATTCGACTACCTCGAGGGTCCCTCCGGCATGGAGCCAGCTTTAGGGCGCATCTCCAGCGAGGCTCACGCGGCAGCTTCCAGCGGGTACCAGCTCATCGTGCTCAGCGACCGCGCGGCTGGACCTAGCAGGGTGCCTGTTAGCTCACTGCTGGCATTGGGTAAGTGTTGCAGATTCCATATCACCTAATAAGAAAACATTTTAGGAAAGTATGAATTGGGATATAGACATGAGTGGTATCCAAAGTCGCAAGGTATTTGCATCGGAGAAAACTTGTCTTTCTGGGGTAGTACTTCTACCGGGTACCACAGGGTGGCGTCCTATCTCCCTTACTTTTTGCAGTTTATATTGACTCAATCTCCAACGAATTAATTTCACCTTTATACAGATGATCTGCAAATATACTCACAAGCTCCTTTGGATCTATCTGAGGCTATCTAGACTAGACCATAAATAATGATCTTGCCCGTATATGCGACTGGCCTTGCCCCTGGACTTCGCCTTCGCCGGAATGCTCATATAATATACTCTTTCTTCCTTCAAGCCCTCTGTACCTGAAGAAACAATTTCAGTTTCTATGTGACTCGCACATGAAAGTTTTTAGGTAACATGAAACTTCTACCTTTATAGACTCTATAGAAATCTTTTACTAGGCCACTTGTCTATGGAATGCATTGCCTGTGACAATAAAACGCGCGCAATCACTACCTGTTTTTAAAAGACTTATAAAGGAGCACTACTTGGCACTGTTATCTTATTCTTGTACTAACTGACCCCCATGATTTCTTGATGTATGAGTACTTTAATCATGTTTGTATGTATGTTGTATATAATTTGTATGTATCATCAATAGTTTTCTCAGCGCACGCCAATTAATGAATTTTATAGGCAAAGTTTTGCTACTTTGGGTTACATTATTACAATTTTCGTAAGGATCTCTATTTTTTTTAAGCAAATTATGTTACACTCAGAAATAATGTAGCTTTCTACTGGTGAATTTTCAAAATCGTTTCAGAAGATCCAGAGATTACCCCCTACAACCTCACAAACTTTACCTCTTTATAATATTATAGTATAGAAAAGCTGCTTTGTTTTCTTGCCTGTATATTTAGATGTATTATCTATTTTAGTAATTTTTATTGCTCTGTTCAACTAATTGTTTGTTCATTTGCACTAAGTGCAACCCCATATCGTGTTCAGGCTATCTTTTTCCAATCGTGGTTGCCTGGAAGAGATCACGGAACGCGATAAGGCCGTCTGTTGTATGTTTGTTTTAGTTTTAAAGATTTTTATTATATATTATTATTTTTTTACCTTGGTCTACAATAAAGTAAAAATTAATAAGGTCTAATGATGAAAAAGAAAAGCTCGTTGTTATTGAAATAGACTGTTTATGTGGTATTATTGAAATAGGTTCTCGTTGTTATTGAAATAGGCCTTGATTATGTGGTGTCAGGTAAGGGTACTCTTAGTAGTTACTTATATGTATGAATTTGATTACAACAAGGTATTACAAGTTCGACGTTCTGACGACGCTCGCGATCGGCGCGCGCGCCTTATATATCTCAGCCCGTGGAGTAGGGACACCAGCCAGGTTCCCTCCTCCCCGCTCTCTGCGGTTGGAGGCCGTTAACATAGACATCATATTCATCGTATATTCATGACATGATCTTTCTGTTTCCAGGAGCTGTCCACCATCACTTGATCGAGACTCGTCAGCGCATGAAGGTCGGCCTCATTTTAGAAACTGCTGAAGCGAGAGAGGTTCACCATATGTGTGTTCTGTTAGGTATGACATAGCTACTTATGCTGCTAATCTTTACAGGAAAATATGGCTTAGATGTCGAAATACTTAATGTTTGCTGGTTTGAAGCCAAACTATATATTTTGGGTTTGGCTTCTAGTCGAACAGCAAACAGCTGAATACCAGAATCATACTTGGATCAAATGCTTATCTGACATCCACTGCCTAGTAACTTTGTAACACAATACCTCTTGGTAAAAAAAGTTGTTTGTTGGTTGTGTCATTACTCTGAAACCTTCCTGATACTTGTTTTATTGTACCACAGAAGGTCATTGGGCATAATCTGACCCGCTTTGCGAAGAGTAGCGGACATTAATCAAAATAAACTAAAGAGAACAATGTGACCTTTCCTTGCATATATTTATTTGATTCAAAATCGATGGAAAAAAATGTACCGAAACGTTTATAAAAATAAAAATTAAACGATTTCAGAGGAATTTATTTTTCGTCTGTAAATTTTGTTAAAAATGAGGTATTTCCTTAAGTTTGCCGTGTGTCATGACATTCCAGAATTTGATCCTTAATCGGATCGTGTAATATTAAGCGTATTTATTTTTCCAAAATCAACGTGTTCGATGCCTGGCTAATAATATTGAGTTTTAAATAATCACATAATGCAGTTTTAGTTTTCATCAAAACGGTCCCGAGACTCCTTTTAGTTCCTCATAATTTCGGATTTGGCCCACTTTAAAATCTCACCCTGTATTTATTATATTTTTTTTTTCCCGTGACTCACATGAATATGATTAATGCCATAGTAAATAAGAGACATATATCAATACATTCTGCTATATTTCGTATTGTACGCCATGGGTATGGTTTTCATACTAATATGCCCAATGACCTTTCATTTGAACAAGTTATTTTTCGTTTCCCCAGGTTACGGCGCCGACGCAATCTGTCCCTACCTAGCCTTTGAACTCGCCTTCTCTCTTCGCTCCGACAACATTCTAGACCCCAACCTTACTGACGATGACATCTACAAGGCGTACCAAGGAGCCATCGAGACAGGCCTGGCTAAGGTCATGGCTAAGATGGGCATCAGTACCTTACAATCTTATAAGAGTGCGCAGATCTTTGAAGCAGTCGGCTTGTGTGAAGAAGTTGTGGACAAATGCTTTAGAGGCACTCAATCTAGAATTGGTAAGTTTGTGGGTTTTTAGTTATTGTCCAATATTGTTAAATCAATAATTTTGCCAAGATCGCTATTACGTTATTATATAAAATAAAAATAAGTTTGCATCGTGCATCTCTTATGTGCATTACAATAAGGTTCAATTGGTGTGAATTCTTCATATAGTTTTTCTTTTTAAACTTTACTTTATTTTCAGGTGGTGTTAACTTTGAGATTTTGTCACAGGAAATATTTGACAGACATGCGTTAACTTATGGTGATGTTAAGGACGCATTGGTTTTGAGGTAAATATCGAATTCATCTGTGAAATATTTTAAGATTCGCGATTCAAATCGAATTCCAAGATACATAAAAAACTTCAATTAAGTAAAAAAAAACATGGCATTATAACTTAATGTTTTCAGGAACCCAGGTAACTACCACTGGCGCGCGGGCGGTGAGAAACACGTCAACGATCCGATGTCCATCGCGAACTTGCAAGAAGCAGCACTCAATAAGAGCTCTTCTGCCTATGATAAATACAGGTAATTATCACTTGATCTTATGAAATAGCCCAAAGAATTGCCAAACTTAAGTGGCAGTGGGCAGGGCACACGCAGAACGGATGGCCGATGGGGCCGAAAAGTTCTGGACTGACGACCGCGAACCGGAAGACGTTGCGATGGAAGGCCTCCCGAGTCCCCAGGTGGACCGATGACCTGGTGAAGGTTGCGGAGATCCGCTAGATGCGGGACGCAGGAAACCGGTCAATGTGGCGTAATGGACGTCTTTCGGCTGATATGATGATGATGATCACTTGATTTTTGTCACTATCATCAAAACTAGTTTATCATACATAAAAAAATGCAGTGAGAAGGTTTAGAAGTTACCTACTTTTTACTCTGTTTACCATCTGTCTACCATAAATTTGACAAATGTACAAGACACCTTGAATAAACCCTACAATCCATTTTATTTAACAGGGAAAGTGCTTTGGAGTCAATCAGGGCATGCACACTGCGTGGTCAGCTCGAGCTTGTCAAACTGGACGAGCCTATTCCGTTGAGCGAAGTGGAGTCCGCTGCTGAAATCGTCAAGCGATTCGCCACAGGTACTGTATTATTTTTGCAACACATTATTACAGTCAATCCAGCAAACAATTCAGACAATGACTACTGTGATTGCATATGCTGATCTGATTATCAATTAGGTCTAAGTTGATCAAAAGCAAAAAGACAAACATACACAAACCAACAACAATAATAAATACCTTTACCTTGCTTTGTATATCCTTGCTTTGGACTTTTTTTTTTAAGTAGACTCGCGCTTGACCACTAGCTCACCTGATGGTAAGCGATGATGTGGTCGACGGTGAAGCACGCTTGCCTACATGTAGCCTCTTTACTCTTGACTTAAAGAGCCCTAGATTGTAGCTGTCGGGAAACACAGATTCCGACAGAGAATTCCAAGCCTTAGCTGTACCTTGATCTGATTTACGATTGATAACCTTAAGAGGCATTTCTTAATTATGGGCGTCTCATTTCAGGTGCAATGTCATTCGGTTCCATCTCCCTGGAGGCTCACACCACACTTGCCATCGCAATGAACCGCATCGGCGGCAAGTCCAACACTGGAGAGGGCGGAGAGAACGCTGATAGATATTTGAACCAGGTAATCGTTTTACTGATTTAATATTAAGTTCCAAGTACAGTCCCCAGCAGGTAACTTGGCAAGGTTTTGGCGTAGTGGGGGTAAGTACGCGCATAATTCACTTAATGCAGAATAAAATGGTCACTTTTATTGCTTGTCGTTATTCTATGGTTATTGACATAATTTATTTGTAAGCTTGTCTGTTTAGAAGAAAAGAGAGGAATTCGTGAAGTTTATTACGTGTAATAAATAAAATATAAACAGTTTAAGGTTTAGAAATTTAAATGAAAATTAATTCAACTAATTTAACTTTTTTATTCCGGATTTTTATATGAAAAAAAATTGTAGCTGTCGTTACTGATCATGTTATGCCGTCGTCGTCACTATCGTTTTGTGAAAGTGTTTACACGTGGCATAAAATTAAATTTAAAAACTTAAAAAAAGAACAAAGTGTAGAATTTTTGCCCATGGAAGTTTATTCGGGAGCGGACGGAACGTGGACGCGACGCGATTGGTCAGGTGTCAACTGAGCAACCAATCGCGCGCTTGGTACGGTGCTGCCTCACTCCCCGCGTCCCGCGCGGGTAACCAAAGAGACCTACAAAACGACTTCTGCTCATCTAACGACTCTTGCCAACTCTGTGAGTCTAGGCAATATATTTAGTAGTTCTGAAGAAAGGATACCGTCGTCATCTTTTGTCGTTGTTGGGTCGACGCCTTTTTCTTTTCACCCAACTGATAACTTTATTAATTGCTTTTCTATGTATTCCCACTGCTGGGCATAAGCCACTCCTATATTTTCCCAGCCAATTTTATTGCCTGCCTTTTCTGGATTATTATTATTTATTTGCTTCAGATTTATCTGGAAAATTGTTTGTGTTAAATATATCGAAAATATCACAGGCATACACCTACCCAAGTAATATTTTGATCTTAGTTGCCCAAAATATTATTATTAAACTAAATCTTGCATGATTTCCGCCAGGACCCCGAGTTCAACCGTCGGTCGGCCATCAAGCAGGTGGCGTCGGGTCGTTTCGGCGTCACAGCTTCTTACCTGGCGCACGCGGACGATCTGCAGATCAAGATGGCGCAGGGGGCCAAGCCCGGGGAGGGTGGCGAACTGCCTGGTATGTAATCTTGGAAATTGTTTTGCCTACCAAGTAATCCTCTTGCCTTGTGCCCTTTAAAATACCACTATTTACTGCAATATGAAATACCTTACTAAAAAAATTAAAAACACTGGGAAATCGGTGTAGGTTAGTTCAACGGGCTAGTTAGTTTTGGCTCGCTGATGTCCTAATACTTTAAAGCTAAGGTCGAATGACCACGCGTAGCTTCATAGACACTTCAAAATACGCCGTGCAGCTTGTGAACCCGAGCGTACTGAACTCTGTCTACCAGGCGTATTGCACGCGTAGGTTTTCAATTATTTCAACAAATTTCGCTGTCATTTCCGTCATTTTTACAAAAAATGAACGCATGAACGCGTGGAATTAGATCATGCAATTCCATCGCACACTCGCCGAAATGTAAGCTACAAGCAGGCGTACAATGACGAATACACGTCTAGTAAACTACGCGTCCATAGTTAAATAGGCCTAACGCTCGCAAACTGTCATCAAATCGGGAAAGTCACAATAACCAAATTCAATACTAATATTCTTTTTTAGGATACAAAGTAACAGAGGACATAGCCAAGACGCGTTGTTCCGTGGCCGGCGTAGGCCTCATCTCGCCGCCTCCTCATCACGACATCTACTCCATTGAGGACTTGGCTGAGCTCATCTATGACTTGAAGGCTGCCAATCCTCGCGCCAGGATCTCTGTCAAACTTGTGTCGGAAGTTGGAGTGGGAGTTGTGGCTTCCGGTGTGGCTAAGGTATGTTTATACAATGACTAACTGACCCCCGCGGCTTCGCTCCCGTCAACTGGCTACCTACCTATCACCTGCCTATCCTACATACCTACTCTACCTACCTACTTTTCCTATCTACCAACCGACTCACCTGCCCATCCTGTCAACCTACCTACCCTACCCTACATACCTACCTACCCGCCTACCCTACATACCTACCTACCCGCCTACCCTACCCCTCTACCAATTTATTAATCTATTTGAATAAGAATTAATACTGCATTAGGAATGTAACCAACTTTTGTTTCTACCGGCGATCTAGTTAATTTTTAGAACAAAACTATGATAGATATATTTTCTCGCAGACTTTTGTAGGTAATTATGAGCACTCGGCGCACGCCAAATAATGAATTCTATAGGAAAAAAAAATACCTATTTTGGGTTACATTATTGCAATTCTCATAAGGAACTTTTTTTTTTTAATAATTTATAGCCTCATCAGCTTTCCATAGGTGAAACAATTTTTAAAATCGGTCCAGTAGTTTCGGTGCCGATTCGGTAAAGCCAAACAAACAAGAAAATCTTTCGTCTTTACAATATTATAGTATAGATAGTTACGTTTTGGTAATTTTATCTTTTGTTGAAATGAGAGGATCAAGGCTAAACAAGAATATTGTGACTAGGTAGCTTAAGACCGCAGTCGGTCTGTGAATCTCAAAGATTCATTACAAACCGAGACCCTTCCGTACCCCAGTCACACATTCATATATCTTTACAATTCGTCAGACCGCAAGATACAGATCCATGCCTTGCAGGCGTGTTATAGCATTTAGTTAATAATATTGTTAGACATTCACAACACACATATTTTGCAGGGCAAAGCTGAACACATCGTGATCTCAGGTCACGACGGTGGTACTGGAGCCAGTTCTTGGACGGGCATCAAGAGCGCTGGACTTCCCTGGGAGCTAGGAGTCGCTGAAACGCATCAAGTGCTCGTACTCAATGATCTGAGATCTAGGTAAGGGCTTTCACAGATTGTTACTGTATAGTCAGTGCCATTAGCTTAGGTTCCCCTAGTCGACGGCACGAACTATTTTGTGCGCGAAGTTAAAATGCATGCTATCTCATCCGACAACTCGTGCGAAAGAGATAGATGCTGTGATGAGCAGTAAGAAGCTAGTTCGCGTACGAATTAGCACTTTTGCAAATTTGCATCGAAATGGATGATGATTTAGGACGAAAACGAGCGCGCGAAATTTTATAAACAGGCCTTTGGGAGTCTAGATATCATGAAAAAACTACTAAATGTATATTTTCAAAATAAAATTATTTGCATTGTTGAATTACTAATCTATCCCTAGGCCTAGGCCGTTTTGCAATTTTCCTTCTTCTTATGGTATTTATTTCCGCCCAAAGATGCGTTTAAATTAGTGTTGAAATATGGAACTTTCGACGCTCATAACTTTCAATTTTTTTTTCTCTTTTTTGTTTCCATACAGGGCTAGATAATGATGAGACAAATTGATATCATTTTTATTTTGAACGTACAACGTCAACCAGTGGAGTAATTGCCAGACTACGTTTGTATGGAAGAATGATCGACTAGAGTAACCTTAAGAGTTGTTACGCGGAGGTGTGTCGTAACACCAACACCAGTTAAGTTTAGTCTCTTGGAAAATGAGCGAGCCTTATTCCATAAACCGGTCACTAATCAAGACTCAAAGCTAATACAGAGAAATTGCTGATGATGATGGTAAAATTATCTAATCGGGAAATCGAGCCCAGAGCCTGCTCAACAGTCGGAACAGTATTGCTTCCGACCGATTTTGATGTTTTTTTTATTTGAATGGTCTGATGAAGAACTTCGGAGAAATACATCAGAACTCTTAAATAAATGACGGCAAAACAGTCGCGATCGATGCAATCGCATTTCGGTTTATTGTTTATATAACTTCAATATATAAAATCATACTGGTACACTCTAAAGGGATACACAGGTGTGAACAGTTCACCCTGGTATACTCTCATTGCACTGGTTTTGTTTATGTGTCATGTTATTGGGTTAATCTATTCTGGCTTCACTTTGGACTCTATACGCGTAGATACCGAGCCTATAGAACTTGTCCATTATGTACCACAACTACAAAGTGAAAAGTAACTTCAATTTCGGAAGTCGGTGTCAAAAAACGAAGAAACGGAACACCGACTTCCGACATTGAATTTATTTTTCACTTTGTAGTGTTTTTGTTTGGAAGTCGGTTGTAATTTTTGTAAAAAAGGTTTTTTTTTTAATTTGGTTAAACAATGCGGTGTCGGCAGGCGCGCTTTTTTATTACCGGCCAGGACTTTTTCGAAGCGAAATTGCGTTCAAACTTGTTAATTAAATAGTGTTCCAAATTCAATAGTAGATTATTAACCAAGGGCTGTATGACATCAATTGCATACGAGGTTTTTGGCGCCTGAGCGAAGCGAAGGCGCTAATTAACCCGAGTATGCAATTGATGCTTACGCCCGAGATCAATACTCTGCTTTACATATCGATTGTGAGGTAAGTAAACAACAAGACAGCAGGTTTCAATGAACATTTATTAAGAAGAAAAAAATGTGTATTTAATTAAAATTAATAGTAAAATTATTACAATTTGTAAGAGATATGGTCACGTTCTTTTTAGGAATATTTATAGTTTGAATATGAGTTTGTGATGATAAGACTTGAGTTTGAGTGACTTGAGGTTCTTGCATCGTAAATGGCGGCAGTTGACTGGTACTATTTTCTTCATTAAAAAATGGCTCAGATGATGTGCTTTGACGTGGTGATTTTAAGTTTATATTTTCTGTTATTTTAGAAGTAATTTTGCTTTTGTTTGCCATCGAATCTTCGATATAACCTTGTTTTTGCCCTTTCTTTAATAAAATCGGGCGTTAGATCTATGTCTTCGTCACTAGACATGTTTAAAACTTTTGAAAAAGAACTCAAACAAGAAAATTAATTATTTTCGCGATGCTTTCGCGCCTACTAGTAGACTGCCTTTTTTTTTTTCACGCACGCAAGCGCGTCAAATCTTGCTGGCCAGTTTGATTTTTAAATCGATTCCATCTAACATACGATGTGGAAACAAATAGTTCCATATTTAAAATAAAATCTTTATAAAATAAATTGTCTAGATTCCGATTCGAGTAATTAATCGATACCGAGAAAAAAAAAATGGTTGCCTGTAAAGTCGGTTTTACGGGCGAAGATTTTACGTGACAACGTCTTTTTCTCGGTAGAATATTTATTGATATGAATATAATTAAATTGCAAATACAAATACATAATGAATTGCAAAATTATGTAAAATTATATTCATTTAATCGTCCGTTCACTCTCTCTCGTTCGGTGACTCATCGTAACGTTACCGAGCGTTACACTTTTTCATAAGTGCCTCCCAGCCACAACCTAATTTAAGACGTTGTCACGTCAAAAAATATTAACTTTTTAAAAATATTCTTCGTGCAGTATGAGTATGACAGTTCTTTTTTCAAATTCCAAAACCTATGCTGTAATGATAGTCATACACCCCGGCATTCAGGGGTGTAAGGGTGTACTTACAGAGCAAGAGATATGTAAAAGTCATTTCATCACTGTTATTAAGTACGCGAATGACCCATTTTGCTCGCACTTATCGAGGAACCCTCTTCGCCTATTTTCGAATATATGGGATGAAATACTCATTTCTGTAATTCTTTGCAGGGTGGTAGTACAAGCTGATGGTCAAATTAGGACCGGATTCGATGTGATGGTAGCGGCCCTTCTTGGTGCTGATGAATTCGGATTCAGTACAGCACCACTTATTGCTCTTGGTAAGTACTTTCCTTTAAAGATAAAACAAAATTAGTTTAGGCTCTAATAATAGGCATACTCAACATTACACGTTGATTTCACTTTGATTATTACATGGTCGTTTGTCCTCCAGGGTGCACAATGATGAGGAAGTGTCACTTGAATACTTGCCCGGTCGGCATCGCTACTCAAGACCCCGTACTGCGCAAGAAGTTCGCCGGCAAGCCAGAGCATGTCATCAACTATCTGTTTATGTTGGCTGAAGAGGTGGGTATTCTTTAGTTTCAAATGTTGGTTTTAGTTATTGTTTACCTTAGAATGAGATTTGATGGTAGCAGAGTCACTAGGTAACAGAATTGCTACTAAACACATTTGGGTGGACCAAAGAGGAAATCTGAAAATAGCATATTGCCAGTATTTGTAGGTTAAGTTTCTTATCCATTGTTCACCGTAACAAGCTACTTTTTGGAATGGACAGTAGAATCAATTATTATTACTTTTAATTGTAAATTTTTGACGTTCAAAAGTGCCGCTTAAGGACCTAATTGAATTAAAGTATTTTTGACTTTTGTAATTGTTAATATTGGTTTAAAAACTGCCAAACGTAAAAGTCAGGCCTTTTTTTAATCTTTACTAATATTATAAAGAGATAGCCCGAATTTTTTGAAATTTTTTTAGGCTTGTAGGGTAATCTCTGGAACCACCACAAGTATTTGAAAAATCTTTCACCATTTGAAAGATACATTCCAGATAGGCTATAAATTATCATGACCCAGGCAAAGCCGGGGTGGACTACTAGTGTGTGATAAAATAAACTAAAAGGATTCGAACTTTGTAGAGATTAATTAAACTGGCCTACAAGGTACATCATCTTTCTTGTCAAAATTTCTTCAGCGATTATGACGGTAAATAATTCAGTCCTTTCAAGTAAAATAATAATGATCTCTGTCTGCAGGTCCGCACGCACATGGCCGAGGTAGGAGTTCGTCGTTTCCAGGACCTGATCGGGCGTACTGACTTACTTAAAGTACGTGAGAACAATGAGAACCCCAAAGCGAGGATGTTGAATCTTAGCCTCATTCTGAAGAACGCACTGCACATGAGACCCGGCGTCAATATTATTGGAGGATCCAAGTCACAGGTAAAAACTTCTTTATAATTAAATAAATACTAGTTTAAAAAACTAAAAAAAAACACGCTTTAATAGAAAACCAAACCACAAAGTAGAAAAAAAAAAGTCAATGAATTTAAATTAAGAATAGTGTGATTAACAAAAATATTATTTTAATGTAAAAAAGCGTGGGGTTTATTTTAAGTTATTTTAAAAATGACTCTACTTTAACCAATATCTGTCAATAAAATATTATAAAAATTAACATCAAGCACGCCAAGCTTTAATGGGACAAACTATTTAAATTATTGCATTGTCATCGGTCTTTGATAAGTGTGCAAAATTTAAAAATGATCCGACGTTTTGAAAGGTGTGAAAATAACGTTCAAAGATTCCGTTACAAAGATACATACATACCAAGCTAATAAAAGCGTGTTAAAAAGAGATAGCTTCGCAGATATTTTTTATTGAGAGTTCAATATCAGCATTGTCTAGTTTATTGGGTCGTTTGTCCTGTACGTATTTTGTGTGGTGTACAATTAATTGTATAATAAATAAAGAATAAGCCTAATTTATTACTGAAAGAAGAAAAATGCGTTTATTTAAATAACATTAAATAAAAACTTTACCGAAATGAAGAAAAATAACATAACTGCCAAAAGGGCTTTAGCTCATCGTGATGCCAGAAGGTCAGCATTAGGTGGTAAGGCCGATTTTCAGCTTCAACCCATGTTGATTGGATTTTAACCAAACTAAACCAAATTGGTCGCAAAAATTTACATTTCTGACTGCTCTACAAAAATTTGACAAATATGTTTGTAGCAGCTAAAATCTAAGCCTCGCTTGGCCACTCTTTACTAAAACTGCTTTTTTTTTTTTGTTGCAGGACTTCCAACTCGAGAAGCGTCTAGACAACCAGCTGATCGCCCAGTGCAGCAATATCTGGGACGGATCTGAAAACCACGTTGACATCAACATGAGGATCACAAACGAGGACAGAGCATTCACCTCTACACTTTCTTACCATATCGCCATGTAAGCAAAAGGCTATTATTCCATTTATTACGCAGAACAAAAAAACCGTACGAGCAAAAATTACACGAGTTGATGATTACGTTAATCAGTTTACTTCATAGCAAATCACCTACAGTACTCAGAGACAGGCGACATCAACGCTCTGGAAGACGACTTTTTTTTTCTAAAATTTGCAAGCTATATATTTGTGGACGGACTACCTTCTGCTAGGGGCTTCTTCCGCGTAAATGTCGACAATTATCCCATGGGAGCATAATCCCCGGATAAAATCTATTTGCTATTCCAGACTATAATCTATCATTGTGCCAAATTTCATCGAAATCCGTCTAGCCGTTTGAGGGTCAAGAAGTAATAAACATACAAACACACTCACAAACTTTCGCCTTTATAATATTATTTAATAGTATTTTCAATAATCAATTAGTTATTCGAGTGGGTGCTAACTTTAAATGAAAAATGAAAAAAAAATTAAAAAATGTTTATTGGTAAAACAAGTTTAGGTAGTTATAAACAAAATTATTTGTTTTCTCCTGTTAGGCAGATGTGCCTGTATTAGGAGAGTCCGCTCTTCCATAGCAAGACCCAAAAAGCAAAACGTTTTATAAAAAATATATGCTAAAACTAAATAAATTATCATTAACTTGAATTAAATCAAATGTGTGTTTGAGTGGGTGTAAGTATGTGTGTGAGTATATGTGAGTGAGAGTGTAGGTGTGATTGAGAGTACATGAGTGTGAGGGTGTATTTGTGTCATATATGTGAGTGAGAGTGTAGGTGTGATGGAGCGTACATGAGTGTGAGGGTGTGTTTGTGTCAAGGTTTCAGAAGTGTTTCGGTATCATTGTCGCTAAGCATTTGTATCCATTCCATTATTATTTTTTTACTGTCGTGGTAGTTTTTGGGGTAAACGTAGATGTTCGCTTCCGCGATGTTTGCTCGCTTTTCCACCAAAAAAACACCATCTCTTCGCAATCCTCTAAAATAATTACTGAACAAAACTCATTTTTCATGCAAACAGGAAATACGGCGACGACGGTCTTCCAGACGGCAAGACGGTGAATATTTCTCTGACGGGCTCGGCCGGACAGAGCTTCTGTGCCTTCCTTTCTAAGGGCATCACTGTCACCCTCGAGGGCGACGCTAACGACTATGTTGGTGAGTACACTATTTATCTAATTAGATTTCAAAAAAAACATCATGCTTTAAAATCCCAAAGTATTAGCTGAGGTTGTATTGACAGATGGCTGATAAGTTCAGGCGACCGCGAACCGAAAGACGATGCGTTGGAAGGCCTCCCACTAGGAGGACTGATTACCTAATGTTGAGGTTGCAGGAATCCGTTGGATGCGAAATGCGCAGGAAGGGTCAATGTGGCGAGGCCTAGGGGAAGCCTTTGTCCAGCAGTGGACGTCTTTCGGCTGAATGATGATGTACATAGTATATCAGTATACAAGAAATGTGTTTTATTTTTAATTTACTTAGCACAAATCCATTCTCCGGGCTGCTATTAGAATTTCCTAACGGGATGACGGAAGTTCTACATATCTCTGTCCTGACAGGCGAACACGTTCTGCAGTGATAGGCTTCGGTCATTGGCATTTTTTTCACAGTTTGGGAGCAAAAACCGTGATAAAATGCGTGACTCAAGCCTACCACACAGGCCGTGCTCGCTCGGCTGATCGGAGAACCGAGACCATTGGCAAAATTAACTCTCCCATGTTGCTCCATAAAGTTAAGAAGCTGGAATAAAACTAAACAAAAGATTAGACAATACATTACCACAGACTACCTCCTACTATCAACAATAAATCAACTGATTGATAAAGGCACGCTCAGCAATCTCGTACAGCTAATCATTTATAAACTCAGTTGCTAAGATTGCATATTTGTTATATTTCAGGCAAGGGCTTGTCGGGTGGCAAGGTGATCATCTACCCACCAAAAGCGTCAAAGTTTGAGTCTCACTTGAACGTCATCGTAGGAAATGTGTGTCTGTATGGAGCTACCTCTGGACGCGCTTATTTCAGGTAACTTCGACTTTAACATACAAAAATTTACAAGTTATCGAGAAGTGTAACAACATTGTTTCCAACTCATTACTGATTTCAATAAATACTTCTTTTTCTTCGACGAATTTGTAGCGGCACCAACGCTGCCACTTACGAACTAATGACATGACGTCACACAAATCCTGCATCGCGCAAGCAAAATTTTCAGCGCGATTTGAACACATACAACCGTTGGGCAGTTGCCCAGACCAGACACAACACCCGTCTGGTCGGAGAATCCTCCTATTTCTATGGAGGTTGTGGGACTTAACACCCTGTTCCGCATCCAAATATTGATGATTACAATTTATTATATTTTTTAAGTACTAAAAGTTTTCTAGTCAAGCCTGCTTCGTTAGACCCACAATTCATAAAAAATAGGTTCTAAGTCATAGTAAAAAGATCATCAAGATATTATGATTGTTGCTATCAATTAAGTATTTACGTAACCGTTAAATGAGTGAAAGGCCCACGGGTATTGAAGCTTCCTCCTGCCTGAGTCCCAGCAGTGTCAACTTTATAGAAAACAACCATCCTATAATAACAGCTGTTTTACACCGAAATACAATGTTCGACAGAGGCATAGCATCGGAACGTTTCTGCGTGCGCAACAGCGGTTGTGTGGCCGTCGTAGAAGGTGTAGGAGACCACGGCTGCGAGTACATGACGGCTGGAACCGCGCTTATTCTAGGTCTTACTGGAAGGAACTTCGCGGCTGGCATGAGCGGTATGATCGTGTTTACATTACTACTAACTATTGCTCTATCCATACCAAGTATCATAAATATTGTTGAAGTTACATAAAAAAACACCATTTGTCTATTATCAACAGTGTAGTAAGTGGCTTAATGCCCAGTTTGCACAATAAAGCTTGTAAAAATTATCTGCGTTCGCAGACCGAAGAGCTAAATAACTGTGACTATTCGTAAAATTATGTAGTTTATTGCTCAGAATATAGAGTGCATTTTTCAATGCAAACAGACAATCACCTGCTCTGAACTAGATTTTCTTTTCCGCGGAGCTTTAAATTGCGTTCCTGACCGACACCACTACATAAACCTGTGTCAGGCTGAATACACAACTCAAGATAATTACTCAAAAGTCATGCCATTAGAAATTAAAATGTATTTTCTTTATTATTTCCAGGTGGTATCGCATACGTGTACGACATCGACGGCTCGTTCGCCGGCAAGTGCAACCACGAGATGGTAGAACTGCTGCCTCTGGAGCTACAAGAAGATTTGGACTACGTGCAGCAGTTGTTGGAAGAGTTCCACCAGTACACTGGGTTAGTTGTTATAACAAATTTCACCCTTACAAAAGACTTTTTTTATGGACAATATCGTAAAATAATCTGTAATTTAACTGAAATCACACTAAACAATTAAAGACTCGCTAGTTTATTCATAAACGTAGACTTCTGGACTCAGCCCTATGCAAAGAATATTAATGTCAAAATCAACTAGTTACATTATGGGCATGATTGGCGTATTGTCCAAATACTCCAAACACTGACCGAAATTAACTAACGTATTTACACACTTCTCGCAATTCATTGGTAGGTGTAATTAGAGCAATGATCAATAAAATATTTGTTCCCTTCCAGCTCATTAATCGCCGAAGAATTCCTGAAGACCTGGCCAGAACCAGCCAAGAAGTTCATCAAGGTATTCCCGTTCGAATACCAGCGCGCCCTCAAGTCTATGGCTGTGAAACAGCCGAGCCAGCCCAAGTTGGAGACCAATGGGAAGGCAGAGAATGGTGTGATGGATATAGAAGAAACTGTCAGGGATGTGGAGTTAGAAACCAAGAATTTAGAGAAGATTCTGGATAAGACTAGGTAAGTTGTATGTTTATGTTTGACTGACTAGTCTGACCATTACATACAGACATTCATGATCCTTGGACTAAAGATGAAGGCTGAAACAACATTTTGGAGTTATAAGGAGTTAATCAACCTCTTTAATAAGTTTGTCAAAAACTATGCATAAAGTGATTTTGTCTACACTCACAACGTAATGTTCCAAATATTAATTCAAAAAATATTGTATAAACACGTACTTTATATTCATGGATAGGTAAAATTAAATAAATAACCATTATAGTTCAACATTTTCCTTCGATTTTCAAACAACTGCATCATAAAATAACTTTAATTTTTATAGCACACTTTTACTTTTTATTGGCACTTATGGGCTCATTGACTTATTGTAGAAAAGTAGTGTCATTGTCTGTGGATGCGCGCGCTGCGCAGTCATGCGCAATGAGAGTCTAAATTGCCCGCCATACCACATATTTTTCCGTTTCCACTTTTGTTTTATTTTAACTGTAAAAGTGAAGATAAAATAGTGAATGCAACGGCATATAATTAGGTATTAAAACAGTCGCATGTTATTATTATCACATTCGGCTTCGTCTCATGTGATAAATCCACGCTCGTGTTTTAATAACCCCTATTATATGACCATTGCATGAACTAATATTAAAATTTAAATTAAAGAATCGCTTTTATTGTTCGATAATTCGGTACTACCTGTAGGGGGTGCCTTACGCCGATTCTTTGTAGCGGTTGTAGCGACCAATGAATGCGAGCCATTACAAACAGAAATCTCCAGCACCCCATATCGACCTAAGCTTAGCCTTGAGCATCACTTCGATATTTTGTTGTTAATGACATTTTCTTCAGTATTTTTTGCTAAGCCCTACTTTAAATTTGTTTCGAATCTACTGTCGAAAGAACTACTTAATTTTTTACACACAACCCTATTTAACAGCAATTTTGTTGCAGGGGCTTTATAAAATACCCTCGCGAGAGCACAATGTACCGGCCGGCCGAGAAGCGTCTGCGCGACTGGGACGAGATCTACAACTTCGGGCACGTGCGGCGCGGCCTGCGCGTGCAGGCGGCGCGCTGCATGGAGTGCGGCGTGCCCTTCTGCCAGTCCGCGCACGGCTGTCCGCTCGGGAACATCATCCCCAAGTGGAACGATCTCATCTTTAAGGGAGACTGGCACCAGGCCTTGAATCAGCTGTTGCAGACTAATAACTTCCCAGGTCTGTTTGTTTTTCGATATAAAGTAGGCTTACTGGCAATAAATAAATAACTCAACAAATAGATGGAAATGGTCAATTTTCTTATTTTCACGAATGTAACCAGATAAACACACCTTCACCGCACCATCATCAATAAATGCCTAACAAAAAGTGAAGCTGCGCCGCTCCTCTTAACATATCCTAGTGTTAACTGATATTTTTTTACCGCAATATAGAATAAAATGGTGTCAATTGATAAGTCATCAGTGTATTAAATATGTAGGTAGGACACAGGAAAATGAATGACCTACTTATAAAATGCAAGCAGTCAATGCTGTTATTTAACTATAAAAATACCGGATTTAACAAAACCTTGCAACACCTTATCATTGCCATCATTTAAATCAATCGTTATTCCTTCTCTTTCAGAGTTCACCGGTCGTGTATGTCCTGCTCCATGTGAAGGCGCATGTGTTCTAGGCATTTCTGAACCACCTGTAACTATCAAGAACATCGAATGTGCCATCATCGACCACGCCTTCGAGAGCGGATGGATACAGCCTGAGGTACGTATAAAATCATAAATTCATAAAGGCTATTTCTTATCGAGGTGCTACCAGCCACCATGTTAAAATAAACAACATCATTTACTTCAGAAAATAACATTCATAATTGGTAAGATTGGTACTCAACCTCTAATCTTAAAGTTCCCCTAGTCGACGGCACGAACTATTTTGTGCGCGAGGTTAAAATGCATGCTATCTCATCCGACAACACGTGCGAAAGAGATAGATGCTGTGATGAGCAGTAAGAAGCTAGTTCGCGTACGAATTAGCACTTTTGCAAATTTGTATCGAAATGGATGATGATTTAGGACGAAAACGAGCGCGCGTAATTTTATAGACAGACCTTTGGAAGTCTAGATATCATGAAATAACTACTAAATGAATATTTTCAAAATAAAATTATTTGCATTGTTGAATTACTAATCTATCCCTGTATGGGGGCCGTTTTGCAATTGTCCTTCTTCTTATGGTATTTATTTCCGTCCAAAGATGCTTTAAAATTAGTGTTGAAATATGGAACTTTCGACGGTCATTACTTTCAAATTTTTTTTTTTTTTTTTTTCTATACGGTGCTAGATAAAGATAAGACAAATTGATATCATTTTTTATTTTGAACGTACATCGTCAAACAGTGGAGTAATCGCTAGACTACGTTTGTATGGAGGAATGATTGACTAGTGTAACCTTAAGTCTAATTTACCTGTAAATATTTCAGTCAAATTCTATCAAATAAACAGCTGTATAATCCCCGGCACGTACATTGGCAAGAGTCGTTAGATGCTCAGGATTCGTTTTTTAGGTCACTTTGGTAGTGAAGCGGGGCACGGGTATTGTTTAGCACCGTTCCGAGCTCGCGATTGGTTAATCAATTGACACAAGGATCAACTGACCAATTGCGTCGCGTCCACGTTCCGTGCACTTTGTATAGTGGTTGGTCAGTTTTTTCGGGAGAACCCATTACGCCAAAACTTTGCCAAGTTACGTATGTGATTATAGCGGAAGACGGACTGACTAAACATGAATGTTATTTATTCACAGATTCCTTCACATAGAAATGGAAAGACAGTCGCCGTCGTTGGCTCCGGACCTGCTGGTTTAGCCTGCGCACATCAATTGAATAAGGTAAATACACGTAAAATTTTAAAAACTTCTGACACATTTTTATCTCAAGCTTTCCAAACTACATAATTTATCGGGTAACATACACGCTTCGATCGACAATCTATCGAACACGTAATTATGAAACGATATCTTGCGAAAGTACACAATAAAACGGCCCATAACTTTAAAACGGCTAAACCGATTTTCATCAAACATAGCTAAGCTTAGCATCAAATATAGCTAAGCTTAGCATCAAATATAGCTCTCGATAAAGTTACATTTCAAACAAAAAAAATATATATTTCGGCTCATCCGTTTAGAAGCTATGATGCCACAGATGGATACATAAATATACAAACACACAGGTACAAATATCAAACTTATAAAACCCCTCTTTTTCCGTCGGGGTTTACAAACGATATTGAACTACATAATAAATGACTAGAGACTAAACTAGTTATATTTTCAGTACACACAACACATTGCCTTAGAAACATTTGAAAAGCATGACCTATTAAAACTCTTTGAACATCACAGGCCGGCTACACAGTAACAGTATTCGAGCGCAACGACCGTCCGGGAGGCCTACTTCAATACGGTATCCCTACCATGAAGCTCAGCAAGGAGGTGGTTGCACGACGCATCAAGCTGATGACGGCGGAGGGCATCTCCTTCAAGTGCAACGTGGACGTCGGGAAAGACATCTCCGCCAGTGACCTGGCTAGCGAGTAAGTTAACAATAATCTCATGTCACAATCAGTCTCATAAACTTGTCTCTGAAAATAAGGTTAAAAACATGGCCAAACCCATTTTTTGCTACTTGAATGGACAAAATGTCGCGCTGGCACAGTGACTAAGACCTCGCCTTTCTTGCTTGAGGCCGTGGTTTCAAATCCAAGCAAATAACAAAGTGAAAGTTTTCAATTCATATGTACTTTCTAAGTTTATCTTGGACATCGCTGACAACGGTGAAGGAAACATCGTGAGGAAACCTGGACTTATAGTTAGTGTAACTTCGTGCTCCATTGGTGTAATTGCAAGGCGATCCAGTGAGAAAAAAAAAATATATTGAATACAAGCTCAGTCAGATGCTCTCAAGTTGAAAAGATATGCCGACACACATTGATTATCTGAATCTTATGCGTGTATTAGAATCATGAATGAAACTCTAAAATTATTAATATCTACCAAGATAACAAACTTTGAATGTCAGTATGGTTGTTGGGTATTTACTGTGTATCAGAGTTCCAATGTATGTGCTGTGTAAGGGAAGGGTTTTATGAATAAAAGCACAGAAAGACAAGGCTAGGTATTTATTTCAATAAGGCTGGTCAATTAATTCATATTGAGAAGGTTCAGAGAGCTTACCACCTTCGCTAAACTAATTCACGTGGAGAAGAAGGGCAAGAAACTCCATGGAAGCTCTTTCATAGTATTTATCGATACCTTTTACAACCACAAAGTATTCACAATATTATAGAATCAAAATAACAAGGATACGGCAGCCCCTAAATCAATTTAACATATGAATAAAGGCCATAATATGATACAGATACAGTTTCAACACAACCATTTGCAATAATAAAGTTATAATATCAAATAACATACGTTAGCCTTGTGAAATCGATTTTTCAAAAAGTATTAATAATTCAGGAATAATAATATTGACCTGTACAGGCTTGTAGTTCACAAAAAAGAAAATCAACTTATCAATTTCACAATATTTTATAGTAACGGGTCTAACTATGTCTTAATACATCAAATATGAAAAAATGGCGCGGTATCTCGCCATTTTCTATATTGCTTTAAATAATCTCACAATTACGTCAATAATCAATTCTTATGTAGTGAAACTGTTCTTTAGTCATTCTTAATCAATATTCGACAGAATACTGGTACTAACAGACAGTATTGTACTAAAATTGCAATTTAAAATCCAAGATAAACTGCAATGATCATTACAAATTACGTAATAATTTATAGGAATATCATCAATGTGGCTTAAATATAAGTTAAGAGTTATTTCCTGTATACACACGAACACAACACAAGCATTTTACATTTGTAGGTAGTTGACAACACAATAGTAATTTAGGTAGGTACTTAGACTTTTGTCGGTAGGTGCTTAATATATACGACAAGTTTATATTGTGTTGTTATGCCAGAAAGCGTTTTATACAATTAAATATTACGTTAAGGACAAAAACGGCTTGGGATTGAGCTGCTCCAATTAATTTTGTTTTTTTTTTAAATATATTGTACCAATTTTTTTTTTGTTGCGATGGCAAGAGTATTTACTTTTTAAAGTGTTATATTATTTAATTTTAATTTTTGTGAATGTGAAGACTATGTGGATCATTCTTTTTTTAAATTTTAATTAGTTTTTAAACACGGTCTGGCAGTTTGGGTAATTTATGTGGCCTACCTGAATGTCCTTTCTTTGATATTGTTCGTCGAATCGTTGAGCTCCTTAAATTCTGAGTTGAGCTACACGGTTATTGACAAATGCGTGCACTGACTGAACAGGTCCACTCAGTCTGGCTGGTTCTTTCCTCAAAAGACCATTTCAGACATCAGTCTACATGGTCTTTACATGATCTAACCAATATTTTGTCTAGACTTTAAAAGAGATTGTGACCTCTGAGTTTGTTTCGGCCTTTCTTAGGAAACGCCGACCTGATTTAGTTTTAAAAATATGATCGGCATATAAAAGTGTTTGTACAAACCAACTTACAGAAATAAAATCATTTATTATTTATGAAGAAAACCATTGTGACTTAATCAACTCTTCTTAGCACAAAATTATGGAATATTGGCCTATTAATTCACATTTCAAAGATTCTTGAACGGATCATTTAAAATTGATTGCAATAGATAGCGAATTTCCGAGGCATGCCACTCATTTTTTTTAAGTTTGATTTGTAACCCTTTTTGGTACAATGAAACTGTAAAAACGTCCAAAAAAATACTATAAAACAAATCGCCACTGTATTTAAAGAAAAAAAACTTATAAAAAAATACTACCGACTTCCAAATAAGAAAACTACAAAGTGAAAAATAACTTTATTTTTTGGAAGTAGGTGTCTTTCTTAGTTTTTTCTTAATGGATACCGACTTCCAAAAAAAAAGTGATTTTTCACTTTGTATTTTTCTTATTTGGAAGTCGGTAGTATTTTTTTGTAAAAAAGTTTTTTTAATTTCAGTTTTTAGTTGTACCTACCTAATAGGCAAGTTGTTTAGTAAGATACCTTAACGCCAGAATAGATAACCCGAATATCATGAAACTAGAACATAACCGGTGAAATGAGAGATCTGCGTACCCCTTACGAGCGTACTGGCGTGATGTTATGTTATGAAATGGTATAAACAATTAACAGACATGCGATTGCAGCAATCCCGAGAGGTTTTCCGTTATTTATTGAAGAGTTCTGTCGTATATCTTCGAACTTCATCATCAGATCTTCACCAAATTAAAATGGGACCAATTTCGAAACATACTTTTTCAAACAAAAAATATAATTTTCAAACAACTGACTGAGATATCGGTGAACAAACACAAAAAAAACTAACGTGAGAACCTCCTCCTTTTTGGTAAGTCGATTATAAATAGTCACGAACCGAGAAAACCATTTTACTTGCAAGTCGCTGCTAATACCATCTATAGCCGTGGAACGGAACCGAACGCGATCGAAGTACTTATAAAAATAATCATCTTAATCAGACGAAAAACGCTATATATAACGGCACGTTTTCTTTGTATGGGGTGAGGCATCTGCATGCTAGTATTATATTATCTGTTTTTTTTTTATAGTCAGTCGTTCTTTAGTTTCTGTCTACCCCGATTGGGGAAATGCCGTAATTTTTTACGATATTAAACTCTTACGTGTTTCCTCTAAATATCTTCTAAATCCTGATTATTCTTTCTCAGGTACAATGCGCTAGTCCTGTGCATGGGTGCGACATGGCCGCGTGACCTGCCCCTCAAGGGTCGTCAGCTGAACGGCATTCACTACGCGATGGAATTCCTGGAGAACTGGCAGAAGAAGCAGATGGGCAGCACGCACCACCACCAGAACAAGAATAACCCCGAGCTCATGGCCAAGGACAAGAATGTTTTGGTTATTGGAGGTGGTGATACTGGGTATGTAGTGATTTGTCAAAAACTTATTTGCTTAACTTAAATTCGAGTTACAGTCAATTCCGAATGTTGACAGAAGATAACAGTATTGCGATTCCAACGACACATGTTGCTTCAAAATTTAAACTTGTGGCAGTCATAATTACGAAGGTTTAGTCTATCTTGGTGTAGAAGAAAAAACTCCAAACGCCTAATGGACTGTCAACAAAAACAAACCTTTTTTGCCTAAGATGTTCTACAAGATGTTTAAATGCCCTCTTCGACGGCACGTTACCTAAGATTACTTTTCGATCCGACTTGATTTATGAATAAACAACAAGATTTATTTTCGTCCCCAGATGCGACTGCATAGCAACATCGCTGCGTCAAGGCGCCAAAACCATCACGACATTCGAGATCCTGCCTGAACCCAAACCGACCAGAGGACAAGACAACCCCTGGCCACAGTGGCCTCGAGTATTCAGGTCAGTAGCCACATAATTACGATAACCAAAGAAACAAAAACGGAAATAATACTATCAATGGACGCTAGAACGAGACCCATGGTTTTACCCAACTGTTTAGTAGAATTATTAATTTATAATTAATAATGTATTTGGGGGATCCTGCCGTTTTGCCGAAAAGATTTTGCCAAATTTTCATTACCCAAACAAATTTTAGCAACCTTTTTTTATACCAATGTAATATTTGGAATAATTTTAGTACGCACATTTTCATTTGGTCAAATGTTTACTTGGCAGATTGTTACCAAGGATAATGTCATTAAGGTTTTTGGTCTTTAATCAAATGATTTATTACAGCAAACAATATTTAGACAATAAACGTTTAGTCAAATGAATTGTTATGACAAAAAATATAAAGGCAAAAATAAGATTTTTTTGGGAATTGTATAATTAAAAATGCAATTTTATTTTAATATAGGTAATCATTTATTAACGCGAGTACAAAATAGCAAAAGCTAGTACAAAATATTTGTAACTTACAATTTTAAATTTTTTGCAATGGACATTAGCAGATTTATTTCGGAGTATTCAGACTTGTGTTGCAGAACTCGATTAATTCTGATGGTTAGGTTAGGTTAAAACTGTGACCACCTACGCACGAGCCGAGCGAGCGTAGCGAGCGGTGCCGCGGCAGCGGCCGGCGAGTGCCAGAAACGACTAGATTATATAGAAAAAAATATCGACACCAAATATTTGGCTTATTTAATTTAGCGTAAAATATGTTATACCAACTGAAATATTTGACTAGATAAAAAATGGTAAAAGTACTAGTTGGTGAACAAGTTATTGTTCAAACGTTCACTTGCCAAACATAGGTTTTCGTAACAATTATTTGTAAAGAGATTGTTTGGTAAGTAATAATTTGGCAAATGAAGTTATGCGAAAATTTGTTTGGGAAGTGATAATTTGGCAATTTCTTTTCGGTAAAACAAGGGAGACCCTGTATTTGGAGTGGTTTTACTGCTTTTTTGTAAGGTAACGAAATTAATTTTGATTGTAGGGTGGACTATGGACACGAAGAGGTGAAAGTTAAATTCGGCAGCGATCCTAGGAAGTTCTCCACACTCACCAAAGAGTTCTTGGACGATGGTAAGCATTTTATCCTAAGAAATAACTCTAACCAGCATCATTTGTAGTCTTTTTTTAATATTGTAGAATTAATTAATAGGTATGTTTCCTCGGTAAAAATGATAATTCTATTTATTCCGTCAGTGAGATTATCAAATAATATTGTCCCCGTATTTTTTGCTTTATCACATAAATAAAAATTTACAAAGATAAACCGCATCAAAGTACAGGAGTTTGGAGTCAGGAGTCAGGAGCTTTTGATGTCACTTTGTCATTATAAAGTGTAGCACACCGTGACGTCCCAAGATATTTCAACGCATTGTATCGTCGTAAATTTTTGTATATGTGGCAAAAAATACGTGTCCAATATTTTTAAGTTATCTAACTGATGGACTTGTTAGATATTTTTGTCAACATCCATATTCTGAACCCTATCAACGTCCTAATATTTCACATACAACATCTAAACCTGTATTACCCAAAAAGTTAGACACTTATAAGTACACCCACATAATTATAGTGCTCGCCAAACTTCTGGGCCACCCTGAAGTTGACTTTCCGATGCGCAAGGCACGAAACGGTGCTGATTTGGTATGAGATTTACTACGGCGCAGCCATTGTAGCCAACTGCAGGGCGGCCAAGAAATTTGGCGAGGACCGTAACTTAACTTACTTTGCCTGAGTAAATTTTCCCCTCTTTCTACAGGCGAAGGCAACGTGTGCGGCGTATCAGCAGTAGAAGTGGAATGGACGCGCGGCGCGGGCGGCCGCTGGGAGATGAAGGAGATCCCCGGCACCAACAAGGTGTTCAAGGCCGAGCTCGTGCTGCTGGCTATGGGCTTCTTGGGGCCTGAGCGATATGTGGCTAACCAGCTGGGTGAGTACTCGAAGCTTCTAAACTAATATTATAAAGAGATAAAGTTGTATTCTCTGGAATTACTGATGACAGAAGCGCTACGAAAAATTCATTCACTCAGAGAGTTTGAGAGACCTTATTACTAGGGATGTTACGACTAGTTGGTAAAGCCGACTATCCGGCCACTTTCGTAATCGGTGACTATTCGGCAATGAGCGCCGACTATCCGGTTTATTACATTGTATGTATTTCTCAATCAAATTGTTATAGGGGGCAAATAAAGCCATACACGAGACTTTCTTTTTGAGATGATTAAATTTTAATTTCACTTGAATGAACAATAACAGCATTGTCTTTATTTTTTACACCTAAAATACCGCGCTGACCCGTGCACAAGCAAAAATCAAGAACCAATGCTAAGTAAACAAAAGATGTTGCGACACGCTCGCAGGCGGAGGGAAAAAAATCCAACGTACCATGGGATAAAATATAGATTTGGGGATGGTGCCCCTTTTCGGGCTAACTTAATTTTTTTTTTTTTTTATATTAGTTTCATTGAACTTACTTTTAAAATGTTTTGTTATCAGACCTCCCCTTGGACGCTCGAAGCAACGTAGAAACCGAGAAGAAAGACATTTACAAGACGCCCGTCAACAATGTCTTCGCTGCTGGAGGTACGTAAATAGCAATAACTGCTGGCCCCTTTGTAATTTAAACCCATAACACTACAACGGAAATGTATGAAGAGAAAGCATAAATAAAAATAATAATTAACATAATTATTAATTTAACCATCTTCGTCCACAGACTGTCGCCGCGGCCAATCCCTAGTCGTCTGGGCGATATCAGAAGGCCGACAGGCTGCCCGAGCAGTCGACATCTACCTCTCTGGCAAGTCTACTCTTCCTGGAGCTGGTGGAGTCATCTACGACCACTGAACGCCACGCCGCACACACTGGCGACCATGTATTACTGCTACTGTACACAATGGGCCATAGCAGTCCTACAATAGAGGGAAAGTGTTGCCGTAACAGAATATTGGGCCAAACATAACACTTAAAAATTGTTTTTGTCATCGATACGCTAAGAATAATAGGTGGAAAATGCTGGTTTAAAGATCAAACTTTGCTGAAACTTATCCCAGCCATGTTTGGGTCCGCTAACAGTGTAACCGCATGCAGTTGTATTTCATTATTTTTTATGTAGCGACTGCGAAAACTGCAGCTGATGAAAAGTTCGTGTGATTTAGTAAATAAAGTGTTTTGTGTTTGTGAAGCTATGGGACATTGTGTATAGCAGTTTATTTAGGTTAGCACAATGACAGTGATATGTCACTATGTATTCGCGTCCGATTTTGTGATGATTCGGCGACTGTTGGCTCACAAAACTAAGATTAAATGTTTATATAGATTTCTTAAACAATTCCAAAACTGGAAATAATCGGGGTATTATGTTTTATCTTTGACCGAAAAATCTTGTACAACACTTGAGTTCTAAGTCCCACAGTCGCCAAAGAATCGAAACACAATTTTAAGCGTTTGTAGAACATTAGGTCGAGATTAGGGCCGCTGTATAGACGCTTCGTTACCAGCGTTAACTAAACTAGATCGTATTTATAACGTAGTAATGTTTAAATTACAATATCAATGTTCAATCATCATCAGTGTAAAGTAATATTCTGTAATATGTAAAAAGTAAAGTTTAAATTATTTATTTCTGATAACGGTTTGAGAGGAGTGACAATAATATTGAGGCTGCATTGAAGTTGGCGATTAACAAAAATCATATAAAAATGTTGAGTTTTTCTTTAATTAACATTTTCATTATGCATTAGCCTGAGTGAACAAAGTAATTGTTACTCGGCTCAAACATACCTATATCTGACGTAAATTGAATGTCGAATACTATTTTAAAGATCTTAATTATATTTTAAGATAACCATTATTATATTATACAGTTTACTTAATCGTTTTATGTGTAATCACATTCCGTTTTTTAGACTGTTTGGTCGTTATTACGTTTTAGAGAGGATTTTTATTAATTATACATATGTCATGCCAAATATATATTGGTAACGCATAGATTTTCATTATTTGTATCATTACCTTGCTATATTTTGACGTAAGAACACAAGAATGATGTCATCAGTAAAGCTGGATGGCTCGCACCGACTAAACTAAATAATTTAACTATGTTTTACTATCTTAACACCCGGTTTCTCAACACTCGATTACCGGACTGTTAACGTAATTGACGAATAATCGCCGGCTATCTCCTGTGATTGGCTATTGAAAATTCATTAAACCAATCACAGCAGATAACGCGTGCTTGACAATTTGTAACATTAATTTTATGTGATAATTTAGCGGTGAGAAACCCGGTCTAAATAAGACAGAGAAGGAGGATTTCAATTCTGACAAAACTAATTCAAAGTTTGACAGTATAGTTTTCTTTCATCTCTTTCTTATTTTATTTTAATAAGTTTCGAGTTGCAATGGAATTTGAACCTTGTCCTGTATGACATAGAGTTTCTTATTCCAAAAGACAACAATCTCGAATTTAAATATAGTGACAGTTTTAGTTTATTCGCAAATGAATCGTGTTCGTCATCATATCATGTGATGTCGTTATAAAATTATTTATTTTAATAAAATCAATGTGAACGGATACTGATCTCTAGTTTCATATGAGCTTCGATGCAATGTTCTTAAATTATATCTGTTTTTAATGTTGTTGTTTTAGATGTATGCGACGTGTAGTCAGTATTCTATGTAAAATATAATTATTGTTGTACGAAACTTGTAAGAGTAACTAACATTCTAAATAACCGGCACAAAAGATGCTTTGGTCGTTTTATTTAGGTCGAAAATGCACTAACTAGCGGCTTGCTCAGCGCAGCTAGAGCCTAGTGTCGCGAACCCGGCGATTAATGAAGTCTTCTTCTTCTTCTCGATTCGATGGAACACACTTTAAATATTTTGAGCCCAGTAGGTGGCCACGCCGATTATGGCACCAGAGGCGAGCATAAGGTGATAAGGTCTTTATGATGTAGAGCCTTTAGTGATTTAGTGAAGTACAGCCAACGTACTAATATATTCATACGCGATCGCACTGGGATCTTGGCGCCTTACGTAAGGCGATTTTCGAAGACTCCAAACGCGCAGTAAGGCTTGTTAGGAACATTTAAGAACGTTGGTTCTACTTCGCAGTTCGCTAGGATATAAAGCTAAGCGCTTAAAACAAGCCACTTGGCAGTGCATTTTTGGCGAATTAGTTCCAGTTGCTCGTACATTTTGTATTGTATGAAATAAAACTATCTATCCATACTTCAGAATTATGAATTAATACTGCACTGGTTAAAATCTAGAGCATTTATTTAAATAAATCAACTCGCACATGCTTCCTACATAAAAATATTGACTTTTACGCATCTACTATGGACGTATAGATGTGCACTTTACATAAAATACTTATGTTATTGTAAAAATATACTTTAGTTCGAACTGTGATGTATATTACAGTAATGAGATTAATTTTATTAACGAAATTACAAACGAGATGTTTTTGGTATGTGTAGAAGTTCCTACGTAATTATATTAGTTTAAGAGTCTCTTCAGAGTTACGAATTTAGTTCCTAGTTTACAGAAAAGCATATATTTTCAAGTAGTTTATAAATTAAAAAATGAGTACATGCAAATTATGTAATTTTCGATGCAGATTTCAACTTTCTGATAGATTTTTGTTCCCCACAAAATGTACACTGACTTGCAATGTACGCACCTAAATATCACAACTCTGTCCATCTGAAGAAACATTCATGTATATTTTATAATTCACATAGTAAAGAACGTGTTGTTAGCAATAAGCTTAAGTGTCATCGTTTCACTAATGTATGCGTTAAACCAATCTAATGTAAAAATAATATAAAGTCGAAAATTCTCATCCAGTCATTAAAGTTTCACAAAATTATTTAAAATATAATTATTATTTAATGTTCCTTTGTTAATTTGATTTTTTGGAATAAACATTTTATTTTAATTTTTCACTTTTTTATTTCCTTTTTAGTACAGTTTTTATCCATAGTTTTCTTATTATGAAGTTATATAAGTGAATTGAATACATTTTTGGTGTTTTCTCACGCTTAAAAAATCCTTTTGTCTGCCATTAACAATACCGCACGAAATATGCAATCATACACTTTAATTATTTATAAAAATAGTTTAAAAGTTGCTGACAATGACCGATTGTCTAACGATTTTTAGCTTCCTGCATTAATTAAATTAACAGTGATATAGATAACAGCCATCATTATTTGTTATCATAAAGAAACAACGTCCGTATCCTCTTCGCATACTATCCTTATTTCAATAATGATTATGAGAATGCCGCTAATTGACTAGCGCATTTTAGGACATGAGATTGATGTCAATCAAAAAAATTACTTCTCGAATAGCCGCTTAAGTACCTTGACTAATTGACTTTATCCAACATTAAAAAAATGCGTGAATTATTTCGCCTGAAAATACTCGAAAGCTCATTTCTGCGTCCTTTTGATAACATCCAAAAATTGAATTACCTCTTTAGATAAATGTTGACGAAAAATTTGTCCTAGAACCTAGTTGTTTGTTGAAAATTATGGACGATATGATATGAATATTACGATTGACAATAATAAATGTCTATTAGGAAACGAAGTCTGTAACGAATATTGTAATGGAGAAATAAATATTTCAGCAAATAATTGATCGGTGGTTTTACTTAAACTCCCACATCTGTCCATTATTGTGCATACATTTGTCGAAGAAAGAAACCGTAGATTATCTTTGGATTCATCTAAACTTAATATTAGTCAGAAGCTCGACGATGCTTATGTACAGCACGTTTAAGTTAACTAAGCACTCGAAATATCAAATGTCACCCTGACAACGTTCGACTGTTCGACTCTCGCTATTGGCTCATGAGGAGATGGCGCGGGCACCAGGGACTGGGGTCGTTTCACATTTCGGGTGCTCAGTTATCTTCACCGTGCTATAACTACCACCTACTAGGTAGGTATTTATATAAGCTTCTCCCTCCTAAATGATAAATGATTTTATTTCTGTAAGTAGGTTTGTACAAACACTTTTACATGTCGATCATATTTTTAAAACTAGATGAAGTCGGCGTTTCCTATCTGACTACTCTGAGAAGAAAGGCCGAAACAAACTCAGAGGTCACAGTCTCTTTTAAGGTTCAGACAAAATCTTTATTAGATCATGTGAAAGAGACAAAATGGAAGCAAATCACGGGCAAAACCTGCGACCCCCGCATTCACCTTAAGCTTAAGGGTAAGATTTATAAAACTATGGTAGCCCAGCTGTCGTATGGATCAGAATGTTTGCCCCCAGAGGTAGACCTATAAATGAATGAGGGTTTTCTGAAATCATGTACACTAGGTGGCATCACTGAGACGTGAGGTCCAAGCTGCTGTCAAATGCTTATTTATTGACATTATTTAAATTGACGTCAACGTCATGTTGATGACTTATTTTACGTTTTCCAAGTAAAAGACCTCTCGCTAAAGTGGCGCCATCTGGTAGCGTAAATTTTCTTGAAAACCCTCATTGCATTAGCATGCAGCTGACATCATAGATATAAGTGAAGTCAGTGAGTCACCGGCAGCCTTATTGCGTAATGAATTCGGCAAGGCAAAGGGTATGAAAAATCGACCAATCACATGCCAGATGAAAGACGCGATGTGGATTTCCGTCTATGTGATTGGTCGATCTCTCATACTCTTTGGCCTTTGCCTTGCCGAAGGCTGTCGGTAAAGTTGTGTGAAAATCGGTTATCACGTTATGAGAAGGAATGTAGGGGAAGACCCAAGTTATTACGGATGGACTGTGTGTAAGATTATTTTCTAATAAAGGGCCTGACAACTAAGGGAGACTGGGATGACTTGGTTTTACGGGAGACATGGCACATAAAAAATATAAAGCCCCAAAACATCTTCGGTTAATTTAAAAAATCAAACCTAACTACTATACTACTAGTTCTATTTCCCGGCTTTATTACTTTACTAAACTTGAAATTACCATTTTTTTTAAACAATTTGAAATACTAAGTAGCTTTTTTTATGATTCGTATCCGTAGGATCGAATCTCCCCTGTGTACCCTACAGACATGACGTGGAAAAATGGCATGCTAAGTCGACCCCGCATAAATTGTCATAAGAGCAAGAAAATGATAGGTACGTACTAGAAATATTACTACTTTAGGTAAACATTTTACTTGTACGATGACATCAATCAAGATCGTATAGAACAAAACTATTATAATAAGGTAGGTAGGTACCTAAAAGACATCTAAAGGCATTTCAATGTCAATGTAATCCACGTACAAAATAAAACTAAAGGTAAGTCTATACAGTGTTGCATGCTGCGACGAGTCAGAGCTTTACTAAAATACTTACAAATTATTCTGTGAATTACCTACATAACCTACAACAAACTGTTGAGATCTTCCGAGGACCGTGACAATACAATATCTATAGGAGGAAAGTAGTTGAAATACCTATTACCAAATATAACATTTTGGACTTCTCTATTGGATCAGCACTGCATGATAATAAGAAGGAACGCAATGCCCCCCCCCCCCTCTCCATCCTATTTACCTAGTACGTTGAACTTATTAACATAATCGAACCTGCACACGTTCACACATCATTTAACTCATTTCTCTTCATAATTAATTTGACATAATTCATTAAATATTTAGAGCATGTGTTTAGAATATTGTTCAGAAAATTACTTACTTTGTGATCCCTGTGTATCTTCAGTCGGGGTTGTGATTTCGTTGAGAGAGCTTTCTCTGCAGTGTCCGTAAATATTTCTAAGGAAACGGGTAAGTGGTAACTTATATTCATCAGCGTGGGGTATTGTGTTCTTGTTGCATAAATAAACTTTTAGCAATCTTCAGCATTTCAGTAAGAGCGCCAACGCACTGAACGACCAGGCCACGGCGGCCAATTGCGTAGTGGCCGCTGGTCGCTAAGTGCGGGCGATAACAAGCGATTGCTATATGCCAGAATTCACTGGCCACCAGTGCATTATTGCTCTTAGCCGTATCACGCTGTTTTAACTGCCTCGATGGTCACGCAGTCTAAGTGACTGCTAATCGGGAGGTCCCGGGCTCGTTTCCCAGGTCGGGCAAAAGTGATATTAGGTTTTATCATGAGGAATTTGTCAGTAGCAGCCTAGTTAGGAAGTTGCGATGGTGTGACCCCCGTGCCTCGGAAAGCACGTTAAACTGTTCGTCCTAAGTCTTTGCTCTGCGGTCGTGTCGGGTTCTTAATTTTGGCATTGGGTTACCTAGGCTTAGTACGTAAGAATCAGTAATTATCACCCGATCAAAAACTACCGTATTGAAGAGCAATTATTGCGCAAAAATCGCTATCGTTTTACTCTTGCAAGATAGTAATAAGCTTAACATAACTGGGTTGTTGTGGAGATCAGACAGGCAGGCGCTTCATGTATAAAATACTAGTTTTGCAGAGCTGCGTCCAGTCGTTTTCAAACGACGCTGATCTCTACAATCTACTTCAGTGGAAAAGGTTAAGCAGACGATGACATTGAGTTTAATCTTCAATACGGAAATAAGTAAAACACGAGACTTATCCGTAAATAGCTAATACCAGTTCAACAATTAGCATTTAAGTGCAATATCAAATATACTTGCTATGGCGTACATAGCTATATACTTACATGCGTCATCCGAAGTGCCAAAACACTACTTATGTCAATATTATTGACCATAAGTTATGTATGACGCAGTTTACTAAGATTTCTGCTTAACCTTGTCTTATTAAGTATGTCGATGAACAAGATAATGAGAAACCCTTTCTGAGTTTAGGTATTCAGAATTTCGATTATTTCAAAAACGGCTACAGCTCAATTTCAGTAAAATATTGCCCCTCAATCGGATTTTTCCTGTGTCGTTGAGTTTAAACTAAAATACAGAAACACCTATTTAATTGCAGACCTGAGCCTTATTGCGTAATGGATTCGGAAAGAGCAAAGGGCAACTAGTATGAAAAATCGACTAACCACATGCGAGATGAAAGAAGCGATGTGGCTTTCCGTCTATGTGATTGGCCGATTTTTCACACTCTTTACCCTTCGCTCTTTCCGAATTCATTACGTAATAAGGCTGCTGAAACAAGTATCTGTAGACCACACAAATATTTTTCCATGCGGGAATCGAACCCGCAATACGCAGCCAATCACTCAGCCACTTGACCAACCGTATCGATGAATTGTTAAATGCATAAACTGGTGAGCGACAGGTTTCGAGTTCGAATCCCATCTCGTTCTTTAACGTAAACTTTTTCTAGCACAAGCATGATGCATGCAAAGTTTGTTGTACTTTTTTAGTACTTGAGTGCCCTAACGATTGGTGAACTGTATTAAAGAAGATACTTCTATTGGCTAGAAAGGAAGTGACTATTTGTGATGACGGCGAAAAGAGATGTATGGACTTATGGAGGACACCAATTTATTTCTGTCAAACTTAATGATGTTCGTTACAGACAAAACCAATGATGAAAGCAAAGGAAAAACTCGAATTATTATACCAGAAGCTGGATGATAAGTTTAGTCAGCAGTTTGGGTTCAAAATAAAAGATGTTACTTATAATAAAGCAGTAGACTACATGTATGCACCGAAGGATTCATCTAGCTTGGCTGTCACGAGGATTTTATTCGGTAAGTCATGGAACAAGAATTTAAAGACAAATGTTGAAAATATGTCCTAACTTTTATCTAGGATTTTATTTACAAAGATAGAAGTATATATAGTGTATCAAATACTACGTTGTGAATATAATTTCGTTAGTTGTGCAATACAACGTGGCAATGCTGCCAGTCTTTTGGGCACATTACCAGTGGACAACGATGTGGAGGCGTTTTTCGATGCCATATTTTAGTTTAGTATATTTTTAAGGTTTAGTTCTCCGCTCCCAAATCTCTAATATCGTAGATAGCAAGGCTCATTGGACAACAAAAAAGTTATCATTTGGATTTAACGCTTAACTTATTCGCAACTAATTCTGTCTCTGTCATCTTTAAATAATTAACCGAAGTAGAACGATGAATTAAACTCGTTCAGGGCTAAATGCATTTTACTTAATGATTTGTGGTGCAAGAGGGCCTTCAGATGTGATTCCGTAGCCGATTGCAAGTGGCAGCAGCAGGCGACGTGTCGCCACGACACTTCTGGTTTCTATGTATTTCTAAGCAGGAGAACTGACGAAGAAACCAGTAAGTAGTATCGCGTTGAGTCGTTGTAGTAAGCTACAGAATCACACCTTTAAAGCGAGTACAACCTTGATGATAACCAGGTCTGGCCATGCTGTTTGACATCCCGGATGAACGAGGCGGTGCCACCATGACGAAGCGCTGGGGAGACCCCAGGACCTGCCACTTTCCGCTGATCCCAGTACTGACGTCCGTCGGCATGCCGTACATGGCGCTCGTGTATGCTGCACTGTGGGTCGGTAAGTGGAAATACATATTATACTTAACTACCCTTATTTATAAAAATATCGTCGCTTTGTAGCGGCTAATCTCAGACCAAGTAAGGCTGTTAAGCAATTTAGAATCTGTGAATCAGTTTCTAAACAATTCTGAGATTTTTATGAAATAAGGACCTTAATCTTAGAATTTGCTGCACCCTCACACAACTTCTTTGTCATATCCATATGTATAAACAGCTAGACACATATATTATGTAGGCCTACATTAGAGACAGAATTTCGCAAAGAGATTGATAGAGAGAGCGCTCGAAGATTCAAAACTTTTGACAAGAAAGGAAAGTACCGTCGCGTCGCACAATGTATTCAAATTAGAAATAAGTTTGAATTTAATTCTTTTTCTATACTAATATCATAAAGGGGAAAAATTTATATTTTTGTATGTAACGAATAAACTTAAAAACTACTGGACCAATTTCAAAAATTCTTTCACCGTTGGGAAGCTTCATTATCCCGGGTGACATAGGCTACTTTTTATCCCTGTATCCCCACGGAACTACGCGGATGAAACCGCGAGGTATCCGCTAGTGAGAAATAAAGTTCTTAAACCATAAGAATCTAGCTATGAACGTAGATACATTAATCTATCTTACTGTCAATTACGGTAACTAGTCTTAAGTACTACTCAAGCTTCTCGGAATTAAGTGGGTATTTGAGTTCTCCAGACCTTATACCATATAACTTGGTAAGACGCAATTCAAAATCATTATCGTCCACCATTCTCCTCTGTCAACCGTCACGCTATCATTCACCGTTTCTCTCACACAATCCATCCATAAAATGGATATAGCGTAACCTATTGCGTAAGTGAATTCGGCAAGACAAATGATCTGACCGCTATCAATCGACCAATCACATAGACGGAAATCCACATCGCGTCTTTCATCTCGCATGTGTTTGGTTGATTGCTGGCGTTAAAACCCTTTGCCTTGCCGAATCCACTTACGCAATAAGACTGTGGTTTACAAACACCTGATACACAATTCTCTTTCAGGAGCGTTATGCATAATGCTGGGTTACAAGTTCCGCATCGCAGCACCGGTATTTACCGTCTGTTACTGGTATCTGTTCCTCATAGAGAAGAGCTTCTGGAACAACCACAGTTATCTGTTCGGGCTGGTCGCTTTGCTGCTCAGCTGTACACAGGCTGATTGTTATTGGTAAGGGCTTCTAAACTTTTTTATTATATTTCAAAATAAAATCACACAAATAGTCAGTCTATCTAGCATATTTCCTCCCACAGCTGGGTGAAGGCCCTTTCAATTTTCCATACAATACTGTATTTTGCTAGTGTAGTGTAGGCCAGTCCTTTCGGTACACCCGAGTGAACGCCTAACAAAATCAAGGAGAAGGTTTAGAAACCAAGATGTAGTACCACCATGGCATTGGGGAATCAACGCAAGGAGGAGGAGGAATTAAAAGCCTAAATAAAAACGTGGTGTCTAAAACAGGCATAAAACAGTTTTTATGATCCTCATTCTTTACAACGGGTTATTTAATTTTGGAGATATAATCTTGAAGAGAGGTTCGGTAAACGTATTATTTAGTTACCTAATCGCGATTTCTTTCGAACCAGCACTACACCACAGATAATTTAATATTTAGTACAGAGCATACTTCGCAAAGCAAAACGTTTATATATATAAAAAAGTAATGATTTACCTAGAACGCAATGATATTATGATTTTAACAAAATTTGTCTTTGAATAGCCACTTTTTATTTTCCACAAACTACAGAAAATCCGGTAAAATTCGCAGGTACCTAAAGATTTTTAACAAAAACGTTTAATGACGAGATTTTCTTTTTTGCTGTCATTTGTAATTTTGCAAAGATTGTTTTTCAGTGACAATTCTTATGATAGTCATTTTAATGATCATGACCTAAAAACTCGCTTACAGGTATTTTCCGAAGGTTGAGACTCTTAAAACAGAAGGCTTCCTGAATCCTTCCTACATGTAGATGTACAAATTATGATTATAGTACCTAGGTACTCATATTTCGTTTTAGTCTTTCCAACCAAAATCAAATATAAAACAAAACTCATTTAATCAAATAATTTGACAATCACAACATCTTTTGAAAGTCAAAAATATTGCTCCAATGTTTTTACTGGGAAGAAGAGGTGCCGCAAAAGTCTCCCCAGCAGCAATAAGGGAATAGTACCTACTTTTAGAAAACTTAGCTATCTGCACATATCCACAGGTCACTAGATACCTACATGGACCCTATCAAGAAGAAATCAACAGTGCCATACTGGAACTACTTCGTGCTGAAGTACCAGTTCTTCATCCTGTACTTCATGGCTGGCATGAAGAAGGGCACTGCGGAGTGGCTGACCGGGTATTCCGTGCTGAACCTGAGCGAGCATTGGGTGTTTGATCCTTTCAAGTAAGTGTGTCAGTTAATAGCCTCCAGGAGTGGGGTTCAAAAGTTGGCTATTTAGTTCAGAACTGCGATTTTGCTGCTTGGCAATGTCTTTTCAACCCGAAAGATTAAGGCCTATACCTGTTCTAGGTCCTTTAATCGACCCAACTGCCATCAAAATGGAAAAATCCTCGATTAATGTCAATAAACAACAAGCTACAACTGAATATTTTATTGACTCGAAGCCGCGGAAATCCGAGGGTTGCGGGACGCTCATGACCGATCAGTGTGGCGTCGCTTGGGGGAGGCTTATGTCCAGCAGTGGACGTCTTTCGGCTGAAATAATGATGATGATACGACCATGAACAGTAAAAGATTTTATTTATGAGTTTCCATCCACAGATTCTTCCTGACGGTCCCTCAGACGGACTTCATTATTGTGCACTGGTTCGTGTTCCTCTTCGACCTGACGGTGGCCGTGTGGATGATGCTGGCGACGACCAGAAATGTGGCCATGCTGTTCTGTGCCATGTTCCATCTCATGAATAGCAGGCTGTTTCGGATCGGTGAGTTAATCGAGCGTGAATATGTAATGTTTGAATTTAATATGACCACTTATAGAGAAATATGGAGGAAGAAGTCATGTGGCGCCGACCCCAAATAAATTGGGATGAGGGCAAGATAATGATAATGCCGTTTGGAAATAGCACCTTGATTGTCTATTGACCAGCTTGCAGCGACGTGTTGCTGTAAATAGGGAAACGCTTTACGTTAGCAAGCTCTATAGACTGACCACCAGTATAACCAAGGGATATCGTGAAAAACCCAGTTAAAAATATACTACTGGGTTCTGGAATTCTGGTTGTCAAAATATCTCTCCCTGTAAAATCCTGGTATCCAGCTGCATTTGGGTAGACTAGAAGCCAACCCCAACGTATTTGGGCAAAGTATTCGCAGTTCTTGATATCGTTTTACATTCATCTCTTTGCAATGGGTTACCAGTAACCAATCTATGATACTCATAAAACAATTAGTGTAATCTCTTTCTTCTTCAGTCGGTCCCTCATTACCGAGGATCGTGGTTACTGGACCCCTTTAAGCGGAAAATCTGCCTCCATCGGCTCCGGTCCATAGTTGCCATCACCACCTGCTGAAATTTGCTTCAGGACGTAGCCTTTTTCACTTAGCCGGACCATCATTTTGGCGACCGGCCTCGTGCTCTCTTTGCTTTGGTATTGCCAGCTAAGTATAGCTTTTCCAGGCTTTTATCTCCCCTTCGTATTATGTGGCCGAAATAGGTCAAGATACGCTGTAAGCAAACTTTAGACAATCGAGTCTTAATATGTAGTTGGGAATGGACAGACACATTTGAGCGTTTGGTTGTTCATGGTATTAGGAGCATCCACCTCAAGCACCTCATTTCGAATGCGTCTATCTTCTGTATTTCTCTTGCTCGGATTGTCCACGTCTCCGTAGAGGAAAATCGGGCTAACCAGTGCTCTGACCAAACGGGCTTTGTCTTGTAGCTTATACCAAGATTTTTTCAGATGTTCTGGAGGCGTGTCATAGCATCCTTAGCCATGGCTATCCGTCATTTTATTTCTGGGAACGAAGTAATTAGTCTAATGAGAAGGCGTTTATAGCCAATTATAGTTATGTCTTAGAAAAGTTTCCGCTTTCCTTTTAAACTCTTCAATTTTTGTTTCAGGGATGTTTCCTTGGGTGTGTTTGGCAACAATGCCTTTGTTCTATCCTTTTGATTGGCCCAAAACATTGGCATCGTACTCTAAAGAATACTTTGCCAAACTGCAGCATTGTGTTTCTAAGAAAATTAAAGAATTTAGCATAAAAGAACCTGTTTGCGGGTGCACAACAAATGATTCTGCAGATCAAGTCAACCAAAGGGATGAAAATAAGGAAGTAATTGGAAATGAACAAACAGCAACTAACAAAGAAGAAAGAAAGAAGGCTGAAGAAAAATCGAAAATGGTTCACAATACAGAAGTTTGCAACGAATTTGCTAAAACAGACGAAGAAGTTGACCAAAACAAAGATAATATTGTTGAAAACGATGAACAAAGTATTATCAATGAACCTGAACTTCCTGAAATCATTGAAGATAATAATAGAAAGAAAGTAACAATGTATCTGATAATGTTTTTCGTTTTTATTCAAGCGTTCCTGCCCTATTCACATTTTATAACAAAGGTAAATTGAATAAGTAATATAAATATGTTTGAATAAAACCTCTTTTAACCGCTTTGAATTAACTTTTGACACGGCTTTTGTAGGCAGGCAGAATAATATTGAATTAATGTACTATTGATGCCGCTATTGAATTTCTATAAGTAGGTACTTTTTTTAGTTTTTAGATTAAGTAGATTAGTTATTTAGATTAAGTAGATTCCTAAATAATAATTTAAATAGTTATGCCGATTCTATTAGAAAACATTACCCCTATTTTAAAAAAGAAACATCAAAAGCAGAATTTTAAAATAAATTTATATAACTCTGAAGGTAGAAAAGCCTAGGTAAAAAGGGAACAAAAAATGGGGCATTTCACATGCATAGAGTTATAATCCGTAGGCGGTGAACGTAGTGGGCGTCCGCTTGAAAAATTAAAGAGCCTTTTCATATTTGACCTAGAAAATCGTTCTGCAATCTCGAAACTCGCGCTGAGTGTGGGCTTTATATAAGAGAGAATGTGATATTCAGTGACGGATTATGATACATTGCCTATTGGCTATACTTGATAATATAATTCAGTTTTGTGAAAATCACCCCGCAGATTTTGTCGGCCTTATTTCCGATACTCCGTTCGATGTCTTGGTTTGCGACAACCAAAATTGAAAAACTGCAATACATGTTTTTTTAACCTTGCCCCACCCAAGGATTTCTTCCTGGATCGTGGGTGCGTTTATCCAGAGCCGGAACATCTATCTATCAAATATTAGTTCCGTGTGAGAATCAAACCGGCGACACGCAGCGCAGCAGTCAATCGCTCAACCACTGCGCCAACCGTGCGCCCTATTGGATAGATGGAGTTATCAAATTTTAAGGATATAAGTAGGTTTACTCAACTGTAACAGTAGATTATGTCTACTGAATTATTGAGATATTAAGTAAATAGGGTACAGATAGCTGAACTCATGTTAGCGCGCGGCGCTATGTCTGTGTAAGCTCGGGGCTATGTGTGGGTAACCTAACCTTGTTTGCTCGGACGAGACGACTGCCCATGCCGCGTCAATGCCACACAAATGAAAGCTGTATAATTACAGCGCACGCACACATGGCGCCGCGCGCTAAGATGAGTTGAACTATCTATAACAGACCTCTTACACTCTAATCAAAATTTCCGGATCAGGACATTTTTATGTTTAAATGTGGAAAATTCTGTTCTAGGGCTACAACAACTGGACAAACGGCCTCTACGGTTACTCGTGGGACATGATGGTCCACACGTGGGACATCAGCTCCGTCATCGTCAAAGTAGTAGACAACGACAAGAACGAAGAACTGTACATCGACCCAGAAATGTACACACTTAACGACAGGTGGTCGAGGCATGGAGACATGGTTGTACAATACGCTCAGTGTCTGAGGAACAATCTGGATAGAGCTATTGAAGCTTCATGGAATGATCCATCGAAAATTTTGAGCACCAATATATCTGTTTTCGTCGATATATGGTGCTCCATGAATGGACGATTCGTCCAGAGAATGTTTGATCCTAAAGTGGACATGCTCAAAGCAACGTGGTCTCCATTCTGTAAGGTTCCTTATCTGATGCCGTTATTAGATGAGGCTGTCCATTGGAGGAAGGACCTGGATGAAATAAGGAGTTATGTACATTCTTGGAGTGAGCATAGCGATGTTGTATTTTACGCTGATTTTCCAGGTTGGTATCTACCTATATGTAATTTGAGAGTGGAGCTAGGCAAAAAAGCTGACAGTGTATGCTGTCAGCACCTTTGCACCTTCAAACTTTTAATCTCCCAATTCATAAAATTCTACTTTGTGAGAGCTGTCTTAGGGACCCACCTAATTCGAAACTATCACAGCAAAGTCCCATACACATTACAAAACCCCCCGCGTTTTGGGTTTGGGTACATTTTGTCTAGAAATCTCCGAAGTTATTACCTATATTTACGACAGCTTAGATATAATACCTATCAACTTCCAATTCAAAACTTTACTATCTTGTAGGCAAAATCATTTATAGCCTCGGTTCATGGCACTGAGAAAATAATCAGGAATATTCTAGCTTCCATATTGATTGATTTTTATGTGCAATGCTTCACCGAGGCTATTGATGCTTGGAGACTCGCTTGCCCTAATTCAAAGCCACCCGACAAACCATCATCCCAGACGTTGGAACGAGCCGCTCTGCAGAGCAGTTCAAGAAAACATAATTGCCACATGTGCTGTGTTCTAGCCGTTTAGAATACCATGGCCTGGCACGCGACTATGGCAAAAGCCCGGATGGCATGTCTTTGTTTCCATGAAAGTTGGGTAGGTAGGCCTTTGGGTTTTAAATTCTTGGTCCGTGGGGTCAGCCTAGTTGACACTTCGCGTGACCCAAGGGCTGACTTTTACATTGGTCAGAGGATAAGCATTGCCTTACAACGCGGCAATGCTGCCAATCCTTTGGGCACATTACCAGTGGACAGTAATGTGGAGGAGTTTATCGACGCCATATTTTAGACATGTTTATTTTTAGGCTTAGTTACTTTAATTTTTTTGATTTAAGTGTATATAATATAAATATGTAATTATGTACTTAGTTATGCTTTAAGAGGTTTGTGGAGGAGAAGTCCCGAAAGTATTTATTAAGTAATTATACTTAATAAATGGCTTTGTGCATTTCGTTCAGGAGTGGACGGCGTCTATCTTGGCTGAAATGATGATGATGATGATATAGCTTTGGTCCTTATAACGTTGTAGACGCTCATGTGGTGATATTCATCGCAAATAATGATCATATAGGCTGGTAAAACGAACAGAATATCAGAATATGTTCGGAGATCGATTGGTCCCTACCTCACACACGTTGACCACCACAATCATAAATCAATACAGACAAAGCATCATTTTACCTCAGTGTAATATCTGAGCATTTTACATACAAGACCAAAAGATCAAGAATAAACTTGTGCAATGTGCTGATATATAAATCTTCATTAGTGGGGAATGACTCGCTCTTCCCGCCTATAAATATCAATTGAACCCATCTTTCATTTCAACTAACATTGCCTACATTCGCAGGTTACGATCAAGAAAAGTACATCCCAGGAGAGCTACAAAATATCACGCTTACTATCCTAGAGGGAATCATCGTCTTCGAACCAGAGGTGAACAAGCAACGAACTGGACAGTCCATCAAAATGACCAAAGGAAACCGGACCCAGGTCATCCCAGGAATGTTCCACAAAGTACTGAACATCGGAGAAGAGCCTGCTTTTTACATGTACACCTTTTATAATAGGACCGAAGGGCGTTTGGAAAAGGATAATTTGTCTAACACTAGTCATAAATTGCCTGTCTTCCAAGAACTTTTCAGAAGGTTTAATAATATGATCATTTTTGTTGATCTGGTGATCAGTAATATTTATCAAATGTTTAAATTTTCGCAATGCAGTTCATAATACATAAATATTTTTTTCAGTAAAATGTGTATTTAGTTAGATAACCAGGTATCCCAAACGTTTAAACAAACGCGGGAAAAACTGTGCTGCCAGCCTATGCTTATTATTTATTTCGTAGGGATAGTGGGCAAAATGTTGTGCGTTATTACCGAAAGATCTCAGATTCTGTCGCGGCATCTGAGATCATTACTAATTCCCAAAAATTTCATAATTCATAAACTTATTTGTTTTCCAAAAAATGGTATTATTCATTTTGTGAACGCATCTAGTTGTTACTTTATCTTGTGAACGCATCATAAAACGATGTTACCAAACTTACTTACCAGACTTCAAAAAATAAACTCACGAATTTAAACAAAAATGGAAATTGTACGAAATAAAATAAAAGGTTTTGTCAACAATTTTTTTTTGTTTTATTCTTTACATAGAGCATACAAACTAATATCACTTTCTTATTCTTTATCGAAATATAGAATCTATTAAATTCACAATGACGGCGAAATCAGTATTTAGAAATTCCGATTTGTACTGTTTAGTTCGATCTGTCCTTACTATGTCTGTGAATTCCTAATTTGAAAATGAATAAACATTCATGTAATGAAGGCGTTCATGAAAGGAAACTTTCCAAACCACCACAAACGCAAAATAATGTATATGTGCTTTCACAATGTCCTCAGATACCATGTCACATACCATGCTCAAATCTGGTCTTTAACAATTCAGCAAAAACTCATGTTTGAGGTTTACCAGCTAGCAATGTAGCGCTGTATTCTTGGAGTCCAACTTACCAACCATGTTCGGAACAAAACGCAACGTTCCACAACACAAAACGACAGTGTTACTTAAAAAATTAGCCAATCTTAAGTGGGGCTGGGCCAGCCACGTTTTACGCATGATGATCGAATTAGCTAAATCGATGGACTAAAACAGCTAGAATGTGGGCCCCAGAAAATGTCCGGTGCCTCTGGCAACATAACGACGGACCCAGGCACGAGGCAGGAGGACGTCTGAGCGGATGGTCACGAGTTTGACACCTCTGCAGACAAAACTAGTCTACACTTGCCCAAAACCGGTAGGAATGGAAAGAAAACAGGGAGACATTTGTTTACTATACAGTGGGACAATACAGTCTAAAAAAAATATAGAAGGCCGACTACCTTCTCAAGTGCACTGAATTAAGCCGGGTTAAGATTGTTTAATAGGTTCGTTTTTTTTATAATTATTTTAAGCTTTATTTACATAAATAAAAATATATACAGTACTGTACGTAGTAGTATACAGTATTATAAAATACTATTACTACATACAAATACACTTAAAACAAAAACTACTAATTAACTTAACCTAAAAATAAATTAATCTAAAATATGGCGTCGAAATACTACTCCACATCGTTATCTACTGGTATTGAGTCCAAAAGACTGGCAGCATCACCACGTTGTATGGCAATGCTTATCCTCTGACCAAAGTAAAAGCCAGCCCTTGGGTCACGTGAAGTGTCAACTATGCGTTTGGTAAGATCTTTATACAAAGCGTGAGAACTTGGACCCCACAGACCAAGAGTTTCAACCCCAAATGGCTTGAAAATATAACTACCGATGAGGTTATTATATTTCCGCCGCTTGAGGTTCTCTGCAGCCGCAGCGGCAGCGCCAGCACAGCACGACGAGCTAGGAAGGTGAGATGGCGCAAGAGTATCGACACAAGTAGCATCCCACATTAAGGGCCTACCCATCTGCCATCCATGGAAACATAGACATCCCGTCCGGTCTAGGTACCTTAAATAATTATTTAAAAAAAAAACAGGTCATCTTTAATATAAAATCACGCCTGTACTCCGAAGAGTGGCAGGCGTGATCCTATATTTGGTACAACGCACATTTAGCCAGTTATAACGATATTTTTTTTCGATTGACAAGTAAACTTAGTTTATATTATAAAATATATTAGGCCAGATTTCGGTCTTGACACGATTATTAAAAAGTTACAAAAAAAGTATAATTTTGTAAAGGAAATGGTAAGTTATTTTTAAAATAATCTGGTAACACAGCGTGGCGCGGCGGGCGGGTTCGTCTGTCAAATAGAAAATGAAGGCGACAGCGACAAACGGCGTGGCGTGAAACGGGTTCATTCATCTTTTCCTCTTCTTACCGCTGTGACGAGCCAAAGAAGTTCGGGCTCGAGCCGCCGCCTCGTCACTGCGCGAATAAATAGTAAAACCGAGACATTCCGTGATCATTATAGAAAATAGTGTCCTAGAGGCAGCACGCCTTGCCGCTCCTTCGAAATATTGACATTTTTAGTCATCTGTGATATAACGATACAGCGGTATCCTGTTATTGAATTTTAGGTTAAAAGTCTCGTGTGATGATCAGTGCAACATTATAAAAGTTTATGGACTGTGCGCGCCCGTGTCTCGTGACCGGTATTCGGGCTGAACTATTAGAAAAATGGAGTCCCCGGTGATGGCATACGCCTTCGATGTAACGCCGAATTACTCATACATTTTCGAATTCGAAAACGAATTTATTCATACTGACTATCGGAAATGGATGACCGAAAATTGGACTGTGGCGTTTTATTATGTTGGGGTGTACATGGCGTTCATTTTCGGCGGTCAATACTACATGCAGAACCGACCCAGGTATGTAACGAAGTGCTTCCTCTGTCCCAAATTCAGTGGTCTGGTGGCCCACTCAGTATATTAATTATTGACGTAATACAGGAACTAACATAATCTGGTACAAGAGAACATGCTGATTTGTGTACATACTTGTTATACAGCTGCTGTTTAAAATTATACATTTCTCATTTTCTTATCAGAACTTCTCATTTTCGTAATTGGAATATTTTGCATGCTATGAAATAGCTCAATAACTAGCATTCTAAATGAGTTTCAATAACTTTAATATGTACAGAAATACCTAACATAAAATATCTGCAAAATATTTCAGGAGTTTATATCAAAGTTAGTTATTTATTCTCTGAATAAGAAGAATTTGTTTGGGACACAAATTATCAATAATTATGTTATGATTCATGCCTTTGGCTGACACATGGTTATAAATATTATTCAGAGTACTCTTGTATAATGACATCAACAATTCTAAAAGAATATTTTTTTTTTAGTCCCAGTTTGCTTTTAAAATTCGTATTAATTATTTATTTATTTAGGACTCATGAATGGACATACACAATACAAGTCTCATAAATAGAATTTAGGTACATATCAGATTGGTGTACTCCCTCACTTACAGTAGGCCACAGCTTGTACAATAAAATAAATAACTAAGTCAACTTGAAGTTAAAATTTAAAAAAAATATTTAAGAAAAGAACATTGAAACTTTATAATTGGAATATACTGAAAATTATCAACTAAGGCTTGTTAATGACCTGTCTAACACTTCCTTAAGATTAATTTATCAACACATTAATAGATAATTTTGTAAACATACACTATACCTAATTTGATAGTAGAATGTTATATCATCTGCTAACTATTATATGTCCATTCATAATTCATAAGAAATAACTTAGAGATTTCTATCTGAATTAAATTACATTTGTTTTAAAGAACTTTTTATTGCTTTTATTAAGATTAATATTCTTGATTGAATAATTATTATTTATGTTTACATAATCCTCATCGTAGATCTATATTTTTATCTCAAGTTGGTAATTTAAAAAATAAGTTAAATTTAAGTATTTCTGTTACTTGTCCTGCGTCATATTATATGATTGTTACTATATATTGTATGTAAATCAGGCACTTAACAATAAACTTGAACTTGAAATGCATAAATTTTATTATCAATATTTACATTTTTTTTAGAAGATGTACTTTACATGTTTATAGGTGAATAATTTATGTAACATAATAAAAAATTATAAATTTAATTTTTTTATTAAATCAATTAAATTAAAAAAAAATGTCCATGATTTTAAGTTAATCAAATCAAAATGACTTGTTTTTGTTTATTGAAACACTTATAACATTCACTAGGCAGTGCAGGATAGGGTGGATAGATAGACCGTCTTTTCTGCACTTAGACTCCCATTTGGTCCATTGTGTGTGCCAGCCTCCTCCTTGTGAGAGGGAATAGCCATAATCCACCATGCGGGCTCAGTGCCAGTTTTAAGACATGCCAGTTCAGTTACCTCACAATGTTTTCCTTCAATATTTTGAGAGCAGTGGTGATGAAATAATTTACACAAACAAAAGCACCTGCCTGGTTTTGACCTACAACTTGTAAGTCATGGCCCTTACCACTGGGCCACCACTGCTCTCACTAGGCAGTGTTTTTATATTAATTTAAATAGCACATTAGTCTGCAAGTCAGTGGTAACATGTCCAGTTGTCCAGTGCTGGTCTTGTGTTCTTTTGAAACTCCTGACAATGCTTGGTCAGTAATGCTGGTATTCAGTTAAATCTGGCTAGACTGTTAGCAATGTGTGTTTGACTGTCTGCATTTTAGACCATACTTTGAATCAAAAGCATTGACATTCTTTGGTTTTCATGCATGAATCATGAAACTATAATAAAGTCATACCGCCAACAGTTTCATAAATAAACTATGAGCTATTTTGTCAACCAAATTACTATTAGGTACCTATGTAAGTGATGAGTTAGACTTTTTTATAACTAATTAGGCTGTCTACCTATCTACAGTTGCCGTGACCATGATGCCAGACATGTGATAAGATAGGTGAATACTTTCTATTTCTGTTTATAATAAAACCAACTTTATCATGTGTCTCTGGTCATGTGCCCTATCCCTTCAGAACCTTGCATTTTTCTGGAATCAAAAGTAACCTATGACTCAGTGATAGTGTTACTTTTTATCAGTGAAGAAAGCTTTTTTTTATTATTTATAAGCTTGCGCTTGCCCACTCTACTTTGCAAGTCGCTGCTAACACCATCTATATCTGTGGAATGAAACCAAACGCGATTGATGTTCTTAGAAAAACAATAGGTTTAATCAGAAGAAAAAAGGTAAATTAAAGTTACATTGGCATGGTTTCTTTGTGATGTGATGTGATGCATTTGTATGCTAGTAATATATTATCTCTGTTGCAGTCATATTTAAAAGTTTTTTTTGGATTCTGCACCTCAAAAGGAAAAAAGGAACCCTTATTTATAGAATCACTTTGTTGCTGTCTTTTGATTGTACCAATCTTCTTCGTCTGCCTAGCCTTTTCCCACGACGGTGAGTCGTCTCTCCTTATTTCACGGCGCCAAGACTTTCTGTCGAAGGTTGTCGGGTCATGCAATTTCTTCTTCTTGAGAAGCTTCGTCACGCCCGCGCCGGTCCACCAGGTCAGTGGAAGTGGTCCTCTGCCTCTTTCGCCATCAGGTAGACTCAGAGCTGTCGTCACAACATTCTGCTCTCTTCAAAAACCAATAGAAATATGATATTAATTGCTCATAATTTTAACTTATAAACAAATAGGAGTACCTATTCTATTCTCAATCACAAACTAACATCTATAGAAACCATTGAACAAAAGCATTGACTAACTTAATACTAGAAACTGGAATACAAATGAAAACAATACAATGTAGGTAGTACTAGAACAGATATTCGTAACACAATCAATTGATGATCATCTTAACAATAAGCATGAGTAATAAAGGAACACCAGCTGCCCTGTCGTAAACGTGATAATAAAATCATAATAGGAAAATTAAGATTGATTATGCACCTGGCTTCATATAAGGCGAAAATTAACCATTGATTGTGCACCTGGCTTCTTTTAATCTGCACGTCTAGCAATTTATCATGAATTATAATATTAATACCCAATTAGCAAATATAGATTAAAAAGAAATTATCACACGTAAATAAAGAAATGAAACACAATCACGAAATAAGCATTTAACGATAGTCACGTATTTCGTGATCAATGTAAACGAAGAGGAGGTAAACATCAAAAAAAGCGTGATCGGATTTGCTGTCAGAGTCGTGATTGTGATAACTCTAGCTGATCAAAATAACAACAAACATTCAGATGACATGCATATTAACAACTTATTATTCGTGATACCAACTGCACATGTTCAAATTCATCCTAGTTTCATCTCCTATCTTCTTCATAAATATTTCTGAACAGTAAATATTCGAGAAAATTAAAGCTCTACGCAAACACGTACGTATGTTTCCATCACGTGAAAACAGTTATCAGGTAAATGCACTGGCACGGTAACAACAAATTATCATTGTTTGATGACCCATTGACTTGTAAGATTGTAAATTAAAAACTCAGGCAGGTTAAATGTTAATCGTTATGTCAATATCAGTAACCTTTCGCGTGGAATCATGATCGTCAGCCTTTTTAATGTTCCCACGACTGGGACATAGGCATCCTCTCTGTGAGAGGGAATGGGGCGTAATCCACCACGCGGGCCCAGTACGGGTTGGTGGATGTCACTTGACTTTTTGGTTCTAGGATATAGTTTTCCTTCACCGTCTTGAGAGCAGTGGTGAGGAAATATCTTACACAAAGTAAAACGCCTGTGCCTGGGTTCGAACCCACGACCTGAAATGCGCCCAGTGGTAACGACCGCGACATGTAAGTCACGGTCTTTACCACTGGGACATCACTGCTTCTCGCGTGGAATAGTTTCACAAAAACATGAATGCAGATTTTTAATTGGAACGATTTTTTCTGTATTTTCTTGGAAGTTTATAGTAAAATAACGCTATAACCGCCATCCTTATCAATTTCTTTCTTCACTTAAGCCATAAATTAAGATTAAAAACTAATAAAGGTCCAATCACGCTGCCTTGTTATATCCCAAGCGCACTAAGATTATAACTAGCGTGATCATCTACAATGACTCTCGGCAAACGGTTAGTGAAGTATTTACATTTTTAGTGCAAGCTGTACATGCCTCATAACGAAACATTGTAGTCTTTTTAACATTAGTTAGATAGAGAATGTGTCGCAAGCCTTAGCTTAGTTCATAAAAAATACTATTGCTAATTGTTTACGTCGAAATGTTTGAGTGTTGAGTATCTCCAAGCATATATCGTGCAGTATGTCGTAGGTTCTCAGTCTTGCGTTAGAAGAATGACATGAGGGTCCTAACCTTCGGATCTCGGAATCTTGCTGACTATCAGCATCAACAAGATAATTGGCACCTTTGCCAATCTTCATTTCCATAATGAGGAAAAGTCAAAAGAATTAACTAGTGCTGTATGTAAACATGAATCAATTATGTGTCTACATATATTCATACATTTCAGTATTAAAACTGTAAATATCATTATATATGCACAGATATTTAATGGGGATATAGCTCTCGCCAAACTTCTGGGCCGCCCTGAAGTTGGCTTGCCGCATGTGCGAGGTGCGAAACGGTGCTGTTTTTGTACGAGATTTACTACTGCGCAGCCATTGTAGCCAACTTCAGGGCGGCCAAGAAGTTTGGCGAAAACTATAATTAATACTGTATGCATATTCAGTACGTCAATACAGAGTTGAATAAAAACTGAGCTCATAATAATTCACTTGCTAAACACTTTTATCTACATCATTTGTAATTGATAAATCAATTGTCGTAAACTCCTATTTCAATTGTGTTACTTATATTTTTATAACTTTCACTGAATGTCCATTGTCAAAAAGCTTCTGTGGGTAGCGAAACTACGTTACAGATGAATATTATACATTAATTTAGTCAAGTAACCTAGGATTTTTGTCCTCGGTCTTGTAGTTCAGGAAGATACGACTACTGGACCAGGTTAATAAGGAACTACCAGTTTCCTAATAATAGAGTGATCATCAACCGGTCCACCAAACCTTGTTATTATGGGGAAACCCATATTTAGCAGTGGAAATCATGAGACTGTTACGTACCGCCATAAGAACTCGCTGTAAAACATGCTGTTTTAAAATGAAACTTAAAAATACAAACTTGCATTTGCAAGACTAGATTAAAACAAAAAAAAAATGCTATAACATTCTCTTTGAATAAACTTTTTTAAAGTCTAGATTCGGCGCTCGCTTCGAGGATTACGTAAAACAAAAATATTCGTTTTCGTAATAGGTAAATCTGATTATCTAATGCCATGTATGTTTACAAACGCGATATTATTCTGAGCGTGGGTGACCGGGCCCGGTGGTTTGACTGCTCCCGTGGGATGGGTGGGAGCCCCGAGGGGGTGAATCTCATGAATGAAACTCCGCATCTGATCTGCAACGTTACGTAACTCAGTTTGGCACGCTTTCATGAATAAAACCGTTTTCAAAGCCACACTGCATTTACCACTCATTCATATTGTCCATTTTCATGATTTTATACAATTACTTCGTATTCATTTTCGGTCCATTCTTTTTAAAGTATCGGTTTCGTTTGTATTACTTCGTCAGCAATTCAGTGAAAGTTTAACACAGTGCATACTGGTCTCGCTTACACTGTATGAATGACGTCACATGTGGTCCGAGGCTGTCACTATGACGGCGAGAATATTGAATAACATTCTGTTGATGAAAGTATTCGAGACATAACAATTTCATCGTTATTTTCACAGACCTCACTTAATACGAACGTCGGACAATAGAAAGATATGACCAGATATGACAGTGTCAGTTTTCACCGTTTATTCTGCATCGTCACATCGATTATACCTATGATATGTCAATAAAACGAGGCAACATGTAGGTCAAGGTGTAAGTCGTCTATTTCAGTGTAATCCTGAGGCTTTGGTGGCATAACTCGGTGCGTTCAATGTTGAATTACGTAGATTACGCCAACTTTACGAGTTACTCCAGTTTAATGGTACATGTGCCGTAATTTGATGAAATTGAGCCTCATTGAGATAGAATTGGATGATTTGGTTGAGTTAGGATAATTGCTTTTGTAGACCCACTATTATACATCTATTTTCGTATCTTGAAAATCTAATCATTTTACGACTATCTGTCCTATGCACTAACTAGATGACGCGATTGTATTATACTTCACGTGCCAAAAAACGTAGTAAAGTTACGGTCAATTATCGTAATCTGAGCTTTCATTTAGCATTATCGGCACTGGAAATCCACTGAAATCTAGAAAAATGCCTTTTTGTGCCATATTGAGCTGTAAAGAATATATAGAAAAAGTTGGCCGACGCATTGGAAATGTTTTCTTTCGATGGTAAGTAAATTTGTTTTTAATTTGTTTGTGAATAATTGGCATGTTTGATTTTCAAATAGATGGAGGGACTTGCGTTATCTAGTTAGATTTATGTCTGTGGTCCTATGTCATCCTCATGAAGCTGACATTGATTTCGGATCGGGAGCTGTTGTCTGCCCAATGTTTACCAGTTCATGTAACGTAAACAACAATATTATTCCTTCGACGCCGGGGTATACATTTACTCCTATTTAGATAATGCTTCGAAAATGTTCCAGTATCATTCAGTTCTCATGTTCTTTTGTATATAAAATGCTGTAGAATGGGTTTCAGAGGTAAACTGCCAGATTCTTATAGCTCGAGAATGGAGTTGAGTCAAGAGGATATTCCATGAATTGTGACGTCATAACATAGTAGAAGATCATTCGTGTGCATGAGTCGAGTTTGCACGTGATATAATTCATTGTTTCGTGTTCATTAGTATTCGGCGAAGTTTGTTTTCTCTGTGGCCGCTGTTGAAATTAGTTTGAATATCGATTGCGGTTATTTTTGGCTGTATGGTTTTCTTTCGTGCTATTCTTGCTTCAGTCGGTGGGCTTGAAATAAGTTGGTAGATGAATTATTTAATTAAACATTAATAATCGTCCTGGTACAGGAAGTTTATCATTGAATGGTAAAATGTTGGTTAAGTTCACATGGTGGTTTTAATTTTAGATATTTTCATTTTAAAATGCCAAATATTTAAATTGTTAATAAAAGACTGGAAGTGACATAAAGTGATACGTTTTTAACAACCCAAAATGTTTTATTCATGTCGTTAACTGGGTATAGTTTTTTGGAGAGCTGCCCATTATTGTAGGCAGAGAATTTTTGCCATATCATTCATTTTCATCTTACATAAACTGTTAACATAAATTTCAAGCCATGAATAGATTTTCCAATTTTTTTAAGGATATGAAAAAATGTGTACTTATTTTTTACAATACTTAGGTACTTAATTGAAATAAATATGAGCCATCATTACACACGTTGAAGAAAAATATGATTTTGCGCATTATGAACTAGCAAATTGACGCTATTAGGTTTTTATGAGTGATGTTTAAACTCAACAAATGATTTGAGCGAGCCTGCAAATAATTTAAGCGTTTTTTATAGTGCGTATTTTTAAGAACGGAAATTATTCTGTTTTTTGATTCATTTACCTCTATTAAATGAGACAACTGGCGAAATCATACTAATATTATAAATGAAAAAGTTTGGATGGATGAATGTTTGTTACTCAATTACGCCAGAACGGCTAAACAGATCTGGATAAAATTTTGCATAGATATAGATTATAGTCTGGAATAGCACATATGCTAAATTTTATCACGGTATAATGTTCCCTTGGGATGATAAGACACTTCAGCTAGCTGGCAGAAGCTAGTATGGGTATATTATAAGCATACCTCTGTCTGCCTAACCATGCGGCCAATATAGGCTTTATGTTATTTGCTATTCATTTAGAAAATTAAGCCATAAAGAATACAGAACATTGCTTTCCTCACAAAACTATAAACTAAATAAGCCAGCTAATCAGTAGTAATACAGAAATCCGAAATTTATATTTACCCAAGTTTCCAAACTACTTTATCACAGAAGTTTGAAATTGACATTTACTTAGTAGCCAAACACTTGATATTAATCGGCTAATCGCCTTTGAACCTCCATCGTGGATTACCGAGTATATAAAGTCAGTCACCCCAACCTAGGGCCAGTTTGTCCAACGATATTGACATTCACAACCTTTCTGTTAACGACTATTACATCAATTAACTGAAAGCTTTTGTCCTACTTACTCCTACGTCTTGGCAAGAGGTAGATGTCTGATGTAATAAATCTTGATTCTTGACAATTTCTTCAACCACATTTGTCTTCCATTCGTAGTCTTAGGGAGACGAACAAACATCATATATGAGGTACTGAACATAATCAGTATTCAATTTATACATATTACATAACTACTAGTTCTATAAAATACCAATTTTTCCAGTTAAATAAAATGATAATTTGACGATGTCATTCGTTGCATTAATTAAAGAGCTAAATAATGCAATTGAAACATTATTTTATTATTCTTTAAGATAAAGTTGTTATCTCTTTCGACTTGTTACATAAGCTTGTGAGTACTTTTTGCTTATTTTCTACGTTTCAGACTGTGAAATGGACATACATATTATTCTGTTTGAAATTTCTTTCTTTTCATTTCTTTCTTTGACAGACTTTCCGCCAAATCCGGTTTTGGGACGAATATCTGAAACATCTTCGTATAAAGATGCTCATTGTATCGAAATAAACCTACCAGATTCTGGGTACATCGAGATAAACGGCTTTCAAGGTCGGCGGAGAGGGCAACCACAACCATTTTCTGGCTACCCGCTTTTGTGAAAATTTATTTGGAACGGAGGATCGTTGAACAGTATCCAAAAGTTTATTATTCAGCTGAAAATTGCGAATAATGCTGAGTCCCTAAAGTGTGTATCTGTTGTGGTGTTCTTATTGATTTTCCAAGCTTGTTTTTGCACTAAATGGTGGCGGTTTGTGATCCTTCGGCGAGAACCCTCATCTTTTGTCGTTTGGGTCGTTATTTATTTTAAATACTGGGTTATATAGGTCAGTCGGTCAGTACAGTTTGTGGCTTTCGGCATGGGATTCTCCTTTCTTACTTCCCATTTGTTCAAGCTGTGTAAGGGAAGCTCATATTTAAGCCAGTGAATATCTGCACTTTGTTACAGAATAATCGTGAAAAGCATGGCCTCCGCAAAAGATTTTCCATGTAAAATGTGCGTCGTTGCTACCAAAGTCACGATCACCCAGAGCGTGCAAGATTAGATAACAAAATATCAAAAATACTCCTTTATTTAGGCGTTATTCGTCGAAACCTTGAACGTAGCGTTAAATACATTGCTGTATTACACGTTGATGGATTTTTTTCCACTTAATTTTCGGCCGTCGACCCCGAAGGAAAGAACCGTTAAATCAAGGCGAGTAACGTAATTTGCGTAGATACCAGGTACCTATTATGAGTAAAATGTCACCATATTTTACAGCATTTTCACTTCACTGCAAATTGCAGACCTTTGCCGAATCGAATTTTGCCGACGAGCGCAAAATTATCTCCAAAATTTCACGTAAATTTCTCTCGTTGAATTTTTGAGTCAGGTAAGGTTTGTCTCCTGTGGGTATAACACGGTACAGTGAGTGATTTATACCTTATATGCGGTTTAGTCTGAATGATATGTGAATTCGATCATGGATTCTGACGTTTTCTGCAGTATTTTTTATTAAAACGTAAAATTTCGGTATTATTTGAGACGCTACCTTAAAATGCTGAACGCACAAAAACTAATACAGTAGAGTCACAGTTACAGTGTATAAATGAAATTATTGTATATCCAGGATGTATAAAATGTAGATAATGTGGCGTTAGTTCAATGCCGTTAAAATAATACACTCGAGCTCGAGATAACAGTTTGCGCATTTAGTTGCTAGGACTTTATTTATACAAATAACAATTACCTACAAAGAATCTATCTACTCTTCAAATAAGAGTAAACATCTGGCCGATGACAAGATAATTCTCAGAAAAAACTCACGTTAATTTTCAACGCAAATGTATCTTCTATTATTTTTTCCTTTGCCACTGTTTGTAATAAACTAGATGGACACAAGAGTGGGGAATACCCATAGACTTCTAATAACAAATACTATGGCTATACTGTACCTACATAGAATAAATTGTTCATGTCATCGGAAATAAATAGTTGCGACGAGGCCAATTTGTTGACTAAGTGTTCGGTAAAATGCATACAATTATATGACAGTGTTCCTACTTACCTACAAGTTCCAGTGTTTCTCTTCTAGTGTACGGCAGTCTCCTATCTGTACTTCAGTAAATTTGGCTAGCCTGTTCCCAACTATGAATCATGCCAGTATTTTCATTAAGCAACTGTCTATCTGACGACTGTTAGAAGCCAAGAGTGCCCCCAATATTCCTATCTGTACTTCTCGACTAAAAAACAATATTCACAAACTAGCCATCAGTAAAAGTTTATTAATATATGAAACGAATTGACCTGTACGTACAATTCAGTTATTCAACAACCAAAGTCCAACTCTGTGGTTGGACTTTGATCAGCGAAATTTTTTGATAAAAGTTATTAATTAACACGTGAATATTGACCTGTAGAATTCAGTTAATCAACGACCAAAGTCCTATAATAATCACTGAACTTCGTGATTTTGCGGATCAATGTCCAAACACTGAGCTGGGACTTGGATTCGCGAAAGTAAGTGATAAAAATCATGTTATGAAAGTTCACGGTTTTGGCGATAAATATAAAAATAAATTTGAAAAACACTGGATATTGAACAATGTTTACAATTTTGACTATATTTACATGTTGTAAATATTGGTCGTTAGAATAGAAAAAATGGTAAGTCATCTCAATCAAAAAAGCTGAATTCGCACATAACAGCGTTACTGTGTAAATATCAACTACAAAAACGTTATTAGGTTCAGACTCTGCTGTGCTTGGCCAAGGCTGCTAACGTGATCCAATAAAAATAAACATCGAAATCGTGACAAAAAACACCGGCCAAGTGCGAGTCGCACTCGCGCACGAAGGGTTCCGTACCATTATCGCAAAAAACGGCAAAAAGCACGTTGTTTGTATGGGAGCCCCACTTAAATATTTATTTTGTTCTGTTTTTATGTATTTTTTGTTATAGCGGCACCGGAAATACATCATCTGTGAAAATTTCAACTGTCTAGCTATCACGGTTTATGAGATACAGCCTGGTGACAGACAGACGGACATTGGAGTCTTAGTAATAGGGTCCCGTTTTTGCCCTTTGGGTACGGAACCTTAAAAACTCGTAAAAAAAATGAGACAAGTAATGTTTCTGCCACTTCAATTTTGTATGCCACTAGAAATTACTTAAGTCTTGAAATAAAATAATGAACTGTTACTTAGACCTATTTGCCCCAAGAACTTAACTCGCATTTAGTTGCTAACACGAGTTTAAATAACAAATATGTCATACATAATTAGCCGGATTAGCTTGATAAGTTATAACTCGGGGTTAGTAAGATAACCCAGGATGGCGCAAGCGGGCCTTAGTGCTACTTTATCTAGTTTATTTTTAAAATAATAACTTTCTCTGTTATCTCAAGTAACTGTTTACACCATATGCCTCAAACCTGATGAGTGATGTGGGTGAACATGCCACATCATGCGAGGGTCATGTTTGTAAACTAATGTGAACCCTAACACTGCAGCCATAAACTTCATATTTCATCACACTGTTGAACATGCAAGGAAGTGAAAGGAAAGAGATTCAAGTTATCTAGACTTTTTAAATATCTTCATTTTTTATGCGAGTTTGGATGAATGAAATTAAATATTTCACTAGTGGAGAAATATCGTTGGTTAGCTTGCAAGAAATAGAATGGATGGGGATGTTGACAAAAAATATCTATGTAGTCCGTCAGTTAGAAAATCTAAAAAATTGGACATGTATTTTTCTTTTGCCACGTAAAAAAGATACGACGATACAGTGCGTTGAAATATCGTGTGACGTCACGGTGTCAACCGTGTGCTACACTTTATACTGACAACGTGACGTCACAAGACCCCACTCCTGAACCTTTGATCTTTGTCAATTTTTATTTATTTGATGAAGCAAAAAATACTATTTTTAAATAGGATAATCATTTTTCTACCCTGGAAACATCCCTACGGGGATAAAGCGTTTTACATTTTTCATATTATTATGGCATTATACAGCATGATTTGATTTGAAACTATTTTATACGATATAATATGTTCTTCCCCTGTTGGTTTATTTGCCACTGGTACATATCTTGGTTAAATAGATACTTTTTTCTTGATTTGTACGAAGGTGTTATATTTGTTTTCGAGTTCAATGGTTTTTCTAGTAATGCTTAAGTTTAATAGTATTTGTTCAGTCTTTTCCATAGATTTACTGAGACCTAAACGCATAACATTGACAAAATACAATGATTTAAAAATTATTTATCGTTCACAGTTTATTTATCAAAAGTGAAAAGATAAGATAGCAGAAGATAATACTGCAATCTTCACAACAGTAAAAAAAAACTACAATTACTGTACTAAAAAGGTTAGTCCTTGTTTTAAATTTATAATTTGGGTAGCACTAAGTTTTATAATTTAGAAAGTTTTTGTAACACCAATGCTAGTAAAAATTTCAGGGAAACCCTCGGGAAAATCTTTTACCACTTAATTTTTTATGCTGCTGAAAAGCGTTGATAAAAAGATTTTTCATGAATGACATTGCCACCAAAAATGGAACATTAAAGAACTGACTAAAAAATTCGCGCCTTTTATGTTTTTGAAGAAAAACTATGTTTTTGTTATTTAAGTAAGTACTAAGATGCCTCTGGAGGCGAAACTTACGGTAGTAAACATAAATGAGAAAAGCATACAAAACATTGACATTGGATGAATATATACCAAGTTAAAATCTTACAAATATTTTGCGAGTCGTTGCAACTTTTTCTAATAGGTACTTTCTTAGTAGAAATTATAAAAGGTGGTAGTAGCTAAGCCATAAAAATTTGAACCACTTTCGTGTCTCCGACACGAAAAGCTTATATTTATAATTATATTTACGTTATCTCCACTTATAAATTTAAATTTTGACGTTCAAAAGTGCCGCATATCGGCCTAGATGAAATAATGAAATTTGACTTTGACTTTGATTAAAAAACATGTTTGACGACAAAATAAATTTAAACACTAAATTGCAACTCAACAAAAACGACTTTCGCTATCGAACTAAAACCGGAACAGCCAGGTAAGTCAATAATAATAATTATGTAAAATCGATAAAATAATAAGTAAAATGAGATTAACATTTATTGCAAGCACGTCCAGCAGTATATAATGGCACATTGCCATTATCAGTATCGCACCATTTGGCATGCGTTGATAATGCCTATCATTGTGATAACGGAGGTCGCTGCTTTTCACGTGAGTGATGTAACCGTTGTGCTGATTCACTTCAGAACTTTGAAATATCTGAACAGCAGGCCTCCACTTGTTGCCTCTGCCTATGACTACCTCCAGTCTCAGACTCTGCGCCTCCAGTCCAGAACCTTGAATACATCCTCCAGCGCAGCAGTGAACAGTTTCGGAGAAATAACGTCTCCCTGTCTCACACCGCGCTGGAGAAGGATTGGTCTCGAGATCTGATCCTGAAGACTGGCTGACATGGTGGCGTTTTTGTACAAATACTTCAACACCTCAATGTACCGGTAGTCGATCTGGCACCGTTGGAGAGACTGCAGTACAGCCCAAGTCTCGATCGAATCGAAAGCTTTCTCGTAGTCCACAAACGCTAAACTGAGAGGCAGGTTGTATTCTTTGGTCTTCTGTATAACCTGCCGCAGCGTATGCGTCTACGGCAGCAGCCATCGGTTTTACGGAAATCTCAGTTTCTGTAATATTCTCCATGATTTTTTATAAAGTTCATGGCTTTCAACGACGCAAACAATTGGCCTCATAAAAGTAAATGATGAATGACTTTACGTAGAACCCATATGAAATAGACAGGTGATGATGCATAGAGCAGCAGCTACTGCTGGTCTATAAATAATTTTCATATCGTCATGATTAACGTCTGATAAAACAGCGGCCATTAATACCTATGTGAGTCATATATCATGAAATATAATCAAAGGTGACTAAATATTATGACGCCTCGCTAGTTAAAGATATAATTATATCTGAAATATATTCAGAATTTATTTGATCCTGTTTGATATTTTTATTTCAGTAACGATATATTAGCACTGGTATTGCTCAAGGCCGCGAACCAAATAATTGTGTCTACTTGGTTCTTATTCCATTACTTATTCCGTACACATTATCAAGATTATTCTAAAACTAGATAAAAGAGCGCCTTTAAGTCGCCTTAATACTTTTGCTGTACTGCTAGTCAATCAGAAATTCTCTACAATTTCTTACGCAACGACACAATTTTTCTCATGTAAATTTAAAAAAAGACTGCCGAATGACCACTCACTATTCAATTGTGTTGATACGAATTCATTATTTAGAATGCTGTTTATTAAAAATGTTATTATAAACTTTTTTACAAAAATTAAACCGACTTCAAAAGCAAAACACTAAAAAGTGCAAAAGCGACTTCCGAAACGAAAGTTATTTTGCCCTTTTTAGTGTTTTGCTTTTGAAGTCGGTTTATTTTTTGTGAAAAAGTTTAATTTTTCTTTTTAGTTTTAGTTCATTATCACTAAAAATGAGCAAGTTCTACTACCTAAAAGATTGACAAAATACCCTTAATAACTCAACACCCTTAATAACTACACATTCGTGTTGTTTATCGCTATGGAGTTCGGTAGTATGCTCCATATCTTGAAAACTGCTGGACCGATTTTGATAAAACTTGCACTGTTCCCTAAGTTGGGTGATACTCAATCCAACACAAATATGTATAATAATCACGATCCGATAAGTCGTTTCGGAGAAATGCGTGGACAAACATACATACATTCAAACAAACATATACATACACTTATAAAATTTGGCACACGTGTTTAGAAGCCTACATAGAGTAACATATGTGAATATTGTGCAGTTCCAACAATATTACGTATATACCTGTCGTATTGATAACCTCTTTTTTTTTTGAAGTCGGAAAAAACATTAGTGACTTAGCTGTTTGTTACATAAATATAAATATTATTATAAATTCCACTAGAATTTTCCTTAAAATGATTATGTGCAACAAGACGGGCAATTAAGAAGTTTTCCTACTATGAGAATACGTTGTCACAAGGAGATCAGGAAGTAGGGTAGACGCACCTGTTACGAGCCTTGTTAAAACTTCTTCCTTGAAAGTTGACGCTGTCGAAATAAGAAGACTGGTTTCGTGTCAATGGACTGGTATCTTGAACTTAAAAAGGCGTTTTTTTGTAATTTTAGTGCGGGACTACTCCTCACTGATGGCATATTTTTTGTGTGACTGTGAACGATGTCTCTCGCGTTTTCTCTGTTTTTTGTTTGAATAAATTAAGCTGTCATGTCTGGTAACATCATTATCTTGCCATTGTCTAAAATACTGCAGATTTGTTATTGTATTAGAATAAATTAATGAACGTCTGGCAGGTTAACTAGAAAAAGGAAACAAATTTAATTATTTTCTGACAAATTTAATTTTTATTTTTTTATTTTCTGTAAATGTTATTAACAGGTTTTTTGATACGGAAATACTACAAAAATAAATACCTAATAAAAAACTTATATTAGGTACTTGCAACTAATTATGAATAAACAATAAAAAAAAAATTAAGTTATTAAATAAAAGAAAAATCACAACCTACTTATGTATAATTTGCCTTCTTTTTATTTTACTTCACAGACTGAATAAGAAAATATCCATGTGATTTTCTTTTTCATAGATAAAAAGATTTGCATATGAAAATCGATTCATCATCAAGCTGTCTTATTATTAAATATGTCAACCACTTCACATTTATCAATAGGTAACTGTTATCATCTCAAATGTTCTTGACATGTATTGTAACACTTGTAACTGATTACAATATTGTATCTAGCAAGATCAAGTACAGTAGCTTCGGTGACCTATTGATTCATCTGCTTAGTGAAATTTAGCAAATGAATTTTTTATAAAAAAAAGTTTATCTTTTATGATGCTAAAATGCATATTCTTTACCTTCATACTATGCATTTTACATGCTAAATTCTACATTGAGTAGAAAAGAATTCATGAATAAGATTTTTTTTAACAGAACGTTAGCGTCTTGTGTTGTTAATAAATTTTCGTTTATTCCTCAAAAAGGTTATTTTTAACTTTTTACTCCACTGGTACGCAATCATTTATAACATTTATAGTCTGGCAAAGTTCACGGCTGATTCGACGACTCTTTAAGGTAAAGAGCATGGACATAGTAAAATTGTTTTCCTCAATTTGCCAATTCGTAATTTCTGGCCATATTACGTTTATTATAAATAAAGTTAAAGAAAAGAGTATGTTAAGATGGTTTGGCCATGTTGAGAGGATGAATGAAAGGCGACTAACGAAAGGTATTTGCAAGGCAGGCGTGAATGGAAACGCCGGGAGAGGAAGCCCTAGAAAGACATACATAGATCTTATTGGTGATGTTCTTCAGAAAGACCAAGTGCGCAGTACTCATAACCGGCGTGGTTGTATGACTAGATGTATGAATGTGATTGAAGCAAAAGAAGTATGTAAAGATCGTAGCAGGTGGCGTTCTGTGCAAGGCAGACGTGAATGGAAACGCCGGGAGGGGACGCCCTAGAAAGACATACATAGACCTTATAGGTGATGTTCTTTAGAAAGGCCAGGTGCGCAGTACTCATAACCGGCGTGTTTGTATGACTAGATGTATGAACGTGAGTGAAGAAAAATAAGTATGTAAAGATCATAGCAGGTGGCGTTCTGTAGTTTCTGCCTACCGCCATGGAAAAAGGCATGAGTTTATGTATTTATGTATAAACAAAGTATTATTTACACATTATGGAAAAAATACTGCTTATGAACCCGTAAATACACGGTATATTTATGGTTTATTCGGTGTTTTACAAAGTTGTGTGATGTTACATTTACGCCGCGATCGCGGTACAACTACGTAGATTAATAAGTAAGTACGATCATCCAGGTTATTCTTGTCATACCGACTCATTTTTGTTAGTACTGCTACAATTCATTTTCTCAAGTTCTAAACTGACGTTGCACGATTCTGCATAGAAACGTGAAAGTAAGTAGCTCAACTCTCGTTCGTTTTACACTGTTGCACTTTTTTCGCCAATTGCGAATGATCGTGCGAATTTGGCGGCAAAAAAACTCGTTCGAAATTCGAAGGCACTCAATTTTACTTGCTTTATTTTTGTGAACGGCCGATAATTGTTTAGTTGACCTCATTTGTGTTCGAAATGTACCGCAATATATTTTCTCTCTTTCAGTGAGTTTAAAAACTAATATATATCGTAAAATTGTCTTTACATTTAGTTACATTATCTAAACTTAAACTTTAAAATGTTCATTAAATCATTTCCAGTTTCGCATTTAATTTATAAACTTAAATATTTCCTTATTATGAAAATAATTATTTGCATACCAAGAAAAACTCTGTAGTTAGTGTTTATCTAAGGCACTTAATTATTTGCATTTGACGTGGAACCTTGCTAAGAGGTTGTGTAACTAGCAATTAACGTTCATACAATAAGAACTAGACATAGACAATTCCACAAGAGTATTTTAATACATGAAATCAACCGGCAAAGATTTGAAAACTTGCCAAATCTGAAGGGAGGAGAGCATAAATCAATAATAACTTTCGTTGATACAGCAAAGGATGACCTAGATGTTTGTTTATGTTATAATATATACTATAATGTGATTTTTAATTTCGTAGCCTAAACTGACATTTGGGGGGTTGTCACTTTATCTATACATCTATACATATAAATAAAATTGGAGTGTCTGTTTTTAATATTTAAATAACTGTTTTTTACTACATGTTTATGAATATATATACGGCACATACACCAAAATATATTTTTTTTGAATTTTTGTCTGTCTGTCTGTCTATTTGTTCCGGCTAATCTCTGAAATGGCTTGACCGATTTTGACGGGACTTTTATTGGCAGGTAGCTGATGTAATAAGGAGTAACTTAGGCTACGTTTATTTTAGAAAAAATCTTTTATTTTAGAAATTTCTTAGGCGGAACGAAGTTCGCTGGGTCAGCTAGTCTTTACATAAAATTAGAGTGGTATCCTGACCATCCTGAGTGATCGAAAGTTAATCCAAAATCGATGTAGATCGAACATAAACTATTTCACGGCAAAAAAATAATTTGTTTAGAATCTAGCAGCCCCTATTTATTACCCACCCGTTTGTGTCAAACTTCATTTTATCGATCGCAATTTTATTGTTGATTTCTTATTTAACTAAATAAAAGTTTATGTTCTCTGTGTCTGAATACTGTTATATTAAAATATATTACGTTTATTTTCATAAAATATTTATTTACATCAATTCGTAAAATTAAATTGAGGAGTCATGTCACATCGATTCGATGTATTACTTATGATTGAGCCTTACCTACAACACTATGCCCCGCACTTGCAACATAAAAAGATAAGGTCATAGGCAGCTGTCAGTTTAGTCACAGTATAGATAGGTTCATAAAATTATTTAAAAAAATTATAATGTAAAAATCAATCTTCCTAGCCTTTTTCAAATTTGTTCGGTTGGATGGAGCCACTGCCTCATCATCATCATCAGCCTATTAATGTTCCCACTGCTGGGACACAGGCTCTGTGAGAGGGAATGGGCCGTAATCCACGACGCGGGCCCAGTGCGGGTGGATATCACGTCACGTGTCTTCGAATTTTTGGTTCTAAGACATGCCGATTTCTTCACGATGTTTTCCTTCACCGCTTTGAGAGCAGTGGTGATGAAATAATTTCTCATAGTAAAGCGGCTGCCTGGGTTCGAACCCACGACCGAGTAAGTCGAGGCCGATACCACTGGGCCACCACTGCTCTACCACCTGAGCCACTGCCTATCTGATCTCAATAACCCAGTTACTGGATAACCCGGCTACCGTAATCTGCTTATATGGCAGCCGTACGAGCTTTCCAACTAAAACGCTATCCGAGGCCCATAGGGCAATTTTGTACAGTAGTCAACCAAAATAAAACTGGAATCGAAATGATTAACATTTGTAAATTGTTTGTCATTTAATTGTAAAACAAAAACAATAATTTTATTCCGCATTCCGAACCTTTGAATAGGTAAATGCTTATTTAAATATAAATATTTTATGAAACAACATTCACTACTGATATGAATGGTATTTGACAGTCCAAAACCTGTAGCAATTAAACGACAAGTAAATAAACATCTTTATTTCCAGCTTTACAATTTCAATGTCACTATGTGGTTCAATAAAACGAACTTCAAGACACCTTCACATTCTAAAATACAGGATGGCTTTTTGAATTACGAACCTTAACCGTTGTTATACCACAGATAATGTTATACTAGCATAGTTATACTAACCCGTCTCAAAAATCAACCCAGTATAGCTAAGTCATTCAGGTGATGGCAAAAAGGAGATAGCCCAGAATGCGCCGAAAATACAATACTAGCTCTCCCTGCGGTTTCGCTCTCGTGGCCCATCTCACAGGACCAGTTAAACTTTTCGGGATAAAAAGTATTTCGTATTAAGTAAATCGGTTCAGTAATTCCAGAGATTAAGCATACATATGTTCTAAGAGTATCTAAATAAAACAATAAACCGTCCTAGAGCGTGTCGGATTTTTGTCGCAAATTTAGGGTTCCGTACCGAATGTAGAAAATATAAAAATGAGGAAACTTCTAAAAAAAGGCAGTTTTATCAATATATTGGTATTTGTTAATAAAGTATACGCAATAATTAACATTACCAACAAATTTCAAGTTCATAGGTAAATGGGAAGTTAAAATTCTTGGGCACATTTTTTTCAATTCTTTTTTTGGTGGCTTCGCTTTCCTTTATTTTCGAATGGGAAACACATAAAAACATTTTTAAAAAACTACAATTTGTATGGCTTTGGATCAATAAGATACTGTGAATATTTGAAGACTGTAGGTCTACCCGTTTGGCTGTAACACCTGCGTGACAGACGACGGACAGACAGACACGTGTCGTGAGTGACAGCAATAGGGCACAGTATATATATATACAAATGGTATGAAAACTACCTATAAACACACTCACACAAACATGCACACCGACGAGACCCCTAAGCAGCGTCCGCGGTACTGTCAGTAGCGTTAGCCGCTTAGGGGTCTCGTCGATGCGCATGTTTGTGTGAGTGTGCCGTTTCGAGCGTTTGTAGGTAGTTTCCGTACTGTTCGTCCATATTTATACTGTGCTTCTGGTACGGAACCCTAATAAAATACTATCATTTTCTTACTCCAACAATTAGCAAGTCATAGAGACAGTTTAGCAGTCAATACCAATCAATTAGTATAATTAATTATTGTAATGATATGTACAACTAATTGATAAGCATACGAGAGAATTAGGTGATATCGAACTTAATACAAGTCAATATGTCAATAGATTCTGACATGTTGACTTTAGATTTGATTAATTAGAGACTTGATACAAGCTTTAATTGCTTTTATTGTCTTAGAATGAGTTATTGTGAGTTGTTATCGGGAAAATTGTGTATATTATTCATTCATAATTAGGTACGTTACAGACTGCGCGTCTCAATCTCGCTGTCTTCATCTTTGATTTATATGATGTACTTATGTTATGTATTATTGTAGTTCGCTAACTCAAGGTGGTGTGAGTAAAAGTTCCTGGAAGGAATTGGGGGACGCCTTTGCCCGTTAGTGGTCATTTTATTGGCTAAAATAATATAGAAATACTACGCTGCGTAAAACAACTTAACCGAAACGCGAGGCTGTAAATTTCGATTGTAAACCGTTGATTAAAGCTAAACTTAACTTTGTATAAACTACTAGCGGACGCCTCGCGGTTTCATCCGCGTAGTTCACGTTCCCGTTGGGATACAGGGCTAAAAAGTAGCCTATGTCACACGGGGATAGTGTAGCTTCCCAACGGAGAAAGAATTTTTGAAATCGGTCCATTAGCTTCGGAGTCAATAAGGAACATACATACACATTTTCTCTTCCAAAAGCTTTTCTCAATCATGTAAGTTAGGAGTTAGTATTAGTAGTAAACTTTTAAATAGATTAATCGATTCAACGCCCTTGATGGAAGTTTTTATTGCTTTTCATCACAAGTCTATAATTAGAAATATATTTTCGGCATGATCTTCAAAAAAATTAAATGAACATTAACGTAATCGGAAGCCAAGGCCTCTTCATCATCACAAAAAGCATGTTATCATTATGGCAACCGGGTTTTTCCAGACGAACTGGCGTCATTATATTTTCGGTCCAAATGTACTTTTTATGTTGCATGTTGTACATGAACATTAAGGAGAGGAATATCCTGGAGACAGCACATTCATTATTCACTGATCTTGATTTTAGTATTTTTTGGTATATGCAAATCAACAAATTTTTGAAGTGTACTTTAGCCGCGATTTTTGGTAATGGGAAAACTTATGGGTTCGCGTCAGCTACATGCTAACGTGACAGCGTTATCGACATGCTAATTTGATGTGTGACAGAATAAAATTGCAAGTGTTAATTTTTCTGTCATTTTCAGTAGGCATCTGTTGTAGAATAGTTTGCAAAAGAAAACTGACTCCAACTTAAACATTTACCAATAAATAAATGAATAGTAGCTTTTCATACTGGCGCCGTACCGCGTTTGTCAGTGCCAGTTTTTATTTTCCTTTGATTGTTCTTTTTTTTTTTCAAAATAGTTTGGTAGGAAATTGCTGAAGCTACCATAGTAGCCTATTAACCGTTTTTACTGTCCAAAACAAACTGCAATTAAATATTTTTTTACTAGCTTTATATTAATTACCTTAATGTCATAATTATGTGTGTGCGGCAACTAATCCGTTTCTTAAACACTTCGCAACACAAACAGCCGATTAACCTAAGACTTTGCGTACTTATGTAACTTTGGAATCATTGAAATAATGAGCTGGTTTCATGATGGCCATAGCAACTCCTCAACCATAAAAACCATCGTGTTTGGGCTCATTAGAAGTGATATTACATTTTGTACCTTTCAGTTCAAAAAGCTTGTTTAAAATATTTTTTTACTGAACACTTATTTTATGTAACAACTGAAATATTGTGCGGAACTATGATTTCTTTAAAGCGGAGTGACGTTTAACATAAACGTGGTGTCTTATTTAAGTCCCACGTTATGTTAAGACACGTGTCACCACATAACGTGGCATTTAATTAAAGAAAATAACAGCAATTAGCTATCCATTTTGCAAGAAAAATATATGTTTGATATATTTTTTGCACCTGAACATTATGTAACATCACAATAATAATGTAATATCACAAAATGAGGCGGTATGAAAAGTCTTATCTAAAACCAGGACCAGAAACACAATAAGAACTCCATTTAAAAACGTTTTAAATATTTTGCATGGTCGAGCGGATTTATCCGTTCTAATTCCACTGGTAGGTATTTGTTTTACCTTATATTTATTTTCTATTCCGAATGAACCACTCTTTACATAATTAAATTTAATGTGCGAACGAATACTAAAAAGTTGAATTTGGTACAGTCAGCTCAGTCAAACCTAACCATTTCTTTCTGTATGGACTTAAGTTATCGAATTTAATTTGCAGCAATGGTTCTTGGTGTTTTATATTTGTGAATAGTCGCACATTAAAGATCTCGTCACGACAACAGAGTAGACGAAAACAGTCTCATTAAACCAGATTGTTGCAATAAATGTAGGTACAGATTATGATCTCGCTATTAAAAAAACGTCATTTGCTGATTCATTGCTATGTAGGTGATAAATGAATTTGATTACACAAAAAGTTGATTTTCTGTGATATTTTACAATTGCTAGATTAAAAGTGATATGTTTATGTGAAAAAAATACCTGACGTACCTAGTTATTATAAGATAGTTACCTAGATGTAAATATTTACGAACCTATCTAATAATATCTATGTCAGGTAAATTCTAACATAAATAAAGCGTCGATTTTCTGAGATATTTTGTAATTATTTGATTGTAAGTAAATTGTTCTTGTTTTGATGTTTGGACAAAAAAAAGGTAAAAGGAGAAACTAAATGTACAATAAAGTTGATTATTAGTCATAATATTTTGTTATTGAACTGGACGCTTACCAAAAAAAAATTTTCTTTGGCAAGCTTCTATTTCGTACTCATCATAAAAGCTGAACCTTCACAGAATATGCGTCATCTTCATTCCTGCCATACACAACCACCAGCACTTTCCACAAATTGAACGAAGCCAACGGTAGAGATATCCAGGTGGCTGCATACTGGTAAAAAATAATGGTAAATCGACGTCTTCTTTTCTTTTTCGTGTGAGAATGTGGCCACCTCTGGTGCGAGAGTTAATTAAACTGCCTCTGGGAACCCCCACAGGCCTTCTGACTTACATTAACAACAGCCTTATTGCGTAATGATTTCGGCAAGGCAAAGAGTATAAACAATCGACCAATCACATAGACGGAAATCCACATCGCGTCTTTCTCTCGCCATGTGATTGGTCGATACTTCATACACTTTGCCCTTTGCCTTGCCGATTTCATTACGCAATAAACGCTTGTTTCAAATCGACATGAAAGAAGATAAATTTATGTAATGAAGTCGGTTTTGTAAATAAAATTACCCTCTGTGACCATGACCTGTCAATCGGTTCGGGAGAAAAATATAGCGGGCGTAGCGTAGGCGTAATAATTATTTCAGGGACGTAATGAAGATTGAAATTTATCTTGTCAATGCCAAGGTTAAATGTTGTCAAAAAGTATGATCAGTCATACTTTTTGACAACATCTAACCTTCATTCTGATGAATTACTTTTTAAGTATTTGTAGTTCATTTATTTATTAAATTAATGGTCAACAGCCGAATTGCGCAAGTGGATTCGGAAAGGCGAAGGGTTTGACCGCTATCAAATTGACCAATCACATGCGACATGAATAACGCAATATGGATTTCCGTCTGTGTGATTGGTCGATTGATAGGTCAAACCCTTTGCATTGCCGTATTCACTTACGCAGTACGGTTGCAGAACTGTTTAATAAGAAGACCAGTGTCACAAACTAACAACCGGTAGGAGAACTCATAAATAATTTCTAGACTAAACAAAAATAGAAACTAACTCCGAGTGGTCTTAGTTTATTCATGAATTTCAGTAGAAGAGCCGCTGAAATAGATGGATGCATTCCGAACGAAGTTTTCACAGCTGCAATTTTAATAGTATAATAAATAATCTATTACCGGCCTTATCGCATCGAGCCGGTAGTGTGCATAGCGAGCTCATTTAAAATTATAATTAGTTAATTGAAATAACTGCATTTAATTAATAAAATAGGCGCCGTTTGGCATTCATTGGCTAAATCAGAGGGGTATTGTTATCTTTGCTAAGTAGGTACACATTACCGCTTTTAAACGCAGTATTTGAATATACCCAAATTGCTGTATTTTCCGTTTGTGTATGCGCGAAAAATAGGATATCTTTTTTAACAAAAGGTTAAAAGTTAAGTAACTAAATATTTAAAATTGGAAGAGTATTCCGTACCTTGTACCTTGTTAATGGCAACAAAGTAACTGAAAAAAGCTGATTAACATAATAAGTCGAATTAACATGATCTTACGGTATAATATAACCCGTAGAATTTTAATAGGAGTTAACTGAACATACCTGCCTTAATCAGGGGTCGGTTTCCTATCTAGACGGTCCGCAGGAGCCGCACGCGCCGCAGAGGAGCCTCACGCGCCGCAGTCATCGCATTTTTTCAAGGCCACGCAATCCCACCGAACACGCTGCACGCATCATACCCACTTCTGTACATCTTATTGTATAAATATTTTCTATACGGGTACGAAACGCGCCGAATCTGATGACGTCATCCGCACGCGCGGGTGGAATCCATAGCATTTTGCTGAAATGTGGGTCGTGCGGCGCGGATAGATGCGCGGGGGCCGGGGCTGCATACGATTTCATATAAAGATTTATAAAATGCTATGACTGCGGCGCGAGCGGCCCCTGCGGTGCGTCTAGATGCGCGTTCGCCTTTAACGTGCTTTCCGAGTCACGGTGGGATCTTTGTTAGGAGATGATCACATTGATTGGTCTCCCATTCATGAACCGATCTCACCAAGCGCTGCTTGAAGATCGACCCATGCTGGTGTTGTTATTTACCCTCAAGCCTATTATCCTTTTTCTATTATAAACGTGAAAGTTTGTGAGGATGGATGTATATTACACTTTAGCGCAAAAATTACTGAACGGATTTTGATAAAACTTTACAGAAATACAGCTTATAAATCAGAATAAAACAGGCTATAATTTATAAAGATATTATGAAGTACTAATACCACGCGGGCGAAGCCGCAGGCGGGAGCTAATAACGTAATAAAACAGAATAATAAAACTCATAGTCCACTGACTGTCTTGTTAAAATTAAATTAGATTCATTCATTGTTGCTCCGACAAAGCCATCGTTATTATATTATTATGTCTGCTGTGTTTCCGAGGCTCCTTTGTAGTTTGACGGCGACAATGGCGAAATTTTCATTATGTCCTGTCTTTTACAGTGGGCAGTATCCTTTACGACAACTTTTAATATTGTGTGCCTCGTTACTTGGCTTGTTTCTAAATTGTTAACCGTTATTGACATATTTAAATGGTCGAAGTGGCGATGTTTGGAGGAAGCCTAGGAACTTGTTCCTGCTTATATGATGAGGTGAGGCATCTTGTCTGCTAAGAAAACATCAAAATTAATATAGAACTGCTGCAATAGCGTATGAAAAAGAAAGACACAGCAGCGTCATTGTTTGAACCATTTCTAGTTACTTTAGAAACTAGAAAGTACAAAAAAAGAAAGTTGTGATTGTATTAGCATTATACTGGTCATTCAGAGCTCTTATGATTGCAAATTTAGTCAAAATTAAACGGTTAACAAATTACTTAATAGTAATGTCATACGACATGTCAATTTGCGAATTTGCGTAAGTATTTTATTAACATAATTATTGTATAATGTAAAGTTCCAGGGATTGTCAACTTTTATGTTTCATCATCATTACAGTAAAAAGATAAAAAAGTGAGGCTTTTTTTCAATATTATTGCATAATTACAAAATGATTCAGTTAGCTATAAATTATAACCACGGTTCTGTGAACTCACCGGGTTCATAAATATTTATTATCAACTATTATCAAATGACACATTTATAACTACATGTGTTTCTTTTCGATTATCATTATGACGTTTAGTTTTGTATCCGAGTTAGATAACTGATCTTTTTACTATGAACGTATATTTATGTTGATGATATAAGAATGTTTCTTATCCAAATTAGTCACGTGATATTTATAATAAGTTCTAAAAAAAGTTAATTCAAACACTAAAATCCCAAGAAGAAAATCATGTTGTGCAGTCGGAGGATACATCATCATCAGGGATATGTATCCTCCAGCAGTCGGGTCTTGTTATTTTTTTACTAATTTTTTATTCATAACATTTTTTTTTCGAATTTGGTACATTTAAACATTAAAGTATTATTTTTGAAATCACCTCGTTTGATACCCGACACGACGGGTTTGGAAGAAAAATAAGTTGGGCCCTCACAATATGGCGCCCAAAATCCACGATTTTTCTATTTTACAATTTTTATGTAGCCAGTGACACTCGCAAGGTTGAGACAAATCGATTGTCATAAGAAGCATCAAAATCGACCAAAGCGTTTGGTCTCTAGAAAGCCACATAGGAACAAACATACATAGACTGATAAACATAATACCCTCCTTCGGCAGTCGGGTAAAATATGTTATTTTTTTTTACCCACTAGGGCTTTTCATCCATATAAAAATACAGTCCCTACAGAATTATAAATCTCTTTCCGTACATAGGCTGTTCCTGAAACGAAAAACTACATGGTCATGTAGTTAGCTTATTAAATGATGCTGTTAAAAATGATGATACGAAATAAGTACAGTACTACAATAGAGATCAAAGTATCAGTATGAAATAATTCCACATTTACCTTCAACAGTGCAGAACTAAGTAAACATAATTAGATAGTTATTAACATTGTAGCATAATCTGCAACTTCATGTTTTACTTGACCTTTCTGAAGTGACTGTAAGATAAGCCTTAATTGAACTTGAGTAAGGTTCAGGCAAAGATTAGAGAAGTTACTTCGTAACAGATATTTCACTCTCCGAGACCAAGTACACAAATTTGAGCTTAATATCCGTGACGGTTAGCTTGATCCTTGACGGCTCGTTTCTTGCGAGGATGCTCGAACTAAGACCCCCGCGCCCACCAACCACGCACTCCTCTCGCAAGCGCGAACTCTGCGCGCGAGCTGTGACAACCGACTGTCGAAGCGGTGCCGGGACCGCGTGAAAGTGTAGGCATTAATCGCTGTAAGTACGCTCGAATGAAGAAGGCCTAGTTCAGGGCCGATTTTCCAGTGCTAATCTACTATGTTGATGTGGCAAATGTGAGAGAGGCCTATGTTCAGCAGTGAATGACTTTCGCCTGAAATGATAATGATCATGCACATGTATGAATACCTATCCCAATCACGGAAGTCCAAAGAGAAAATTTTAACATCAATACCACAAGACCTGATACTTAGAAGTCCACAACAGTGGTCATCCAAAACGGCCGCCCCACATATCCGTGGGATGCATACAAAGCAAGTTCCTTCACAAATGACAATACTCTGGAGAGTAGTAATGAGGCAGCTCTACCACCCTTGCTTAGTTCCTTAACTGACAATGTCCTGCTACTCTTTATCTGCCCAGTTTTAGTCCTACAGCCATTTTAACTAATTTTCTTTTGTCCCCAGATTCGAGTTACGGAGAACGTTAATGATATGGAATTGTTCACTAGCAGCGTTTAGTATCATGGGGGCCTGCCGGACCCTCCCCGAGTTCATTCATGTGTTACGGAACTACGGGATCTATCACTCCATTTGTGTGCCAAGGTAAGTTTTACCCATAGATTTAAATAGTAAAGATACGGCCGTCCGAACGATTGCTGGTGCGATATGGTGATAATCTGAGGTGATAACTATACAAGAAATATGGTAGTTTTAATGTCTCGCGCACACTACCGCCCCGAAGTACCATAGTTTACATTATTGATTACTTTATTTAACTATGAGCGATGACCTTGAAGATAGGACATCACCAATTTAGATGCGAGCATTCAATTAATGGGTCAGAAAGACTGGGTCATGTGGAAATGTTCAAATATATGTACAGTACAACTGTTTTCTTAATGTCCTTCGGCAATCATCGTATTTCCGATTACAAACGAATGCTATATTAGATTTAACGTGTATAATAATTTCAATTCAGAACTAAGTATTTTATTGTTGTTTTGTTTATATATCCGTGTGAAATATTAAACTGCCAGCTTAAGCAGCTTTCCTCCTATTTTTAAAATACATTACATTAAGTTAAAAGAGTATTAACAACTCTATATAATTCTAAAATTGATTGAGAGCGTCTGGTCTGCAGCAAGTGCAAAGGGCTACCGATATGATAGAAATCCGAAGACTGTCGAAACACGAAGTTTGCCGAGAGACATTAAGAAAATAGTTGTACTGTATTTTTTTGTTATTGTAGGACGAATGTAGTTGAATGCTTCTTGCTTGGTTCTCTTGTCATTACAATTTGTTTCAAGGTCTAAGTTTTCTTTCTAAGTCGCTTGAATTAATAATGATGTTATTATGATTGGCAGTAATCAGTCATGTTTTGTATAATTCCGTCTTATGTTGTGTCTTCAAAATCCAACTCTTCGATGACTATCCTTTGTTGGTTATAAATGAATTTCGCTGACTTACTTCATCATCATTCACGGCTACTTGGTCTCTATTTTCTATTTATTTTTATCAAAGCATCAACTCTTGTACGTGTACAAACTTTAAAGCGTTTTAGTGCTCAAAACTTCAGGGAATAAAGTTGTTAACAAGCAGACATTCCATGAAAGTAGTTTCATTTCAAAGTTAAATTGTCAGTCTCGCGCAGAATAAACATGTATGTATGTGACAATTTAAATATAGTTGTGATTATGATCTGAATACATAGAGATAGTAGTGATATAGAAGATAGAGTCGAATATACGTAGTATATTATGATGAAACGGGTTTTTGTCGTATCTAATCGAAATTTTCACGCGGAAGTAATTGAGAAATGTTGCTCTTGGTGATTGTGGTATTCTATTCCTCCTGTTCAACATTAGAAAATAAATGACTTTTTACAATACAAGCTTTTGCTGCGGCTTCGCTTCCGTAGGTACCATATTCCACAAGAACCGGGTATCTTTCTGGGACAAAAGTAGTCTTAGGCTACTCAGCGGTAATGTATTTCAGTATCAGAGAGAGTAGAGTTTTATTACAGGACTAGCTTCTGCCAGCGGCTTCGCCCGCGTGAATGTCGACAATTGTCCCAAGGGAACATATTCCCGGGATAAAAAAGTTACCTATGTGCTATTCCAGACTATAATCTATCTCTGTGCCAAATTTCATCCAGATTCGTCGAGATGTTTGAGCGTGAAGAAGTAACATACAAACACACACACACTTCAAACTTTCGCCTTTATAATATTAATAGTATGATCAAAATCTCCAGAGTGTACTTTTTACAAACTTATACGTGTAATTTTCCCTCTTACATTTTTATTAGAATAGATAGCATAAAAAAAATGTATATAATTGGCAAGAGTTAAAAAAGGTCACGACTTCACGAGGACAAAACACCGATTGTAAGCTAGTAACAAAAGGCAGCGAAGAATAGACAAACCATAAACTTTTTTACGTCATCCAAACAACATTACGGATAAGGTGCCTTGTCTAGACTGCCTGGCTGTTTGACTAGCCGACTATCTGGGTGACACTGGCCTATAACCGGTATTACGATCGTCTGAAAATGTGGTCTGTATTTTTCGTCCTACGAAAGAAATATTTGGATCTTTGCGTTTTATACTTCTAATACTTCTTGCCTATGAATTAGCAAAACAACTAAAAGTATATATTCCATTCTATATTTATTTGTTTTGTTATATGAATACTTTTTACAGTACGCAGTCATTTAGAACCTTCTTGGCCTCAGGTTGAGCACTATTCTACTGGCTTGGAGCGATTTTAAATATTTTATTTTATTACTTTAATTGTGTCTTTATTTTGTTCGCATAATCATAAAAATGTGATTCATTATTATGACTAAATAAAACGAACAGAGGCGAACTTATACTTACAATTTTTTACAAGCTTTTAATTAACTTGCAATGTATGTATGTATGTATGTTTGTATGTATGTAAATGTGTTTGGGTCAAATCTTGTAACTGAATTTTAAAGCAGTTACCCTCCACCGATTAAGATGAAATTTTGCATACACCTTTAGTTTGGATGACAATGCATGGTTAGATAAGTGACGTCATTCTTAATCCAGTATGGCGGACGGCCCCAGATGGTGGACTAGTTATTTTTTGTGCACTGCGATGATATGGGTATCAAATGAAAGGGTTTGATGAGAAGAATACGAAAAAAGCTTGTTTTAAAAAATATTAAAAGAGATCTTCTAATTTCTTTTCCCAACATAGGCTTCGATGTTATAGCATCTGCCTAGCCTTTTTACCAACTGTGTTGCGGTCTTTATAATACATATGGACTAGAAGTAGTATCATTCAAGTTTACACAACATATCATAAGGATTATTTCTGTATAAACATACATTACAATAAATCAAGAACAAAAATCGAACTGCCGAAGTCCGCCCTCAAAAGGCTTTGGTATGGCCAGCCCTTAAATGGTTTTATAACGATATTACTAAAATCCCACTAACATATACGAGTATGAACGGCTTATCTAACTTTTTGCGTAACACAAAAAATAATCTATTTTAATAGCCATAACGAATTTGAGATTCTTTTTTTAATTGCGGACATGAATGTGAATACATTTTGCGCTTGCTGGCTTATGACGGTAGTCGTTAAAAAGTATGACAGGAACCAAAGTGCCTTTCTCTGATTTAGGTCTACTCTCAATTTTTTCCGTCGGGTTTTCAGAGAAAAGCTTAAACACATTTCCAAAAAATGAGGATTGATGCTTTTATGTAGATCTATGTTAGTTGTTTGTGTCAAAGTAATAAATGCGTAGGGACTTAGTACAAACAACGCTAAGTTAAATATAATGCATTGGTAAGTTTGTAACGTCCCAAGTTTGGTAACGACTTACGACTTACAACTTCAGTACTTATTGGCTGCGGAAACTTATCAAAGAGTTTATGAAACTTAGGCCTACGCGGCTACGAATGTGCTACGGTTTTTGCTACGAGATTGTCTACGCAGGACAGCCGCATTGGTTCAATTTCAAGGTTAAGCAACCATTGCCAAGATCGGTCCGCGCATGGGTGGCAGTCTATTACATACCGGGACACTTCAGCTCCGCGGAAAACACGCTGAGCCGATGGTCCCGGCCGTGATACGTAGATTTTTTCCGGTCATTACCCGAAGATCTTTCAACCAGTCTTGATGAGGACTATCGTGTCTGGATAACACCGGTGATTACAAGTAATTACATTGTATATTATAATATCACTACATATTATAAAGTCCTCCGCCGCGTCTGTACGCGATAAACTCAAAAACTACTAAACGGATTTTCATGCGGTTTTCACCAATAGAAAGGAATGTATTTGTGTGTACGGGTGAAGACGGGGCGGGTCGCTAGTGAAAAAAAATGAAATGGTATTCATTCTGCATCCAGTTATTATGGAACCCGATACAACATAGTTGGAAAGAGACACTACTTTCTATTTACATACAAAATCAATAATGTTCACAATAGTATTCATTGACGTCATAGTGTATTGCCCATAAATACATTTCCAATAGCAACAAAGCGCTTATCAAACAACATTTAATAGCTCATAGAAAAATATCGACGTCCGTGTGACATTGTTGTGTGTTGACATAACTCTCACTAGCGTACGCAAGCGTGTTATCTTCGCGATCGACTATCGCTGTAGTTTCGTTTCGCTATGTCGGCGAAAACCGTCACGTTCGAAAACCAGTACGTTTTGCTGTAAGAATCTCACGTTTGCATTCTAATCGCGTCCTTTCTTACGCATGTCTAATTTTATTCTGGTGATGTCCCAAGCGAAAGTTCACGTGGTGGTTTCGTCAATAGTTGTATGTAATTGTGTCATTGATAATGGATAGCTAGATTATGATAATAAAATTGAAGTATGATAAAAAGGAAGAACGAAAAATTGCGTACGTGAAATATATTAGCTTTTTCCCCCGGCTTCGCCTGACCTATCCAAAAATAACCTTGCATTTCTCTGACATAATAAAAAATATATTTAAAAATAACAAAAAACCCGACTGCTTAAAAAGCGAACTAAAAAGACGTAAACAATGAAAATCAGCTGCGCAGTCGGAGGATACATATGCGCGAGCTGCTGGCCAAAACCAGATGGGTTTGGAAGAAAAAATAAATTTGGACTCCCACAATATGGCGCCATTTTTCTATTTTCCAATTGAATGTAGCCAGTGACACTCGCAGGATTAAGATGAATCGATTGACGTAAGAATCATCAAAATCGGCCAACGCGTTTGGTCTCTAGAATGCCACATAGGAACAAACATACATATATACATACATAGACTGATAAACACATTACCTTCCTTCGGCAGCCGGGTAAACAGAAGGATATTGCAGCTTTATATAAGTGAAAGAATTTTGGAAATCTGATCAGTATTGCCCGAGTTTTCCTCCTTATTATGAGATTAGAGGTTGTCAGTCTATTAAAAAGCTATCCCTCAATAAAACGTCTATTCACGCAATACTTATTATTCAATTAATATTTTTGAACCATAACAGTATAATCTATCCATCTATATAAATAAAAGAGAAAGTATGTATGTATGTTCCTTATAGTCTCCGAAACTACTGGACCGATTTCAAAAATTCATTCACCGTTGGGAAGCTACACTATCCCCGGGTGACATAGGCTACTTTGGAACGGTGACATAGGAACGGGAACTACGCGGGTAAAACCGCGAGGCGTCCGCTAGTAATAGATGAATAAAATAATTACTGTAAAGAAAAACACAGCTACATTATCTTAAATACGAGTATATTTCTGTAACACAACAAACCAATCTACCAATAGATAAAAAACATCTATTATTCATAGTTTATACAAAATACTCAATGCTAAACCACACTGATTTAATCGTCAAATTGAAAATAATGTGAGATGTGACCTTGGCCTTCACAGCCATCTCCATAACCAGAAGAGTAATTCAAAGTCAACTAGGCTGATTTAAATAATCGTACGTTTGTTGGTTTTGTTTGGTTCAGTAATATTTCCTTCAAACTTGCTGCTTGGGTTTAATTTATTCGGTTATCCATAATCTAATACTTATCTTGGGTTTAAAATAGAACATTATTCTGCAGGTAATAATGACTTCCTTTCCATTCAAGTAAATAACCATTATATTAATTTTACAGATTGTATCAGAATAGGTATGGTACAAATACGAGATGGAAAGTCACTATGGTATAAAACCGATTATTGAGGTTAACTCTTGAACAAGTCCAGTACACATGTATAAACATTCTATTAATGAATTGCATATGCTGTTCAATTTATATTTCTCGACCATAACTAATCAAACACACATTGATCACTTTCAAATCTTTATTACTTCAAATGATGTTAGAATCAATAATAAACATAACTGTCAGTGATAAAAGGAAATGATGCATGCAAGTGCATTTGCACTGTATGCAAAACATTTCCACATGCAATTCAAATCAGTAATGCCCCTGTAAATAAACAGTTTAGAATAACGTAGATACTTAAAAGTATGTTATTAACATTCAATATTGAAAAACTATAAGGAAAATCTCGGTATTTTCCATGGAATTGTATTGCATTTACACTAAAGCCAAAATACTTCAAAATGCAATAAAAACCAATAATGACGTAAACAGAACTTGGAATAACTTGACACTTAAAGGAAGATAAAACTAGAAAACCCGTAAGGAAAATCTGCCGTTTTTCATACATTTGTATAAAAAAAGCACGAGTTCGTAAAGAAAATAATAAGTATGTTAATAGCAATTTAGCGAAACAATAGTACATTTAAAATGCGGCAGAACTAAAGGCGTACATGGATAGAGAGGTAATCGTCTTTCTTATTAAGTACTTAGTAACATTTTCTTGATCTAACTTTGTAACGCCAGTACCTAGTATTAATAAATTATACTGAAATCCCACTGCAAAAATCTGCAGGTATTTTGTTTTTGAGGCAACTACGGCAAGATATTTCCAGGTAACCCAGCAGCAATCTATTCTACTATCAAGTATCATTCATGAAAATTTCGTTTAATCAAAAACCCTTATTCCTGCAGTAGGACCTTGGGCAAAATGTGGCTGTCGTATACAATCCAGAAGGTTCCATAATTGTTACAATTGTTGGGAGTAGAGAGAGATGTACAGCAGCTGTTTCCAAATGCAAATATCAGAAGATATTATCAGCCTTGGTTCTCCAGACTGAATTAAGATTGGTCTACATCAGTCAAAGAAAACTTTGCGCAACTTAACAATAGCTGAGCAAATGTTCACCGCTTTTCTGTATATATCATCATATACATATGTTTCTCAATGGACTAGTAAAACTCAAAGGTGTCTTCCGTCGTCTCAAGGGCACTTCAGTCCGCTTTGCAGAAAGCGAACGCGGAATCATATTCTTTTGTTGTATCAAGCCTTTTCTAAAGCTGCTTCGGGTCTGTTGCCAGATTCTGTTATCCAACAGTTTTCATTTCGCCTGCTATTGCATGCTCAGCGTTCGTTTTTGGCATTCTTCCAAATGTTCAGGCCTTCATTAGATCTTACTTCCGATGAAGTCAAGCGCAACTGCCGGATATACCTAGGTTGACCTTGGCGATATTAGATTTTTACGGCAAATGACTAGAGACAAACCAAATAACAAATGGCTGGATTGTGTGAGTGATGATGTCAAAGAAAAGGGAATCAGTGATAGCGTGACGGTTTAAAGAACGGAAAGAAGAAGTAAACGTTTACACATACCCTAAGTAAAAAGGGATACCGACAGAAAGACGATGATGAACTTTACTGTGATTTTTAATTTCGTAGACTAAATGACATTTGGGGGGTTGTCACTTTATCGTTACATAATAATATTGTCGTATCCGGACTATCCTGAGTGATCGAAAGTTAATCGAAAATCGAAGTAGATCGAAATTGAATTAGAATTGAATTTCACGGCAAAAAATAATAAATTAGTTTAGAAACTAGTGGCCCTTACCTATTTAGTTTCTACTCATTTATGTCAGACTTCATTTTATCGATCGCATTTATTTTATTGTTGATTTCATATTTAACACAATAAAAGTTTATATAGGTATACTAGGTGTATGAATACTAAATATATTTTAAATATATTACGTTTATATTCATAAAATATTTATTTACAACAATTAGTAAAATTAAATTGAGGAGTCATGTCACATCGATTCTATGAATTACTTATGATTGAGCCTTACTTACAACACTATGCCCCGCGCTTGCAACATTTAAAAAAAATAAGGTCATTGGCAGCTGTCAGTTTAGTCTACGAAATTAAAAATCACAGTAGCTATATAGAAAATTACCAAAAGAGATCTGATGACACCAACGAACGATCCAGACTTTCTACCGTCTATCTTTATTCCTGATTATTATAATCCTGACGGAGATTAGACAAGTTTGTGTTGTTTTTTATCAATTATCATTTACATACACAATGCCTACTTCATTGATAATGTTACTACTTACATAATGAGCCCTCTTCGCGGGAACGTCAAGGTCGATTGGTGAATATAGCGATGTATTTCAGTGTTATCGTACACATGAATTGTTACTATGCTTAATTATTTCGTGCATTTGCCTTTGTTAAATTAAATACCGAGTCTAATGCTCAGGTTTTACAGTCCATTGAGATCAAAGGATCTTGAGTTTTATAGCTACATGACTCGACGGCTCCCATAATCTCAATGTGGGCTGAACGCCACCCGTTTACGACTCCGAATCAACACAAACATCTGAACAAAAATTGGCTCCACAGATGTTGACCAAACAAATATTTGCCACGATAAGGGATTTGGACCTTCAGATCAAAGGGCGGGCCCGCATTCGATACGTAACCAAGTTCGCTATCATTGTGATATTACAAAAACATGACCTGCTTTCCGCACTAAATTTGCATCTTTATATCCTGAGTGAGGACTAGCAAGCTTTTCTTATTTTTCTTAACTTTTGTTTGCTACGGGAAGTTTTCTAGATGAATTGTATTTTGAAATATGGTAAGACGGGTTCTGAATTCTGATTATGACTATCATTGTAGTGAATGTTCAATGCCATAGTTAGGTCAATCTCATAAAAGATATTGGTCATTCTTGAAAGTCGTGTTGCAATTGCAAATGTCAGTAAACACCAGCGTCGAACGGTTCGTGAATCACCACTATATTTTTTATGCCACCTACAATGGCTGCCACAATAGTATATTATGCAACTAGTGAATAAAGGACGGATTTAAAGCGAGGGCCATTGATGAATCACGAACAAGTGAAGGATTCTAAAAACTGAATCACGACCGTAGGGAGTGATTCATGATGATTGAATCACGAGCATAGCGAGTGATTCAAGTATTAGAATCCTGAGCGACGCGAGTGATTCATGGTCCTCGATATAAATCCGTTTTATTCAAGAGTTGCATACTATACTTTATACCATGACTACGAGAAAAAGAAGGATTTCAGCAAAAAGCACAAGGGATAATTATAAATAAATAAATGGTTAATTACCTTCAAAATTAACAAAAAATGAGAAACCTCAGGGCTCCACATTTTTTGTAAATTTAAGCTGAGCTAGGTGTGTTTCAGACGCCAGTGACCACTTCCGTTACGTTACATAATTATAATTAATTAACAACCAATGCAATTAATATTAGAATTACAATCCAAATAAGTATTCACTAAATATCCTAGACCAAAATCAACATCATTATTAAACGCCTAAAAATAAATAAACTCAAAATTAAATCGACGAAGGAGTTTGAAAATCGAATATTCTTTGCAAAGAAGCGAGTTTCGAGTATTTTATGCGCAAGGAGGTTGTATAGCATTGAGATGGAGGTAGAATATGTATTGGTGTGTTCTAAATTGATTAAAAGTGTGATTAAAAGTGCTTTTTATTCACTGTTTTCAGTGAATAAAATAAGCTTTTTAGAGGGGGAATGGTATAAAACTTATTATAGCAATTGGAACAGAAATACCATCAGTCCGTATCGATTGATTCCAATCTCAATTGCACTGTAATTGCTTCAAACAAGTAGACTTATTATTTGAAACTGATCTTATTGCGTTTCTATCAATAGCAGTGTATGTATTTTATACACATACATACTACTTTTATTTGCACCAATAACATGCGTAATTCCGTGACTGATTGCTGATTTCTCTTGACGATGCAAATACCTCTTTAAAACATTGACTTTATGTCCATTATTGGTTGAACGCGAACTGTTTGCTAAATTAACTTGCGAACAGATTCTAATTGATTGAAATCCTATACAATTGAACTATCAGAAACCCTATGTGCTATTTCAATTAGATGGTTGAACTTTTCTCTTTATTCTTGGTAAGAAAATTGTTGGTTTAGTAGATGTCTATAAAGACTGATAACACCATGTTGTTTTCAAGTTCAAGATCTGCTTGCGATTTTGGACCATGCGTCATTTTGGGCCCACTTTTCAACAATGTTAAACTGTGATAAATTATATGTTGTATGAAAGCTCTTGAACTGTACTTTGGCAGCTAGGTTCATATCCAGCGCTAAAATGGTGTTTTGACTCGAATGGGTTTTTGGAATCAAATTAGAATCGATGTTATTTTTAACCGATTGCCTCAGTAGGAAGGTGCTTTTCCTTTTGTATGTATGTGTAATGTCGTTTGTCTATTTCTTTGGCGCTCTGTGGCCTAAAAGTGTTGATAGATATAACAAACGAGGTAGCGTTAAATTCGTCGTGTTTATCGACATGCGTGTCAAGTTATTTTCGTCATAGGGCGTACCCATTCAAATAAAAGTATTTGTCGCAAAATTGTAATATAAAAATATTATTGTTGAAAATACATCTTGCGGTTTATTCAAAACCACAGATTCAAACCAGAATTGATCAGATCTTGTAAATATTGTCGTCATATACCTACCTGGAAATGGAGAAACGTTCATCCCCAGCTAATGTAACTTTACGTAAGTTAGCGTCTTGCTAAGCACTTCGGCACACAACTTTCCTTAAGCACTTGAAGAAAACATGGCTTAAGTCTTATTTACCATCCTTAGCTACATTTGTAGCAATTATTGATTTACTTTGAAGACTTTTTGGACTTTCCATAACTATTATTATTGAAGAGCAGTGGTACTGGCCGCGACTTACAAATTGTATGTCGAGGGTTCGAACCCAGGCAAACGCTTTAGCGCGTTCTTTGTGTAAATTATTTCATCACCACTGCTCTCAAAACGGTGAAGGAAAACCAGCATGTCCTAGAAACAAAATTTCGAATACATATATGACATCCACCAAACAGTACTGGGCCCTTGTGGTAGATTACAGCCTATTCCCTCTCACAGAGAGGAGGCCCGTGTCCCAGCAGTGGAAACATTAAAAAGGCTGATGATAAAGCGTTAACAAGGTTTATCGTCAATCCCAATTATAAGTATTCATAGAGCGACTTTATTGTATTAGTTATTAGCAACCCGGCCCAGCTTCGCCCGCGACAAATTATACACAAAAACTTACCTCGTTTCTCAGTCTTTCTATTGGTGAAAACCGCATGAAAAACCGTTCAGTAGTTTTTGAGTCAACCGCGTACAGACGCGGCGGGGGACTTTGTTCTATAATATGTAATGAAGATAAATAAAACCTCGGTTTTATTTGAAGGTTAAGCTATTTAGTTTCGTACTAATAATTACGGAATTAAGTTTATATGTTACATAAAATAAACTCATTTGTTTGTTTGTCCTTATGGGTCATTCATTCATTATGTTTCGCCATGTGTGAATATATTAATGAATTTTAATTAGTACGTTAATAAATTACGTTTAAATTACTTATTTCCTGTACCTATAGGACTCATTATTTTTTGCGAATGCTTTATTGTGAGAGAATTCTACACGGAAAAGATTATTTGGCCTAATTTTATGTAAAATGCTTAGGAGTTAAAAAAATGTTTCAAGACAGATTATTTTAAATTTTTATTACCGACAAGAAAAAAACGGACGTAGTCAATTCGACACGTACTGTAATATTGTTGGAATAGCACGATAGTCAAATATGTAACTCTGTACAGGCATCTAAACAAGTGTGCTAAATTTCATAAGTGTATGTATATTTGTATGTATATTTTTTTGTCCACTTCTTTCTCCGAAACTACTTATCGGATCGTGATCAGTCTTTTTTTTATTGGATAAGTACCTCTCAACTTGGGGAACAATGTAAGGTATAGAACACACAACCGAACTCCTTAGCGACAAACAGCACGAATGTGGCAATTAAGTTATTATGGGTATTTTGTCAATACTTTAAGTACTTTAGACTTTTAAATAAACAAACTAACTTTTTTAAATAAACTAACTTCTAAAGCAAAATACTAAAAAGTGCAAAAATTACTTTCGTTTCGGCAGTCGGTGTCGAAAAACAATAAAAACTGCCGAAACGAAAGTTATTTTTGTACTTTCTAGTGTTTTGCTTTAGAAGTGGGTTTAGATATCCTCATTTTTATTAAAATGAACATTTAACAATGTGGGTAGGGATTTGGCAACGCAATAATGTGTTTAGAATAACCCATAAGCAAGGTTGATCGAATCAAAAACAGCTGGTTACCTAAGAAGGAGTTTTATGCAAGCCCGTACTAGATTACCTTCATAAAGGTCCTTCACAAAGGTAAATGGCGAATGTGTGGATACTACCACATATTTGCAATAGCTAGAGGTTTATTATCGCTTCTGACCGCGACTAAATTAAAAGGACGATTGACCATATTCCGCGGTCATCAATCGCCAACCACGGTCAATGTAATCGAACTATTTCGCATAGAACTTTCTGTTTTTCAATGCGCCTCTATACCTAGTCATTTGAAAACAGATTCATAATGTTACCATATTTAGTGGTTTAGATTGCATTGAATGACAGTAAAGGCCCTCGTAGATAGTTTGAGGGGACAACGATGAAATAGTGTTTTTCAAAAACCTAAAAGGTTTGTCCCGCCTTTACTCAACCAATCACGGAACGGAACTGTTCTATTATTACCGATTTCAAAAAAAAGCAGGTAATCGATTCGACACGTATGTATGTAATATTGTTGGAATTTCCCAATATTCACATATGATACCTACTCTAATTGGGCTTCTAAACATGTGTGCAAAATTTCTTAAGTGTATGTTTATTTGTATGTTTGTCCACGCATTTCTCCGAAACTACTTATCTCATCGTGACGTGATCATTCATTTTTATTGGATTAGGTATCTCTCAACTTAGGGAATAGTGCAAGTTTTATCAAAATCAAAACATTTGAAGTCGGTATTTTTTTTTGTGAAAATGTTTTTTTATACGAGTAGTAGTGAAATATGTCCCCTTTGAGTAATATTGACAAAACAGTTTGACATCACAATTCATGACTATTTATAACTTGAAACTAAAAACTTATTTGTTTACGCTTAAGTAAGTGTTAAATTAACCAGCCCTGTGATAATTTCAGCAATTTAAGTTTTTAGCGATGTTTTTTTGATCAAAATACGTTTATTTTTAACGCAAACACGGAACTAGAATCCATAGCGAATGTAATGAAGATAGGATTGACGCAAATGTTTTGGGACAAAACACTTTGATAACTATAATTAAATTAGTAGTTGTTCTTATGGTGTGTGTACAATGGCCCATGCCACGCCATTATAGTAGATGTATTGCCGGAAATAACGCTACCAACTACACTACCGCGATGCGAAAATTATCAACCATGGTGTTAATAGTTGGCTAAGGGAAGACCTCTTGTCTACTTCTAAAGCCTTGGACCGAAACCAATGCTATGCTAGTATTATATTATCTGTCCCGTTGGAGATGGTCAATCAACCAGGTTGAACACGATATCTGGGTATAAATTAAACCAATCTCTACCTAATCTCTAAAGTATGTAAAGATGGACAATAGGTACATTCGTTTATATCCGACTAGCTTCTGCCAGTGGCTTCGCCCACGTAAAGTCGAAAATTATCCAGAGGGACCACATACCCAGGGTAAAAAGTATCCTATATGCTATTCTTGGCTATAATCTATCTCTGTGCCAAATTGCATTCAGATCCGTTCAGCTGTTTGAGCGTGAAGAAGTAACAAACGTACACACTCACAAACTGTCGCCTTTCTAATATTAAGTGTTATTATTGGGCTTATACCAGATGGATTAAAAACACTACATAACACAAGTATTTCCGTTTTCTCTTTATTTCTCCTTGATATAGAGAATTTCTAAACCAACACGCAGTTCAAGGTATTGCAAACAGGATAGCTCGTTACGAAAATAACCTAAAACCGGATCGATTGAATACTAATTGAATGCAAACCATTCCGTGGACCGGTCTTAGTTGTTACTGACGTCAGTAAGGGGCGATTGACGTCATCTGGACATAGGATTGCAGTATCTGATAAGTACACTGAGATGGAACTGATCAGGCGTTTCTTTGTAAATAAAAGCTAAAATAAGCTGTTGATCCTGGCTGCCATTTGAAAGGTCCACTGCAATAATAATGAAAGTCCAAAAATATTTAAATCTAAGTTAGTAATGTCATTCGGTCGCTTGATATTGTAGTTAGTAATCTTGATTACAAACTCAGCAATATCGCTTGCAGTCCCGAGATAAATTTTTTAATATTTGGTTATAGGGCTAGAACGTTCATCGTCACAAAAATAAAGAAAAGGGGTATTAAAAAAAAAGAAAAAGAAAAATGATTATTTTCCAAAGTTATACGATGATAATGTTCTTTAACTTCGATAAAAAATATTTTCTTATCTTCAGGCCTGAGTATTTTTTTCACCGTTTATTAACTTCAAACCCAATATCTTAAAACAAAAACCAAAGGACATTTCATTATTGCAACGGACTGGACCCTTCATTTGTAGATCAGGACAGTCGTTATGGCAGTCAGAAGTCAGAAACACTGTGATATCCCATTACTGGGTTGTGAAGGTTGCTTCATGGAAAATGCTAGGCGAATAATATTGCGTTGTAAATATAAGGCTAGCCCACGAAGATATCGCAGGCACCGCAGAAGTCGTGACAATCTAAGAAGTTTATGCGACGGTCATAATATGACCGTTGTAGCGTTACGGGTCGCTCAGGTGAGCTGAGCCACACGTAAGCCACGTTAATACAAAATAAAAAAACAGTTATAAACTTAAAATTATGTATGAAATGAAATTAAGGATCCGGCTTCGCACGACGTGGGCAGCCAACCGGGGAACAGGTCGGGCAGGCAGGTCGTATTGTAGGCAGCTGGTGGTTAGGCAGGCAGCACAACTGACAGGAACTCTTCGTGGCAGACAACCAGGGAACAGGTCGGCAGGGAGGTAGCCGTGTAGGTAGCTGGTAGGTTAGGCAGGCAGCACAACTGTCAGGAACTCCTCGTATTTTATGGCTTAGCGATTAGGCGACTCTTCGGTTTCAGACCAGATTGAAGACTCCCCAGCCTTCGGCCTATCCGTCTTTTATATCTACGGCCTGTCCTTTTTCTTCTTTATTAGAATTTTAAAGTGACATCTTGTTGTCATACAAAAATGCAACTTGCCAGTATTCAAAACAGCCAGTAATATTCAATCCAAAACCTCTTCGATGAATTCTGAGAGCGTGTAAATTAATTTATAAAATACAATATTTGAGCTAACATATTGATAAAAAGAATTACATATTGATAAAAAGAATTTAAATTATATAAATCAAAAGTAATCATCATAGGCTAAGCTAGTGAGAAACTCTATGACAGAAAATTTAAAAGGAAAAGTATTGACAGCTTGACAACCTGACGTAGGTGTCATAACATTGAAAAATATGATAATTATTTATTTTATTTTAGATATTTTATAAGAAAACGAATCGTTTTAGACCGATTCGCAGAATAGTAATGCACAAACCAACAAAACGTATAATAGATGCGATGCGATGTAAAATGTTTTGGCATGGAATAATATGAATACAGTGTGAGTAAGTAAGTATTATGAGACCTAAGTGTGAATTAGGTGAGAACACTTCAGCTCACTCAGTGAAATAGCTAAAATATGTGGTTTAGGATAGCGAAATACCACACCGTTGCATATTATAATAGGAGTTATGAAAACACGAGTGTGTGTATCACACGAGTGTTATAATACCTAATTATATGCCGTTACATACACTGTTTTATCTTCACTTATACAGTTGAAATACAACAAAAGTGGAAGCGGAAAAAATATGCGTTATGGCGGAAAATTTAGATTCTCATTGCGCATGACTGCGCAGCCCGCACATACATAGAAAATGGCACTATTTTTCTCCAGAGCCCATACGCTGCATTAAATTAAAAAGTAAAAGTGTGCTATAAAAACTAAAAAGTTATTTTATAATGCCAACTGCATTATTATTATTTAAAATCGAAGGAAAATGTTGCGATGTAATGGTATTTTTTTTAAATTTTACTTATCTATGAAAAAAAAAGTACTTGTTTATACAATATTTTTTAAATTCATATTTGCAACATTACGTTTTGAGTGTAGATAAAAATACGTTATATAAATAAACTTGATGCTTACGAATGATACTCGTTGTTATAATGTATGGGTAACATTGTAATTTTATTTATTAGGATTATGAATTTGATTTTTCGTAGAAGTTCATACAAAGTTATCGCGGCATGTAAAATGAGAAACGTTATCGGACTTCTTAGATTGACACGATTATAATTTATTTTATTGTTGACGTCAAAGCCCAAAAAAACTAATAAAATAATAACGTTTTGGCCTGCTTGATTTCCTAAAATAGGGTTTTTATGCCCAATAACAAACCCAATCTCTTTCAATAACAGAATTCAGGTTGATATTTCGTTTTGAAATGTTTTTATTTTTGTGGAATGGAAAGTTTTAATATGGCAGGTTTGCAGGGCTGCCACGGTATTGCAATTTAATAGCCTGTACATTAATCATAAATTATCTTTATATATTTAAGGGTGCTTGCAAACTAAATGTGCAAAATAAATGGAAAAAAGGTTAAATATAAAAAAAAAGTTTATTTAATCCTGTGTTTTGAGAAATTCTGATGTTTGTTTTGTTTTCGTAACAGGTCATAACCGAAAATATGTAAACAAAGAGGTTAAATACCAGGTAAAATATGTACAAAGGTAAACGAAACTTATGAATAAGAAGAATTCCATAGAGAGATTCATCAAACTAAAAGTTACTGCAGTGTATGTCATGTGCATATTTATTTAAAGAACACAGATTTCAGAGAAATTTTATGAAAAATTAATTCAGATCTTTGTTGTTGTTGCTATATTGGTTTTCCATGAATTTTTTAATATTCTTTTTTAAATAACCTACTTGGTATTTCCTACTGTTAATTATAAACATGTAAAACATATATAAGTAGTTATTGTTGTTTTTATTGTATTCAGATTTTGTGATCAACAACCGATATAAAACTTTTCCATGCATTCCAAACAAGATCGAAATGCAGAATTTTCCGTATCCGCTTAAACTTATTTCGGGTTTTATATTGACGTCAACATCCAGTTGCGGATCGGCATTTAAATTTATTTAATCTTTTTTATAAAAACAGCCTTAACTCTTAACTGTAGTGGTTAAAAATAATGACGGTATAAATATAGTGGTGGATTTTTTAAATATTGTTAAAAATAAAAGATTGTCATATAATAAACTTTTTTACAAGCTTTTATTTAACTTGCAATGTATGTATGTAAGTGTGTTCGGGTCAAATCTTGCAACTGAATATTAAAACAGGTATCCTCTACCGATTATGACGAAATTTTCATTCATGTTTAGTTTGAATGACAATGCATGGGTAGCTAAGTAACGTCATTCTAAATCCAAGATGGCGGACTAGTTATTTTTTGTGCACTGCCATGATATGGGTATCAAATGAAAGGGCTTGCTGCGAAGAATACGAAAAAAGCTTGATTTAAAAAGATTTTCTAATGAATAATTTAATTTTATTGATCTGATTAACGACATTGAAGGAGAGGATGTAGAGATAGCTCTAAGGAAAGATTTTTTCCCGCTGACTGGAACCTAAGCGACGAAATTAGTATAATATCATATCATCGTTGCTTAATAAATATTCTGCATTAAAGTAACGAGCACGACCTATAGTAACTGCTGGGAACTTAGTACTTTCTATATCCTATCTAGGTTAGGCATTGTCTATGCATTCACTTTTGACATTATGAGATCTGTGTCAGATAGCAACGCAGATCAAAATTTCTTTTGTTATCTACCAATAAGATGCAGTCTCGCTGAGTTTCGCTCTGAAATATTTATAATGTGAGTTTCGAGTTGAGAAGTTGATGAAACAAGTTAGAAACTTCCTCCTGTTCCCGTCTGTTCAGGAATTGTGAGTTTTGTAACTTAAAGTGTTGTACTGAAGTGAGCCTTTCAATTTATATAGATACGTTTCGAATTCCGGGCTCATTTAAATTTTCAGACTCGGTTTTAACTACCATTTTTCTTCATACAATTTTAGGCTTGCATTTTTTCCAATGGATCACAATTTGATTGGTCAGACTTGACATGAATTTATTGAGGTGCCATTGTAAATGTGGACATTCCAAGTTACTGCTCCAGAACAAAGAACGCCCATGGGATGTGGTCACCATACTTCGTTGTCGCAGCAAGAAGATTTATACTCATAAACCTTCGATCCCTTATCAACACTGAAACTTTATAAAAGGGTCGAAAATTCGAAGTGTTTCTTCTCTTCTCCTAAATCGTCCCATGCACGATTTGAACCATAATCCAGTTTTAAAATTTCAAATAGTTAACAAAAATATTTAGCATCTTTGCCCTAAAGTGCGTAAAGTTTTACGAGTAATTTCAAGGTAACGCTTGAAAGGCAGCAGAAATGAATGCAGAAGCAAAAAAACTGGAGCTTCACCATGACGTTCAAACTAGAAGGGGACAGTGCTTAAAGCTAGTAAAACATTTTTAATTCATTTTTTTATTTGACTCTTGCTTGACGACTGTCTAAACTGATGGTAAGCGATGATTTAGTCGGTGGTGAAGCACGCTTGCCTAGAAGTAACCTATTCACTGTTGACTTATTTTGTGTAGCTGCTCAATTTTGTCCTTTTAAGCCAAAGGTTGACTTGTAGAGAAAGCCTTGTGGATAGAGATGCAATTACACGGGTTTAAAACCCGGCTGCTGGGTTTAAATCCATCTTTGGCCACCTCTACTTGTGGGTTATTAAATCCGCCTAAGTACCGCTACTGTGCATGATGTATAAATAAATACGTTACCTCTTTTTAGCTTTATTTTCAGGAATATTTCCAAAGGAGTAAAACAGAATCTGAATTTATGTTCGTTCAATAGAGCGGGAGGTAGTTTTGTTATTGATGGATGGGCACGTGTTCATAGTTCAATTAACTTAACCTGTTCTCAACCGATTGATTGGTGATCAGACCAATCTATGCCGTGGTTATTCTGATTTTATATGTTTACTGTTATTAGGAAAACGTGACCGAAATGTATATTTATTAAAGACCGGTTTCTGAAAAGAGTATTTGGAGTTAAGAACTTGACAAAACCTACTGTTATGCAAAAGATAGGTTTTCAGACAAAAGTAAAAAAAATAATATCATTAACCACAACCAAACTTGTACCTATTTACAAATCATCTATCATAATCAAAACACTTCATGCAAAGTTATTTTGTTTTCTAAGGATTATAGTTTACGACGGTAGAATTCTTCTAGGTAATTCAAATTCTTGAATTAAAAATCGGGGGCAAAACTACTACGGGGGTAAAATGGGGTACTTTCAACACCAATTTTCATCAAAAATACATTTCAACTAAACATAAAACAGGCTTTTCCCAACCAAATAGGTCGGTCGGTCTGTTGTAAATAAATAACATATAAATAGTTATTGGGTGTTCATGAGCATTGGGAGAACTGCGACCCTTTTTCTATCTAATAGTGTAATAAAAGCGTACACGATAATGGTATCGATTTGGTTTGGCGACTTTCAAACTTTCGATTGTGTTCGGCTACTTCTGAATCAATATTTTAGCAGAACAATTTTTGTTCAGCGTTTGGTAAAACCAGATTTGTTTTCATATCACGTCTGTAAAAGTAATTGAAATATGTCTGTTGAAGTTGTATGAAATGATTTTATTAGTAGATAGGTACAGACAAGCGTTATTAAAAGTAAAACGTTATAGAACTGGAGCAGAACTTTCAGTATATAATATACTTTAGATTTTTGGACAAACCCCATGAATTTATATAAAAGAAGAATTACCACATTGAGGCAAAATACGAAGAATGTTTTGCCTCAATTTGGTAATTCTTCTTTATCATACCCTAAAATCCTATCCTACCCAAGTAGGGTAATATAATAAATGCCAATGTTCGGATGTATTTTTGTTACTGAAATGGCACATAGGATACTTTATCCCCGGGAATGTGTTCACTTGGGATAATTTTCGACATTCACACGGGCGAAGCCGCTGGCAGTTGCTAGATAATTATAAATACAAAAGTTGGGATATATATTTGTTATTTAATCTCCCCAGAACGGCTGAACGGATCTGGATGACATTTAGGCTTTTTATTAACCGACTTACCAAAAAGGAGGAGGTTCTATGTTCGACTTCTTGTATTTTTTTGTTTATGTTCACCGATATCTCCGTCAATTGTGGACCGATTTTGAAAATTCTTTTTTTGTTTGTTAGATTATGTTTCGAAATTGGTCCCATTTTAATTTGGTGAAGATCTGATGAAGAACTTCGGAGATATACAGCAGAACTCTTCAATAAATGACGGCAAATTTCTCGGGATTGCTGCAACCGCATGTCTGTTTATTGTTTATACCATTTCATAACATAACATCAAGCCAGTACGCTCTAAATGGGTACCTACGCAGATGTGTACAGTTCAACTTTATACACTCTCATTTCAACGTTTATGATCAAGTTCTATGGCATTCGGATGATCTATTCTGGCATTATAAGTACCTCACTAAAGGCAAGTTGCTTAATAGGTACAATTAAAAAGTGAAAAATAAAAAGTCTTTTTTACAAAAAAAATACTACCGACTTCCAACTAAAAACACTACAAAGTGAAAAATAACTTTCTTTTTCGAAGTCGGTGTCCATAACGAAAAAAAATTGGTACCTACCAAAGACACCGACATCGAAAAAGAAAGTTATTTTTCACTTTGTAGTGTTTTTAGTTGGAAGTCGGTAGTATTTTTTTTGTAAAAAAGATTTTTTCTCGGTATAATGTGCCCTTGGGATAATAAAACCCTTTTAATTCTCTATCAGTTGTCTTTTATCGAATTCGATTTGTGAACAAGCTTATCAAATAAACCTTCAGATTGTCTCGTCATCTTCTTCTGCATCAATATTGACGAATTCCGTCCTGTTGACGATCTCTTTGCAATGTCTGTCCAAAGCTCCAAACACATTGCAAAGAGGTCGTTTTTCGCTCTTGCTTTCCGAGGGCTATTCTACAGATATCGCCCGCTCAATTTTATAAAACCACGGCAAACTTGTTGCTTACATCAGCAAAACCGGTTTACGGCGTACTATGGTGTTACAGAATATTTAATGGAAAATATAATGGCCCTTGTTTACCAGCCGCATTATTCAGCAGTTTTGCTAGCTAAGGATATTTATAACTACCTACTACTTAATTAACGTATGTCGTACAATTGTGATTCAACAGGTGTGCTTATATTATATTATGTAGAATTCTTACTTAATAACATAAATGCGAATGTGAGTTTGTTTGTTACGCTTTCACGCCTTAACGGCTGCACGGATTTGGATGAAACTTGGCATATGGGTAGTCAATGACCTGGATTAGGACACACAAATAATATAATATTAGCAGATGCCTCATCCCATACAAAAAACCGTGCCAACATAACTAGCGTTTTACGTCTGATTAAACTGATTATTTTTGTACATCGATCGCGTTCGGTTCCGTTCCGCAGTAATAGGTAGATGGTGTTCGCAGCGACTTAAAAGTAAAATGGTTCGTGAATAGTTTTTCTTTAAATACAGTGACGATTTGTTTTATAGTAATATTTTGCACGTTTTTACATTTTCATTGTACCAAAATGGGTTGCAATACAAATTTAAATAATCGAGTGGAATGCCTCAGAAATTTAAAACCGCGCCATCTATTGGCATCAAATTTTAATTATCTGTTCAAATAATCTTTGAAATGTGAATTAAGAGCCCAATATTCCATATTTTTTGCTTAGGTGAGTTTATTAAACAAGAACATGATTTTTTTATGTAAAGTTTCAGAAAATGTTAATTTTACACTCGCTTCAATAACAAATGGTGCATATAGCGCCATCTAGTGATATTTATTTGAACCAAATTTTCTTTTTTAGCGCTGAGTGTCTGGGAACCCGTGGCTTGGGATAATAAATCCCTTTTCGCGCGGACAGATGCTAGTTATACTATAATTATGCCTTTACATTCTACTAGTAGTCGTAATGCCAATGCTATGACATTGATTTTAAATTATTTCCCACCCACAGTGTCCTTTGCCATTTATGTGACAAAGTTGCAAAGAACAAAACTGAAAATTTTACATTAGTTGATTCATCATGCTATGATGTCAGTTGCAGAAAAAGCGTAGATTTGGTTCAAAAAAACGACTAAGTAGTAGAATCATTTATTAAACAATCATCCTTTTAAACCCGTGGCTATACTCACTGGAAAAATACATCTTTCTTTTGAAAGTTTGGACATTACAACGATGCCCTTATAAAAAATTAACGCGGCCTGTTTCTTTACTTATAAACACGCAGTAAATAAATGGAACCTTACGGATTTTCCCACACTAATCTATATTAGGTATTGCAACTATTGACATAACAGTATGCCCTCTGAACTTTTCTGCTTGGCATATTTGGCTCTACGCCATTGAATTCTGGCCTCATAAGCTCCTTAGTTGACTACCATAATGCCAAAACAACAATATTTGTAGGTAGCTTTGTTGCCCAACTATAGAGATGGGTTTTTACTCAGTAATCTGGTTAAAACTCAAAAGGTCCAGGTCTGACCGTTTGGGGTAGACGTATTCTTGAATGGAGACCGTACACTGGTAAATGTGAAGTGGGAGGCTCAGGCTAGTTGGATCGACGATCTTTGCAGGGTAGCTGGTAGCAGCTAGATGAGAGTAATAAATGGCGTGCAATAAGACGGGCCTATGTCCAGCTGTGGACAGCTGAATGAATCGATGATAATGAAACTAGTTTGAATTGGAATCCGGTTGATAGTCCATCTCTATTTGTAGCCCGATCACATCAAACTAAAGGGCACTTGCCTTAACTGCGTCATCAGGATATACAAAGATCATTATTATAACATTGACTTTGCGCATACGCAATGAACGTGATGGAAATGAAATCGTCGCTCAACTCTGTCCTAGTGTCCACAAGAAATATATTACGTATGTAAGTACATAAGAGTCTGTGTAAATAAGGTTGGTTAGACTTCAAGTTTAGCGTAGTGATGAGCAAATATTTGGAAAGGTATCATAAGTGATGGTCTCGTGTTTCTTGCTTATCCTGTTCGGTTTGAAGCGGATACATTTAAAAGGATGTTGGTAAATAAAATAATGATGCATGTTTCATTCATAGATTTCATATATTGCAAAATGCTAATGGTTTTCTCTTACATCGATTCAAATCAAATGACTTATTTGTGAGAAAATACCTACATTGTTCGAAAGGAGACATCTTACATAGATCTAGGCGGATAAGCCTAAAAATCATCACTAAGGAAAGTCAATTCATTTATTTTCTGTGAAAGTACTCCTACTAAAAAGACCTTGTATATTTTTTTTATATAATGCACGTAGTGTTTTAGGGAACTTACCGAAAAACTGGACCAATCCAATTTAAAGCTGAAATCGATCTCAATATTGGGGTTGTATAATGTATGACCGTAACGAGAAGTTTCAAGACTTCCAGAACTTTCCAGATTGAAGCCAGAAAAACAATAACCTACTCGTCGGCTCGAACATTAAATTAGAAGCGTTCGATATGTACTAAATTACGATGTAGATGACCTGACCGTGTCAAATGCAAAGATATCATGTATGTTTTCCACGATTACGGCAAAGCACAGGTAGTGCTTTCAAGGAAATTTATTTCGGTCCCAGACTCCACTGTTATTCGTTTTGTGCCAAAAAACCTAGGGTTCAAATAAGGTCGTGTAGGTAGGTTTTTCTCCTCTTTTTAGAGACGTGTCCAATTATGTCAAATTGCTTGGACAAATCGAATAATTGTTTTGAAACGTGTGGGGCAAGAACACTGTAACAAAAAAAATACAAACATTAGTCAAGTTCGACTGTGAAACGAATAGAATTAGCACACTACCCTTCTCGGACAGTTGGCCAAAATCAGTATACATCATTAGAACTCGTATTTATAATATAATTACCCTTTGCATTAATTATGACTGGCAGTCAGAAAATAACGCATGAAGGAGTTAAGAAGTAATTTATATCTTTTTTTAATAAATAGTCTACAATTTTTGGTTGTTAAATTTATGTCCTTAAATTGTTTTAAAGACAATTATATCTTTAAATGTTCACATTCACACGTTTTTGTGTCGAACTGTTTTTTACCTACTAATAATAAATTCAAATCATAACATTTATAAGTTTGAGGAACAGATATGTCCACGTTATAAATTCTACTTCAGTTGTTAGATAGGGTGTTTATATATTGTATGTATATTTAATTGTTGATTTTATGACCAGTAACTGAATAAATGGTTACTTTTGCGCTACAAAATGAAGTACGAAATATTATAATATGAGATCAAATTACGAGTATCATCCTTGTTTGTGTGTACATAAGACGTTTACGTCATTCTTTAATTATAATGAAAGCTGTTTGCTTTGCATTTTATTTAATATATTCCTAATATCTAATAAAATCAGTCATTTATAGAATTGTACATGCCAAGAATTGGTCAATTATAGACGCTGCAGTCATTTCGCGAATTAGTCATGCCTAGACTAAACCGGTTCTTGCACTAGATGTTTTAAGCTCATTTGCTGCTCCTACGCGTTTTTGACAGCTGCTGAAAGTAATGAATTACAGAAGAGCCTCCAGTTTCACCAGTACCGGTTACTGGTGAAACTGGAGGCTTTTGGGAGTAGAGGCAGACTAAAGAAATTATGAGTGAACTATTAGTCAAGTACGGCAGAAGGACATGTTGTGCCGTTCCTACTTAGGTATATTGGGATAACGACATGATAGTATCTATGAGTACCATTTCCCTAAGCTACTAAATTTAGAAGTTGATGGTAGGTAGTTCACATTGTTACTGTAGTTAGTAAGGGGTGATCCAATATCGTGAGTTCGTGACATAAAAACGTATCGCTCCAATAAAAAATTTCGGGACCCGTGCTGCGTAGAGGCACTTTTATTAAAGGCAGAAACTATGCCATATGTCGTGGAGTTTTACACTATCTCCCCCATTTTTAGTTGAGTCCTAGATAGGGTTGTCACGAAAACCAAAAATATTAAAATCACTCTAGAATTGAAAAACTTGCGTCAGAGTAAACGCGGTCAGTAATAGCGCTTGTAACATTTATTTTTAAATACCTACTCTAAATTGAGAAAACCTAAAATACATTTGCTTCTCGTTTTCTGACTATCGTAGGCGATATTTTGGCACAGTTCTGATCTTGGATTCGAACTTTGTTGCTGTACGGCGGTCAATGCATCTGGCATTGACGCCAGTTTACGCATTATGAGAAACGTGAGCGCTCAACATGATCCCTATCTCGTATGCGCGAATTGTAAACCAGCACATGTTTGGCTTGTTATATTTTACACTTGACGAAGTTTCCACGGGTTTTATTCTGAGATTTAATGAGATGAGATCTACTATCTTACTATCAGCGTTTTTTCCAAAGGGCGTAAAAAAAGTGTCATCCTATCAGCGATAAGTATCGTCAACATCTCTAGACGTATAGAATTGACGTATACGCTACCGAACTTGTTCTGTGATTTCAAGTGATTTTAAAAAGTTTAGCAACTATCCGGCTTTTACCCTATTGCTGATTTAATGTCAATGCCTAGAGCGTGTCTGGGTGAAAACTAAGTCTTAACTAGAAAAAGATACTGATTTCAGGGTTCATGTTTAAGGCTAGTGCCATAAATATTCATTACTCGTAATACAGCTCACCACTTAATCTTTACTTTGAAATATCCTAAGTACACAACTTGGCCATAGTAACCTTTAACTTCGCTGTTGATTTACGACCTGGCTATTTAGCATCAAACCACAACGTTTGACAACCCTATACAAATATCGATTAAGGCCGTGTGCAGACCGAGTGCTGGTGTCACGGTCAATGTCGAACCCCGGCTGTGCCCGGCCAAGGCACAAGGGCGGACGAACATTATCCAGAATTATAATTACGTCATATTTACTTAATAGTTATTGTAAATATCACATCCTCACGTAAGCTCCAAGGCTAACGAGAAATAATAATGTTAGCGCTCCTATATGGACATTTATCCGTTTGTAGGACGTTCACAATTGCTTCTAATTTAACTAGCGTATACAATGTAACTATGGAAAAATTGGTATCTATCGATTCATAAACATTTTTCGAACTCAAATTATCTTAATGGATTTGCATTCTGGTAATTTGCAATGAATCAATAAAATCGATCTGGAACTGTCCATTACTAACTTTTTCACACACTTTAAATAGCTTTGCGATTCCTGGCATTCTTTATACTCCGTTGCAAAGCTATTTAATTTGGATTTCTACCATAGGTTCCACTTGTATGACTCTACTATTCAGCATGGATTTTTAATTTCTACGCCCTTGCATAGCTCCCGCACATTCATTATTGCTTTCATGTACGATAACGAAAAAAGTATTCCTAAAATGGTTTCGGGACACGCACTGAATTTTAAGTCGAATTTCAACTTCTGTTTGAATGTCACGCTGACGTAGGTAAAGTTATTTGACGAATTTCTATGTTTTATTTTACGTAATTGTTTATATCTCCATATAACTATTTAATTTTTCTCACAAAATTGTAATTCTTTACGCGATTAAAATCTAGGATTGCATAGCTTTGAACTTCGAACGGGTTGGTTTAAGAATGGCAATCTTCTAAATAAATATTATTATTTGACACATTGTCGTTTGTTTTATTATTATCTATTGTTTTCATAGTCTGACGTTACTGAACAACAAACATGAGAAAATTTTGTAATTACCTGTAATTAATTATAATTAATTAGTTTAGTAACAATGAAGATATAAAACTTTTCAAACAAAATAAAATCAAATACTTTGCCTAATAATATTTCAGGAAGCGAGTTCCTTCATAGTAATATTCAGCCAAAACCGGTATTTTTCCAATAGCAACTGGAACTCCTTCAATTTGGTTGACGTTTGATATTGATTGATGGATTCCAACCTATTTCAAATGTCCAATCTGATGGATGCTATTCATTCTATAAACTTTGTTGTATTGTAGAAGGTTTTTGGTATTTTCGTGTTTGTTTTGTAACAGTGAAAATAAAAGATTTGCCAGACGAAATCTGGATAAACAAATTGAAATGTCTTAAATATTACTTACAGCTGGATACGTAGGTATAATTGCCAGTGAGTTCCAAACTACGAGTAAGGTTACGCAACTTCTAAGAATCTAGTTTTTAGGAACATTGAATAATCTTGAAAGAGATTAGACGGTTTCATCTGAGATTACTCGACCAAATCTTTTGACTTGAAAGGTAAACTGCCCACACTTGGCTTGAGTGGTGGATTATGGCCCACTCCCTCTCAAAGAGGCCTTTGTGGCCTCTGTCCTAGTAAAGGGAACTTTGTACACTGATTATTCAAGATTAAAAAAATACTTAGATGCACGTGTAAACATAGAAAATCAATTTCCTAATGAGTTAAACCAAACCATTATCTTTATTTTGGGCGCCATTTGCAACTCGCATCTGTTTTATATCCTAGTTTAGTCGGTAGAGGTAACGTGAGCATTCCACGTGTCACTGCTTCGTTTCCCAGGTACATATCAAATTGTATAATTATCATGTGTTGATTTACCGCATATTAAATTACCTGTTTCCTTGTTCATGGAAATTGTACCTAAGTCCGTTGAGACTGTTGACGTTTTATCTTTTGCCTTGAGTTGCATGATGGTCGCATATCGATCAATATAATGCATGAAAAGCGACGATATAAAATTCTAAATTCCATAGCTAAGCCTTGTCTGGAATTTCAGCTTTAAGACTGAACACATTCCAACCTTAAATACAATCCTCAAGAACACTGAAAATTGAACGATCTTGAAAGGATACTGTCGACTTGATAAGTTGATAATAGGTACCTTCGTGATTCTCCCTTATCACGAACAAATCTTCCCACAGGGAGTCACACAACCCTTCTCGGATCTTAATTTCTCCGCGGACTAGACAATGTTTTCTTTCATTTTATTGCCAGATGTTCATTTTAGATAAGTCTACCTCATTGATAAAGAGAAGCGATATTAACTTTATCTTTACGCCTTCCTTTTTCTTCTGCTTGTGCCTTAAGGCTTTGTTAATGTGATTGGTTGTTTATGCTTCTTTAGGCAATGTTAATACCTATGGTTAATACTCTACAGATTTCACGCCACTCTTTGGTGCCAGATTGGCAAGAGGTCCTCCACTTTGAATACGTAACTTGTCAAACATGACATTGACTTAAATTTAACTAATGTCTAAAAACTTAAGCGCTTTGACAAGTTCGGGACTTGACGTTTCCGTGCTGCCACCTAGTGCACGACTTTTCAGAAAACTGTCCTTGATAAATATAGACTCTTATTTTTCTTTTGCTATTCTTTATTTGGTGTTACGCTTAAGCATGTAGCAATAATTTATTCAGTGCTTGCCTAAAGTTAGTCTTATCTCTTCTCTATCCTGGATAACCCTTGAGGGAAATATCCACCTAACTGTTCTTATATAAACTAAAACATCCTAGTGTAGACCTGCTAGGGGTAATTTAGCAACTTGCGTAATTATACTTAATTAAACCATTTACACACGTACATGGCTGTGTATAATCATATCTAAGCCTTAGTTAATGTTTATCTCCGGAGACCTGTGCTCTCATAATTGTGTGTTTTAATATTCTTGGTATGTTATTATTGCTGGCTGTCATTAATTGTGGTGTCTTAGAAAAAAAAGTGGAGCAAAATTTTGATTGGTGTTTGCGATTGCCGTCATCATTTCCTGGGTTGTTATTGGTCGAGTTGAATGGTATGATGTGTATAGTGACCAATCAGCTGTTTTCGTTTTTGCCGGCATTGTTATTGAAATCGTATAGTAGTAATGGTAATAATTTTTTTGTATGGTGCACCTCTTTATAACCCTTCGGGGTTCAAAATTGCAAATTAATACACAATAATAGTATTATTAATTCGTACACTTTTCCTTTCATGAGTACCTAATGTGTGGTACATAAAAACAAATAGTAATTTATTTTTCTGATCTCTTTCAGGCTACGCAAGTATTTCTGGCCTAAACATTATCTTATTGTACCATAAATAAAAATAATGATAATAGAATCGCGAAACAAAAACGTGTTTACTCTAAAAGCTGCCCACGTTCTGCATTATAGGTATCTATTTGGAACATCACTCACAATAATTCGACATCATTGGTAACAGAACTTTAGCGTTTGCTAAAAATATTTCTAAGCTCTTAAAATTCTTACGGCGCGCAAAATATTACTCTGAGATCTAAAGACGGGCGGATCAAAAGAAATTGCGTGGCTTAATCCAATCAGGGAGTAGCGAAGAGTGTTCATAATCTTATAAGACGGTGTCTAAGCGCCTTTTCAGGGTTCTTTAACTGAGGTGCAAAGGAAAACGGAATAATAAAGCCTGGTGTCTGAATCCCTGAACAAGTCTGTTAATCTACTGCCAAATTACATGACGGCTGTTCTGATCGTTTGGGCAAAATGAAATAGCTAATCAAATTACTTGGCATGAGATTTGATATCTTACGAATTTGAACATGCTTACTGAAACCAGGGATCAATAAGCCTGCGATAGATGTCTGTCCAAGTGTCACTAAAATTACTATATCTGTCTTCCTCAATAATACTTTTTATAGATTGTTTTTGTGCTCTGACCATACAAAATGAGGTAGGTACGGATCCCACTACAAAAACAAGACTCAAACTACCTATATCTTTATTTTTCGCTTTACGTCTCTCTATAAATAAATCTCAAGAATCGATTCGCTCAAAATCAAATCAAAGCGAACCGATCTTGTCTCGATTACGTAAAGACAAGCTTCCTCTCAGGCCTTCCTCACCTAGTTATTAAATACAGGTTGAGAACTGTGTCAAAACACGATGCAAACAACATTTTGTCGGAAAAATTACATCATAGACTCCATCGCTATGGAAATAGAAAGTGGTGAGCCTTACGTCAGTTAGAAAATTATGCGCTTGCGTCGAATGCCATGACTACGCGTAGAATACCAGTTTGATTAACCTAGTGGTCCTATTTCGTGGTCGTTTCGGTATTCTTTTATTTATGGTTATGTTGAAGTTTATGGGATGATCGTGATTTTGAAATGTAATAAGTACTGCTTAGAGTCTAGAGAGTAGCTCTATCATGGAACATGCGAATTTCTCAATCGTACGCCTTGCTATTGACTAAGTGGCAATTAGTGTTACCGAAATACCTAAAAAGCCGAATTTGGTATTCGGCCGGGCTTCTGCAAAAAAGTAATTGGGTGCCCTAATGATATTTCGCAGCCTTGAATTCGACTGGTCCAATATCGCCCGACAAAAGGACCGGCTGGACTTGTAAATAAATTGGCGGACAAAATTGTAGTCCAAATACTAGACAGATTATTTTGACAATGCTTAGTGGTCCTACATCCAACTGTGGATATCTTTCGGCTACTTCTTTTCAAAGTCGATGGAACACTCTTTACACATATTGTGCCCAGTAGGCGTCCACAATTGTGGAGTCAGTCGCGTTCATTAGGCTGAAACATTATAATGATGGCGTTTTCTTCCTCGTAAAAGAAAAGGGAGTTACGATCTTAACTTCGAACATTGACAGCGAAGTACTCACAATTCACATTATGTAACACTACCTACGCATGTAATATGTACTTACTAATTTACAAACTTTGTATAATGAGGCTGGTTAATATGTACCCTTTAGTTACGTAACAAATAAATGGAATTCAATTTGAAAGCAATTAACTACTTTACAATTAATTTATAAGTACAATAGAATTGTTGTTGTCATATAACTCATTCATGGCATTGTAGGTCTTCTTGTTGTTGTTATTATAATAGGTATTTGTATAATCCTTTGAATAATCATTTTGTTTTGTTATAAATCTTGGAATAAGTTACAGTGTAATTAGTATCATGAATAAACATTTAAACTTTCTTGAGCAGTAATTATGCCGATCTCTCTCTCTCTCCTCTTGTACCCAACGCTGTAGGTCTTCTCTGTTACACGCTACTACCTTCTCCTTCTTACTTCTTCTTCTTGGGCCTCCTGCGTCAAACTCTCGTCTGTTACTTTGACCAGGTCATCGATCTACCTGATTCGCAGCCTACGTGCGTTTCTATGACCAGTTTTGGATCTCCAAACATTTCTTAGCCCGTTTACTTATTATGACTACTACGATCTAAATTCAAGTGTTGTTTAAAAATTGCCTAGGTCTCGTCCAGGACAGGCAATGCCGAAAAAACCTATAACAGTAAATAATGGACATTGCTCATTCATCACCATCAGCATTTTTAATGTTCCCTCTGCTGGGACACAAGTAACACAGGCCTGTGCCGTAAGGCCACCACGCGGGCCCAGTACGGGTTGGTAATCGCTAACTAACGGTTCAGTCATCGCTACTCACAAATATAACACGGTCATGGGAGGTCAAATTCTAAGCCATAAAGTTATCAAGTTCTTGATAGAATCCATGTTATTCTTGCCTATAAAATTGGTGCTGAAGCAGTAAACGAAATCTGCGGCGATCCACATTTTTACGACGACATCATAAACACACATCCTGTTTTCTAATGTCATTAAAAACTGATTCATTAACACATTCGTTACGTCAAGGTTAAATGCGAAAATGGACCGAAGTAGAAGACAAAATATTCTAAATCAAATACAGGACAAAATAATTATTTTAATATTTTCCTGTGGTTGTGATTAAAAAGACCCGTAAATAGTTTCAAGTTGATGTCATATTTAGTTCATTCTATGTGAATATCTTTTATGTATTTTGTCTTCATCTATCCTTTTAGTTTTTAGGGTTCCGTACACAAAGGGTAAAAACGGGACCTTATTAGTAAGACTTCTCTGTCTGTCTGTATGTCTGACACTAGGCTGTATCTCATGAACCGTGATAGCTAGACAGTTGCAATTTTGACAGATGATGTATTTCTGTTGCCGCTACAACAACAAATACTAAAAACAGAATAAAATAAATCTTTAAGTTGGTCTCCTATACAAACAAACGTGATAATTTGCCTTTTTTTTTGCGATAATGGCACGGAACCCTTCGTGCTCGAGTCCGACTCGCACTTGGCCGGTTTTTTTCGTTTTCGAGTCTTCTCTTCGTGTTACCATGTCCCGTAAACGTCTCTTAAGTTGTCACGACGACATTTCCTATTCCAATATAAACAAACAAGCCATCAATCTGCCTAGCCTTTTTACCAACTATTTTGAGTTCGACTTCCAATCAGCAGTCTTACTAGTTGAACCAGTATTTTTCATCCAACATCCATTTCAGCAGCCCAATAACTGGGTTCAACACGATTGCTCTTCGAAAAATATTATATTTAATTGATAATCTTTATTTTATTAATTCATCAACTGGAAAGCTGAGTCATAATACCACCTGTCTATAATCCGTATCGAGTGTCAGTTCGAACTCCTTTCTATTATGATGTCATTCTCTTTATGTAAACAGTATCCAATGCCTCAATTAACAACGGAACATTGACGATATATTGATGTTATGTTGAATTGTCTGTTTTTACGTTTCGGTTAATTTTTCTTCAACTACACACATTATAAGTGTCTAGGGATCGAGTACATTTTAACCTATAAAAATTATCCAATTAACATTTACCAAATCTAGTTTTCCATATTGTATGTTTAAGTTAACAACTTATTGCTACATTTTGTAAAATTTAAGAATAATTGCATTTTTTTGCAAATTGTCGGCAATTAACCTAAGTTAATATCGTCAATTAAATGGCAAAAAATCCAAACAGGAGGATTTGTATTTTTTCTATTGTAAAGGTGAAAAAAAAATATAATCCGTGTTTGCACCATTGACACGAATCACATAATCACAGCGATATGGCTTGCTTAAAATCTGTTCATCAAGATCACTTTGAGGAATGGCCGCTCATGTTATTTCTAATAAGTCAAGAAGTTGTTGTGGGGTATGCACGGCATCCATTCTCTTCTTTGGAGCATATCCCATGCATGCTCAATTGGTTTGAAGTCTGGCGATTGAGCAGGCCACGGCAGTATCCGTTTTACTGTAAACACAACAGAAAGACTTCATATGGACTAGACCTGTATTTGTGATGCGAACAAGCTTCGCCATTACCAAGATAAATGATGACTGCTAATTTCAGCACATTCTCACACAACTGACACAAATTAGCGTCCTACACAATAAACAGACAAGACAACTCCATTCCCATTGCTCGCGTGTCGAATTCTATTCTATGCGCACGCGATGTTTTGTTATCATCCATGTAAAAACATTTGCTATTTATACGCAACATTACACCTTTAATTTACGTGTTCATGTACGTACATCAATCATAGTTGTTCACCAGTTATCGGTACTTGACTGATTTGTCACAGTTTTTCATTCATGTTCTAATTCTTGGCCACGCTTAGTAAGAAATTTATCGGGTTTTTAAAGACTTAAAACTTAAGTTCTCTTTTGTCTGTGGGATGGTGGGCGTTACCAATGAGTTAGCAGTTTTTAGTTCGTCTGGTTCGTGGTTCCTTTTTGTATAAATTGGTCTATACTTGTATAGATCAATGTGAGACCTCCCACAGTTCAAATTCTCCGCCTATTTAAAAAAGTTTAAACGCCAGATCCTGAGATTAATAGCTTTTGGCATTTCAAACTTTTAAGCATTGTTCTCCTCGTCGTTGCTTCAATAAACGACGTTGTTCAAATTGAATTATAAAATGTTTGTAACTATAAACTACTAAACTAACAGAATATTCTCTCTAATTTCCAGTTTCATCGAACAAGACAAAGTGTCCGGCTTTTGGACATGGATGTTCGTGTTATCGAAGCTGCCGGAGCTAGGCGACACCGTGTTCATAGTCCTGCGGAAGAAGCCCCTCATCTTCCTGCACTGGTACCACCATATCACCGTCCTACTGTACACCTGGTACTCCTTTACGGAGTACACGTCGTCGGCGCGTTGGTTCGTCGTCATGAATTATTGTGTCCATAGGTAAGAATCCACCGTTTATATTAACTTTATTAAAACACAGCGTTGGAAGGCCTTTGACAATGTGGACAGCTGACCTAGTGAAGGCCGCAGGAATCCTCCGCAAGAAGCACAGGACGTGTCGATATGACAACGCTTGGGGGAAACCTGAGTCTAGCAGTGGACGTCTTATGGCTGGAATGCTGATATTCGTCAGTTGGAAAATCAGTTCATGCACCAACATTTATGGTAAACTTTTCTCTTTAGTCAATTACTTTGATCTTGTAGTATAGCCAATACATTTAATGTGTTCCACAAACTGTCAATATATACTAGTGGATGATTAATTTCTTTGATGGATTATTTGTTTACCCAATTGAGTAATGAACGTGAGGGCGTGTCCGAACAACGAGGTTCATTGTATAGATTAGTATGACTGCATAGGTACAGCCGTACATGGTATGGATGGCTTTGTACTCAAATTATGTCATGAAGCCATTTAAATTGATTGGATGTTCGATTGAAAGATAAAATACGATCGGGGCTGGTTCTTTTTAAAAGCTGTTTTAATGGATCCATACATGCTAGATACAATCAAAATGCACTGAAATAAATCTAACAATTCATAAGTAAAATAGTACTAATAGTAGTAGTGTTACAAAAAGAATATTCAAAATAGCAACAAAAGCTAAGCTCAGAATAATATTTTTAAACACGCTACAAAAACTAGTTAACATTCTCTTCCCCGGGCTACATATGAAAGCAATCCGCTTGTAACTGTAAGTTTGACATATCAGAATGCAAATCTTAAAACAAAACAATGCCAGTACCCAACTAGCAATCCAGAAAAAATCAGACAGTATCAGCCGCCATTTGTAATTTAGGATCCTCCCACGACATCGGTATTAAACGAAGAGATATAGGATGTCCCGTTGGATTCTATAGTGTCGATAGAATCTAAATTGAACGGATTATTGTTAGAGGAAGTCGATTCATTGGTCTAATGGCAGGCTTAGGACCTTGAGACGCTGGGCCCGATTCGCAGGTCGGCTAAATGTGTCCTTTGGGGTTTTGCACGTGCAAAAAGTTTTGGATAGTTTAGGCTCAGAATGCAAATTGATGAATGACGAAGCCCGAATATAGAAGCATTGGTTGTATACTTGACAAAAATGCCAAGTTGGCCAAGAGGTTTTATGACATGAGGCTATTTAGTCGCCTGTTGAATGCAAAAGATCTGCATCAGTATTAAAAGTTGTACCAACTAAACGGATTAGATATTGTAGGTGCTTTATATTGCTTGCAATGAGCTATCGTGATGTCAATTTAGATAGATCTAGTTTAACAATAGCCTAGAAGGATGATGATTACTGATGATGGCCAATGGGCACATGAAATGGAATATTTTGTCTAGCTTGGTTAACGAAGTGATGAAAGGACTAACTGCCGTACTCAGAGCCGTTAACGGTTACTTAAGGCGATCCTTAGTATTGATTTTTAGTACAAAATCTATACTAAGGAGTGGTTTAAGTAACCGTTAAATGTTTCTGAGTGTGGCAGTATTATGTGTGGTGATGAAATTTTCGAACTATGAAAATACGTCAAATTTCACACGTCTATCTAATCTTTCGGGTATTTCCGTCCCGAAGGTTGCCGCTAATTTCAGTAAACAACAATAAGAGAACCGAATGGTAGGCCTTTTCAGTGGGTCCATTCATCTATCCCTCAAGACGAACACAAAAGTATTAGTTGCGCCGGTTAAATGAACCGTGAATGATTGATGACAGGATTTGGTAGCAACAACACCTGGATTAAAAAGAAATGTTTGCAATAAATCAGTCGCTGATAATGATAAGAGAATGTAAGTCAGAGGTGTGGCTGGGATCAAAGAATTGATATCAAAATTCAAAATAAAAAATTACGTAAGACTTTTGATAGAATTAGGCATGTGTGAAAATGATAGTGATATGCCATATGGCTAGAAACGAGCTGATAATTGTAATGACGGCAAATAGAGCGTATGGAAGAACAAGTAAAATAAAAAAGATCAAAACGCCCGACACATTTTTATTTCATGCTAAATGATTTTTGTATGGAGAGCAGTGGTGGCCCAGTGGTAGCGGCCGCGCCTTACAAGTTGTAAGTCGTGAGTTCAAACCCAGGCAGGCGCTTTACTTTGTATAAATTATTTCATCACCACTGCTCTCAAAACGGTGAAGGAAAATATCGTGACGAAACCGGCATGTCCTAGAACCAAAAATTCGAAGACACGTGACCACTGGTCCATCAAACCGCACTGGGCCGCGTGATGGATTACGGCCCATTACCTCTCACAGATAGGATGCCTGTGTCCCAGCAGTGGGAACATTAAAAAAAGGCTGATGAAGATATGATTTATCTAGTAATAGACACGCTTCGATCGATAATCTATTGAACACTTAATTATGACACGATATCTTGCGAAAACGCCCCGATTTAAACAGCAAAACGCACATAAGTATTGACCGGCTGAACCAAACATAGCTAAGAACACTCGATAAAGCCACCTTATAAACAAACAAAATAAAAATCTGTTCATCCGTTTAGGAGCTATAATGCCACAGACAGATACACATATACAGGAACACAGGTATACACGTCAAACTTATAACACCCCTCTTTTTCCGTCGGGGGTTAAAACGACAAGCTGCGCCATCCTAAAATAAATAAGGACAAGGGGAGGACAATAATAATGCTTTCGATAGAATTTAGCGGGTTATAGGAGAGTTGGATTTGATCCATCCATAGTCCAATTTATAAATGCGAAATACTGTCGGTATGTCTATCTGTCTGTTTGTGCGTTCCCTTGGGATAATTAATTTCCGAATTTTAAGCGGGCAGAAACTAGTGAACATATATTTCAAGAAAAACATACCTAGTTGCTGTCAAATCATCCAAACAGAAATAAAATACGTTTATTTAGCAAATAACTTAGAGGCACATAACAAGTTCTCTGGACAAAAGAAACAAAAATAAAACAAAAAACTGCTTCAAACAAAGTAAAATAATGTCTCATTTCGCAGTTCCCAAGTAAATGTTTCGTTTGAAGCGCGTTTCACAGCAGGCGTGGTATTTGATCCCAACAAATTGCTCTATTCATAGCTCGGCCTGCAATTGTAGACTTCGTACTGATAGTGAAGTCGCTTCCTAAGCATTACTAACGACTATCATTTACGTAGATGTGGTATATTTATCAGCACAGTGCACAGTCTGTTTATCTACAGAAAAAGAATAAACGATTATAGTGAAGATTAATTTTAGATAGGACTATGAATTTGATTAATTTTGAAGTATCTATTAAATGTATTTTATGCAAACGAATATGAATAATGAAAACAATTTAATTAAATGAGTAATAACAATAAATTGCATGGCATTGATTTATTTTGATATAAGTTATAGTTTTAACTTTTGATGTCCTTTAAACCTTTTCAAAATTTATAATAAACTAGCTGACCCCCGGGGCTTCGCTCCCGTCAATTGGCTACTTACCTACCTACACTACCTACCCTACCTACCCTACTTACCCTACCCTACCCTACCTACCCTACCCTACCCTACCCTACCCTACCTACCCTACCCTACCCTACCCTACCCTACCCTACCTACCCTACCTACCCTACCCTACCCTACCTACCCTACCCTACCCTACCCTACCTACATACCTACCCTAACTACATACCTACCCTACCTATCTACAATTCTTTTTTTTTTTTTTAATTTTTCTTTCATAAGAACCTTCTCCTAACAATAACAAACACAACAAAAAAAGAATTAGCGAAATCGGTCCAGCAGTTCACGCGTGATGCCGTGACAACGGAAAACGGGTTTCATTTTTATATATATAGATTTTGTGTAAAGAATCAAGTTAATGAATATAAGAATAAATGAATAAAGATTCAGACATCGTAATAGACTATATTATAAAAAATATTATCAATTTTGAGAACTAGACAATGTAATAAAAACGGTAAAGACGTAATGCAATTTATTTTAATGTTTATTGTTAAAAGTTATATGCGCAAAACGACTCTGTTTACTTTTACATCTTTTTAACCGACTGCCGAAAGAGGGTAATGTGTTTATCAGTCTATGTATGTGTGTTTGTTCCTATGTGGCTGTTATATATATATGAATTAAAACATATTATTTCTTGATAGCAGTATTAGGTATATTGAATGACATATATCCAGTCAACAGCTGTAACCAAGCAATAAATACGTATTGCTGTTGTCTATGACAGTGGCGTTCTAGAGACCAAACGCTTGGCCGATTTTGATGATTCTTACGTCAATCGATTCGTCTTAACCTTGGGAGTGTCACTCGCTACATTAAAATTAGAAAATAGAAAATCGGTGGATTTTGGGCGCCATATTGTGGGAGCCCCTCGTAACCATCGTGTCATCCATGGTGTCCAAAATATATAATACTTATATGTTTAAATGAACCTAACGCGAATAAAAAAAAATGTTAACCAAATAGTTATAAATAAAAAAGTTAAAAAAAGGTCTAAAAACCCGACTGCACTAAAAAGACGTAAACCAGAAGAAAATCATGCTTTGTAGTCGGAGGATACATCTGGTTTTGGTCAGCCAGCTCGCGAATATGTATCCTCCGACTGCACTGCATGATTTTCTTCTTGTTTACGTATTTTTAGTTCGCTTCTTAAGCAGTCTGGTTTTTGATTTTTCGAATTAACTTTTTTAGGTAGTGTTATTATAACTACTACCGAATAAGATTATCTTGAACTAGCTGTTGCCCGCGGCTTCGCTCCCGTGGACCAACCCACAGGACCCGTTTTCGGGATTAAAAAATAGCCTATGTCACACAAACAAACAAAAAAATCTTTCCTCTTTATAATATTATTTATATATATATAAATGAAACAACAATTAAACCATTTAAGTCAAGAAGTTGCAGTAAAACTTTTATAAACCAGTTTATAAATAAATATATATACCTAATTGCTTCCACGTTAAATACTTTTCACGCAGACTAGCAATTATTGGAGCAAAAGATTTACTACTACATTTTTTAATTATTATAATTTGTAAATAATCTGTGACATTAACATTAAATCTTACCGAAATAAAGGAAAATCAAAAATCTTATCTCAAGATATCCATAAAAATAATCCATCCTATACAACAAGTTTTAAAGATTCCTTTTTTCTTGTTTGCAGTGTAATGTACTCATACTATGCGCTAGTGAGCATGGGCAAGTACCCACCCAAGATGCTGGCGATGACCATCACAGTCCTCCAGCTCTCGCAGATGATCGTCGGCTGCGCCATCAACATCTGGGCACACAACTACATGGCTACCTCCACGCCCACCAGCTGTCACATCAGCCAAATCAACATCAAACTCTCCATGGCCATGTACTTCTCCTACTTCGTCCTATTCGCACAGTTCTTCTACAAAGCCTACCTCTCCCCCAAAACTGGCAAGAAGGCCAAGACAGAACCCGAACCCATCCCCGACATCCCCAAGAAAGTGAACTACAATGGTTACCCGCGACAAAGGAATGGCGTCGTCGCGCACTAGTCGCGTCACAATGTGATATGTGCTAGATATATTGTACAGGTTATGGCTGTTATTTATTTCGTCACGATTGGGCTCGACTGCCGGTTCTGTAGTCTCCATTCAGTTACAGAATGGGGACTGACCGTTGCCAATATCAACCAGTGTTTTACTAACCTTACAATTTTTCTCACTCAACTTTTTATCCTACGAATTTATGAGCATAATATGATGTTTGTTGTGTATCGGCGGTGGAGCCCCGCCGTGGCCAGTGGCGCAGAGACGTCGCCTCGCGTTACATTCCACGCTAGATCGACTGTTTGCTTGCAGCGGCCGGTGCATGGCTCTTGTTAACACTGACGAACTCACGACTGTCCGAATCAAACTAACTTTTTGCCGTGGCTCCCGTGGGTCACGCCACAGGATCTGTTAAATTTTTCGTAATAAAAAGTAGTCTATGTCATCGGATCGGTACTTCTGACCATTACAAACAAACGTACAAGTTTACAATGTTAGTTAAAAACTACATTTTACAGTTTTATTTGAGAAAGTTAAGGCAACTTTCAAATCGAACTGCAGATTTATCTTCTCGTTTCATATGGGATCATACGTGGGTATCGCGCTTGAACAAAATCTTGTTAATGGATATGATTCTTGGTCTACTTGACAGGTCATATCTAAGCTATTTGCCATGAACTGGCTATGTACAAATAGATATAAATACTCTTTTCAAAAACACTTTTCATTCTTTTTAATTTATTAATTGGCAATTTTCAGTTCAAAAATGCAATTTTACATTAGTTTGGTGTGATTCAGACATTCGGGCAAGTTCGTCAGTGGTCCATTGATAACGGCGACGCTCTCATGGTGTCAAATACATGCTTTTATATAGGATCTGTGTACCGATGGTTTAGGATACGTGCTATTGAGGTTAAAGGCTGCATCGAATTGACAGAATGTCCATATTTATACAGTAAGACTCCATTTTTGGGTCGTGTACTTTACAAGAGAATTATTGATGTCTCAATGTTGTAAATAAAGTAATATAATGACACACATCTTGCCATTTTTATGTTGTATTTTTATTTCAGAAAAATTTTAAAACCGATCGTTACTTGAATTTTTATAACCTTTGTAAAAGTTAATTTAATTTTTTGACTAGAAACTTTTTGTTACAATAAACATGAAACAATTTCGATGCAGTTTGGTCGTGACTATGTTTAAATGCGGTTTGCAAAATATATTTTTAGTAAATACTAGTTAATAATGATGAAAAGGAAATGAGCCATTACGTAAATATAAATTGTTACAAATAGTACATAATATTTGACAAATTACTTTACGACAGGGTCTCGGAATAAGTTAATTAAGTTTGACGTAGTTGCAAATCTTCGGAATTTTATTACTTTATTAGTGGAAGATTGATTTAAGGGACCCTGAATAATTTATAAGAATTTTAAAAATGTTCAAATCATTATTATAGTTATGGAAGATACATTCCCAGTATAGAAATGTGTGAGAATTATTGTTTAAGGGATCCGTACAAATCTCTTGTTAACTAATGGAATTTTGTACACTTTCCTAAATTATTGTTTCATCAAGACCTGTATAAAAGCTCTACTTTGTTGTTATTGTGTCGTATTTATTACTTAATGAAAAAAACTTAGTGATTTTTTTAAATAATTTATTTTTAAAGGTATAGTTTTACCTATACACTTTGTAAATGTTACGATGTTTTGCGCTTCATGTGAGCCGTGTGTAGGTGTAATACTTTGATATGCTTGTCAAACAAGTGCACAAAGTGTAATTATGTAATTCCTCATAGTGGAATAAGCAATAAAAATGAATAGTTTCGATTAAATTGACAGTTTGGGCGCGTTTAGTGTACATTTGGAGGAAACTAATTTTAATATCGGCACACATTCTTTAATAAATCCGCTAGATCAGATTTAGCAAAGAACGTGTGCTAACGTAACGCGCCTCGGATACACGGGCGGAAGAAAGTTCAAATCAACACTTCCACGCACTTACGTTAACGTGTGTGTTAACGTTATCGCGTGAAAGCTTAACAACCGACGGCATTTATGTAACGTAAACGCGGTCGTTGTGAATACATAGACTTAATTAGATTTAGTCCGCGACGCTGATATTGGACTCATACAAATTATTATATAAGGCGTCTATTCAATGTCCAATCGCGTTCACGATTATCTAATGTCGACTGCGTCGGCGACCACACTGTTGTAAGGAAGTATTCCTACTTTAGCATCAATTTATCCGTTAAATTAAAAGTACACAAAAACTTTGGATAAACAATACACGAAGGAACGCTGAAATTGCGATATTCTAACTTCAATATTACTAAACTAAATTAGTATAGATAATGCCCTGTAACTGTCCGCTAATTGACCTTTTTTGGTAAAAAGGCTCACGTTAAATCTATCGTCGGCCATGTTTGATACTAAAAAGAAAAATGAAATAAAAAGAGAAAAAAGTTTTATTTGCATATAAAACCGTAAAAACGAAAAACAAGTGAAGAAATTTCGATATGGGAGTCAGGATGGTAGGACATCATTGTTCTATCCGAGTAATCTTTGAAAGTGATTAAAAATGAAGCTCTTCTCTAATGTATCAAACAGGGTCGGTCGCGGTACCTCCTACAGCTGGGCCTTACAAAAGTCAGTGTGCAAATTAGCATAGTTTTAGCGAAGGTCAATTTTGTCTAGTACCGTTTATAGAAGTCACAATTTTAATATACCTAGGCTATTTCAAATAGGCTGTTATTTTTGTCCAGAGGCCTTACTCTGACGTATCAAAACTATCATGGTTCCACTGTTAGAGGGAGACGGAGCTATACAGGACGAAGAGCACTATCCCTTTTTCACAGCGGAATCATGATGTCGTTTTGGCTCGTTATAGTACGGCCCCAGTTCATTGCTTTGTCATTAACGATGGTGAATGCTAGGCATACTTGTAGTATTAACAATCGACTCATAAGGTGGGGAACGACTTTAGAATATAAAGGGATCGGGAATTAGGTACTTAGTCCGAACTAAAACAATGCAGTTGAGCTATGTAGCCTTTAATTTCGCCTCCTTGAAGTACATTGCGAAGAATTTATTTTTTAATTTTTTATCACACTTTTTATTTATTTTCTTAGCGAGATCGTGTCGACGTCTATAGAAATTCAACGAAGGAGATTAATAATTTTATCGTACGGACATTCAACCCAGTTGAAGTATGTTGTCTATTATTTTAATCTTGTAAACGAGAAGCTACTTCGCTTGATGTAATCCTTTGACCTACGCTTTGTGTGCAACTCGACTGAGTTCATTTTGGCGTCAGTCGGACTTGAATTATCATCACAAAGTTTATTACAATTAATTCAACACCATGTTTCTATAATGTTATCTACGTCAACGAATTTAAAACACCAAACGTAGTCAAGGGGTTAAGATTGCTATTATTGCATACTTTTTTACTATTATTTGTCTTTGAAGCACTTTGTATTCTGAATTGAATCAGAATGTTATATAATATTATTATCATATTTCATAAAAACTCTTGTTTTGTCGTGTACACTACAAAAATGATTATGATGTAACCTTGTCCAAGCCCCTGACTTTCATTTCTGAGAAATGATTCAGGGTAATAAAATAGTTATTAAAAATATAATCACTAACGCATTTATTATGTAATATATTTTCGCATTTACATTCAACTGTTGTTGTAAATGTTCTCAGTATAACTAATTAGCGGTTACAGTTCCATATTCAATAAAATATTTTAATAAATATATTTTTGTGAAGGAAGTTTTGTGGTCACAAAATGCAGAACTAAAGATAATAAATGGTAGCGACAGAGCATTGTAATCTAAAACTTAAAGTGGAAATATTCTTGCAATCATTAATTTGTATTTTCTGGGCAAATAAAGAGTTATGCGTAATCATTATGTTTGTTTGTTTATTATTCTTTCTTTCAATCACGCGTGGCTAGGAATTCGCTCAGCAAACCCTTGCGTGCATCCTATTGAACACAGATGTCCCGTGACTAGGTAAACGGGTACAGATCCGGGCAGTTAATCCACTGAGAAATTCCGCTATAAATTATGCCTAACCTGGGAGTCGACTCCTGGAGCTCCATGTTCAGCAGTCGCTTTTTTTCAACCTGGCGATGAATACTGAATCAATTGCTTAATGCTTTAAGCTTTATATTTCAAGCGCTTTATTATAACGCACAAGCGCGGGGCGGGCACGAATAAATCAAGCGCGGTGACTGTTAACTGGCAGCTCCTACCCTAGCGTTGGACTCGTTGGACAGACAGCATGCTTAAAAATATTACATCGCGTTTATGAATTAATTACGATAAAATGGAGCAGTAAAAAATAAACAATGCATTTCCTTCATACTTTCCAGGCTTAGGACTGTCTATAATTATTGATTAAGTGTTATTATGAAATAAAGTATGATAAGCAATTATAGTCTTATTTAAAAGTTCATTGATTGTATGTACAAAAATCAACTAAGTATGTACATATTAACATTTTTATATACACTGATTACTTTAAATTTTTATTTACATTCAGAAACATTATCTGTGCAACTTTTGTAGAAGATAACCGTATTCTTCGATCACTAATGAGATACCCCGACTTGGAAAATATACGTTCGCGAGGTACCGAAGTTACCATGATGTTGCAGTGTTTACACTAAAAAGCACAAAGCTAAATAGCGTAGGAATATTACGTGAGCCGCGAGGGATCGCAAATTACGCGTGCGACCGATAACGATCACTAGCATGCAATGACTGGCCGGCGCGGCGGCGGCCGCTGTCGGCGCCGCGCCGCGCCGTCGCGTCGCGCCCGCCCGGCGCCCGCTTCTTGCTTTATTTACGTTTTTGCGTTGCGCGCGATACTTCGTTATAACTTATAACGAATTTAGGAAAAAGCACATAGAGCCAAGTGAGTGCCACGATAATGTTTGCTTTATGATATGTGTAATAAGCACGCTGCTTTAAGTTGCTTTACGTTATATAAACCACCACTACATGAAAGGTCGTACTTTCTTTGTTTTGTATGAGATGGAAAGGCCTTTGCCCTACAATGGGACAAAAAAGGCAATTAAATTACCACATAAAAATATCTCAAAACAAAGTACGCGTTTTGAAAATAATAAAAATGCGAACCTATTTATTGTTCGTTCATAACTATGTACCGTATGTAAGGCCTAACAAGCATTGCGATTTTTTTTAAACGCAATGCGTGCAGCTTCATACAATTCCATAAGTCGCAGAATGGGCGAAATAGAAATCACAGTGCGCCAGGCCAGTCCGCACAAGCCTAAGTTTTCACAAAACAATGCGTAGTTTCTGGACGAAACCCCAGCAGCTGACTTCACTGACATTTTGATTTTGTCCCAACTGTCAATGTCAGTCAATAAATGTACCATATTCTGTGCACGTCAATATTTTCACACTTTGTTTATAAAATCTATTCAATCAACATGGATTTAATAGATAACGAGATCAGGCAGTGGGACGCCAATGATGTGAAGGAGCAATTTGGTGACAACCTGACACTGCTGCCTCTCAACGACAATATTAAGGAGCTCCAGACCATCCTGAGGGACAAGTGAGTGAGGTTACTTACCAGGCCTTATGGCCTCATACCTTTGCATAAATAGGAAGATACTTCAATGTTTTGAATTCCGAGGGGTTCTTTGAACCATACATTTCTTACGGACAGTCCAAGAGTCCATTTTGTAGAAGATTTTCTATGAACTTTACGTGGGTTTTGTGCTATTTTTAGTAACACACTAATATTTTAATGGGTCACGAATGGCTCCTTAAAATTGGCATGAAAGTTTACTAAATTATAATATAATGCTCATTATATTGTAAGATTAGAGTTAAAATAGATTTTGTCTTGAGATCTACTATAATATTTTTAATAATCATAATCCTAACCTCTATCTAGATCAACAATAACAATCGCAATTTATTTACTATCAAAAATTATTGACAGCACCTGATTAACTTATAAAGGAAAATTACTTTTTATGGTTTTTATAATAACAAATTCATATTCTATATTGTATACCAAACAAATATATACAAAAGGACAAATTATGTACAAAGGCGAAACAAATAAATATAGCATGACTCAATTTAAAATTATAATTATGTTTTGGTTATAGTGAAAGTTGTATTTGATATCAAGAATATCTCTATTAAGAACTCAGGATTTTGTCTTCTTGTGCCTCTCCATTTCAAGTTCTTGGCTATCTCTAATGTAGATAGGATAAATGAGAACTAAATAAATTATTTTACACATTTCCTAAGCACTACACAGCATTCCCTCGCACATAGAGGGGGCCCGTGTGCCAGCAGTGGGAACAATAAAATGCTGTTGATGATGATACAGCATTGTATTATAGACTGGCAATGCAATCTACACTATGTTTCCAATGACACTATCTAATACCTAAAAAATACTTAAACAGTTACTTCATACTTTTCCAGAAACACATCCCGCAGTGACTTTAAGTTCTATGCTGATCGTCTCATTCGCCTGGTTATTGAGGAAAGTTTAAACAAGCTGCCTTTCACCGACTGTGAGGTGGTGACTCCTACCGGGGCATTATACAAGGGCCTGAAGTATGGGGCTGGGAACTGCGGGGTATCTATTGTCAGGTCTGGGGAGGCCATGGAACAGGTAGGGTTATTATTTATTACAAGTATGCTAGTTTTTTAGACGAATCCCACCCATACGCAAAATACGCACTTGGACGTGGAATTTAACTTATTTATGCCTTTGCTTTTCGACATTGCCTGTAAAAAAAAAATAACCATGTCAGAGCTTTCAATGGCCTTAAGTTTTGCGACATACTTTACAGTTATGCTATCTTCTGATAAGAGTTTTCTAAGAGTTTTTAAAGAACTGAACCTAGCTTTTGAGACATATCTCATGATACTGAACTGTATGAAAGATCATACACATGAGGATAAGTCATAGTTCTTCCATACAAACGTAGTCTGGCGATTACTCCACTGTTTGACGGTATACGTTCAAAATAAAAAATGATGTCAATTTGTCTCATCATTATCTATCACTGTATGGAAAAAAAAAGTAAAAAAAAAAAAATTGAAAGTTATGAGCGTCGAAAGTTTCATATTTCAACACTAATTGTAACGCATCTTTGGGCTCAAATAAATACCATAAAAGGAAGGAATAGTAGTTCAAAAATGCAAATAATTTTATTTTGAACATGCATATATCAGCATGTCATGGTGATATCCATATTCCCAAAAAATATAAATTTTAATTATATAATTTCGCGCGCTCGTTTTCTTCTTAAATCATCATCCATTTCGCTACAAATTTGAATAAGTGTGTATTCGTAAGCCAGTGGCGTAGCGTGCCTTGGCGGGGCCCCGTATAAAAAATTGTTTGGGGGCCCTTAAGAAGGGTAAAGATTTCTCACAAAAGAAAAAATTTTTGCATAAAATTAAAAGAAATATTTATTCATCATAATTATCTATCCGTCACTCTTTCAAAATTTTTACATTCAAATTAAATATACTTACCTTGCCTTTTTTTCGGCAAACTGATTTAATCATTTATAGCTGATGATGACTAGTTTTTCTAAAGTTTCTGCCTCTATGGACAATAGTGACAGGTCTGACAGGCGTTCATGTCGCATCGAAGTTCTTAGGTAAGGTAGGGTGTTGTCAACTTTTGAACGCACACTGTACGCGGGAAAAAAAAGGAAAACGCTTTTATTGACTTTTGTCATATCTGAAATAAATATATATATAATTTTATAAATTTTTGCTTACGCACGTTGGGGTCCCCCGTGGCTCGGGGGCCTCGTATAATTGATACGGCAGATACGGCGGTAGCTACGCCCCTGTCGTAAGCGTACTAGCTTCTTACTGCTCATCACATAATCTATCTCTTTCGCACGTCTTGTCGGATGAGATAGCACGCATTTTAACCCCGCACACAAAATAGTTCGTGCCATCGATTAGGGCAACCTTAAGATCATTAAATAAACTGACACAATTTTTGGTGATCAAAAAAACATTACTTGAAAATAACAAATAAGAAACCTTTTAGTTAACAAACTCAATCAATGTGGATTTCCGCTGGCATTATCAATTGGCCTAGCCTTATCCAAACTATGTTGGTTGCCTATATAACTGGATACAGCTAAATACCATTTTTTTTCACGGAGCAACAAAGAAAACTTCTAGAGTGGCGACCGGGAACCGGAAGTGCGTTAGCCTCTCATCAGGTGGACCGATGACTGGTGAAGGTTGCGAGGATCCGCTGGATGCGGGACGCACGGGACCGCTCAATGTGGCGACGATTAGGGGAGGCCTATGTTCAGCTACTGCTAACGTCTTTCGGCTGATATGATGATGATGATGATGACACGGAGCCCACCTGACCTCCACAATCCTGTAATTGGGTCACTATACCCTTTGTCACATCTGTCAGAGTATTGGGATTCTGACATCCCATAATGACAATTTGTCTGCCTGCGTTGTAAATAATATACCTACCTATTCATTTCTAGGGTCTTCGTGACTGCTGCCGCTCCATCCGCATCGGCAAGATCCTGGTGGAGAGCGACACAGACACGCATGAAGCTCACGTCGTGTATGCCAAGTTCCCTGAAGACATAGCGCGCAGGCAGGTGTTGCTCATGTATCCTATCATGTCTACCGGCAATACTGTCAAACAGGTAACAACCTAGCATATTTTTTTTTTTTAATTTTACGAATCTTCGCTGGAAATAACTTGTGAGCTGGGGCCGCGCTGAAACAGTTAGCGTAGCATAACTTGAGAGAGGCCTATGTGCCTTAACGCCTTTCGTCTATTATGATGATAATGCATTTAACCTTAATATTAAGTACCTTGTATACTTGGATTACTAACAGAAAAATATTACTGTATTAATAAATACAAATAATAGGTTTCCCCTAGACACTTGAAACTAGGTTCGGAGCTCCCTAGACACTCGAAACGATTCTGGAGTTCGAGCTGAAAGCTCTCGGGGTTTTGGACCTGGATCTGGACGGAGCGTGGATAAGTCCACGCAGTCAGTACAGACTAGTGTCCGACCGAAACCGAATTTCGACTAGTCTCAGTTTCGGCCGAAACCGAAACTTCCTTACAAGGATCATGTTTTGAGGGAAAAATAAAGAAAACGTTATTGTACCAAGTACCTAACTAATGTTTGTTTAGGTATAGCATTAGCGAGAGAGTTAAAACAACCAAAAAAATATTTAGATAGGTAGTTAGGTTAAACTTGATTCTACTAAAATCTATGTATTAGTTTGTTATAATGAATTATTTTTTTATGTTTTCTATCTACTCTAATCTTATACTATATCACGTAACAACAAAGAAAACGAACTGCAAACACAAGCCAGTCACGACATGATTAGGCCCGTGGACGCGGCAAAATGTTTTCGTCGCTTACTCGCTTGGATAGAAGTTAACGCGCCGAACATGACCGATCACAGTGCGAGAACTCCCGATTGCAGTTTCGGTTTCGGTCGTAGTTTCGGCAGGTTTGCCACTGAAACCGAAACTCGTTTTTTTGCCGAAACTCGATCGAAACTGACACCGAACTTTCGGTCGGACACTAGTCGAGACCTTTCAAGCTTAATATTCAATGTGCCTCTTACCATGCGGTGATCGCTCCCGGTTTTCACCGAATTGATCATAGAGACACCTCAATGATGTCTCTGTGATCAATTTGCTTTTTGGTTGACATGATGAATTCGATCTCATTTTTCGTGCACCATCGGGGCTTTGCCAGGTCTACTTCTTGTGCTCACGCTTTCTGAAGAAGGAATTCATTATATAGAGGCCCTCCATCTCCATAAAACTGGCCAATAAGTGACCCCAGTGGTTTCGACGTCCAACTCCAAATTCCACGCTTGCAGCTTATCCTCGTCTCGTTTGCCCATTTTCGCGTTGAAGTCCCCCATGATAACGGTGAAGTGAGTTTTGAAACCATGCTTGGCTCTAGAGATATCCTCACTCATGATCTCAAATGGGGTCACAATGGGTCTCATCAGAAAGCTTAAAGTCACCCAAAGGGCAATGCAGAGGGCTATGCTCGGCGTTTCCTTGCGTGATCACATCAGAAATGAGGATATCCGCAGCAAAATCAAAGTTACCGACATAGCCCGAAGAATTGCGAAACTTAGTAGCAGTATGCAGGGCACAGTGCTCGTAGAACGGATGGCCGATGGGGCCGACACGTTCTGGAAGGGCGACCGCGAACCGGAACACTATGCGTTGGAAGACCTCCCACTAGGTGGACCGATGACTTGGTTAAGGTTGCGGGAATCCGCAGGTCGTGATACGCACTGGATCGGTCAATGTGGCGGTATTTTTGATATGTTGTACACTGACAGCCCTAAATTCTTCTCCTATCGTTCAGTCCATCCAAAGGTTGTCTGTAATTGAGTGCCTAGTACGATAAGACCGCCCATTGTGCACTTGTGTTTGTGAACGTTTGGCCTGTACGTTTTTTTGTGGTGTACAATAAAATATATAATAAATAAATAAATATTAGGGGACTCAAAGGCCCTCTCATAATTTCCTCCCTGTAAAATAGTGTCCTTATTTATCTATTTCAGGCCGTAAACGTCCTAACCCAACACGGCGTAAAAGAAGACCGGATCATCCTATCCAACCTATTCTGCACCCCAGCGGCGGCCGAAGCAGTCGTAGACTACGTTCCCAAGATGAAGATGTTGACCTCCGAGCTCCATCCCGTGGCTCCCAACCACTTCGGGCAGAAATACTTCGGGACAGACTGATATGAGGACGTGTTTGAGTTCTAGCAAGTACTTATTTAATTTAGTTAGCTTTATATTTTAGTTATATTTTGTTTTGTATTTACCCGACTGCGGCAGGAATATGATTTTTTGTGATGTATTTAATGGCATATTATGTATAGCCAGGCAATTGTGGTGGCATCAACTAATCAACTTATGGAATGATAAAATGTAATTGTTTGGGCTCTTACAGCTTCATTGCGCAAAAGACTTGAGCAATGTTGTGTGTGGGCTTACTGCAAATCCTCACTGTTATAGTAGTACTACGTAGATGGCGTTAAGTTTTCGTTACTTATTAAAGCAGTATTCCGGAGCAACCAGTGAATTTCCTTGCTGATCTTCGCCGCAAAAACTACGCGAGATGGCGCTGAGTTTTTTGACTGGTCGCTGTAGTTCGCTTTTCGTTGAAGATCATTTTGATAAGAGACAAAACACTACGCATTTTCTCGCGGCAACACTTCCAGCGGGCAAACCCATTGGAGCACAACAGTTATGCAAATTTGTTTAGGTCCATAATTAAAAGAAAAATAATCGAAAGATTTGCTTCAAAGATTAGCCCAGTTTTAAAGATGTGATCTATTGCCAAAGGATACAGTCTTATTTATTAAAAAAAATATTTTGAATAAAAACATCGACAAGGTTTTTTTATTTTGAATAGATTAAAAATGCATTTGTGTAATGTTTTTTTTATGTTTTCATTTTGAAAGGCGTTTTAAACTTTTAATACAAAATGTACTTTTAAGACAAATTCGATTCGAATATATGTAAGAAATTTTAATACACTAAAAACGAAATGGATTACCATAGACAAAAAAATACTGAAGATGAATTCGCAATTATTATAATATGCACAACATACAGAAAACGCTTAAATTATGATTACTATTAAATAAATATTATGTAAGGAGAAATGAGCGGCTAGATACTTTCTATATTTTTGCAGATTCGATACTTAAGTAAATGAATTATAGTGACTTAATATTATCAATTGCATAAAGGCTTCTGCAGACAGACGTATCACGACAATACGACAACTCTATAGAGAGATGATTAGTATATGTAGAGAGCAATTTTAGAACATGTCTTTGAAATCTCGTCATCGCATCTTTGTCAAATTGTCGCGTCATGTCTCTCTCTCTTAAAGCTTTTAGCAATCCAAATTTCTAGGTTTAGTATTAAGTGAAATTGATCTATTTATTAGTATAATCGCTATACATTTGTGATACTTACTGCTGAAGTTACTAGTTAATAATGAATTGTATTTAGTAACGTTAAATTGTCTCATTTGTAAATAAAAAAGTGAAGACCAGAAATGTTTTTTTATTTCAATTTATGATAATTTATAATCACTGTCAGTCCGGCGAAAGAAGTTCCCACGGAAAATATGATAATTCACGGGCACTTCTCCGAATTATTTTATACCTACATCACCTACATGAGATGTTACTGTTTTCCTGTCAACACTCAGAAATAACACACAGGAAAAGCAAATGCGGGATGCTTTCGGTATACGATGTCCATATTGTTTTGTTGGAGCAATTCAATTTAAATCTTTATTGCATTTCACTTGCAGATCTTATAAATGGTAGTATGGTTATCGGGCACAGCAATTTATCAATACATATAATAAATCCTTTGAAAAGTCGTTTTTGAAAACATCGAAAATATAAAAAGAAAATAGCCAGAGTGTTAAAGGAGAACCAACAGAACCCATTTCCAGCATTTTTGGAATTTTTGTCTGTTTATCTGTTTGTCTAATTATTTGTGCACGCATCACGTAAAATATACGAAATCAATGTACATTATACCTTATAAACACAAAAATTGTACGTAACTTGAAGTATTACTTAGTTTTTGTTTCATCGCAATCGGTTCACTATATCAATAGTTAGATGAATTTAAAGTGCTCTAGAAGTAAAATATCGCAACATCGGTACGCAATTCAGATATTCGGATTGTTGAATAAATTTATATTCACCGATATCTCCTGCAATGAATATGTGAACTGCCATTTTTTGAAAGCTGTCAAATCCATACATTTTGTAATCTATCATTCAGTAAATTTTATTTTCTCGAAATTTGCCTCTGTGTGCTGTACCAGAATATATCAAACCCGGTGTTCATTTGTTGCCCAAAGATACAACGCTAAAAAAACTGGGAAAAGGCTTTACATATTTATAGGTTATGTTATGTACCTGTCAAAGTAATTGATTATGTTGCTTGGTAATTTTCGGCGAAATAGTGGAGCTTTTAACGTATTGATAAATTTCCTCAGCAGGAATGTTATTTGCTTGGCCATCGGAAGCTTGAGGGCTTTGATTGCTGAAAATAAAATATAACTTCCAACTAGAATACCATCTCATTAAAGTATTATTCTCTCATTTTTTGTAAATTTTCCTACCATGAGTCAAGTAAGAAATTACTCGTTACAACTAAAAAAATAGCTAAATCTAGAACATATCACTGATGAAAAATTTTTATTATATAAAAGTCTGCCTCTCAATAAGATCTGTTTTCTTTCCAGTTATCTTTGCTCCTCATTTCTTTAGTTCGTCTTTCAATTCCTTAAGCTTCCAGGGACAATACATACTATCAATAACGATGTTAGACCGGTTTAAACACAAAAAAAGTGATGTAAACAAAGCAAAAATGATTTGACAGCAGCCATTGCGCCGCCAGCGACATCTGCACTCAGCTTTGCGTTCACAACCCCATTGTAGACCGATTTTGAAAATTCCTTTTTTGTTTGTAAGATTATGTTCCCAAATTGGTCCCATTTTATTTTGGTGAAGATCTGATGAAGAACTTCGGAGATATACAATAGAACTCTTCAATAAATGACGGCAAATCTCTCGGGATTGCTGCAATCTCATGTCTTTTTTATTGTTTATACCATTTCATAACATGGAGGAGCTCGTGGCTTAATAATAACAGCCGCACGGGTCGATCATCAAGGTTAAGCAACGCTTGACGAGGTCGGTCCGTGGATGGGTGACCATTTTAACATACCGAGTTTCCTCCGTGCCTCGAAAAGCACGTTAAGACGTTGGTCCCGGCTGCCATTTGAAGACAGTCATTACTGGTAGTCAGAAGCTTGAGATCTGACACCATTCTTGCCAAGGGGCACCGTGTTACCCAGTTACTGGGTTGTGGAGGTCAGATAGGCAGTTGCTCCACGTTAAACACTAGTGCTCAGCTGAATCCGGTAAGACTGGAAGTCGACCCCAATATAGTTGGGAAAAGGCTAGGCTAGGCAGATTTGACCATTTCATAACATAACATCACGCCAGTACGCTCTAAAGGGGTACGCAGATGTGTACAGTTCACCTTGGTACACCCTCATTTCACCGGTTATGGTCAAGTTTTCCTAGTTTTTCTATTAGGTACAAATCATAAGTGAAAAATAAAAAAAATCAATTTGTTTTAAATTCTTTCGTCTTCCAAATAAAACCACTACTAAGTGTTTTTTTTCTTGGAAGTCGGAAGTATTTTTTCAATTTTTTTTTTATGTTTTCAATTCGGTGTGCTGTTCTGGTGTGCTACTGATGACTACTGAGATGGCGCGCAGCAAATCTGTCCTTACTTTTTTTGTATGAAGTCGATATTCTCCTCCCTAGAGTAAATAGTATTCTGTGCAGTGACCGCTTGATCTAGGTAAGTAGAAAGGTAAGTAAGGTAGGTAGGTCTAGGTAAGTAGGGTAGGTAGCTAAGTAGGATAGGACAGGCAGTTAACGGGAGCGAAGCCGCGGGCACAGCTAATTATAGCAATAAATTACTAGCTAATTTATTATAAATTCAATTAATATAACTGTGAAAAAGTATAATTTAAGTTATAAATGTAATTAAACGATGTTACAGGATAACAATTATAAAAATATGAATTTCAATTAAAGTTTAGATTAAAGTAAACTATAAAAAAATGGTAAAAAGTAAATTTTAAAAAAAAGATAAAAAAGACAAAATAAAATAAAACAAAATACAATACGTAAATATATGTCGCGCACAGCTATTTAGTATAGTAGATACCTAATAAATACATAGCTTAATAAAAGTTCAATAGTATTAGTTAGTTTGGTCGCTTAGATCAGGTGACTGGTACAGGTCGAGTCAAAATAAATATCTATTATGTTTTTTTTATTTATAAATGTGCAATTTTATTTAATTCAAAGTAATACAAAGAAACGCGGGGATTCACCTTGCACCGCAGTATTTCAAGTGTTATTCAAACCATTTAGTTAGATGATGACACTAGTTCTGTGTTCCAAGAGGCATTCCGCCAATAGAGCACCTCTCTCGCATCCTGCTGTACCGTCGCTCACGGTTTTGTCTTTCACTAATGAACACTGCTTAGCAACATCTGCTAGTTTATTATATTGCTCGTCGTCCTTCACGAACTGTCTCAGGTTCTTCAGACCTTCTTCCACGTCGTAGTCGCCTTTGTCAGTGAGAAAACCAGCTTTTTTGAACACACAGCCGATGAATCAAGGCTTGATACTGTCCGCACTGTCTGCGTTATTAGCAGCCTGAATGTCACTGTCGGTGACGCCATGCTCTTGTGAACATGCCTCTATGACGGGCAACAGAGAGTCACGGAGACTCTGAGCTTTAGTTACATGGCTCGCAGCAACAACACACAGCACAAGACAAGTAAACGTAGTCATGGTGCACTCTTCAGATTAGCACTCCGGAGTCCGGACCCTTGCAAGGTTCAAATGTTTATGATCTGAAGTTTATCTCCACGCGTATTTATATGAAAATTATGGCCTTTGGCGTTAGGTCAGATAGTTTTACATTAATTATCTTGATGCTAAATGCTACAAAACGACTCAAAAATTGATGTATGTTGAATCTTAAGGTCCTAACAAGAATATTTAGTATTATCACGGGGTCTCAGCGTTAAGAAAGGTAAAAAAATAAAATTTGGTTCAAATAAATCTCACTAGATGGCGCGATTTGCACCGATCTGTTATTGAATGTGTGTAAAATTAACATTTTCTAAAATTGAACATAAAAATTCAACTTGTTTAAATCAACTCTCCTAAGCACAAAACTATGGAATATTGGGCTCAGGTTCCCCTAGTCGACGGCACAAACTATTTTGTGCGCGAGGTTAAAATGCATGCTATCTCATCCGACAACAGGTGCGAAAGAGAGAGATGCTGTGATGAGCAGTAAGAAGCTAGTAAGCTCGCGTATGAATTAGCACTTTTGCAAATATGTATCGAAATGGATGATTATTAAGGATGAAAACGAGCGCTCGAAATTTTATAAACAGACCTTTGGTAGTCTTGATATCATGAAAAAACGACTAAATGTATATTTCCAAAATAAAATTATTTGCATTGTTGAATTACTAATCTATCCCTGCATGGAGGCCGTTTTGCAATTTTCCTTCATATGGTATTTATTTGCCCCCAAAGATGCGTTCAAATTAGTGTTGAAATATGGAACTTTCGACGCTCATAACTTTCAAATATATTTTTTATTTACTTTTTTCTTTCCATACAGGGCTAGATAATGATGAGACAAATTGATATCATTTTTATTTTGAACGTACATCGTCAAACAGTGGAGTAATCGCCAGACTACGTTTGTATGGAAGAATGGTCGACTAGTGTAACCTTAATTCACATTTCAAAGATTATTTGAACGGATCATTTAAAATTGATGCCAATAGATGGCGCGGTTTTTTTTTCTGCGGCATTCCTCTCGATTGTTTAAATTTGCATTGTAACACATTTTGGTGTAAGGAAACTATAAAAACGCGCAAAAAATACTATAAAACAAACCTTCACTGAATTTAAAGAAAAAAATATTCACGAACCGAGTAAACCCTTTTACTTGCAAGTTGCTGCTAACACCTTTTATCTATCGCCGTGGAATGAAACCGAACGCGATTGATGGACAAAAATAATCGGTTTAATCAGACGAAAAACGCTAGTTACGTGGGCACGGTTTCTTTGTATGGGATGAGGCATCTGTATGCTATTATTATATTATTATCTGTGACCGTGGTCATTTCCTTTGGCAAAGGGAACAAACGGATTAACGACAAGAGTACAGCTTGGGTGGGCTGCTTTTAGCAAAGTGGACGACATTCCGAAGACAGTCTAAATTCCACAATGTCTGAAGACCCGCCTTTATAACCAGTGTTCTGTCCACCATGACTTACGGTGCTGAGACGTGGACGCTCATACAGGAGGTAGGACATGCTGCGAGTTGCACAGACAGCCATGGCGTTTCCCTTTTGCTCTGCTCGGCTAGCGTGGGCGCGCGCAGCTTTAGGTTTATATGAGGGAAGGTCCAAAAGTACGCGGAATTTCCTTAAAACACATTACTTTTTAAGGAAAATCTTCCGTGATTTTTGGGACCTCCTTAAGTTTTCATTGGTTGTTTATCTTCGGGAATCCAGATTAGGAACAGTGAAAATATAGGACACAACACAAATAAATAACGAACAATAAAATTACTTTTAAATCGTTTATTTCAGTTTCATAGTTTACATTCTATAGATAGATAGAAATATTTAATTAGATCAGATCACACAGCTAAGCGGTTGTTTTTAAGTGTACACATTATTATACATTAATAATTCAACATTCGAATAATTTAATCCTTAACAAGTAACGTTTATAAAGTGTTCCCCAATCATTACATGGTCGGCTCGCGCTTGCGATCTAAACACAGATGTTACTCACTTATATACTCTACGCTAAATATTTACTTCATGTAAAAATATCGATAACATTCAAGTAACGCGATTGATTCTTATTCGAGAACAAAAATATTTTTATATTATTATTTTTTATTAGTAAAACTAGATGTCACTTAACATTAGTGTTAGGTAGCGACATACCGATGGCGTATATGGCAACACTACATCTAAAATCTCATTCTTTTTTATTTAATGTGACACGGCAACACCATCGGCGTCCCCACAGATAATAAGTGCGACCTCCCGTATAAATAAATACTTAAAATATAACACGTACATTACTCTTTCAATAAATTTCTTATATACTATGTTACATGACAAGCACTTATTACCACCCAGTAGGATGTCTATTAATAAAAGAAATTATATGTCTGGCAACACCAGACTAGCGTTGTAGGACCTCTTTAGTTATAAACTTTGAACACAGCAGATTGTCCTTTAACAAGTACAAAGAAAGGCAAGACTTAGATCACAAAATTTATAATTAAGGAGCTATACAACAAGAAATAATATACCCTCGAAATTGACTTAGATATGTTATTAAGGCATCGTGTGAATCGCACTAGGTAAATTGACAATTATATATCTAAAGACTAACACAACAGCCAAAGCGAAATTATATGGCAATTAGCACGTATACATACTTCTATACGTAACAATAGATACAGGGCTCGAATTAGTCAGAACTAAACTGTCAATATATATAAATAAAAGATTTCAAAAAGCGAAATTAAATACTTGATAACACAATTTGTGCATTCACATTTTTTTGTGATTTTCGTTATTTTTTTGTATAAAAAATATCGTTAACAAGTGTTCTAAGTAACGTTCTAAGGGTTGACATTGACCTTGTGGAAGTTAACGTTGTCAATGAGGTTGAAAAGCACATCGCTGGATGTATCCGGCTTTTTTGACGCGACCCAGTCTCTGGCGTTAGCGACAACCGGTAGTATGGTTTTTTCGCTATAAAGCACACAAATAAAATAAATTAGTCACATTTGTAGGGAGAATCGATTAGGAACTTTACTCGATTCTGGTAGATTCACTCGATGATAAGCTTCTGTTATGTGATGCCAGGAGAGAAGCGTTAGGGAACTGCGTGCTCGTATTTACATGAGCTTCTGCTTGGCGCACTCGGGGCAGATGATGTCGGGGCCGTCCGTGATGAAGCCCTTGCCCACCAGCGACGTCTTGCACTGCGCGCAGATGAAGCAGTCGTTGTGCCAGTGGCGGTCCTCGAACGAGATGAAGCGGGTGCCGCCGATGCCTGGAAAATATATATAGAATATGAGTAAAGAATAAACTTGTCATTATTATTATTTTCAGCGCTTTAAGTGTTCGTTTCTATCTCGTGAAACAAAAACTGTGTAGCCAATCTAATATCCAAGATCATTGTGGCATTATTCTTGGATGATCTCATAGAAGCGATTGTTTCTATGTAGGTATATTATTTGCGTTTAAGAAGAAGGTGGCCCACCTGGAGGTAAGTAATTAATCACTGCCCACCTAGGGACATATCTGATACATCACAGATGAATTGCCATTCCAGAGACGAATACCATTTCGCCTATCCCCTTGTCTCATTTACGAGTTGATAATAAATCATCATTTTATTTGCAAGACATCTACTACTGCTGGACATAAATCTCTGGCAATCCACATCTATCGGTCGTGTGTTTCTGGCATTGAGCACATCTTAAAAAATATTATAGAGAGCCCGATGTTTGTGAGTTAGTTCAGACATACGGTAATCTCTGGAACCAAAACCTATTTGGAAAAATCGTCATCCTTTTTGAGAGGTACATTATTCCAGATGGATATAGGCTATAAATTATTATGGCAATACTGGGGCGCGACACTAGTAACTAATAAAGATGAATAAACCCCAATACTAACCAGTGATAGGCTTGGTGCAGGACGTGCACCGCTTAGCGAAGAGCTCCCCGAAGCACTCGGCGCAGTAAGGCTTCTCGTCGCGCGACGTGAAGCGCTGGCCGGCCAGCGACGTGTTGCAGTTGGTGCATGTGAAGCACTCACGGTGCCACGGCTCGTTCTTGTAGGTTACGCCGCCTTGTGTTATGATCTGGAAAAAGAAAGAAAATGGGTTAGATTGGGTGGCTTTGTGGTGGGGGTACTTGCACAATAGAGAGTTAAAAATAACCAGGATTAATCCGTATTTGGAGCTCGATTTTGAAAAGAAAAACGGTAGGTCTCCTATGGAATGCGATTTCGAGGTGATAAACCTTAGCACTGTTTTGAAAGTAGGGAAATTCTACCAATACTTTTTGTAGGCGGAAACGCACTATATCCGATCCGAAGCCGAGAAATTCCGGTTCCGAAGTAGCCGTAGTAATTCTTGTAGGGAAGCTTACGCACTACATACGAACTCTACCCGTCATGATTCAGAACATTTTGAACTCGGAAGTCAAAATAGATTTATTAAGAGAAAATGCAAAAATTAGTAAAGGATCAATGAAGACAAAATTAAAAAAAAACCATTATACAGGATAGCAAACGAAACTAAATATGTACGTAAGATTAAACCATAACAGTATAATAATATATAAGTAGTAGGTTTGTAAGTAAGGTGCATTGTAATGTAAAAGTGCGCCTCTCGCCATCAAACGTAAAACTTTGTCGAATTTAGCATTAAGTAACATCACTGTATTAAAATATCCGTAAATAAATAATAATAAAAAAAAAAAACACGGATTCGGATCAGATGAAGTGCTTAATCGCCCAAGCCTAGTTTTTATGCAACGATGAGTGGATTCTCTTCTAATCTCGGTTTCCTTTGATAAAAAGCAATAGATGTGAGATGCCAAGCGAACCCAGAAGAAGCTACACTACTAGTAATCATTCTTATTTCGATGCGCTTATGTGGTTTGCTGGGGTCAAAAATGACTTGTATTTTTCGCAATATTTCTGATAAAACTGTAGGATTTTTTTGTTTATTATCACAATATGTTCATATATATATATATATATTTTATCATGATATAAAAATCACTCAAAGAAGACCTTAAGGCGATATATACACCCAGTACTGGCCGTGCGCCCGCTCGATGCCAAAATATCAATATTGAACCTCCTTTTGAACAGTTTTGTTTGCAAAATATTATTTGAATTACATATGCTTTGTCAGTTATGAAGAAATTGCAGCCATCAATATTTCTGTGTAAAAATATTTTTAAACATCCAAGTCTTTTTGGAGGAGTATCCAAAAGTTGCGAAAAATATCATGTTGCTAATTATTTTTTTAAAGCAAAACTATTTGTTATACGAAAAAACCATGTCCATAAAATAATGTACATGAAACAATAATAAATATCAATATTTTTCAAATCTTTTAACCTAGCCGTTACTAAGGAGTATGCTTTAGAAAGTAACCGTTTTACGGCACTAAAGCGCATGTAGGCCCTTAACATGCTGTTGGAGGAAGTGCAATTTCCTATCTTCACAAAAGACTAAAGTGTGTCAACACAACACGTTTCGCCATTTATCGCGAAACCTTTCCAACTATCATCTATAAGCTTCATTCGTTTGATATTGTCTCAGATCTAACCATAAACAGGTGAATGCAGTCTTAAAGGCTATAAAACGTAATAATAAACTCCATGTGTGCCACAGACGCTATAAATAATTGATTGAACGAAACCTGTGTATGATGTAGTTATAGAATAATATCGGATCTACGAGTATGGCCGATGATAAATGTCGTACTGCAATAACCTAATGCTCTAGTTCTTTGGAGGTCGGATCATCATAATTAAGGAATTAGCTCAATGAGTTAAGTGATCTAATACTGACTAATAGATGGAAACATCAAGAAATAATTAGAAAACTCCGAGGGAGGAAACAACGGAAACGGATAGAACAGCAAATTCTATTTAAGAAATATGAAAGTTAACTGGTTAAGTTTGAAGGTGAGAAGAAATTCCAGATCAAGTTTCAGGCGAATTCAATAAATGAGGTGAAATATTAAATAAAAGCCTGCCCAACAATGTTTGCAGATGCAGGGCCTTTACTAACACCAGCAACAAGACCACCGCACCGCACCAGCTATCAGAGTGTACTGCATAAATTACAATCTTATAGAGAAGACAAATTAAAAGTACTAGTTTTTACATAATATCAGGGTCAGGGCTATTAATAATAATAATATTTTATTTACTCAAAAACAGTAGTTAGGTACAGTACATTCTTACAAATATTAGGCTTACAGTTTAATTATAAATAAGAGAATGAGCATCCGCAGCTGAACTAGGCGTGAGCCTGTATCTCAGCTAAACAGCGCCGTTTCCCCTCAGAAACAATACACTAGGTAACCTAAAATTAGCAAGAAGCAAGAGTTTAGGACCATTACAAGTCAAGGAGAAATAATAAATTAAGGTAAACTAAACAATTTAACAATTTTTTTGTGTGTGTGTGAGGATTTGTATGTGAGGATGAGAGGGTGAGTGTGTGTGTGGGGGTGTCTGTGTGTGTAAGTGTAAGTGTATATATATGTCTACATGATAAATGCACAGGAGTAGAGTGAATATACATATATATAGATATACAAACAAAAATATTAACTGATTATTTGAATAAATTTTTCAGTGTCTTCGTATGATAGTTTCATTAAAAATTCATATGCCTTCTTTTTACAATGGAATTTGTTAAGAGAAAAAATATTTATGGATTTATTGATTTTATTATACACATGGGGTGCTAGAAAGACGAAGAATCTCTTTATGAAAGAGGTTTTAGGTTTATGTATGCGGACCACAACGTCATGTTTTCTGCGTTTCTTTGTGAGATCAGTATCATAATATATAAGTTCACCATGTTGTTTTAGTACAATGTTGAGTAAGAACAATTGCCTCACTGTAAGGACTTCGCATGAGTTGTACAAAATGTTTGTGGGAAAGCGAATTGGACGAAAAGTGTAAACTTTTAGAATTGCACGCTGAGCTATCTCAAGGCCTTTTAGAGTAGTTTTGGTAGCTCCTCCCCATACAATTATGCCGTAATTAATAATAGATTGACAAAGAGAGAAATAAACTTGTTTTAATAGTTTGAGATCAGCAACATATCGCAAAGTTTTAAAGATATATATTAGTTTTCTTACTCGTCCCGACAAAGCTTTAATATGTGCTTTATAGGATAAATTATGGTCTATGATTAATCCTAAATATTTCACATTGTTGACACGTTCTAGAGGTACACAATTACAGTTATCTATTCCAGGACAATTGTGAGGAATAAGGCAATGTTTTGTAGTAAGCAGTTTAGGTGGATTTCTTATGCTGAAAGTCAAGTATTTAGTTTTATCACTGTTCAGTGTAAGTAAATTATTTTGTAGCCATTCCTATACAAGATCAAGTCCACATTGTGCAACGTTAAATACCTCATCCCAATTGTCGGCGTTGAATATAAGAGCAGTGTCATCTGCGTAAGAGATTATTTCGCCTTGGGGTATAGATAGGTTCGTGAGGTCGTTTATATAAACGAGAAAGAGGGTAGGTCCCAAAATGCTGCCCTGGGGAACTCCGTATGTAATAGGAAGATAAGAGCTAGTGCAATTTCCTATTCTTACACACTGGTATCTTTCCGACAGATAGCTTTCAAAAAGTTTAAGTTGATTGCCTCTTATACCGAAATTCTCGAGTTTTCGCAAAAGGATGGGGACCGAGATCGTGTCAAATGCTTTGGCCAGATCCAAAAAGATGGCAAGGCATTTCTTACCGGAATCTAAATTTGTAGCTATACAATTGTTTAATTTAAAGATGGCATCATCTGTGCTTCTATGCCTCCGAAAGCCAAACTGTGTACAAGACAGTAGGCCCTCGCCCTCCAAGTAGCTAACAAGTCTCTTGTTTAGTAGCTTTTCAAAAACCTTTGACAAGGAGGGTAGGATCGATATCGGCCTGTAGTTATTAACACGATCACGGTCACCTCCCTTATGAATAGGGTGAACCTCAGACAGTTTGAGATTTTTCGGGAATACACCATATTCTAAGCACCTGTTGAAAATAAACGTGAGAGGAGGAACTAAAAGCTCGATATTACTTTTAATTAGGTTCGATGAGATATTGTCACAACCTGTGGCGCAGTTTGATTTTAATGTAAGGATTGTACGAGTCACTTCTTCTTCCGTCGTTTCTTCACATACAAATGATCGCGAATGGGAGTCGCATGAAAACATTGAGGACCAATTATTAGATGTTGACGGAGAAGGGTTAAGAGTATACTTTTCTGCCAATGATTGACCTACTTTTACAAAGTGCTCATTAACAATATCAAGTGCTGTGTTATTGGAATCACTCAGTTTTAACAATTCCACTGGATAGTCAATGTTTTTGACACAACCCGTAATTGATTTTATAGTCTGCCAGAGTTTCTTGGGATTATTCTTTGCAGTATCTAATTGAGTTTTCTCATATGCTCTTTTTACCTTCTTTAAAATTTTGGTACAGAAATTGCGGTATCTAATATATGATGTTTTTAAAATGATATTATCCGGAGCCGTCCTATGCTTTTTGTGAAGAAAGTCCCTGTTTTTCATACATCTGAGAAGGCCAGGCGTAATCCATGGTTTGAGTATTTTTTTACGCTTCGACACAGTGAAAGTTTTTGTGTTGTTATTTATGGCTGATTGGATATTAGTGATGAGGTAATTTGTGGAAAAATTGGGGTCTTTTGATTCGTATATGGGGGTCATGTCTATATTGTTAATGTCTTTGTTCAAGTTTTCTGTGTCTATTCTAGTTATAGTTGACTTACTCGTTTGCCTAGGGTGTTTAGAGATGCGCTGTGGACTTAATTGGGTCAAGACAGGGAAATGATCTGTTAAGGTTGATTTTGGCACAATAGTCATAGCAGTAAACTGGGTCTTAAGGAACACGTGGTCCAGGCATGAGGAGCTGATTGCACGGGTTATTTCAGTGTGCGCAGGTAAGAGACCATGAGAAGCGGCGATGGTTAAATATCTTTCACCCGATAGATCCAGCCTGGAGGAGTTAATGGGAATATTAATATCTCCAATTAACACTAAGTTTTTGAAGGAATTTAGTTTGGATATTATATTGTCTAAGGAGTATAGAAAGTTGTCAATGTTTCTTATAGAAGGAGACCGGTATATAGATATGATTGCGGTATGATTGTCGAGTGTTGTAACTAAGCAGTTGCCATCTGTGAATTCTGGTTCCTCAACATTCACATTCAGCGAGTTACTTATATATATTACCACGCCATCATTTTGTCTGAGGTGGGTTTTAGTGGCATAAGAGCGATAGCCGTCGAGCTGTGGAATGACAGAAGCACCCAAAAGCCAACACTCGGTAAGTACCAGAACATCACATTCTATGTTCAATCTCCTTAACAAAGTTTCAAAGCCAGCTATATTGCAATTGATACTGCGTATGTTTTGTGTTAATATTATAAGACCACTGGATGGTACCTGAGTTATGTGTTGCTGACATTCTTCTAAGTCACATGTGAGGGATTTAGATACAGAGACTTCGTCTATATCACTTGTTATATGATTTAAGTTATCGAATTATAAAAGTTAAAAAAAAAAAGTATTTCACCACGTTTAATTAGAAAGTAAAAAGTAATCAAACGAGTTGGTCCGGTATTTATCTGTCCATTTAGAATTAGTATACGTTTAGGTATATGTAATACAAGTGATATGTGACAAGGATTATCTAAAAAATGATAAGCATCGGGCCTGAGCTTAGTTAACTGGCATTTTAAGGCTGATATTAAGTATAATAACCATGAAATATTTAAATAAAGTGGATGTAGAAGACTTACAAAGATTAATATTAATTTATCAGTGCAAATAATAATATAAATTGTATACATGTGATATGTATGGTTTGTAAATATATTTATGTAGGAATTGTATATAGTAAGAAGATTGTATATAGTGAGAAGATTTGAGTCAGTTGTTAATTCAACAAAGAACCCAGTGTGTATATTTGTAGAGAGTGAATGTGTAATGTACTGTAGTATGTGATTTGTATGGTAATAACATAATGAGAAGTTGTTATCTGAAGGTATTAGTGAATGTCTTTTAATTATAAAGTAATAGAGTGTGGGATAAATGTTTACATAATGTTCATTTTTTGAGTTATAGTCATGCATACTTAAGTTTAAACAAAGCATTAGTTGAGATGTACTTAAAGTGAACTGTTTACATTTTCCAATAGAGACAACATAATATAGTCACACTGTCATGGTTTTCTTTAGGTTCTCTAGATCATTGAGGTCGTTTATTCGAGAATAGGAAGCTCCTTCATGCTTTTTAAGGTACACAATTCCATTTGATGTCCAGCAGAAATTAAAGCCATGAATTGTTTGGAATTGCCTCGCCATATAAAATAGTTTCCGGGTTTTGCTGGTTAATGTCTCGGATACATATAGCGGTTTTAGTTGATATTCCTGGTTAAGATGGGTAGTATTCAGTTTGTTTCCTTTTTGCTTAGTTTTATTAAAGTTTTTAACCGCCTTAAGAACCTTCTCCTTCATTAATACAGTGGTAAAGTCTACCACGACAGGGTTTGAGGGGTCCTGAGACTTGGTTCTATAGATGTCTTTAATTGAGTTAGCATCCATTACCACGTTAAGAGTTTTACCTAATTTTATAACTTCGGTTTGGAGGGATTCTTTCGTCTCGCCGGAATGTTTGGGTAGATTTCGAATTTCTATACCTACAACACGCGTTTTTCTCTCCAAGTTTTCCAGCTTTTCTTCCAACTCTTTTATTTTTGACTTGTCGGCCTTGCTTTCTTTTTCTAAAGACGATATTTTTAATATAAACTCATCATATTTATCAGACATGAAGTCAATACTCGCCTTTAACTCACTAAATCTCTTATCCTGCTCTGCGGAGAAGGAGAAAAACATTTCTTTTATTGTTATTAGTAAGTCCGTACCTTCGTCATTGTATTTTCTTTTTTTCCTCTCAGTAATGTTAGCTAGAGTGTGAAGATCATTAACGTATGGTCATAAAAAACAATTGTTTTTATGCAACTTCCACACAGTGTTCCGCAGCTTATCAGACGCTGAGCCCGGAAGGCCGTGACACTGGCCTATAAGAAAATGCTTTAAATGAGGTTGCTGGAACTTATCTTACCTTGTTGCACTTGACGCAGCGGGTAGCGAACTTGTCTTCGTAGCAACCAGCGCAGTAGATCTCCTGCTCGCGCGGGATGAAGCTCTTGGTGCCGATGGGGTTCTTGCACACCACGCAGCAGAAGCACTTCTCGTGCCACTGCCTGGTCTTGTACTCCATCTTCTTGGTTCCTGGAGGGAGAAGAATGGAAGTTTAGATTTAGAAGAACAAATGAAGAAGCAAATTAAAAAGTAATGATGATTTCAAATTTAAGTCCTAAGGTCCAAGTTGGTAGTTTTACAGATTCAGAATCATTAAAGAATTTAATCGAATCTACTAATATTATAAATGGCTTCCTCGAAAATTGGCGAGATGAAACATAACACCGAGAGAAATGGAAGGAACCTTTCCCCTAAAGTGAGACAATTCGGGCTACTCACACTATCACAAAAAAGGCGAAAGTTTGTGATTGTGTGTGTGTGTTTCGTATGTTATCGTTTGCACGTTTGTAACTCTTTCACACAAAAACTACTGAACGGTTCTCGATGAAATTTGGCACAGAGATAGATTATAGTCTAGAATAATATATGTATGTGCATAAAAAGTATGTACATAGCATACTTTAACGGGAATATTTTTCCTTGGGTTAATATTCGACATTCACGCGGGTGAGGCCACGGGCAGAAGTTAGTAAATATATAAAAATTAGATAGGTTACTATACTAGGAAAGAAAGCAGGTCCCGCTTTTGTCACGGAGAAATGTTCGCTTCCTCGATTCACAAAATATTGTTGTTGCTTTGTTAGTTTTCACAGAATTTTGCCGGAAACAATCTCCGATAGCCGCCGTCATTATTAGAGTTCTCGTTATTGTAATAACGAGAACGAAGCAATACAAATGCACTTTCGGTCGAATGTACCGGCAAAGGCCAATGATCTTGTCAAAATATGTCTCCTAAGTATTTAGAACAAATACTTCTGTTAATGGCCGTCACATAGTAGCGTTCAAAAGGACAGATTTTGGGTGACAACATGTCTATCACTCAATCAATTAGACATGTTATTTTTGGTGTAGAGCCAGAAAAATATTATGGGGTTTTTAATTGCAATTATGACCGGTTAAAAATAACTAGTTCTTAACCCAAATTAGTAAATTGAGCTCATATCGTCCCTAGTTAGAATACGTGCTAGTATGTGTCCATACCTCGCCGTATTGGACTGATAACTTGATAAAAAAAAATCTTTTTTACAAAAAAATACTACCGACTTCCAACTTAAAACACTACAAAGTGAAAAATAACTTTCTTTTTCGAAGTCGGTGTCTTTGGTAGGTTACCAATTTTTTTCGTTATGGACACCGACTTCGAAAAAGAAAGTTATTTTTCACTTTGTAGTGTTTTAAGTTGGAAGTCGGTAGTATTTTTTTGTAAAAAAGATTTTTTATTTTTCACTTTTTAGTTGTACCTATTAAGCAACTTGCTTTAGTGAGGTAGTAATGCCAGAATAGATTAACTGAATGCCATGAAACTTGATCATAACCTGTGAAATAAAAGTGTTTCAAGGTGAACTGTACACATCTGTGTACCCCTTTAGAGCGTACTGGCGTGATGTTATGTTATGAAATGGTATAAACAATAAAAAGACATGCGGTTGCAGCAATCCCGAGAGATTTGCCTTCATTTATTGAAGAGTTCTGCTGTATATCTCCGAAGTTCTTCATCAGATCTTCACCAAATTAAAATGGGACCAATTTCGAAACATACTCTAAAAATCAAAAAAAGAATTTTCAAAATCGGTCCACAATTGACGGAGATATCGGTGAACATACACAAAAAAAAAAAAAAAAAAAAAAAAAAAAACAAACATGAAGTCGAACATAGAACCTCCTCCTTTTTGGGAAGTCGGTTAAAAATTACACGTCTAACCTCCAGCCACACTACCTATTCCTATACCAATCTTACACGTAGGAAATATATTCACATGGCACAATATCATGCGATCACACGATTTCAATGTCATTTCAGGAACCATTCGCTTTCAATATAGTGATGGGTCTGTCCTTGCAACACACAGACCAAGGTTGACATGTCACGGAAATGACAGTTTTTAATGTCAACATCGTCATTTTCTTTTTTTAAGGAAGGAATATTTTAAAAGTGGAATGTGAAAGTTTTTTTTGTTGAGTTCATCGTCTTGTTTTTCGTGATAAATATATTAGGGATGGCGTAGAATGTTATTATTCATGGAAGTTTGGACGTTTTTAATAATTACTGCAATTTGTGTTTGGAAAACTTGGATCTCATGATAGAAGAAGACAAAAAATAATTATCTTAATTCTTCAGAATGTTAGTCACGCATTTAATAATATTTATGAAAAATAATAATAATAGCATTACGTATAACATCATCTTTCATAATTACAAGTTTGTAACAAACAGCCCATAAATCAAATTAATCATACCTACTCATTTTTTCAAACAAGGAATTAATGATGGCATAACTTTTATGGGAACTACATATTGTATAATAATAGAGAAAAGTAATTTTAACGTCTATAATTATATTGTCTATGGTTAAAATTAGCATATTGATGGCTGCTATGTTTTGGTATCTAAATATATGGTTTGGCCGGTCGAAGTCGGTTCAAGGATTATTTCGTTGAAAGAATATCTTCAAATTTTTCACGTTTCGTGGATTATTATGAAGAATCGTTTTATTTCTTTCAAATAAAAGGATAGCTTTTATTAATTTAAGGCTTGAGTTCTATTCTATATTATTTCGGGCATAATTTTTTATAGGATCATTAAGTCGACTAATTTGTAGAGTTAGGTTTCGCGTGCAGTAACGCTATATTTAGTTCTGAAATCGATTTAGCCATTTAAAAATTACAAGTATTTAAGCCAAAGCACACTCAATATCTTTTGTTTAGAAACAAAGGTGGTAAAGTGGTGATTAAAATGAGTTCCATCTTCCAAAATTATTTCTTTGAACTCCATATTTTAATCGCTGCAATCTTTAGCTTTATAACTTTTATCATGGAAGGATCCTTTCAAAAGGCAAAGCCAGTTCAATATTAATGCCTATGAAAACGTTGCAGAGATACCTTTCAGTTAATTCCCCCCATTTGAATTCAGAACTGGCGTATTGTCCCTTAATATTTTAATTTGAAGTTCGAACCGAAATCCAAAAACTTTTTAATGCTTCACGTTCATTGCCAGATGTGATATTAAATTAAACTGTCAGTATCTTTGTTCATTTGAGTTTTTCTTTCATAGTTTGACCGGTTTTAACACCTTATCTTTCGATTGTTTACCCGCGTTAGATACATATTTTATTATGTCATAAACTTGCAATGATCGCGTGTTTCGATGTGAAATGTTGTCCTTGACGTTTGCATTTGACATTGAAACCAAGGGATATTTGACTGATGCACGCAACATGCACCTAGCAATCACCCAACTGTTTACACCGTTCTATTTGTGAATATTTGATTTATGGTACACTATCATGATCAATGTTATGGCTGGGTAGTATGAAATGACCAGAAATGTATGTGCTAGATTTTAACAATGGCAATTGTAGCTTAATAATTTTTATTACTGTAATTTTTTTACATTCCAAAGCACCTTTATTGGTTTATCTGAAATAACTTATTTGATTTTTTTCATTTTCATATCTTATTTTATCAGTATTTTTTACCCAGTCAATTTCAATTTTATACGCCATACATTTGCAACACGAAAACTTTATCTTAGATAATTAATCAACAGCCAAATAAATGGAAACCATTAGTGATAAATGATCGATGCGTTTAAACTGTCCAAGTTTACGTTATCCACGGCCATCAGTGAACAAAACGCACGTTAGTCTAATGACGACGCGGTTGTAATGGGAAAAGTTTTCTATCAGTGACTTTCGTTGTCTATTACAATATCGAAACGCAAGTTCGTCTGTCAAAATTTGTTTTTAACTTTGACAGACAAAAATCGCGTAAGTATTAAAAAAAAGAATGCGATGCAACCCAATTTTATTTTACTTAATTCAATTTTCATTCGCCGGATATGTGGAACAAGGCAAATATATTATTAGTTTATGGCGCATTTTAAATTCTGAATTTGCATTTGATTTTCCATGAACATGGGACATTGGCGCACATTATCTACTGTCACATGATTTCTAGAAGCTATTTCAAAAGAAACAAATGAAAATTGCCATGCACTATTTGCAGAATATTTTCTACCAGTCAACAAATACGGCTTCAAAATTCGCAAATAAAGTCTGCGAAAATCGTGTGTAGGTATAGACAAAAACATCTTTAAAGTTTGAATATCGCGTGTCAGAAGAGTCGGAAACTAAAGCGTTGTGGTTCGTGACTAGACTTCGGTTACATCTGCAGTTCTGAGGTCTATGAACTCGATGGTTATCGTATTTCATATCGATTTCGGGCATCGTTGCATTTGCGTTTCTCGTGATGTTGTCGTTTATGGGTTGATGTTTATATACTATTTATTATCTATGGTGTTTTACTCTATTTTTCCTTTGGTTTAGCGATGATTTGGAATATACTTTTTACTTAATTAGATATAATTTTAATATAATAGATATAAGTTTAATATAATTATTAAGCAATCATTAAGTACCTATATCTAAGGATATAAGTTTCTAACTTGTTTATTTGGCTTGTAAGTTTAACCTTGGGTAGCTATAATATTTTATTTTTTATTTTTTTATCTTTTCCTGGCAACTACTCAGACTTTTGTTGAATACTTGACATAACAACATTATGGCACGAATATTTAGCCTAACGTCCTAGTTTTAAATAATGTGATTATGACTCAGAAACAGCTCAGAAAAATCTTAAACTTTCAGTCACAATAATAAAATTCTCCTATACTAATAGTTCACAATTCATCTATGGTTAGATAAAGGTGCATCAACACACAACCATAAATAATAAAGCTGCGAACATACAATACAGATAAACCGTTCCACTTTTCCATTGTTCTCAGTGAAAGGGCCCTTACGCCCACAGACTATCGGACAGAAATAACTAGGCTATTTCATTTGCAAATTGTTACAGTTAACCATGGAGTACACTAGCGTAGGCAACGGTTATTAAAATTACTCATGTTTTATTGGAGTAGGCAGTTTGTAGCGTTATTGAATTTGGGAGTGGGACTGGAGTGTTTGAGCGTAGGCAAAATCGAAAAAAAAAATTAAACTGGATGGAATTAGACAACGTTTTAGTTTCAGTTCTGCGTCTATCAAACTACCCAACCTTTTCCCTATTATGATGGGTTTTGCTTCCAGTCTAACCGGAAACAGCTCATGAGTAAATTGCTTATCTGCCCTCTACATCTAGTACACGATAACCCTTGACAAGACTGGTTGTCAGTGGCTCACTGTCAAATGACTTTATATAACACAGTACTTCCTGAGGCACGAGCTTCGATCTTGCATTTCATGAAAATATATAAAATAAGATCTTAAGAAAGGCAGAAAAATCAATCTTTAAACAATAAAAATGCTCAAGCTCCATCTTTACGACGGTTCTATTTATCAAATCCCCGGTGGGCGCTTCCATCGGGCAGTGCATCGGTAATTAATGAAACTCGTTAGTCTTAGTTTTAAGTGGCCCCGAGAAAGTTGTTTGCTCCGTTTCTGTAGCGTGGGATGAGGATACGCTAAATATTAATGTTGAGTGTATATAAATATTAAAGCTGCGTGGCTTTGAGCGGATATCTGTCAGATACTGGTCGAAAAGGAAATGTGTCCGTTAGCTCTTGCTGTTTGACCTCATTCTGAGAACTGGAAACTTAGATTTAAAAACTAATTTTGATATTCAAAATGGACTACAATTGGTACTTCTGCTAGGCCGATGTATGAAATTGCGAACACTACACTAGCTCAATGCAATTGGGCGTGATATTAAAGATATTAAAGACAATCCCAAAAATGGCCATCCGTCACCCATTTTTAAGGTCTAAGCTGAGGAAGAAATGGCATAACTGAACAACAGTTATGATATGACTAATATAGTTAAAGACATCTAGCCAGGGGGTGACCATAAGCTCTTAGAGCAAGGTTATTTTGAGTGTGCGTAAAGGACAGATGTATGTGACTTGTATACATCTGTCCCTTTTTCACAGTCGGACTATGATAGCTTTGACAGGTCAAGGTACGGGGCCAGGTATAAGTTTTTCCTGTAAAAACGTTTGTCCTGTACATATATTTTTGTGGTGTACAATACAGAATATAATAAATAACTATATGTTTTAGTACACCTAAGTAGGAAAACAGTGCTATAACATTTTATTTACATTCTTTTACCAATAACTTAGTACGTTAAGTAGGTACTAATTTGCATAATATTTACTATCACAGCAGAACGGGTATTGTCGTATGCATTCACAATGAATGATTACGTTATGATGCATTGTGAGGCATCGTTTGTCCAAGTTATTAGCGGAGTTAAGATCAAACACGAATAAGTTATGAAGGCCGCGATGATGTCAGACGGTCAGCGTGGGATGGGCTAATATTAACAAAAAGTGGCTTATTACGGCATGTAGTAAAAGTAATATTTATAACGCCATAATATCGGCCGCAGACTGATCGATTTTCGATAAAATATCAACAATGAAATTCGTAGGATTTTTCCGCTGGTGAAGGACCGGCCTTAAATGTTCGTAAACATTTTTTTTTCGTTGAAATTTTACTGCTCGCGAAAATGTGAAATAAAAAGAGAATTTTTAATTTTGTAGCGCTATTAACTTCCACCGTAGAGCTTGTTTGAGTATTCATAAACTGTATAAAAATTGTTTGAAAGGAATTTCTGTAATGCTTACTTTTATATAGCGAAACACTAAATTGAGTAAAGTACGCTATTAAGTTATCGTATTTATCATAATCAACATCAACTTAACTATGCAGACTTTTAACTTCCTTCTCGAGATTTCCTTTTACTGAAACACCACGTGACATTTTAATTTTCTCGGAAAACTTTAACCAAACACTCGTGCTACTTATTTTTTCTATAACAATTCTTAATATCAACTTCTGAAATGACGCAATTACCATGAAAACTGTCGCGGGATTCTTAACTTTATGCCTTTGGAATAGCATATTTTATATTAACCGCAAAATCGATTATTTCAACAGCGTCACTTGATTTGTTTTGGCATGGTAATGCGACATGACTAATGATAATTTACACACCATTGTGTGCTGAGATCTCAATTGATACGTAATGAAGACTCCTTTGTAAGTCCTGGCTACAATGTCAATGTTATTTTGTTACATGGCTCACACGGATGCCATTAGAAACGAGTAAGAAATAATACTGAACCGAAATATCCTTATTACATAGAGTAGAATATTATGAATACTCTATTACAATATACAGGAACAAACTTATCAATTTTCTTTTAGCGTTTCGTGATTCCTCGAAATTGAACTCATTCCGAAACTTGCCCTTTTGTCCCTTGTTATAAAAGTCCGCCATCCAATACAATGAAAAAACCGTCGAATTCCATTTTCAAGAAAAATAAATGACATTCCATTTTTTCATAAAACGAAATCGGAACCGTTCGTTTCGAGAAACATCTAATAATCGAAATGATAATATAATAGTAAAATTGAAATAATATCCCATTTCTGATTTTATCGTCGTCGTAAAGTACGGAATGAAATACCTAGCATGCGAAACGGAACAAACAATTTTCTGAGGAGAATGGTGACGGGCCGCCATGACCGCCATTTTGCATTTCCCTAAATTGATTATGCACGTGTCTGGCCGTGTGTTGCGTGCACATGCGATGCACGTGTGACGTGACGCCAGATCTGATAAGATGATTTCGTGCCATTGTTGCTGGTTGGTATTTAGTTATTTTCTATGAAAATGGAAAATGTGACCGTTATAATATGATTTAGTATGTAGTAATATTGACTTGAGCCCACTTTTGGCGAAAGTTTGTATCGCTAAGTCTTAAAAAAAATGACATTAAAAAGCATATGAGCACGAAATTACGACTTTGAAATCGCCTTTCTTCTCCAATGTTGTACTGTAAAGTTGACATGATTTATTTTTGCAGTCTAGAAAAGTTCTTTTGTTAAATTATGACAGTCAATCCAAATATCCTCGCGATTACCCCGATTGCCTAACCGTGAACTTTGAGGTCGTAAACCGAACGGTTCGACTGGTTGTAAACAAGGTACACCCAACGTAGCCACGAGCCAAGAGGCCCACAAGCCACCGAACACTATAAAACTGAAGGGTACCTTGTTTTACGTATCTGCACGCTCACTTATTTCCGCATACGGTTATGAGCCTCGATGGAAACTATCGTGATTTATTGCAAGGAGGTTTGACATATTGTTCGATCGTAGTTTGAAACTGTGTTCTTTTTATGAATATTCAACTGACGGAAGCCAAACGGAAGCGCTCACTAAATTTTATCTGATCTAGTTTTTAAATGATTGGCAATTAAAAAATGCATTGATTATATTAGTTCTTATAAAATGCAGACGGATGCATTAATTTAATGGCACTTTCGCCCAATTAAAGTAAGTGTCTAGTCTAGATTTCCTTTGAAATTTATTTGAATTTTATCCAACTGTATCAACTACCTACTAGGCATAATGTGCTCTGCACGTGTGCTTCAACAAATAGAGGTTTGTCTATTAGACATCGACTGTCTATTACATGACTTATGAGGTTAAAATCAACGAGATAAGGGGCCCGAAGGTCATGGTGATCCACCATCTGTTCCTACATCCATATACAGCTGTAATGCATCACTGTCAGCATCAAGAACTTATTAACGACCTTATACCGTTAATATAAGGAGCATTTTTGTGTTTTTTACAAGTTTTATGACGTCATCCGTCAGTTTAATTGGCATCGAGAATTTCTGGACCTTGAACTGTGACTTAAGGCTGAATGAAAGTGGGCTAATGTGATTTGAAGGATTATTGTATTTTGAAAAGAAAACAGACTACAAGAAACCTTACTTTAGGTAGTACTTAAGATTCATGAAAATCCTAGATAACCCGATAGAAGGAAACAAATTAAAATCCATATCTTTTATTGCCATTTCAAAAAAGTCCCCAAATAAGAAAAACTCTAAATAACCTAGTATCCAACTTTGACAGCTCTCAACCGTCTTCGTCTATTCTATTTCATCAATAGACAACGGGCGCCATTTTCCTATTATGCGAGAGTTGACGAGCCGGAAAAGTGTCAGCTTTAATTCCCTTATTGACAGGAAATGTCAAGTCGAGTTTTCCCGAAAGGAGAAACAAAACATATTTCGATTCAGCAGTTTCAATGTAAGTATTCATGTATTTATTTATTTATTTATTTAAACTTCATGTACAATGGTGATACATAGGCGGACTTAATGCAGCAAGGCATTCTCTACCAGTGTATGTATGTGTATGTATGTATGTGTAGGTTTATGTCCGTAACTTGTGTCTAATGTGACTTTGTAATTAGATACAAAGGCAGGGTAGTTCAGGTGTTCCTAGCCTAAATAAACAGTCGTATGGAACCGGTAAACAGGTTGTATAAATTAACTAACGTAGGTAAGTAAGAACCAAGTGCTCCTCTCTGTGTGTTGCTATGGTTTGATAGAGTTGAGTTCCAATATGACACGAACTTGTTACAAAAAGCACTGGCATATAAACGTTTTAATATAAACATATTTTTTTTTGAATTAATTGTTATTGTTATTTTATAACAAAAGGTAATGATAATAAATTCATAATTAATACGAGAAAATATACCAACTACAATTAAACACTCATAAATCACATCCGAATGACTCAAATCGTTTAAAAACAACATAAACAAAACACAAATTACATTTTAAAGAGTAATGTAAACAAATTACGTAAATACTATAAAATCCAATTAAAACCCTTGACCTATGCGAATTTATACTACTCATACATTTTGGGACAGTAAAATAAAAATAAATGTGTTAATTATGGAAATTAACATTCAGACAAATTATTACGAGCGTTAAGAATTTAGGTCACATATTGTGCTCTGTAATAAACAGAACAGTTTATTATGTAGAAAGCTGCGAACAAGAAAAAGTAAAAACATATTGTTTATGATAATAAAATTTTCAACGGTTTTTTTAATGGTATTTGGTAACAGCCGATTGAAGGTCTGTGGTAAATTATATGTCAGCCGACAATGTCAGTAGCATCCGGGGAATATGTAATTTAACTTGCAAATTTTGGTTCCCTAAGCCCGTTATTTCTATAAAGACATTAAATGTTTATTTGGCAAATCAAACGATGTTATATTATGCCCAAAACGGCGTGTTTTGGTCTTCCATGTTTAAACTTGACAATAAAAATCCCACGCTTACTGGCTGTCAATACAATAGAATTTATGACATCTGTTGATTACCTTGATCTTGTTAAAGGTAAAATATTATCATTTGGAAACGTTCTGTTATAATAAATTAAAATTATAAATAGGTATATATCACGTCTCATGGTTAGATTGGAATTGAATAAAATAATTTATAATTGCACAAGTGGGTGTGGGTCTGTAATTAATAACTAATGACGTAAGTCCTTTATATCTGCGACACAATTTACATTATAAAAGAATAAAACAAACATCCATCCGTTTTTACTTCAACTTTCATTACTAACGATTTGTTACACTACCTATTTCGAATGTATCGGCCCGATTTATGATTAAAAAAGCAATAAGTTGAAAAAAAAAACGGAAACGAACTGCAAGAAAATATCGCATGCCAGAGACAATGCAAGGAGTTTCCTCTATTGGAAAGTCCTTCGCCTACCAAGCCACTAACGTTATTCGAACGATCGAAGTCGGACGTATAGTCATTGCTCTACTTCAGTTACGAAGTCAACATAATTATATAACTGTCTAATTTAATTAGGTACTAGTTTTCGAAGCAATAGCCACATTTTAGCACTAACAGTAATTAAAACCTACCACAGAGAGCCCTTACGTTAGCATAAACCAAAAAAAAAGTAAAATGACGCATATTTCCGTTTTCCTTCCTTTTGAAAAGCGAACGTAAAACTGCGTCGCATTAAAAAAACACGACGGTAAAGTTACGTATTTATGTTTCGCGTAATGCAGTGTGTTCACCGTCTGAGTATTCAGGAACGGAGATCATAAGTCTAGATTAAAAAACGTTTTTTTAGTAGCAAACTATGAGTTTTAAATAGATATTCATGTTTGAAAATTGTTCTAGAATACGGATCCGAGTGCCTCAACATAGAATTACATTTTTTCGCAGACGGATATTACGAAATTATACAGGGGCGTTTCAGTTTCCGTCTTGTTAAACTCGACTAAGTTCAGTTGTTTTTCATGGAAATGCGGGTAATTTGTATTTTTCCATGTTGTTTACGTGAAAGCTTTGTTTGTGCGTTGTAAATAAATGTTTTATGGGTATAGTATAGATTCATCACACTGAATCTTATTATTTGCAAATATTTTAGTTGAACTTTCCTTTTTCTCGACAAAATTTAAAAACCTTTCAGTTTGTTTTGGATAATCATAATATTTGTTTTTGTTCATCAATCAAAATATCTTTATATTGCTCTCTAAATCTGTAATTTATTACCGGTCAATAAAACGTTACTCTTTAAGAATTAGGTCGATATCGGATCACATTTGGACGTCTATGAATGAACTTTTATTTCCCGTCTCTTTTATTTCTCATGAAAAAAGTTCGATTACTTTTTAAATTAATATATCAGCTGGTGTATTTCCTGTGCCTTTTACGATCAGCATGGTTTTCGAAAAGCATTTTTTGTGTGTTTTCTCTTTAATACTCTTAGATACATAGGTAGTAGTTTGTATTGTAGAGGCAATATTATTTGTTTGAGAAACTAAGTAAGTTTACATAATTTATTCCGTTTACTTAAAAGGACATAATACAAATAAAGCATAATATTTATTTTGTTCTGCCGTAAACGTTAGTGTCATGCCGTAATACCTCTTTAAAAGGGCATATCATCATTGAACCACAAATTAGGGTGAAGGCTAAAATCTGACCGAAAGTTGACATTTACCGTGCAAACATGCATTAAAAGAAGCTTTAAAGATTTCCCGCCGACGATTAAATATGGTGGTTCAAGAAGAAAAAGATCTGAGTTTGACAAACTCAAATATTATAAAGTCACACCTTCCATAGAGTTCGTTTTTAGGGTCCCGTACCCAAAGGGTAAAAACGAGATGCTATTACTAAGACTTCGCGGTCCGTCAGTCTATCTGTCTGTCTGTTACCAGGCTTTATCTTATGAACCGTGATAGCTAGACAGTTGAAATTTTCACAGATGATGTATTTCTGTTGCCGCTATAACAACAAATACTAAAAACAGAATAAAATAAATATTTAAGTGGGGCTCCCATACAACAAACATGATTTTTATGCCGTTTTTTTGCGATAATGGCACGGAATCCTTTGTGCGCGAGTCCTACTCGCACTTGGCCGGTTTTTCTTTTTATGAGGTAACAATAAGTACCTCTGTTTTGTGTTCTAGTACGCAAAAAATGCATCAAAACTACCAGAAAAAGTGTTCTCTTTTCAATTTACCCGCTATTAATGTGCGTAATTTATTTAGCAGTCAAAGGATGCTTGTATGTTATGTTCCTACCAATTAAAATTACGACGAAATACATACCATGTAAGTACTTGCTAATTATTTAAGTACACACACGTCTGTTTTACAAATTATTATTAATTAAACATGACCAAAAACGTTTACCATAAACCATTTACTTAACAAACATATGAACGTGCGATTAAATGAATTAAGACCTGACCTCCATAGACTGAACGGTAAGATTAATTGAATGAAAAGATAAGAGTCGGTCATTGTTCATTCAATTAATGATGAAGTAACGGTTATGGTGTCTCGAATTAAGGACTTTTTATGAATAAATGTTAATTAATCTGTTTTTTATTAAAATATTCGGCGCGAAAGAATAAAGGGACTTAGTCTTGAGTAGGAGGTAGAGCAATTTTGGAAGAAATATTGACTAATATCCATATTGGAGATTAGGCGAAAACCCAATGTTTTAAGGTCGAATGTCACATTCAGTAGACATATCAGAACACGTAACCTGTATTTTGTCCAAAACAAGAAAATGGCTTAACTTCTACAATAATAGGAGGCAAATTACTGTTTCGAAACGTTTGTGAGATTGAACAAAAAAAATGTCTAGACAAAAACATTTATGTAAAAGTAGTTAGTTCGTAATCAAAATCCTAAGATTGTAGGTTTGACAAGAAACGTTATTTCTCAGAAGAATTTTAGCATACTCATTTTAGTAGAAGCTTTTATATTTAAATTTTTACTATCATACAGGTTGACGACACACTTAAAGCTGCGATACGATCTTTTTAAGTTTTAATATTCGAGTCACGGATTTTAAAAGCAGAATCGTAAACTTTAGCTAGTTTTAAAGAGATATTAAACAAATGCCTAATGGCCTATTCATACCTGATATGAAAAGTGAGGACCAAAATAATTAAATAAATATTTGCTCTAAAGCTTTACAAATGATTTTTACCGACTTCAAAAAAAGGAGGAAATCAATTCGATACGTATGTATGTAATATTGTTGGAACTGCACAATATTCATATATGTTACTCTATGTGAGCTTCTGAACACGTGTGCCAAATTTCATATACATGTTTGTTTGTATGTATGTATGGTTGTCTTCGTATTTCTCCGAAACTGCTTATCGGATCGTGATCATTATATTTGTGTTGGATTGAATATCTCTCAACTTAGGGAAACATGCATTTTACATCAAAATCGGTCCAGCAATTTTCAAAACAGCACGAATGTGTAAATTGAGTTATTATGGGTATTTTGTCCATCCTTTAGGTACCTTACTAAAGAACTTGCTCATTTTTGGTGATGGTGTACTAAAACTAAAAAGAGATAAATAAAAACTTTTCACAAAAAAATAAACCGACTTCAAAAACAAAACACAAAGTGTAAAATAATTTTCTTTTCGGAAGTCGGTGTCGAAAAATGATAAAAACCTGGGGTACTTTTGAAGTCTGTTTATTTTATTGTGAAAATTTATTTTTTCGAAATATTTTAAGAAAACGTTACATAGTTATGTAGGTAAGTTATAGTCTCTCTAATAGCATGTTAGTTCATAATAATACAGAAGACATAACAAACAGGAAAGAGATGAAAAAGGACTGATAAGTGTTTTTGCAGATGGTGTCTTTTCTCTGCCTCAATTTCCCAATGAATAGTGTAAAGAATTAATTAAATGCAAAACAAACATTTCTAGGTGATAGGCTTAGTAGGACGTTGGTCCAGACTAGCATGGCGCCTTTAAACCTGTTATAATAATTGAGAAAACCAGTTGAATAGAAAGTGTGGCTTTCATAATTACTCATTAATAGATATTTATATTCTAGATCATTCATTATCTATGGTTTTAATATAACTTATCTATCCAAAGGTTATCTTTAGAGAAAAGTGACAGAGCGTGAACTTGAATCGTTCTGCCGTAGATATTATACTAAACACATGCTAAACACTAAGATTATAGTTGATAAGAAACAATCACGTCAACGATATGAAGACGTCAAGGTTTAATCTCACACGTCAAAAGTATTACAAAATAATCCGCTGTTCTCCGAAGAGGGTAAAAACAAATGAAAAAGACTTAATAAACACCTGCAATCGTTTTCCTCGAGTCACCAAGCAGGCACTGATCCCGTAACGCACAACAAAACTTCTTATTTTCCCTATCAGCGGTCGCATTGGGAAGGAACATAGACAGGATCGCGACATCTTCATTGTTTTCCCGCGCCCGTCGTATCCTTTCTTGTCCAACTGTTTTTGTTGTTAAATGTAGTCGAGATTTAAGGTCTTCACTCAACACGTCCGCTGACATTTTTGGCTGTATGTGTGACAACTTTGTTCAAAAGAAAATAAGGTAGAAAAGCGCGCGAAGTTTGACGTTTGCCTTGTTCGGATACGCGTGTGTAGGCTTCGCGGCGCGCGGTGCTGGACTGACTGAGCGGTTGACGGATTCTACGGAGGAGCGAAGCCAGCAAGCCAGTGTAGTATGATGTAGGCTGTCGATTAACTTAATTGATCAGATGCGATAAGAAATGTTTCGGATTCCCTTCAGAGATGTATCTCTTGTGTATCGAGGAAGTACATCGTTGTATTAATTGGAATAGGCATGTATGAAGATGCCGCTACAATTGGCTGTATTTTTTGTTGCTAGGCTATGCAACGTATATGGTTTCTTTATAACATAAGCTGGTTTTTGTAAATCAATGGTTCAACGAGCCTTTGTAATATGAAAAATCTTTAAAAATGTGAAGTTAGCCTCAAACCGAACAATTTCTTTTAAAAATGTCAGTAATATGCATAACAAAAGAGTTGCAAATTTTAAACAAACGTTAAACGTAACTGATAACGCTAACGCACGTGTTACAGTTAACTGTTGTCTCGTTTTGTGCGCGTATACCCATTAACTAAGTATTGAGTTAATGAACATTCTTCTTTTAGTAGGAAATGAATGGAGGTGAAGACAGAATGATGATTATATTGATGGAAAGTGAATTATCGTCAAAAGTGGTTTAAAAGATAAGCGCTTTGTAGGCAACTTTCAAAGTAAAACCTACACGACTGAAGACAGAAGATGTCATGAAGTTCGGCAACATCATCGGATGATATTCGTGTACCACGCAAAAAGATTAGGAGCCGCAATAAACGTGGCCACTAACCAATTACTGGGACCAAACAATTTAGCAATAGGTGCACCGTCGTCATGGCTTCAAGAAGTTTATGAATTTGATAAGCTCAAACTTTGACAGTAACTTAAGTCAATCTTTACCTACTTCATATTATAAAGAGAGAGAGAGCAAATTTTGTGTGTGTTTGTGGAGAGTAATCGCCGGAACCAATATTTGAATGAAATTCACCATTTAAAGTTACTTTATTCCATACTAGCTTTTACCCGCGGCTTCGCTCGCAGTGAAGCCAATTTTTTTTTTTAATAATCATTTTCCTATGTTACTTCTGATACCTCCAAGAATATATGTACAAAGTTTCATGATGATCGGTTCAGTAGTTTTTGCGTGAAAGCGTAACAAACAAATTTAAATTCAAATTTATAATATTAGTATACCTAGATATGTAATCCGGGCAAACCCGGAGATAAAGTCGCGGAAAACCCAAGTGATACAACGTAAGTTTTTCAAAAAAAAAAAAAGATATTCAAAATAAACAAGGAACTTATGATTAAAGGGAAAAATAGTGGTCCTTTTGGCTTTTTGACAGAGATATTACATCTATATCTAAAACACGAAGCATAATTATCCTGCTACCTAGAACCCGTTTTACTTTCTACAAAGAACACCATATGTTTCACATCTCTGTTTAGTTAAACATCTTATTTCGAGATCTGTTCTTGAGCATCAATGTTAATTTTAAGTAGGATTTTATTGTTTCCGAGACCTAGTAATGTGGCATTGCTGCCTACGAGCAATTTGTTACATCTTAATTCCTTCACATAAATGGAGATTGAAAGGTTGCAGTGTATTGTTTTGCAAGATGGATGGTATGCAGAGATATTTGCAAAAATAATATGATGGGAATTGTAGTAAAATAAATAAAACTCTTGGGATAGTTGGGTAAAGAATAGCAAGCTTGATTGTGTCGCAGTCGGCTGCCAGTCTAACGGTCGGATCCAGCAGAATATCAGTAGATATTGTAATTGGAGCGACTATCATTCTGAGTTCCACAACCCAGTAACTGGGTAACACGATAGTCTTCTCAAGACTGGTTGTCAGATTGTTGAGATAGCAATTACAATAATGACCTATTATTTTAATAAACAATGTAGGGGCTTTCCATTATTGATCTATAGATACGCTAATGTCGCTCGTTTAGATTTATTTTCAATGGTCATTCAACGCTTAATATTCTTACAAAATCTTCTAGTACTAAAAATACTAATTAAAAATCACGCACTCTGACATCTAATAACCTCGTCATGTTGTCATCGTCATAAAAACAAATCAAATCATCTCAATTAATAGTAATTTGACGCCATATATCATCTGAATGGCCGATGTAATCTGTGAACGAACATTTATGACTAATATATTAAATATAGCTCAAATTGGCTCAAACAGTTTTATAAGGAGGATGTTGTTTACAAGGTTTAATTTTACAGTAATTATGAAATATAAAATTTAGTAAAATAGACCTTATTTTGTTAACGATTACTGTTCCTTTTGAAGATAATTATACTTTTGAAAAGGGAGTACTTAATTTTTGTTTTGAGGATGCTAGAATACTAGCTGTTTCACGCGGCTTCACTTCCGTGGCCTTTCTCTCAGGAACAGTACATTTATCCGGCATAATAACTTCTTCTCCTATTTCTGAATTTTGCATTTGAAGTTAAGTATTTGTCAAAATATAGCTCTCTAGCGTTCTTAACTCAGCATCTTCTTCCTACTCTTATCCTATGTTACTTGGGGTCGGTCCAACACGTTTTCTTCTTCCATATCGTCTTGTCCCATCTCCACATTTATATTCATAACTCTTTTAGTAACATGCGTTTCATCCCTCCTCATCACATGATCATACCAGGACAAACGGTTTCCTTTCAACTTTTCTGTCAGTGGTGCCACTTTCTCTAATATACTCATTTCTAACTTTATCCATTCTCGTCACGCCGCACATCCATCCCAACATTCTCATCTCTGCTACATGCAATCTCTTTTTAACCGACTTACCAAAAAGGAGGAGGTTCTATGTTCGACTTCATGTTTGTTTTTTTTTTTTTTTTTGTGTATGTTCATCGATATCTCCGTCAGTTGTGGACCGATTTTGAAAATTCTTTTTTTGTTTGAAAGAGTATGTTTTGAAATTGGTCCCATTTTAATTTGGTGAAGATCTGATTAAGAACTTCGAAGATATACGACAGAACTCATCAATAAATAACGGCAAATCTCTCAGGATTGCTGCAATCGCATGTCTGTTTATTGTTTATACCATTTCATAACATAACATCACGCCAGTACGCTTTTAAGGGGTATGCAGATCTCTCATTTCACCGGTAATGTTCAAGTTTCATGATATTCGGGTTATCTATTCTGGTGTTAAGGTAACTTACTAGACAACTTGCCTATTAGGTAAGTACAACTAAAAAGTGAAAAATAAAACTTTTTAACAAAAAAAAACCACCGACTTCCAAATAACAAAACTACAAAGTGAAAAATAACTTTATTTTTGTTATAAAGTTATTTTTCACTTTGTAGTTTTTTCATCCATCTTTTTCAAAGTCCAACATCTGATCCATATATTGTGTCAGGTCTACCCCCTTGTAGATTTTCCCCTTTAACACCTTCACGTTCTTAAATCTAAATAGCTATTAAATTCGGAAATCAGCCCTATGACAGTCAAGCCTAGTGCTTTAAATCAGAGCAAGTTTTCGTAATTAAATCTACCAGAACTTATACAAACTGTATACGTTTACCTCTCTCTAATATTAAGTTCAGACTTGTTTTGAATAAATTTAGAATTATTACATTTAAATTGAAGGGAAAGTGGTTTTCCTGTTGGCAGGAAATTGCCCACAGTTAATGGAATACTAGAGAAGGGAAGCGTTTGGTCTTGGTCATATCGATATTAACTTTATTGCACGTCTTGATAGCGTAGTTTATCTTGATTGCTATACTGTTATATTGTATTTGTCGATAAGGTTGCATTGCAATAGGGCTTGATAGCGGTTGTGTGTAATAATTTTGTCTTAACTATATGGGTATTATATGCCTCTACTTGTTTGTTCTAACCTAGCTATGTTTGTGTGCTATATTATGCCTTGGGCTACGGCAAAGCCAATAAGAAGAGAGCCAAAGAGAAGAGTATGATGTATTTCTATGTATGATCAAGTTGAGATCAGGATGACTTTCTGTTTTTCAGATAAAAAGTAATATTAGTAGAAGTTAGGATAGAAAGTTGCATTATCTTTGAAAACTAGTCTTGGGAAACCGAGAATTTATATTGAGGTTTCAAAATGAGTATGAAATATGTTTCTGATCAAGTATATGATTATAATAACGATAATGTTTCTTTTGTAATTTGTTTCAAAACTGTTAAGTTATAAATCGTGTTGGTGTACCTATCGTTGTATCCTGTGTCATTATATGTAATTTGTTGACACATAAGTCATCAGTTCCGTGTTAATTTTATGTATTTACATATAATAAAAACAGTGGTTACAGTCATTATTTATGTAACATCCTTCTTAGTCAAATTATTTGCTTAGCTAAATAATCGTTACGTCAATTTGAACGTCGCATTTGACAGGTGTCATTTGTGTGACGTCATAATGAGACGACTATAGAGCAAAAATTTCAGAAGAGATACATTGTTAGTTCTTTAAATATATTAAACATGTGAGATCAACTCGTGCTTATGTGTTTTTATTTATAAATCATTTAATAGATATGTCATGAAGTGCAGCAATCAATCATTACAAAGTGATAAGTATCACTTCTGATACCATCATTAATGTCACATACTGTCATGTCCGACCTTTGTCATTACCATTTCCACCAGTTTTCGATGATTCACGTTATTTAATCGTGATAAGGGCACACGAACGAAGCAAGGACGTTCAGTTTCCCGTAGTTAAGCGCAAATAATGTCCGGATTATTGATGTTACTTCACCATTAAAGAAACCGCGTGTTTTTTCACCCACGCGGTGTGACTCAGGCTTTACTTAGTGTCACGGCGATAAATAGATGATCATACTTAAGCCAAGGCGTGGTATAGACAATCGTATTATTTTTTTAAACCAACAAGACAAGAAGCCATGTGGGTTGTGTCAAACTGTTTCTATTTTGCGATGTTCCGAATCAATTAACGGGTCTTTATTTATCTATTTATAAAAATCTAACTGATCTGCAGACAGACGTTCATTTTAATGAATAATTTATTAAGTCATTTGTTAAGATTTCTCAGACCGGCTCTTGATAAAGATATAAAAATTACATACGAAAATAAATAATAATGTTTACGATGTAGGTAGACTGAATTTTATTGATGATTAAATCTAATTAAAAATAAATCATAACTTTTAGTTGGTCTCGCTGACATACATAACGCACACATAAAACGCGTCTATCCAATTACCGAAAAGCATGACGTCATTTCTATGGCCTTTGAATGGCTTATACTATGGTGTGCGCTAAGCTGGCGTGTCCACCTCAACAAGGATTAATAAGAATTAAAACTAAACCAAAAACGAGCGCTGTAATACTAACTGTAAAAAACTATCTTTAAAAACACCGTTACTTAACGGTTTAAAATCCTTGAGAGCTTCAGAACACAATTTCATTCAAAAATTACTGCAATTATTTGGTAGCCGGAATGTAATTTAAATCTTCAAACAATATGGCGTCGGTAGCCATAGACAAGTTGCGGTTAACTACCTACGATACAAGTAATTCAATCTGTTTGTACTTTGAAGAACTATTCGATCGGCCAGACCGCCTTATGAAGCTGTACATCAAGGTTTCGCAGAGGACATGGATACTGACTTGATTACTCTGACATACCTATGAGATCATTTTGTTGAAGCTAATTCATGTTTTGGTGACACGCCTTTATGTTTTTTTATGATATATAGGGTCCACCTACTGATGCTTTTGCATGTCATCTAAACTAATATTATTAAGAGGCAATTACAAAGGTTGTTTTTTTGTTCGAAGGAGGTCATCTATTGAAGTTTCTACCGATCCACCTTCGTAAATTATTTCACTGATAATCCTACTCAGTAGTAGTTAAAAAAGCTTCTAAATAAAATAAAATAACTCAGTTTCTAAATTCAATACAGGAACTAAAATGACCAATATTTATCCTCATTACTTGAGCACTTTTCAAATCACTTTCAAATACCAATAAAAAAACAAATCAAGAAAGTTCTAAAACAGATTACCGTAATCTCTCGGTATCATCGAATATTTTTTGGCCCGACCGTCATCGTTAGGTACAAGTACGAGTAGGTAGATATATTCGGTTCTGTGTGGGAGTCATTGTACATTAATTTTGAGCTAAAACCACACTTGTACCTTATTACAGTCCCGTTAGACTATAGGATATTATTAATTTTCACTTCTATTTTATTTTATTAATCATTGCGCTTCGTAGAAAATATGAGATGATTGTAATGTTTTACTGTCCTCAATATTTGCGGTGAGCTTGTTGGTTTGAACAGTATCACATTTTTGCTAGTGTCTTTACTATTTGTAAAAAAAGATAAAAATATCTTTGTTTCGGAACTCAGAGTTTTAGATACAGATGAATCAATGGACACGTAACCATTCTACGATTTACGATCATTAGGTACCTACTCACTTTAGTGTATTCCACGAAAAACAAAAAAACTGTAGACAACGTCGTATTGATCACAGTTGAAAATCGACACAAACATGTCGGCTGTGTCATAAAAATTAATTTTACCAAGAATATATTATTATCATATACAGAATTTTGTATTAGAAACTTCTGTTATATTATTGTAAGGAATGAAAACACAGTTATTTATATATAGGATAGATACTATTCTATTATTAAAACAATCAGAATAGCGTGTAGTTTGCCCTCTTCCCAATTAAAGGAAGCCGTACTTAAGAGGCTTGTAAGGTATCATTACATGTACCTAATGTGTTTCTTCGGTAGTAATTGGTAATCATTGGCTGTAATCTTCCAATTTACAAGTGTTTTCGGATAATATAAGGTGATTAGACTCGACTTGTACGTCTTTACAGTTTAATATATGTTGGCTAAGGAAAAGATTATTATATATATGCTCACTTTTGAGGATTAAGAACATCGCTGTCTTTGTATTGCTGTGGTTTTAGTGTCGTAAAATTTTATCTAAACTCGTGTTATACAGAGGAAAATCTGTTTGTATGGCTAAGGTAATATCTGGAAGTATATAATTTTTGTTCACTGGTGGATTGCTATGCTACTGTGTGAGTGCTTTTTATCCGTGTGGCTACTTTTTATCCCGAAATAAATGCACGGTTCTTGTTAGATAAACCACGAGATAAACCGCGAGAAAAATATAGTTCCTTATATTTTTATTCCTGCTACTTTGATCCCAAATTTCTACGCCACAACGCTCCGATCTGGCAAAAAGCGTCACCATTTAAGTCCAACAAGGTTACCCAAAGTAAAGCATAAAGCCAGATGTTCAAAAAAATCTGCCTTAAAAATAGCTCGAAGGCGTCACCATATCGAAATTCGAAAATTTCATTTCCACTTATGAGCATCGCGGCGTATCCGAGGCTGTGGCAATGACAGTGGTAATTTTTCTCGGGCCTTACCTTATACTTCCATAATGGGGTTAGGTAATGACGCTCCTTGTAAGGAGATGACGCGGACGCAATGCTACGATACACTGTTGGTAAGATTAGATGGTTGTCTTGATTTATTGGTTTTGCATTATACGCAAATAGGGTAATAGACAACAGAAAATACGAGTAATAGACAAATTTATATAACTGCAAGAAATTATGAAAGTTTTGTACACTGGATTTTGTGTGAGAAAGTGGATTTTTCGTAAGACGAGTTACTATATTGTGTTACATTTGCCACTTTTCTCTTAGTATTTAGTTGATACTTTTGACACAGATTTGTTACCGGCTTGTATTTGGTACATTTCACTTGGAAGAAATATCTACGGTTCCATCATTTGTTAACGCCAGCCATCCGACAGCGTCGAACGGGAAGAACGGGAAAGTACCCGAGTTTTACTCCTACATAAAATATTATCAATCCTCCCCATGTTTCGAAATGGTGAAACAAGAGACCATAGACAAACAAGAGAGCGAACAGCTGGCCATTGAGCTCACTCATACAGAAAAAGAGAAAATTGTCTCTATTTTTTTTATATCCAGCCAGTCAGACTCTGCACCTGTGTGTATCACAAACAAGTGTGAGTCGATATGTGACCAATGTACAATTAGCTATAAAATACAAAGGTGATATGTTACACCTTATTGAGCGATTGATCGGTAGTAGAACGTGTAAATTATGTTATTATAATATAACTTCCCGTTTAAAAGACTGTATAATGTCAAGTATTTTATTTATTTGCGAGTTTTTCTAGTAGATCGATATCACGGATGTCCTTAATGAAGATAAATGTATTAAGAGAGCGTATAAATGATAGCTCAATCTTTAGAATGGATGTATTATTATTTAGTATTTCTGATGGTTAAGGTCATCGCCGCCAATAGCGATCTGCAATACCGGATATTTAGCGGTAACTTTATTTAAAAAACATGCCTACCCAATCGTACCTAAGGACCAAAAAATCTGAAGAGTTAAATAACCATAGTGAAAACTTTTGTGAATCGAAGTTGATATGAGAGTTCACTTCTAGCTCACTTCACAAATTTTTTTACGGTCAGAGCGTTATGCATAATAGACCGGGTGTTCCTTTTTCAAAAAAATAGTTTCACTATATCGCTTAGTATTCTTTTTAAGTAGCTCAATTTTTTTTTGGCAACATTCATACCAACTCGTACCAAAAAATGAAAACTGTTCCATTTTCAAAATTAAATATGAGTAGATACTCACCAGCACGGAACACTTCTCCACAGCCATCGCAGCGGCTAGCGAACTGGGCATCATAGCAGTTGCCGCAGTAGATCTTGTCGAGCTTCGAGCCGAACTGCTTGTCTACCAGCGAGACGCGGCACTTGGCGCAAAGGAAGCAGGCCTCGTGCCAGTGCTTGTCTTTGTACGACAGGTCCTGTGGAACAAAGAAGAGGGTTTAGATAGTTCAGAAGAGGAATAGGTAATGCAATAAAATATATAGGCAAAAGGTTTTTGTTTGCTTACTCATTGGAAAAAAAGGATTTAAATATTATAAAGGATGTGTGCATAAAATAATCTAGGATTGTAAAATGCTAATATGAACTCAGCTCGGTGCAATCTTCATCTATAACGATTGTCAGCTGTGTTTGTTTATTTATTTAAATATGCATGTCAATCCCATACCTGCTTTTATTATTTTTTGTCATTTTTGGATTTCTAATAAGTAATACGAGAGCAGCAATTATTGCCTTGATTCTATCTCCTACTTTTTGTAAACAAAAAAGTTACCAGAAACCGATTTCAACTTCAAAATACTTTAATCTGATGTAAAACGCGCTATTGTTTTTATAGCAACGTGACTTGAATGTTAACTACATTATTATTCAATTTCAATAAATAACATAGGCCAAACAAAAATAATGCTGAGACGAACGATAAATATTTAAAAAAAAATCTATGAATAGACGTGACAGTATCTTATTTAAATAAAGGCGTGATTTACAAAAAATACATCGCTTTGGACCACGATAACAATAATTAATACGTTTGAATCCGACGTGAGGGATATTAATCAGGGGTCCGCACATCAGATCTTCTTCAATTAGTTGGAAAAACCAGACGATATACGCAAAAAACGTATTATTCTACGACATATGTTGACTACGGAACGTAGGCGGTAATTATTGTCTTCAACTTGTTGGTAATATACCGAGACCAATCAATGGTTATAGACTTACTTATAAGGACAACATTAACTTCAGTTGTCATTCCTAAGTTTTGCTCCAAAATTGCAAAACAACCTACATCAGAATGACTGAAAATACCAGCCATCTTACAACCTATTTTCGTCCATGATTCATAAACATACATTTTCGATTTCATATAAACACTCGACTGCAAATCCTATTTGATATTTAAATTCATATCAAGTTCACTGACCAAATAACGAGCATAATCCAAAACCTAAGTGCATACTACGTAAGTATTACCATCTTTAGGTTCAACGCTAACATTTGTATTAAATTAAAAAACTCTTATACATTCTCTCACGTTGCATTTGACGTGTTTAGTTCAAGTTTCAAAATAAATCTCCCCTCATTCTGGATTCTATTCCTGGCCGGTGCGAGGACCGGCAGAACGTACATTTAAAACTGAATGTCGTAATGTCAATAAAATATGAATGTTTATTTTGGCCGATTACGAAACTCTTAGAGCTTCTTGGATCGCGTAAATCTTAAAAGAATCGTCTGACGGATCCGCACAAGCTTTTCAAGGTTGGCTCAAAACGAAAACATCAGAATACTGTATCCGACTCAGAAATAGTTTAGTTTGTGCTAACGCGCGATTTGTTTTCTGTAAGCCAATTTGTTAAAGTACAGTCTGCAGCGCAAACAGTTGGATATAATGCTAACATTGTGCCGGTAAGCATAGGTAAACACACCGCTAATGTTTTCTTGACTGCCACGATAAATAACATCTAGGGGGTAATAATATATGACAAACATCATCCATTACTTGACAGTGTTGAAACTGTCATTTATCTATTAGAGAACCATGATTTATGAGATATGATTCATTAAGTTTGATTCTGCTTCATCTAAACGAAATCAAATTGCCGCGTTATCATAACACAATTTAGTTTCAATGATTGCCTAGATTCGAGGGTGCTCGAGCCACTTTGGGGATAATATTTCAGTAAATGAATACAGTAATTCATCATAAGTGTGTTTGAACAATTGGTTCAGACAAACAGTAGTAGCGTTTGCAGCTGCGTGTCGACGGGAAAAGTCATTGGTTGTTCGTCGAGATAAATGTATAATGTTTGGCGTAACGTTAACGTTGTTGGCTTGGCAGCGCTCTGCCTGGGGCCGTGTGCAGAGGTGCGCCCGAGGAATCTGGGCCGGCTGGAGTGACATTACTAAATTTGATCGGTGAAACAAAGCTGACGAATGCCGTGGATTCTAATCCTATTCATACCACGCATACGACTCGCGCAGAATTCTGTGTCAATGATGTTTTCAATGAAAAACAGGCCTTAAATGCAATTTGGGGCGTGGATTTCAGATGGCGAGAAGACAAAAGAGATTTAGGAGTCATTATAGGCAGTGAAGATGTTTTCAATGGGCTCTCAATCAAGCTGTCACTAACCGAGCATTTTGCCAATTCTCGTTTGTTGTTCAGTTTATCCGTAAGATTATCTTTCCCGAAGCTATTATTTATCAACTCGAAATAGCGCTCGTCAGCATTTTATGGCGCTTTGAAACTATTTTAGATTTTGAATCGTATCCTATATCAAAACAATTCGTGATCAAACAGCTTTCGACAAAATTTACCAGAAGCGCAAGTTCTAAGAGGGAGACGGTAAAACAGATTACTACAACAACATTTCTGATAGAGAGAAAGTAGAACAAAACTGTCACAACGACCTACTATACTGAAATAATCAAATAAAAATTCTATTCCTTCGCTATTGAATAACATCGCATAATATAGATTCAGTACCGATAGGATTGATCTAGCCAGACAAAAACGAACCTAAAGAGACTAATGTGCTTAATGAATCTGAACTTAAAAAAGCTAACCTTAGAGTCGATGCCGATAGTCTTGTTGCATTCTTCGCAGCCGTTAGCGAAGACGCTCTCGTAGCACTTGATGCAGTAGGGGTGCTCATCCCTGAGAACATAGCGCTGGCCAGTCAGCGACTCGTCGCACTGCCAGCAGCAGAAGTGACCGCTGTGCCAGTCCTTGTTCATCGCCTTGGTGTATTCGCCACTGAAAATAAGCTGGAACAAGGAAGATATGGTCAGAGATGGTGAAAAATGTTTTGGAGTCTCTGGAAAGATCAAAATTTGATATCTGATAAACGGTTTGCTTTCTGTCATATATAATCTTTCAGGGTAGTTATTCAACAAGGTTTTGATACATACTTGCTGGAATATTTTAAAATTCAACCTGTTTTTAGCTATTGTAAATATCGATTTCGATCAAATCGTCGTCATCATTCAGCGTCTTATATTTGTATTTCGTCATTCATCTTATTCCTCAATGTATATTTATTGTTTAGAAGGTGTTAAAAATAGATATATTCATGATATCTTTCATCAAGTTTTCAGTGTGCCCTAAGTTTATGTTCCATGACAGCTTAAGATTTATGTGATCATCATGATTTATAATATAATAAATGTTAGTAAATAAAGTTCCTGTCAAAAGATCATTCCAAAACATCCGATAGGTACCTTAAATTAGGTCGGGTATGTGAGGGTGGCCACAACACGCCTAACAAAGTACATATAAACAATGTACACGTTATGCATGTCACTGACGGGGAGGAACGCGCGTAATCGACACTGACTGACACGAGCACACGACACACTCCACGGCTCGGAAGACGAGACGTTGGCCACCACTACACATACCCATCGTCGGCGTTCGTGGTCGTGTTGGTCTGTTCCAATTCCGTGACGGTGACCTCGCCATCCTTAGACTCCCTGCGCTTTGAGGTCTTTTTGACCTTCCTGGTCTTACGCTCCGTCGTGGTATACTGGACTTGCACGTCAACGTCGGCCATGGCACTAGTCGGGGTAGTTCAAGCAGATACAATATCACCGGACGCGGTCGCGACCCGAATTCGAATGGCGAGCAACGGTGGCCGAATCGCAGGAATTATTCCAGAATGTTTAGCGCTCGGGACGGTGGGGGGAGTTTGGGATTTAAATTTGGAAGAGTGACGGAGAGGGCAGGTGCGCGGGCGGCGTTTCCGAACCATGGCGACTTGAAACAGCGCGTTTTCCTATCCGAGATCCGCTGCGATCTTTCCCAGCTTGTAAGCGATACGCTGGTCGAGCGGATTTTAGAAAATTAGGAGCAGCTTACAGGGTTATCGGTTGGCCGAGATTCCGAATAGGTTAAAATAGGAAACAATCACAAATTTATGCGTGTCCCGTCCTATAAATGCACAATTAAGCTTTATGTTTGTGCAGCGCAAACTGGTTGGCGTGATAATTGATGTGTTTGACACAGATTAATTTTATTGATGCTCATCGTTAGCTTCTGACATATTGTTTAGATAGGGGAGAATTAATAACAACGCGTGCTGAGTACAAAGTGTAGAAATGATAAATTATGTGATAAAGATCATTTAATTAGAGCTCACGTGAATGTAACTAAGGATCATTCATTAGACTTAAATACGAAAGGACCATGTATGTCATTTTGTGTACAATAAAGAATTAAATATATACAAATAAAGTAAGCAATTAACCAATATTAACCCGCAGAAGCAGTTAATGCTTGCTGTAACAGCCGCTTGACTCACCAAAAGTGCAAACGTACCATGACACGAAGTTAACTTATGTAACTAGGTAGCCTCCTTCGATAACGGCGTCAACACTGCTGCATATTTAATGACAATCGATGCAAAATAGAAAGAAATTAACGCTTTCAAGGGAACATTACTGAAGTAAACATAAGACAGTGACTCTGTTTTAGGAGCTTTTCATTTTAGGATTACTAAGAGGATAACGATCGTTACCTATGCATCATCGAATGTTCTGATTTGTAACCGGGGCATTCCGTTATGTACCAATTTTCATATCTACAATAGTTAATGTATATTGTACGACATGATCTTACGAAGATGAGGACGCATAGAACAGGATTAAATCAGTTCGATGACAAACTTTATGACTAGGTACACAGCCACACTCTTCAATCATCGTCATCAGCCTTTAAATGTTCCCACTGCTGGGACACAGGGCGTCTCTCTGTGAGAGAGGGAACGGGCTTTAATCCACCACGCGGGCTCAGTGCGGATTGGTGGATGACATATGTATTCGAATATCGTAAACTTAAAAAAACGTAAACTGTGAACATGTTTTGTAAATATTAAGTACGAATGGAATTTACAATTTCAACTCTTGAGCGGATAGATAAAGGGGTAGAACTCTGTGAGTGTATGCAACCGCAGGTAAGTAAGGTTTTGTGTTGTGCCTTAGTTGAAAACAGAACCTTACTTGCCTTGCCTCTAATTTACACGGAGCTAAAAGTTAGGGATCCTTGCAAACGTGAGACGGTACTTCACACCTGAACTTTTATAAAGCGCAAGTTCGATTATGCATGGAGTAGGTACATCTCTCACCTCTGGGACGGATCTGTCAAATACCAACTTGATGCACTTGAGTCGATTGGCAGGGCCAAGAGGCTGATCGCCAACGATGCACTGGTCGACTCAAAGCTCCAGAGCCTTGAACATCGACGCCGAGTTGCCGGCTTGTCGGTTTTATATCGATTACATTCCGGGGAGTGTGCGATGGAACTGCACAATTTGATTCCGCCTAGCCCTTTCCATCATCGGACTATAGGACGTACAGCAATGCGTGGAATTACCTGCAGGAGTCTTTGTTTCCTGATAACTACAACCTAGGAGTATTTAAGTCACGAGTGAATAGGTTATTTCTAGGCAGACGTCCTTCACATCATCGCTTAACATCAGGCGAGATAGTGGTCAAAAGAGTACCATTTTACAGGTTCTCTGTTGTTTAGGATTCTAGATTCCGAAAAGTTTTACATGTTCCTTCAGTTTTACCTTGGAATGCAAATAGCTATACTAATAGAAACTGCCAACTTTTGTAACAATAGCAGAGAACTATTAGTTAAAACAACAGTTCCACGTAACAACTTCAAAGATAATATTTATTTACAGTTCTAAGTAGTTTTTGTACTAAAAGCTTGCATTTTGACGGCAATATTGATGGATGGCTTCGCAATCGTGCTCCTATATTTTTTTACTTTTATATTTTTAGTTTACAACTACATTGCAAGTACTTTTTTCAAATGAATACCAATATATTTCTCGTTATCTAAGTTTGATTATTGGCTGAATGGAATAATAATAAATTTCAATGAAAGGAAACTGGCGAATGAGAAATTTGATTACACAGACTTGAAACTTAACGGAACCTCCAATTAAATGGGTAATTTGAAAAGTCATAGTAATTGTAGACGGAATGAACACAGCTGTTTCAATACAAGAAAGACAAGAAGAAAGAATAAAAGAGAAATGAAAAATGACAAACTATTTATTTTTTATTGCCACTAAAATTTATTTCCGAATCGCACACATCACTGAGAAACTAATGGGGTGATTATCTTTTCTTTTTAAATACATACTGCAGTGACAAAGATTCGAAGAAAATTGAGGCGAAAATACAAGCTAAAGAAAATTGAGTAGATACAAGCTCAAAGGACCAGAATTTTCTTTTGTAAGTTGATTCATCGGAAGCTATAATAACTAAATTTATTCACGTGGTTGTTTACAGAGAAGTTGCAACTAAAATTATGAATGATTCAGTTCTCTCTTTACATATACATTCTTGTATACTTTTCTAGCTTCCGCATCGTTACCTTCGCCCGTCTAGACATACGGTCGATGTCTTCATTGAACCTTCAAACCGAGGTCTTGGTCAAAGCTGCTTCATTCATTGGGCTATTTTTGTAATGTTTTTGCTTACGTTTCCGACATTCTACACCTGGGCTAACGCCCTTTGAATTGAACCTATTGAAAATTTCGGTTGAAGTGATTGATGACGGGAAAGATAAGATAGACGTGTAATGGATATATTTTTCATTTCGTTTTTTTGTTTTTTGTTCAATGACTTAAAACTAGAAAGGATGGAATTCATCAGAAACAAGTTGATAGTACATGTATGATTAAGAAACTTCAAGACCTAAACTTTACGTTGGCATATGAAGCATTCAAAATTTACGAAATGAAAAATAATTTGTCACAGGATATACACCTTTTTGAGGCAAGCTTAACTTGAGCTTCAAGCGGAGATTATTATACCAACTCACCTTTAAAATTACAATTAAGGACTTTGCACCCATAAAAGTGAAAGAGATCACAATACACAATGAACACACCATGACAATGTGGCATAATTGCATGTGGAATGACTTGCCCTATATTGAGTTTACTGTTGCATAATACAAGGCAAAGTTTGGTTGTCCCAAATAAACAATAGTTGTTTTTCTTAAAAGACGGAAAAACACACACAGGAAAATAGTTTCACTAACATTTTTTAGCACAAATAAACTTTCCCGTTTTACCTCTATGATTTTTAGGTAGGTACGAGAGAATATCTGCATCACAAATAGGAAAATCTATATTGAAAATAATAAGAGTTGTTAGGTTATGAAATCTAAATAGGTTTATTTTTTGTGTGAAGAAGATAATCTTGCAGTAATGTGATAATACTTCGAATTATAACGAAAATTCTTTAAATTACAGGAAAAAACCGGGCAAGAGCGATTCGGACTCGCGCACGAAGGGTTCCGTACTATTATCGCAAAAAACGGCAATACAATCACGTTTGTTGTATGGGAACCCCACTTAAATATTTATTTTATTCTGTTTTTAGTATTTGTTGACTACTTTTTATACGGAATACACAGTTCCTATGTGATAATCTACGGAAACAGAAGTCATCTTCATCATCATTATCATCATCATCAGTCTTTTAAAGTTCCAACTGTTGTGACACTGGCCTCCTCTCTACCATGTGTGGGTAGACGGATGTCGCATGTCTTCGAATTTTTGGTTCTAGGACACGCCGGTTTCCTTACGATGTTTTCCTTAACCGTTTTGAGAGTAGTGATGAGAGAGGTGATGAAATAATTTTCAAAAAGTAAAGCGCCTGCCTGGGTTCGAATCCACGACCTACAACTTGTAAATCGCGGCCGTTACCATTGAGCCACCACTGCTCTAAGGCAGAAATCACCAGGGCAATACTAGTGGACTGTAGGTTTGTTATTTATTATAGTTTTTCTACGAGCCTAGTTCCTTTACTTCTTCACAAACATCTGCTAGTCTAAAGCTGTTTACAGTAATAAATTCTTCTAAGACTCTTTAGATTTATTTCTCTACCATAAATCAATAATTAATAAAACCGTTCACAATAGTGTTATGAATTAATAAATTCTATCGAATATGAGTGCTGCCAGCGCGCATTTGGCACACACTGGGGTCGGAGATAATTTAATTATGATTATGAATGGTCCTAACGGTTATATTTTTTAACTAGCTGTCCCACGCGGCTTCGCTCCCGTCAACTGGCTACCTACCTACCTACCCATTTACCCTACCTACACTAAATACATGATTGTTGCGTGACTTTAACCGCTTACGCAGCGCACGCTGTCAAAAAGGAATATTTTTTCCGTTTTTGCAACATTTTTAATTTATGCTCCGCTCCTATTGGTTGTAGCGTGATGTTATATAGCCTATAACCTTCCTCCATAAATAGACTATACAACACAAAAAGATTTTTTCAATTCCAACCAGTAGTTCCTGAGATTAACGCGTTCAAACAAACAAACTCTTCAGCTTTATAATATTAGTATAGATATAGATTTGGGCCTATTGAACGTAGCTTGTCAGTAGATTCGGAAAAACAATATGTGATTTTCTTCGATATTATTTGGTTTAATCACCTATTTTCTCCAGCAAAGTTTAGACTTACAGTCTGAACTTTGCCTTTAACGTGTAACTTTGGCTGTGCGAGACATGTAATACATATCGAAATATTTCGCAATTAAATACAGGGATTTTTTTATTTTCTCTTAGAATGAGGTTAGGTTGATTCTAAGCAGCTAGACGTAATTCACAAATGCTTAAGTTTCTTTTATATATTGATCGATTGACCTGCAAAAACGCGCGGGGATCCGTTTAATGCAATAACCATATGACCAGTCGACGAAGACGTCTTTCGGTTAAAATAGTGATGGTGATATTGATCGATCAGACAATCGTAAGAACTTTAGAATAGACGAATTCACAAACTTGTAGACCAATAAATTGTGTTGTGCTCATTCAAAAAGATGAATCTTTTTTCTTTTGTTACTTAATGCAAGCTGTGATTGAAAAATTTCCACCAGTGATATACTATGATGTAGAGAAAACGAAAATCGAGTAATAGTATAAAGAAAACACAGCGCACATCATTATTTAGTCTCCTACGCATAAACATCAACTAAGAAAAAAAAGAGAATTAGAATTTTGTGTAATGTTTAGGTGACATCATCATCGCTTAATATCAGGTGAGGTAGATCGATATGTAGATAAGATCTACAAAACAAGATACAGATGGTCAAAAGCGAACCTGCCCAATGTAAAAATATAAATGCGAAGATGACATAGGTCGTATCATTTCTATCTAAACTAATATTATAAGAGTTGTTTGTAGAAGAAGTACCTAATCTATGGAAGACTAGATTCGATTTCTTATATTGTTTCAGTGGTACAAATTGCCACTTCGTACCAGTGAAGCCACCAATTTGTATTTTTTCTACTCCTCCGTTATTTTCTGATTAATTTCGTAGTGGGATCCAAGACAGTTTGATTTATTCTCGGGGACTTCATCGAGCTTCATATCCTCTGCGCTTTTCTGGTGGTCGCCACTGTTGATTCTGGCTTCCAGGAGTTTCAGTGGTAATACTGCGGTCAGAATGTCCAAAAAAAATTCTTTCTCTGGTAGAAAGCTACAAAATTGCCAGAAACAAATACACGGTTCATGCGGGAAAGACCAGCACCACCAGAGTGAAGCCGCGGGAAAAATGTAGTTTTTAATCATTTTAAAACCAAACCAATATCAAAGAGACGATAGTGACGACAAAAAACAATCCAGAACCACACCTGGAACGAATCGATCAAAACTATGAATTTAAAAATAAATATTCCACTTTAGTCGAACTTCTAAGAATTAATCTCACTTTTTTCTATGTGCCTGAAGTATGGCTTGGCAACGGTAGAGATCTAAATTTAAAAACGAATCGCGATGCAGCAAAATAGAAAGGAGATAATTTCATCTTGATAGATGATGATATTTCTTGGTCAAGATGAAAAATGGGCAGATGTTTTGGCTTAGTTCAGTAATGTGTTCGATGTCTTAGCAGATGACGTAATCATGTACGTGGCTGCAAAGGGGGTGGAGAGCGCTGACAATTAGGGACGTCTTAAAATAATGTCCCAGCCTACGCTAGGGAGAGTGGTTTATTTATAAATGTGTTTGGGTGTTCAACTATAGTGGGTAGAAAAGATAGATAACTGCGATGATAGAGACTTATTAACGGTAGAAGACTTAAATATTGATATGCTATTTCAAATATTATTGGTTTCGTAACTGTGATGCATCCTCGAAATGCGTTTGTTTTAGCTAAAATACATTTAAAACGAAACAAAAACCAGACCTTGATATTTTTGGAGAAACGCTGTTATTGTTAAACAGAAAATATTTTGTAATAACCACTGGTTATTTTTGTTTGTTTATATTTTATATTAAAATGTTTGCTCTGGTAAATCAGAAAGCTTGGAATCCCGAAGTTAAATTGAGAGTTAATCAACGTTTATTGGCTTAGTAACAAAGTTCGTATACTTGCCATAAATCAAAAACTAAAATAAACGAAACAATAACTTCTAGAGTCACACGATTCAAAATTCGAAATCATAAAAACAAATGAAAGTAAAACCAATAAAACTATTTCAGAAGAAAGAAAACAAAAGAAAAGACAAAAGAACGTCGTGTGCTCATAAATTAGGTTTTTATCAAAGCAAAGAGTTAGATTGAGGGAACACATCCCGTCGTTAAAGTATATATTCGTGTGACTATACGTATGTACGTCGTTAAAGTATATATTCGTGTGACTGTACGTATGGAGCTCGTGGTACAGTGACGCGAGCGTCGGAAGTTTGACCGCAGTAATAGTATATTTGACTAGTATTGTGGGTTGAAATACATATATTCTTGGAAAGTTAGATCTGGGTGAGCATGTGGAGCAGGACTGCAGAAGCTTTACAAAATCAATAAAAGTATATATTGAGGAAATAAATAAATTTGATGTTTCAAAATAATAAAACAAGAGGTACCAAAGACACCGACTTCCGAAACGAAAGTTATTTTTGCACTTTTTAGTGTTTTTATTTGGTTAATTTATTAGATAAGTAGGTTTAATTTTTATGACTGTCTTTTTTTTTTAAATTTTGTCTTTACAAATCGATACTGTTTTATGTACTGGATCGCCCTCCACGGGACTTAAACGACCAAAATTTAACGGTGTATATTAAGGAATTTTTCAAAATCAATTCCATCCTCTTGTGCAAGTACATAGCTTTAATAAAAATATTGGTGACTAATCTTAACCATAAGCAAAAACTTGACACATTTTCAGTATCGAAAACAATTTTATTAAACCCATCATCATTACTCTTGTTGTACAATAATAATTTCTACTATATCGTCCTACTAACCTACAATCATTGACTGATGAACCACAGAAGAAAGCACTTGATCGCATAATGCCTCATCAGGCTCCATTATCATAATATTATGTTTGACTTCAAATATGTACGGAATAAAAAGCGTATCTACCGTGACTTATGAATAGGGCTTAATTAGAGAGCTTTCCTCACTTTTATGTGGGGTTTAAACACTCATATTGTAAGTCATTTCCTCCACTCCTCGGCACAACCTCGACTCCGCCTGCCTCAACAGTTATATATTCTATATTGCAATTAACGTCCTTGACTCGAGAAATTTGTCCGTGGTCATCGTTTCAAACCGAGTCGAGTGAAGTGGGGACAATCTCCTTCAAAAAGACTCGGAATGTGGTTGTAAGAGCCCAGAGTAATTTGCAAGTCTTGTGATTTTAGCTTGTTTTGGCATTAGTTACGATTCTTGTTTGTGATCGTTTGTGAGCAAGAGCTATTTTGAAGTCGCCCTATCATTATCCTAATGCTTAATTAATAGGGACGTTCGTCAGAGATTTGATACAGTAACTATATTTTTCTAATGAAATGTACGTCGTCTACTTACTAACTAGTACGTATTTGATCTATAAATCTTCTGGTGTATAAAGAGTTGCTATATTTATTAATGCTTTCGGAAAGTGCTCTGTTTAAACTGAATATAAGGCTATTTTTGTATATTATGATAACAAAACTACAGGTATCATCGAAAATTGATTCTGCCAACTGTGAAATCGTACACATGCACATTTTATGTATGTGTACAATAATTATTCAGAAGCACTGACTTTAGTTTCTATCGGGTGTCATCATTCTTATTTCATAAAACTTAATCAGAATTAAGACATTCAAAGCTAATATTTCAAATCATTGCCAAATAATAATAATCCTCAAAGATTTATCTCTTCCTAAATCCCCAGAATAATTTCCAAGTTCCAGTCAAAATAATCCCAAGAGTGTCAGAAAAAAATACTTATCTACCTATAATCCGAGTTCATCCGATAGATGGCATTAATTCAAAGGTCGTAGGTACTTTATGCCCTGGATTTTATGAGACACAACTGGGTCGAGGTTGGCGAGTATTTTTGGATTATTGTGCAACAGTTTTGAATAACCGCTCATAATTTAATATTAATTGGAAATGTCGCTGTTTAATTACAATAAAATTGAAAGGAATTGACTTGACTTTATAGGTAATTAAATAATAATTATAGTATTTTAGTTGTGGATCGTTCTTTTGAACTGGGTGATGTCATATGTAATTTACCCTTATGAAAATAATAGTTGCCATAGACAAAATTTAGATTTATAGAGTGTACTAGATATTTCAGAACGGATAGAATATGACATTATAGCCCTCAACGTGTATAACGATTCTTGTGGAAAAGAAACATGTAACATCTAGTTTAACAATTACTTTACGAGACCATTATTTGCGGTTTATAAACTTTGTTTTCAGTCCAATTACAAAAACCGACATGAATTCGAACGAAGGAAATTGGGCCATTACGTTGCTCGCAAACAATAAAGTTTTCAACATTAACTATGCTAATAAAATGTGTACTACACTAATGGTACATATGTAGAACACAAAGTACATAGTAAATAAGAGAATTACGTGATTATTACATGACTTTAATTGTGTCACCGAGTGTCATAGCTTCGTGATTGTGTTTATTAATTATTGTATTGGGTTACTTAATGTATTTGATCGAATAAGAGTATCTAAAGTCTTCAGATGTCTGTGTACATTTTCCTAGTAATCAAGGGAGCGAGCCAATAAAAAATCTAATAATAAAATCAACCTCATATTGTCTCAAATATGTGTGTTTAAGCCAATCATTGTATCAATTTCGAAACAGATATATGTGTCCCATATTTTCGGTTTCTCTACACAAGCCATACAGATTAGAGCCTACCTTTTCAATTCCTGTCAAAAAGGATATCAAAGAGTTCGGTTATTTCTAAGGGTTTTCAAAGAAAACAAAACACAAACGGGGCATCATAATTTAATGTTCAGTCATGCTCACAGAGGCTCTCAATCAGCAGTGCGCTCGTGCTACGTTAGGTCCAAGCTAGTCCGCTAAGGTGCCCCAGAAATCTACTTCTTCTTCCTCCTCTTCAATTACCTCTTTGGTCTCAGTCGTCTCCTCCTCGAAGGAGTTGAGTTTGGGAACGTCTTTCAACATCGGCTTTAGCTCCGCATGGTCATCAGAAGCCGCACTGTCTACTGACGCTTCCACGCTCCATTGGTCACTCCTTCTCTCCCTCGAGTTTTCCCTCGAACGACTTCTGGAATAAGAACGCGCTAATAGATTAGGAGTGCTTCCGAACCCTGCCTTTTTGCCGTCTTTGCTCATACGCTCGAACTCAGCTTCCTCGAGTGACGTGAACATCTTTAGTTCTTCCTCGCGCGACGCTCTCGAATCTTTGGAAGAATTCGACGACGACGAATGCCGCTTTCTGAAACTCCGACGCCTGCCACTCGGGTCGCTTCGTTGTAACGGTCGGAACTTAATGCCATCAAGAGATCTTAAACAAATTCATAACATATGAGTAGGTATAGTACAGATGAAGCGGATCGTATGTACCATGAGTTAGCTTTCTACTCGTGCATATGTGGTGTCCGATGGGCATTGATCACTCATGTAATGGGATGCAGCTACGTCACTATCGAACTGTAAGCGTGAGAGTCTACATGAGAGATGCTCCTGCTGGTATCAATGAATAATAACCTGAGGAATTCTTCGCTGTATTCGCCTTTTTTGTCTTCGTCGAATGATTGGAAATGTATTTCGGGCAGTGTTGGCGGGGTGCGAGTGGGAGTCAGTGGTCTGTAATGCCATGTCAGTTTCTCGTCAGCCCCACCGTCCTCCTTTCTGTCAGGCTCGACAGAATTTGAAGTATAGCTGATGTGATTTGAATCTGAAATAGCATCGCGAGGCGTAGGTGATCTGCTTCTTTGACGGACACTGAATGACCCTGCGGAGTTCGTAAGAATAGTTTTCGCTTTCGACGGTGTGTACCTGTCGCTCCGGTAGTCTCCGTTCGATTGGCTCTCCTCGATTGTCTCCTGTCCGAAGCTGGAGATTTTCGTAGAGAACAGTATGGCGGTCGAGTTAGTGTTGTCACCGTAGTACTTGACGGCGGCCGATTTTAGTTTTCCATTTTTATCCTCTGTTAAAGATAGATATCCCTGACCGCATTCTTTGCTCCAGTCGGCTATGGAAGATGCGTTGGTCGCTTTTCTGAGTTGACTGTTGTAGTACTCGATGAGTTCTTGGAAGTCCGGGTGGTCGTTGGGTATGAAGCCACTGAGCAGGTGTTTGAGGCACTCGATCGCTTCGTTCGCGCCGGCGTACGAGAGAACGACAGACAGTACGAGTCCCATTTCAATGTCCCGAACAAACACAGCCTTATCAAAAGGAATGGAAAAGGGGTACTTTTGAAAAGGGTCTCCGGGGAGCGGGACGGATGCAGCGCTATTACGCGGAGACAAGATTTGAACAACTGAAATTAAAGTGTAATAGTTGCCAAACTTTTGTGTCCCGATTTAGAATTCATTTGGCTTTGTGGCCAGACATTAACTTTATGTCTCGTTCGATCATTCGGCCGAAGGTTTACGAGACTATAAAAATGTTTCAGCGTGTGATTGATTTGTTAGCCGTGTGATTGTAGCTGTCGTGAGTTATTGCAAATGTAACATCGGCTCACTTTGTTGGTGATTTAACGTGAATGCGTTTGGTTGCAGTTCCTGTGATGTTTCAATCAATAAATCAATTTTGGCTTAGACCGATCAGCTACCCGAACGCGGGGTTTTCTCTATGAAGTTTAGCACGTTTATTATTGTAGTTTAATTATATTAATGGACGCAGTCGATGTGATAGGTGTTCGAGAGCAATCAATTAGAATTTGATAGTTCGTCCTTATTTTTTTTTTACTTCTCTCAGAAACAATAAATCAAACTACATTTCCCTGAGAGGATGCGGTCACGGTTTCGTGAATCAAAAAGTACCCCCAGTACCCATATATTGACTTTATTTCATGTTTAAACCTTAAGTACTAAGGTATCTAACTACTCCATGAATTAGTTACCTAGTCCTTATATATTTTACCAGCATCTACATTGTACACAAGTTTATTTTAAACATTACTTAACTCTTAATTAGTGGCTCTTTAGGTCAAACAACGATGCCTTTGTTTTACTAATCATCTCAGTTTAGCCGATGACTAATTGCTATTGTTGCCAAATCTTCAAGTAACTTTCAAAGGCACTAGAAATACGCAATTTCGCGTCATCTGGCGCTTACTAGAATAATTTACTGTCTGTTAAAGGACATTAAATATGTACACAAATTAATGAACTAAACTCTTCCTTGATAATTTATCAACACCAATTTTATTAAGGGGTAAAATGTGCATAGTAATATAGAAACAGTCTCGAGATCAAAACCAGAACAATCGTTATATAAATATGTTTTTTCTGGAAGTCCTGATCTAAATATAAAAATTCTTTCACTAAAGCTGCTGAGTTCCATAGGCGCTTATCCTGCGCGATACTGCACGGTTCTTGTAGGAAAGGTCTCAGGATCGAAGCCGCGGGGAAAGCTAGTTATATATGTCGTAGGCCAATCGTTGAACTGGACCAATCGAGATCTGCCTGGGCACATCACAATATTTCGTGATTTTTGATTTCGGCAGTTCGATGAGAGCAACATTTGTCGATTTGCTCAACTAGTCACTTCGCCACATCGAGATTTGGCTGGGCTTCGTAATGTAGTTATTTGTTTCGTATTGTAGTTCAATTTTGCGACGCGCGGTTGGCGCTGTTTGGGCTCTGTCAGCCGTGTGTTTACGTGCGAGAACGATGGCGGATTCACAAGGATTCAAAAACTGTGATATAAAATCTATTTATCCAAGCATGGCTGGGTAAATAGTCAAACGTTCATCTTCGAACTATATGGCAGGTATTAGACAGGAAAATCAAGAAATGCATCCTGATGTGCCCAGGCAGATCTCGATCGGCCCAGTTTAACGATTGGCCTACGACATCTTTAGAACAACTGAAACATGACTTTTGTATAACAGGGTAAAATATAGGATGAACGACGGAGAAAGGAAGGAGAAGGAGCAAGAAGGGCGAAGGAGGAAGGGAGAAAAGTATTATTGACTAAAAATATAAAAACTTCTTTCCTATAGTCGACTCGAGGTGTATTTAATCGGTTCAAAGTTTAACAACACCACAATTACTAGCTGTGAAAGTCTTCTACTAAAATATAAATAAGGTTTTCATAATTTAACTTATCGACCATAACTGCTACACATTCTATGAACATCCCCAATCGTCTTTTGTTCAAAAGTTCTCACTAGTTTTCAGACGGCAATATAACTTGCACGCAATCAATGACGTTGTTCTGAAAAATCCCAGAAGAATCATGTGCGTAGGTAAATAGCCTTGAACTGTAAAAATAGTGTTGCTCCAATAAGTTGTTATGCAACTTTCTTTTTAGCAACAATGCATAATATATTTCGTAAATAAAAGAGTCCAGCTGTATCGTCGTATAAATTGCGTGGGTAACAATCTTGACATTGAATGCTGGAGAGATGAAAATAATGATCCAGATTCATGAATTTAAAGAAAATTTGCGTACTTCACGATCTTTTATGGAAATCAGAACTAAGAGTAAGTTGTTCAAGTTTATATTTATTAGGTACCTAAGTAATTGTTGGGAAAGCTATTTTATGATCGATATGGACGATTTTTTTGATGCGCAATTTTCCCCTTTCCCTGTCCCATTTGTATATAGGTTTGATTTTTTTTAGAATACTCAATCTATACTAATATTATAAAGCTGAAGAGTTTGTAGGTATGTTTTGAACGCGCTAATCTCAGGAGGAATTGGAATTGAAAAATTCTTTTTTTGTTGGATAGTCCATTTATCGAGGAAGGTTATAGGCTATATAACATCACGCTAAGACTAATAGGAGCGGAGCATAAATGAAAATGTTGCAAAGACGGGCAAAATTATTCCTTTTTGAGAGCTTCCGTTGCGTGCGCTGCGTAAGCGGTTAAAGTTACGCAACAATCATGTATATTGTGAAGGTATTGTAGGGTAAATAGGGTAGATGGGTAGGTAAGTAGCCAGTTGACGGGAGCGAAGCCGCGTGGGACAGCTTGTTGTATATATGCTAATATGAAATAATCAATAAATAAACCACATATCTTAAATCTGAATTAATATGATATACAGTGTATGTTTCATCGCTTATTTTCTAGATCTAACTGTCTTTTATGTTCACTAAGTTACGATGATGCTTGCCTATGCGTTCATACGAAGTAACCGGAAAAGTAATTAAAGCGACTAAAGTCAGCTTTGTAACCCAAAAATATTTTCTGAAAAACCTACTTAGATATGAATTCAATTTAATTTCAAGTCTATTAACACTGCGAGCTTCTTATGTAACGTTCTCGTGCTCAGCTCGGGCAAACATCTGTTCTTTATCAACGAATTTAAATTCGCCTCTATTTACTGGTTACTACGATTTTTATAGCTCTTTAGTCACGTAAATATTTTCGAACACGCTTATGTTATTTCAATTTGTTGGGGAAAACAATAAAAAAGTTTTTTGTCCAAAATAAATAAAAAATTGTTAGCAATTAAACCGAGATTTGTTTTAGAGTTAAATTTCAATTTAATACCTCTACGCGTTCATGAGAAAAGGGTTAGTAAGTTTTATTTTTTATTTTTTTATTATATGATGTAACTAAAAGTTTACGGTTTTCGCAATTTTTCCTTTATCTGTGCTATAAGACGTTGCTTCGTACCAAATTTCAAGATTCTGACTTTACGGGAAGTACCCTGTAGGTTTTGATTCCCTTGCGAGTGTCGAACATTTGCGGCAATTTGCGGCATAAACGGCTGTATCTTTATTGCGTTGGCTTAGAAGTTTAATTTTTTCACAGCTTTAAGGGACAGTAGACCTGAGTATTTGATATAAAATTCAGGTTGAAACCTCCACGCGTTCCTGAGAAAAAGGGTCTTGACAGACAGACAGACGGACGGATGAACAAAGTGATCCTATAAGAGTTCCTTTTTTCCTTTCGAGGTACGGAACCCTAAAAATGATATTATCTCATTGGTGAGTTATCTGCTCATTATTGTGTATTTCCTTCAATTTTACCTTTTTCACTATCCTATCTCAATTTGTGACAAGTCAAACTGTTGAGATAGTCTACAGTACACCTAATCCAATCTCTTAGTCCATTGCCAAGCAAATTAGCCGAAAAATAGTCCCTAACAAGAAAATCATCCGAGCATGTGTCATCGACCTTTGAGAAAAAAAAATGTCCGTTGCACACGTAACCAATGTTTTTAAATCTTCAAACTTCCAAGTTTCGAACACTTCACAACGGAATGTTTTCGTTTTCTTTCAAAGACGCGTTCGCGTTGTTTTGTCAAAATGCCAGAATTATTTTATAGTTTTACCTATTTGTGATAATAATTTCTAAACATTTAGTTCTTTATATTGTCATGGCGTAAGATTAATAACAACATGTGTGCTTTACGATTTTATTTGATTTTTGATTTACTTCGAACATTTATTGTGTAATATATTTTCATTATAAATTGGAATCTTTTTGACATAGGACTGTTGGGAAAATTCAAGAGCAAATTATATTAGTCTATTGACTTTGGTATCTTTTGCTATTCACTTGCAAGTTTTAGACTGGAAGAAACTGAAGGGAAATTACAAAGAAAATAATTTACAACCTATATATTCCGAAGAATTTAGCAAAGGTGTACTGTACCAATAGTATATTTCGCCAGAGCAATGTTTTAAGTCTCATGTATAAGACATGTGCCAAAATTTAAAACTCTTAGACATTGATTTATAATCAGCTGCCTATTCCTGCTGCTAATCTCTAATGTTATACTTTCCAATTTTTTTATAGTTCAATAATGCTATATAATTTGATAGTGTAATTTTAATTAATGTGTATGTGTCTTAACAATAAAAAAGATAGATGGACAGTGTGAGGAGTGATATGAAGGAAAAGGCAGTCGTGATGTGATAGTATGGCAGGGGATAGGACGGTATGGAAGAAGAAAACGGTTTGCGCCGATCCCAAGTGACATGGAATAAGGGCTGGAAGATGTGATGATGTGTCTTATCAATAATTTCAATAATGTTAGTAATTAGCAACATTTTATTTTAAATCGTTGTGTGACAAAAATTATAATCGTAATTTTACTTTTGTTATGTTGTCATGTTAATATTATAACTTGACATTTTATATAATTTTTGTTAATAATTTAATTTAGTTTTCAAAGTAAATTTTATTGAATACCAATTTAATCAAAGAAATGTACTTATATTTAAATTTGTTTCGTTTTGATTTTATTTTGAGATTACTTTTTTAATTTTGGTTTAATTTTACTTTTTTAATTGTCATAGCAATGATGTGCATGCCTGTACCTAAGTGGTTTGCTTACACAGGATCTTTTCTGAATTTTATTTTCTGGTATGAATTTGTAAATTAGTCGTTGGTGTGCCTTGTTCAATAAATAAATAAATGTTGATTGGGAAAGAATATTATATCGACGAGTATAATCAAGGTTTTTAGGAATGATAATCATGAACACTGTGATCATGGCTGTTAGAGTATGTCAGAACAAAATGTCATAGACCTCATATAAAGTGACACTAGAGCAAAGTGCTGTTGACTCCAAATAATAATTAGCCCTAAGGACAAGTGGGCACATGATGATGCTTCAAGTACCAGCGGATACGTTAAAGAGACGTCACATTCGTACGTAAGCAGTGACATGTTGGCAGCTCATCAGTTAAGAACCACAACAACACATTTTCTGATGTCCCTGACGATATGCGGTAACTGCACATTCCCGTCATTTCAACTGATTGACGACGGGAAACTGGAATCACACACAAGTGTAGATTTAAGGCCACCATTTAAACCAATAAAACTCGTGAATATTACGAATTCTACAAACCAATGTCCAAAAGGGCATTGCTTAAAACCATTCATTGATTATTTTAAAAAATCCTAAATATGTTTGATCTATGGCTAGAGGACGCTCCAGACAAAATGACATTAGATTAGCGACAGCGCTGGTCAAAACCCAAAACTGTATAGGTCAGATTGGCATACGCTACTGAAATGTAGACTAGAAAATCTCTTATAATTATTTTGACTTTTCAACCATCTCTAGATCGAATGTAATTTAGTCTAGAGCTTTAGAGACTTACAGTGTTTAGGTAACAAAATCACTGTAATTCGTCGGCAGCAAGAGCTCAGTTAGCTACCAAAACATCATGAAATTGTTGCACGTTTTATCTCGGATAAGTCATGTACTTAAACCTTAAAATATCCAGACCCAAATTCGACATAGAAACACAATTTTCGGCAGCCATTCCAAAGCTATTATTCCTAACACGAGTAACTCCGTAAGATTCTCTCATTTAGGTACAACATACTTCTAATTACGGACGTGACGTCGGTATGACGTCAGACGCACCGTGTGGAAAGTGTGGGCGGACCTTTAGACACAAGACGTTTGCGCTGGAGCGCTGGACTCAGCGGCTGCTGCGTTTCAGCGCTTTTTTGTTTAAATCGTTCAGTTATGTAAATCTGTGGGTGGGGCTCGCTCGATTCATGAAAGCGAAAAATAGTATTTTTTATTACAGTTGCGTTTCTAGGAACAGGAATATACGTTGATAGTCCACTATATACCCGACTGCCGCCCGAGGAGGTTAGAGTTTTACTTGAGTTATCATTAATTACCTAAGTACCTTAAACTAAGCAAAAGAAAGGAATAAGCTGAACGCCCGCAACGTTTAATTTTTACTATTTACTTAACTTTCAGTATCTGAACAATTTGGTGGCCGTAAAACATAAAAATTCGTAATTCGAACAGCCAAACATATTTTCTATTCTAAAATCTCAAAATTGCAATTATTACGAAACTTTTCTGATAAAATATGAAACTGCCAATGATATTTTCGATGACAGCTAGAAATAGGTCGCTCCACACTCGTTGTAAATGATGTTGTCTATTAGCAGCTATACTTGTACCTACTAATGTTGCATGAGTCATGAAAAAAAAAAAATTTTTTTTTTGGTCACCTTAAACGTCATCAGGAATTTCAGAAAAAAATTCAACATTTAACTGAAAAGCTGTAACAAAATGGGAACACCGCCAACCAGCTTTTCCGACCCTTGTTTAGTACTAGTAGTGTTCAAATTATCTAATTGACGAGGATCGGATTGAAATCAGAGTATGCCAGAATGATATGGCAGGTAAGTTGTAGGTATCCTTCATTATCCATTTAACTTGTCAATGCAAGACGAATATCAGGGAATAACTAGAATCACGAGAGGTCAGTTTTTTCGCCTACAGCACTTTATCCGAATACCAATAGATTTCCATTTTAGAAGACTGTTTAAACCAATAAAGTTCCGAAAAGAGCGGGAAAACATGTATCCTCCATTTTAATGTTCGCCCTGCAAAACTGCCATAAAATAAGGACTTTATCATAACAGAACACAAATCTCTAACAACTAAAAGACTTTTCAGCAGTGAAGACTTGTTTATAAAAAAGAATGTGGAATCTTCGTAGAATACGAAAATAATCCAAGCATTTAGTAAAGTCAGAAGACATTACTATGCCTAACGCCTACAGTTTGTCAAACACATTACTACGCGCGACGTGGCAGTCGGTAAATATCTATTTAAAAACATAAACATTGCGTAAAAGCTTGTTTTCCTTCTATTATTATAATTGTCTTTGGATTATTGTTTGTCTATGAACATTCTGCCTGGTGTTAAAACTGTATGAGAGTAAAAACTCTTTGTACTGGCAACTTTTTTGGTAAGTTTCAAGCTTTTAAAAGATCTTAAAAGAAAGAATGCGTATATTTTAAAAGTCACTTTGAACTTCATTTAAAAGATTTGACTCGCAAAATTACAGCGGACTTCGTAATCTTCCGGAATATGTTTGATCATAAAAAAATATGTTCGCTATCAATTTGAAAGAGCAATTTTACTAAAGTACCTAGTTCATTTATTTTAAATAACGCAACAAAGTCACATCTTAGAAAATTACTTCTACAAAAACAACAATAGGCTCCTGATTTTCAGAACACAAACTCGGCAACTAACTATTATCATGTTTTTTTTTAACAACAAATACCTAAAAAGAATTTCTTCCAAAAATCATCTCGTCATACATTCGGTCATTTATAGTTTTTTATTTAAATATACTCCTTTCCAACATAATCTTGAAAATCCATTGCACAAACATCTAAAAATCATACCTACCAGACACGAAACATTTAAAATTAGAACCCGACCAAAAATTTCTCACAGAACTCCGTAACAAATGCAGCCCATATTCCCGTTTACCTAAATACTCCAAGCATTGGTGTCAAAGGCAAGGTCGCAGTGAAAGTTACGGCCCAGTACGGCACTGGACGCGCGCGCCGAAACCCGACACCGGAGTGACGTCACGCGCGGGCCGTGCGCAGAGACGCGCTGTACACGAAAGGGAACCAGGGAGAAAGAAAATGGCGGAAAATTTTGAAATTGGTACTTGAAATATTGCGGCTTTTTTTGGGGCTTCTATTGGATCACATATCGTCGTGATAGTTGAATGAGAACCAAGGAGAAAGAAAATGGCGGAACATTTTGAGTTACGAATTCGAAAAATAAAGGTGATTTTTTTGGAGATGATGGTACTAAAAGTGATGCTAGCTTATTTTGTCGGGAAAGGAGATTTCCTTAATCTTTTTCAAAATACCAAAACAGAAATCAATCTTTTGAAGCATTTATAAGCCACTTCCTAAGTTGAAATAAAAAATAGATCGAATAAAAAAATACCATAAAGTTTACATAACGGCGAAAGGTGAAAAGCCTCATAATTTGTAAAAGTGTGTGATCTAAAAAAATTGAGAGACAGGCTTACTAGTAGTAGTTTCATTGATATTACGCCCACGTGAACTTGAATGAGCTTATTGACAGCCGAGAGGCGTTCCCCAGACATTTTTGTGAAGGTTTTACGCATTTAATGTAGGCGTACGCAAAAAATAGTAGGTGAGAGGGAAATATAATATTATGTTAGAGATTCGCGGGTTTTATACGAGTAATATTGGCTTGTCTGTTCTCTTTGTTCACGAAAACAAATCGTTTAGCTAAAGAATGGCAGGTTCTATCTAAGTTCAAATGAATTTTCCATTTCTAAAAATATGTACGTTGTATACGTAATGTTGGTTAAACCTTTTTGGTTGCGTTTTGCTTTTACAACTCCGTTCAATAATAGGTAATTTTATAGCTATTCTTATAACTAGATACATAACCTTTTTGAAGTTCTAGCAATTTTCTATTGACATTTATGTTGTCTTAAAGTTTACCGCATGAAATCGTTCCTCGTTTTTACGTGTTGGCAGCCGGCGCGTGCGCAAACACCACAGATCTTAGCATTTAACAATATATGCCGTAATTTATGATTTTAACATTTAATAGAATGATCAGGTTGATTGATAGGCAACATGTGCGTTTTGTATTGCGTATTTAATGTATTGGACGTTTTTAATAAGTGTTTGTTTGTTAGGAAGTGATATTTAAATATGTGACAGAGCACCGATCTGCCCGGCTTGACTAAACTTGTCGGCAGGCAATTCAAAAAAGGTTACTTGGAATAAATTCGGGATTAAAACAGGCAGCTGTTCTGAACATAATACTTATGTTTGTATAGCTCGACAAACTGTCAGAAATAGCTGATTTTCTTTTTCGTATTTCTGTGTTGATCCCATTGTAAACTGTTTGTTTTTATCTTTTCATGAGAGATTTACTTTATCCCCAAAACATAGCCAAGGAATTAAAAAAAACCTGTCTTACACAAAAAGTTTTATTGAACCATGCTACGAAAAATCATGATAGTTAAAAGAGAAGCGAGGTACAAAGATGTACTCATATTACTAGGTTCAAGATATTTTCTTTTTTTTCTAGTCATCGGCTTTAAAGAACGCTATTAGGCCTAGGTTGTATAAATTTTACACGCTACCAATTTTTTATTAGGAAGACAGACAGTATATTTTTCTGGTTTTTCAGATTGAATTTTTTGTTGTTTATTATTTTTATTTCTGCGTGGCTGTCTGACTGTCTGGGCATCAAGCTTTCTGAAAGGCGTCATATGTTGACGTTGACGCTGTAAGCACAGGACCGGTCAATGTGGTGACGTTTGAGCGAGATCGATGTCTAGTAGTGGACCCCTTCGGCTGAAATGATAATGATGATGAATACTATAACTAAAAATAAGAATTTTTTACAGTATATGCCTAATCTATTTCAGTAGATTTCACAACAGAAGGCAGATAAATCTTTGAAAAAAATAACAAAATATGTGCTATTTTTATAAAACGAACTTTGAAGAAAGGTAAATTTTGTCGGAAGGTGATCAAGTAGCAACGTCCGGTAAACAACAAATTGGCAGCTCCAACAGGTGGGTCGATGACACGAGCGACAACCAAAGAGTTTAGATCATAGACCTGTTTTTTTGTTAAGTTGGATGCCCTGCTGTGACCAAGGAGTTTGAGGTTGTCTGTGACAGGTGACGTTTAGAAATAAATATAAGTAAGAATATGTTTGTTACAATGATGAAATGTTGACAGATGCAGCATTTTCTTAGGTATCATGATGATGGGTAGATGCAACTGCAAGAATTCTTTTGCAATCAAAAGTGGAGTTTGAGATAAGTGTGCAGAAACAAGCAAGGGGATAACTTAGCACCGCCAACATCGTTTTTAGCACATATATTGATTATATATGCCTACTTTGTGTAATTATTGAAAGAAAGGACTTCTCTACTCTATTTTAGCACCTAGTAGACGCTTAGTAGGTAGGTATAAGAGAGGTACTGTGAGGGCGTAACTCAGGGAGCTCTAATAATAAGCAGAAATTACTTTTAACTTGTATTGAATCAACAACGTGCCAGCCTTCGGGCGGCTTTTACAGAAGTCCAAGCTAAACAAAAAACTACACGCGTTCGATATATTTCAAATATTCTGTATTCGATTTCCTTCCAAACTTATAAGTCGCCAGTATTAGGTGTCAGCGGCCGAACAGGTTGCTTGTCCTATGTGGAAAGCCTCTACATGAGCTACGCCCCTACGAATAGATGCGCAGAATCATGTGAAGCGCAGCTATTCTCAACTTTGGAAGGAAAATCACTCTTACCTAACACCTTTACCTAACGGAGGAATTAATCTAAGGTCCTTCCCTTACAAGGGGAAGGCTCAAGTCATGGCAAACGAATTACCGGATTCTCCGATATTTACTCTAACTTCAGCTAATAAGTGCACATGCATTAACAAGTCAACGCCGTCATGCTTGAACCTCCTTGCACAAAACCTCCGAAAAAGTAACAAGGCGGCCTCTTATACCTAACAGAAATGATGTGATAACTCACATCCACCCGGATGGGGTTTAATTATGTGAAATTCAAACGTGATACAATATTTCATCCTCAAGCATTTATCAGGCCAGAGAAGGAAAGGCTGGATCGCATCGAATCTTCTAAACCTATCATTGAACTTTATCCAGAGCTTATCACACTTAACGTATTTAATATTATCAATAAGTTATTAACTGGACCAATGCCATAAACAGTCATCAACTGGACCAATGATGCCAAATCAACATCCTTTGCGAAGGCTATGCCCCGTATGCAAAGTCGGTTTCAGTTATGACCAATACCTCTCCCACTCTTGAAATGCTTATATCATCAATGCACTGGATTAAGCTCAGCCTAGCTGAATAAAAAAAACAAATATTGCTTCGATGCGTAGTCAGCATTGCCAGCCTTTTCTTGGGGGTAACTCAGGGAGCTCTAATAATAAGCAGAAATTACTTTTAACTTGTATTGAATCAACAACGTGCCAGCCTTCGGGCGGCTTTTACTGAAGTCCAAGCTAAACAAAAAACTACACGCGTTCGATATATTTCAAATATTCTGTATTCGATTGCCTTCCAAACTTATAAGTCGCCAGTATTAGGTGTCAGCGGCCGAACAGGTTGCTTGTCCTATGTGGAAAGCCTCTACAGTACTAAGCACTCGCCTTTTCCGACGTTCCAACTGACAGAAATTCGATGCAACCAGTGGACACCTACCTATCTACCCAGTGGCGAAGTAAGTTTGAAAGCTTTCACACGTACACCGCACAAGTTACATGGCGCGGCGCACATACGTAGATTTCTAGGAATTAGGCGGCCATAAGTCGAAATGCCAATAATCGACTAATGACAAACAATTTTTTTCCTGGAATAGTAGACTACCTGACGAACAATAGCCAACCCCACCCACATCCCTAGACTGCGCGAGCGCGCTGCATTACTAGTCGAAACTTGATTGTCGCACTTACTGCACGTGAAAGTTCTTGACGCCCTTTTCGTATATCATTTTCTTCGGTGAATATTTTATGTGTCGTGTCATATTTGCTTGTTTAAGTGATGGATACCAATAATACAGGTAAGCCTTTATTAAATTAATATGAAATTGTATTAAATATATTGTCAATAAATGACTTAATGAGCCGTCAATAATACCCTTTTTTAGAAATGTTTTTTCTTTATTTTTCAATTTCAATCGAAAAAAAACTTTACTTCCGCACCTTTCCGAGTTACATTTTTGATTTCATTATATAGTATAAAGTCTTATAAAGAAAACTGCTTAAAATCAGCTGCTAGTTTTTGCTAGTTTTAAAAATAAACGAGTTTGAAATTTTTTTGACAAAAATAGGAAAAAATCGGATTTTATGTTTTTGTGTTAATATTATTTTTTTATTGTTATAGATTCACCTGGCTGCTCGGGGGTGAAAATGTTGACTCGTAAATACCTCTTCGATAAAATGAACGAGCAACATTCATTATCGATAAATGAAAAAATTAAATATTTAGAAAATTATTTACTCCTGTGTTACGGGGACACAGAAGAACAAAAAAATGTGATAAAAAAGAAGTTTTCGTATTTTAAATGTGATTTGATAAAGAGGTGATCTTAATATAAGGTAATTCATGGAGCTTCAATAATAGAAAATTCGTTGTTGCCGATAGGGCAACTTTCGGAAGAAGCTGCTGAGGCCCGCAATAAACATTTTAGGTCTTATCGCCTAAACTTTGCTCGCAAGTTTTCGAGGGAAGAATGCAACTTAGATATTTATCATAGGTTACTATTAACATCCGACCCATTTATTAGTTCCATGAGAAAGACCAAAAAAACCGCTTCAAAATTATTTTTGCCTGAGACAATGCAGCTATTAATTCCTGCTGAGCCAAACCGACCAAAGGAAATTGATGAAAGCGGCGAAAATTTAAATGTAGATGAATAAGTCTCCAATGTATGATTGATTATTTTTAGTGATTATCTATTTAGCTTATGTAACTTTAATATTGTACAACGATAAAGATCCTTTTAATAATATAATATATTTACTTACTTATTAGAACAAAATAAACTTTGTTTTATTTAATAATACATACCTGAAAGTATTACTAAAACGTAGACAGCTGTCCCTCCTTGGGGAAAGCCGTGAGTATGTCATATGTATTTTCAATATAATATTAAAAAACACCGATCTCGAATAAAATATTTTTTGATAAAAAATTACAAGTAGGTGCGCCTAACCACCGTGCACCAACAAATAATTTCGATAAGTTATTCCAAACACAGAATTCTTTTTATGTAACTATTTTGTAATATAAATATCACATAAAATAATTTTGGCCGCCTAAATCCTGAAAAACGATCTATGTGCGGCGGCGACAAAATTTGAAAACTGAAAAGGCACTCAAGTCTGTAACGATCGAACAGACGCGATGCGAATTTGAGAAATAAAATATCCGTAGACCGGCCACCGACACTCCTATCGCATTGTCGCGTCGCGCCTATCTTCGGTAGCCTTAATACGCAACTGCTGATGTTAATATCAAGAGCTGTTGGTATTGTCACCAGAATTTTTAAGGGGCTGTCGTCCCCAAAGATGACTTTGAACAATGTACCTATTTTTTTTAAGTTCAATGTATCCATCTGTATACATTCTTTTGGGATTTAGTAAGTAGACAGGTCTACTGACGTCTCATTGAACGAAGATAAATTAAAACATTTAGACTCAGGCATGAAAGAAAATCATACTTCTGACATCAAAACCCAATCTCTTCAGCAAAATTAAGCCGTCAGTCTAAGCTTTTAAAAACCAACATTTTCATGCAGTTCTTAAACTGAAACATACACGATTTTAAACCTTACTACCCTGTGTTACGGGTAGGTGAGGGAAATGTGTGTGATAAGTATAAGATGGTTTTTGTCAGAAAGGCTAATTACTGATTAGTATGAAAAACAGTGGTGACTCGATAATCTTGTGATTTGTTATTTGTCACCCATCACGTTAAGAACGATGCCAATTTTTTTAAAGCCATGTTCATAAAATTGACAGTTACTAATAGCCAACGGTGTTTTTGAAGTTCGAATGTGTCAACAGTTTAATGTCCTGCTTACGTGCAACAGTTCTTACTTAATACATACCCAAAATAAATTTTGTGAGTAATTGATTTTATTGAGACAGATTGTGAGACCTTTTTTTCTAAGATTTTGCTTCTGAGAAGAAAATTATGGCAATCAATTGCACAAAGCGCGTTACTTGCTAAGGCTTTTTAATGAATTTTCTATAGCAAATCGCATTGCTTGATTTCCGTTTAAATTGTGACGCGTCGTTAATATCTTTCCAGAAGCCTGGGGTTATGAAAGGTACTTTTTTTTTTTAAATAATACTTTATTTTAACCATAATGATAACTTTAGTAGATATGAGATACAGCTGGGTATTTTTCATGTAGGATTCAAGTCAAACAAAATCAAATCATGTTTAGGCGGTTCAATAAATGGAACGCTGCAAAGGTGATTGGTAGCTTAAAGTCTAGGTGTTCTGCCGGTGAAGAAAATGATTACATAAGATCACTTTTAGGCCCGTGTAAATTTTTAGCAATAATTTATGTAGTTCTAAATTTTCAGTTCGAAGATGTTTTTAACTTCACAGACACTCAGAAGAAATTTGTCGACAAAAACAAAATCCTAAAAAATTAAATTCATAATCTTTTTTTTGTTTTAAATTAAAGCCAGTTAATTTAATTAAAAACTTTATCTTGCTATTAATAGAAACGCTTCACTAGCGCCATCTCTTGTCGAGTAGCTGAACTGTGAAGAGCTTTTCAGTCACCGATGAAACAACGTTAGCTTTCTGCGTATTGTACAGTTCAAGATTCCAAAATTGAAAAAAAAAAAACCAAATTTTCAAATTAATCCCTGCGATTAACTTTAACACCAAATAGTTATTATATTTTTGCTAAATAGATTTAGATTTAAAAAAAGATGCCGACGAATTGAGAACCTCCTCCTTTTTATTAAGTCGGTTAAAAATAGGTATACACTTATTTCACTGTTGTTTAATAAAACAATGCTGAAATAATATTAGTCAACCACAATTACGAAATTCATGCTAATTTTCAAACCACTCACAAAAACTGTCTTCTTAATCGGCTTGTATCCGAACACACCAAAAAACGCGTGGAAAAAAAACGCGCGCAAATTCGAATTTCGTATTCGGCCGTATCTGTCACGACCGTCGCGTACCGATATGACTTTTTAAAATATATTTTTTAATTGCACTTGAGACGAAGGTACAAATTAAATTCGCTGGAGGCGACACGTCCTCGGTAGCTGTCGAAAGAGTATTGAGTTCACAGTTGGCGAACGCTGTCCGGTTAAGAGATGGTCCTTGTCGTGTGTGCGCGTCGATTATATTTATTACATCAGCTTGTGACTATAAACAAGCTTGGACGACAGACACTTCAAAGAGATCGATCGGTATTCCGAAGATCGATAGACATGAAAATCACCTGCTCCAACGAGATACCATCCACGTCACTAACTTGTAGGGATAATGTCAAAACCACAGTTTCACAGACAGCGACACATCAAAAGCCCTTTTTATTTCGAGAAATTTTAAAGTAACCTTCAGAATTTCGAATAAAATGGTTCCTTGAAATTAAACAGGATTCTTTTTCGGTGTTACTAGAACACAAGTTCAATTTTGTAATTCCCACTGATAGATAAAAATGCAAGAATGAAATGTAACTGATATGATGTAGAACCATTTGCAATAATTCGTTCGTTGCAGAATATAGGCCACCACTTCAGATGTTTCCATTACGATACATTGGAAACTTTGTATAACTCGCAACAGTAATTTAGTTTGATGGTTCAAGTGAATTAGTAATGTAAGGTATCGAAATGTTTAGTACCCATTTCATACAATCAAAATGAACGCATCCATAAAAACACATAGAAAAACAATAGAATCTCACCTTGACAACTTTTAAAATTTAGCCCGTATTCGAAATCGAATGAAAACACTGACGGAAGACAAAACTTTTTCCAGCCAAAAAGGTCGGACAAGAAAAAAGGCGCTCAAACCCGCAGCGAGTGTAAGAACTGACTAAAGTGGTAAGGTGTGAACCAATGTTCAGCAGTAACTAGTTAACAGTTTATTTTTGTTCTGTAACCACATACCAAACATATTTCATTCGTCTGGTTTATTGACCGATTGAAGCTTCGGTGGTGCGAATTAACCTGGGCTAAATAAGGTGTAAACAAGAACAGCTAATGCTTCGTGCGTGTGAGGAGAAAAATTTCAACTTTCACTGTTTTTGGATTAATATTGGAAGGATCTGTTAAAATATTACAAGCAGGCAGGGCGATCATGACGCATACTCCAGAAATATGTTTGGCGCAAGGGTAACGTTATTTGTTTTCTGTAACAGCCTCGGTTATAAATCATCCATGTCCAAATGTGCGAAATACAGAGCCAGATTTATCCATATACCGTTTCCAAAACAAGAAAGTATTTACAAAGTCGATACGGATTATCGACAAACCCTTTCTCCACTAGTAATCCTCTAGTTCGAAAGCCTACGATAATTTTGCTCAAAGATATGGTCTTAGATGAATGAATGTGAACAGTTGGTCACATCAATAATATTGTCGTTAGTTCTAAATCCAGTGAGTAGCACAGTTATGCATTATAATGTAACGAGCTAAAATTAAACAGTGCACCGCTTCCAATAGGTTTCATTTCAAGAGGAAACATTAAGATATAATCCGTCGAATCAGAATTAAAATTTATTGATTTGCGAGGAGAGATGGAATTGATCTTATGTTTGAGTTTAAACGGTATGGGTGCAGGTGAAATCAGAACAGCGTGATTCATTTATTTTTTATGTTTTAGCATCAACAAAGCCTTCGGTATAACATAGATCCTTCGATTACTAACGAATATTCAATCAGTGGTGAATTCGCCAAATTATTCAGTACCATATCATTTAACTACCCTTGCCCCATGTTACTAGAATCGACGCAATTCAAAAAAAGACGAAAAAAGACGCAATTCCCCTTGCAGGTGGTCACACATGCCACTTATTCCCTTTCCTTTAATATCATCCCTCATACAATCCATCCGTCTTTTATTTAATCTCCTACCCTCCCATCTTTCAACCGTAAAAGTGTAATTCACACATTTTTCATCACTCAACCCATCCACATTATCACCAGTCTGCCTCTCTCCTTCCATGCACTTCCATCCATCAATTTTTATGATCGACTGTTCTAACTAGTGAAACATTTGAAGCGTATAAAACTGTCATTTGTTTATTACTTGGGTGGACAGCAGAGCATAGCATATCATCGTAAAAGTTATTGTTAAAATTAACGTAATAGATATAAATTAACACGTTGTCAGGACTCATTAAAATAGTTTGAATACTAGTTACACTACTTGACTTTTGTTTGGTTGTATTAGCTTTATGAACCAGTTTATTACAGAATGTTTTGGTTATTCTGGTCTGGTGTTTCTGTAAAGCAGCAAGGAAGAGCTTCATGCCGCATCATTTTTTGTGTGGCAATCCTTATGAATACCCTACGTCTGGCGAGAATGGATGGGTATTGCCGACTCTAACCTACTAAAATCCATGCAGATCCTACAGCGTCCGTGAGTCGGGGATCTGTACTATTTATTAATCCGCACTCTCGTCAGTTGGCTTTGATAGTGAAGTACATCAGATGATTTAAAAAATCACCTTATTGCGAAAACTTAGCAAAGAGGAATGGGACCAAATGTTGCAGCTGTCCGTACTTATGAATCGCCAAGCTTATCCTGTTAGTCAAAAATTTTGTCCCCCCAAATTTTTTGGTTTTGATAAAGTTCTTGTAAAGTTCTGTACGTTTTACAAGAAATATTTCATTGCTTACATTTCTCAGGAAGTAAAATGTCCTATCTTTAGCAAAGGCCCATAGTTCAGGCCATATTACACCGGCAGTTACATAATGCCCTGGCAAATGTCAAGCCGTCAGATAGCCGGTCTCAGACAGGAATAGTCCACGTGATGTGTTTTGTCTCTTTGGAATACGTCGCGACTAATCGTTAGTGCTACTAAGTATTAATACCACCTGTATTAATAATATTTGGGGCGGGATCTTTATGTTTAGCTCTGGGTGCTGTTAGTGAAAGATTTAGAAAGAAGGATGGTTTAAATGTCAGATGTATTTGAATTGTAAAATTTCAGACCTTTGAAGGATTTTTTCAGATCAGATAAACAAGATCTTCTATCCTAATCAATTTCTTTTTTCATCCAAAGTAATCTAAACTTCTAAACTAACATTATAATGAGACATAATTGATTGTTTTTTCTAATTACATGCTTGTAAAAAGTTATGATCCGATTACTAAAATTCTGGTTATTATCGATAGAAAGCATTTCATTTGATATATTGTTCCGTAAAAAAAATGTGCGGTTCCTTTTGGAAAATTCACGGAGGCGAAGCCGCAGGAAGAAGCTAACATCATATACTTTTAGAAAAGTAATACAGTAAAACAAACATCCGGACAGATCGATTCCCACCTGTAAAATTTTTCGGTAACATCGATACTAATGGTGTTTTTGGAACGACACCAAATTGATTTGTAACAAACAGGAGAATTTGTTTCATGTTGCTTTTATTTGCGTAACATGTAAAATATGATTATAGTCTGACCACTAATTGCCACGTTGATTAAAGACAGCTGTTAGGTAGTCATTGCAAATTATCCAACTCGGATTCCTTATGAAAATAAATGTTGGCTGTAATGTTATAAACGACGAGCAATTATCTAAAAAAAAACACCCTTTGTTGCATTCAGGTAAAATTTATAAAATTAAATGATAATTAAGAAATCCAAAAAGTCTGCAAACCATGATAAAGCTGCTTTAGTAGTTGCTTAATTTCTCAAATGATACTATTGGAGAAAATCAAAATAGATGGATTTGAAGTACTTTTAAAAGTTATATAAAACTTAAGTTCTATTACTTACCTCATCACAAGCATGACACCTTGGCTTCAATCGTTCAGCATAATGTCGGACGCAGTACAATCGCCCGTCTAAGGCACAGTAGGCTAGTTCGACAAGTAGCTCGTCGCATTCCGCACACGAGAAGCATGTTGGGTGAAAATATGCCTACAATAAATAATAATTTTAATAAATGTATATTCAAACTACATAAGAACTAGTAATGATATCTGTTGTTGAATAGCAGAACTAAGTGAGTTGAAAGTTCCTCATATTGTTTGCAACTGAACACAGATGGCGCTGTACTACATGATACTCACTTCTTCACCTATCCGCGGTGCTTGGACAGTAATACTTCCACTTCGAATAGATTTATTACATCCCGCACAATCAACTGATGCACCGTGATATTGACTAGCGACGCCTGAAACAAATGTTCCTACATAAAGCAAATATAAATACATTCCACTATTTGCCACTAGATGGCGCTCTACACAATTACGTAAGATTCGTTACCAATGTCAAGTGCAATTTCATTCCTTGCCGCGACGAAGTCTTCATACTGTTTGCGGTGGTTTTCGTCGATATGTCGGCAATGTGCTAAGGATAGGTCCTGTTTCGGTAACTGAGAGGCTAACGCTCTAGTTCGCCATGCCCTCCAGGCTGCCGCGCCGGTGGCGCCCCCTAGGCCAGTTGGCGCTCGCTCTGCTAACGACGTCCAGTACAGTTCAGTCTGGAAAGGATAAATAATTTGTTTTTTACTCTGGATGATAAATATAAATGATATTATTATTTTTGATATATGTTATCAATATTTCCATTTTTTTCCTGGTGGTATGGGTTACTTGGCCCACTATGGTGCCCATAAGAAAATTCTAAACTCCATGATAATCTCACCTGTTTGGCAGTAAGCCCAGGCGGGCTGTCGTAAGAGTGGTGGTTGATTTTGGACTCGCGCAGTCCGAGGCGGTCCCTCACGGAGCCCAGCTCCTCGTGGTATACCGAATGCTTCAGCCGGTCGCAGCCGCATGACTTGCATGTTTTTCTGGAAACAAAGAAAGGGGGGGCTTAAGTACGTGAATTTTGAAGTTGGTAAAGGTGACTGGAAAGAGTTTATTGCAGAATGCATAAATGTGCATCATTATCATCATCATTTTTTTAATGTTGCCACTGCTGGGACACAGGTCTCCTCTCAGTGAGACAGAAAGGTCCGTAAGCCACCACGCGGGCCCGGTGCTGGTTGGTGGATATAACATGTTTACTTAAATATGCATACAAATAGAGAAAATGATCATCACCGTCCTCACGATGAGGACTAGAGTATTCAACAGAATAAATGGGTTTTCCGACAATTTTACAAAAACGAGCATTTAGTTAATTTTACAATTTTGAAGCTAAGTTGGCTAAAAGTGCAATTGAAGCTGTCAATTAGACGAGGTCATAATTTTTAAAATCGTCGCAAACAGGAGACTGTACATACGACACAATAATATGTATGACCAAAGCTGCGACTAAGTTAATAAATATGTAAATTTTTATCTTGTGTGTTGAAAAAACAGCATTCCAAGTTTACTTACAAAATAACTCACATACTGCAAGCACTTAGCCATTGGTAGGGTACCTAACTCATTTGCACACGTAAACAAGGTTCTAAAAATAGCGGAGCTGAGCACTGGCGTGACAAAGGAGCATCGCTTATCCCTAATAAGACAATCGTCTCCGTAGCGAGCGAGATGAGGACCAATAAGAATGTAGTAAATTTTAACAAGGTACGACGTGAAATATTGGATATGTTAACGTGGGTAGTAAGGGACTTGCTATATAGGTGTTTTGAGGGTTCCGTACCCAAAGGGTAAAAACGGGACCCTATTACTAAGACTCGTGCCCGTGTGGTCTGTATCTAATGAAACGTGATAGCTTAGACAGTTGAAATTTTAACAGATGATGTATTTCTGTTGTCGCTATAACAACAAATACTATAAACTAAAAAATTATAAAACAAATATTAAAGTGGGCTCCCATACAATAAACCTGATTTTGTTTGCCGGTTTTTTGCGATAATGGTACGGAACCCTACGTGCGCGCGTCCGACTCGCACTTGGCCGGGTTTTTTTTCTAATATAGCTTGAAAAAAATGCCTCGGTAAGCACGTGAAGCCGTAAGTCCCGGCTGTCTTTTGTAGATCTTTTAAAGTCGTTACGGGTAGTCAGAAGCCCGAAAGTCTGACAAGTTTTGCCCGTTTTGCCAAGAACTGTCGTGTTGTAAGTAAGTACTGGGTTGTGAAGTCAGAATGTCGTTCTTTGTATATTGGTTGGTCAGCTGCAAGACAAAGACAGAAATTTTGTTATTAGAGAATAAACTTTAATAAAATGATAAAAACCTAAATAGCAAATAGCAAAAACCGGTTGGTTGCTGATAAGACAAAGTTCGCAAGTCCCAATAATTTCTTAAACAGCAACAAAAACCTTCATCATCATTTCAGCCGTCCACTGCTGGACATAGACCTCCCCCAAGCGTCGCCACACTGATCGGTCCTGTGCGTTTCGTATCCACCGGTCTCCCCCGCAGCCTTGACCAGGTCGTCGCTCCACCTAGAGGGGGGCACCTAAGGAGGCCTTCTTACGCTACGTCTTCCGGTATGCGGTCGCCAGAACTTTTCGGCCCCAACGGTCATCCGTTCTGCGAGCAATGTGCCCTGCCCACTGCCACTTAAGTTTGGCAATTCTTCGGGTTATGACGGTGACCTTGGTTGGTTCTCTTGCGGATGTCTTCATTTCTGATTCGATCACGCAAGGAAACTCTGAGCTTAGCTCCATTGCCTTTTGGGTGAGTTTAAGCCTTCTGTTGAGGACCATTGTGAGCGACCACGTCTCTATCCCATAAGTAATCACTGGCAACAAACACTGGTCTATAGACTTTCGTCTAAACTAACAAAAACTTTGGTAAATGTTAACTTAAGACGACGACTTACGTCAAAGACCTTGGGAACAAAACGCGCACTCGTTTCACACCAGCGCGACCCAAAATTTTGTAGTTTTTTGTGCTTTCCTTATTATTCTATGACTTAAAAAAAAAGCCTCAGATCAAAAAGTGGATAAATAAATTGTCTTTGAGATGGTGAATTCATTAAAATACGCCCAGCGGTTTTGGTGCGATTGTCGTGTTTTTATCCGTTTTGGAAATTACTTTAAAAATTACTTACACCATGTTATACGAATAAAACTAAAAAAAAAAACTTGGATCAAGTTATTAAGAAAATGGTCTAATGTAACATATATTTTTCCAAAAAATAACGACTAGCCGTTCAGATGTGATTCTCATTTTAAAATCACTCAGGGATATCTGCGCCTTAAATATTTTTTTCCATGCAACAATGTAGGGTAAAGAAAAAAAAAACATGAAATTTTTGCCATGTCCGGAAGCAAAGGCCGTCTCACTTTTATTTTAATGTATGCTTGGTATCTCATCTCGTTGAGTTAACACAGTTACTTACTTGAATTATTTTAATATGGGGAACGTCCTACTGCCGCACTAAAATTAAACTTTATACAATAAAACTTAGCAGTTCGCGAAAGTTTGAAGTGTCTAGACAGCGTCTGATGGTGATAAAATAAAAGTGACCTGACTAAGAGATTAGCGGGCTGAGAGAAAATGCGGGAAGAGAGCTCCGACTGAATTTCCTTAGTACAAAGTCATAATTCGAGGTTTGACTCTCGCCTATTTCCGCCTCCAGTATGGAATATCTTTTAAATTGGTCCAACATTGGAGGAGGAAATAGGCGAGAGCCAAACCTCGAATTATGACTTTTTACTCAGGATATTCAGCCAGATGTCTGCGACCGCATTTCCTCTTAATGCTCAGCTCACCATTTTTGGGACGAAGTATGTTAGAAAAGAGTTGAAGATATTACTATAAGATAACAAACGCCAACTGGGGCCGTATAATATATGAGGCATTAAAAATATTCCATTTGTCATGAACGATTTCATAGTTTAGAAGAAATCGATGAATATTTAATGACAGTTGAAGCTAGATAAGAGTTTCATGGCTAATCCAATGAAAACATTTTGAAGAAACTCATTAAAATCCAAATGAAGCAATGCGCAGTTTAATTTGGTGCGTGCATCATGATCCTCATGTATCATGATTCTTTTGCGGAAAAGGGATGGTGCTATTAGTCATGTATAGCCTCTATCTCGCAAGAGAGGCATTAAAACGTCATAATACGGCACCTGTGTCCAAATCAGATAAAACTGTAGTTCTTTTATCAATGACCTAGGTTCAGATACAAACCTTCAACCATATTCTAAATTAAAAACATGACTCACGATACACAACTACACTATATCCATATATGTAGGTATGTATATCAACATGCATGTATTCATTAAGTACACTATTTTATATGGATGCAAAAGCAATGATATCGAGTTTCGCCTTAAAAGGCAGCTGATAACATCGACTTGAGTAAGGTCCTTCTAAATGTGTTTCAACTGTGAGTTACATACTTAAATAGATTTATAAAACCTTCTGATAATCCTTGCTTGAAATTTAAAGAAACAAACCTCAATAAGTTGGGAGCTTGGTTCTCTTCTGGGCTTGCGTGAGAGTCAGAGGGCCGTAGTCAACCACGCCCAGTGCGGGTTGGTGGACAGTTTAGATGGTTAAAAGATGAAAACCGTTGTATCTTAAGTAGAGAATACAATCCCGAGCATGTTTTTCAATCCCGGGATTGCAGGATTTTTGATCCCGGGATCCCGGGCCTATCCCGGGATCAGACTATGTGGTTTCTAATTGGGCACAAATAAAAAAAAAGCATAATAAAAAAAAATGGTTTTTAATGTCAACACAAATCACAATATAATGAGAAAAGAAAAAAACAAAATAACTATAATTTTGCAAGACAAAAAATCTATTTAGAATTTAGAAAATATAATCTCAGAAATATCAAAGCATCCAAGACTTTGATATTTCTGACTATTATATATATTATGCATATTTGACTTCCAAGCTTGCTTCGTAGTTTATTGCCAACTTAAGCAGCAGCTGTAAAAGCTCGCTCAGGTTCTACGCTGGTTGGAGTACGGCGTATCTAAGGGTTGTTTTTTGTCGTTATGTAATAAATGCTATTAATATTATCTAGGCAAGGTTATTGTCAAGGCGCAACGGACTATGAAATACAAATTAGACTTGTTTGTGGCAATCCCGAAAATCCCGAAATTAGCCAAGTACTGTCCCGGGATTTTCGGGGCCAGAATACGGTCGGGATCCCGGGATCCCGTATTCTCTAATCTTAAGTTCGTTTATAACTAAGCCTAGAAACGTCCGACAAAAATCACCAGTTCTGCGGAAGTCCCGCACCTAGCGGATTTCCGCAACCTTCACGAGATCTGTCATTAGTATGTACTCTAAAATTTTGCACAAATAATTTTATAAACTTGCCATGACGTAAAAATGGTTTCTTAGGCACGAATTATTATAATCTTAAGTAGTTACCACAAATGTTGACGCAATCACATGAGATCAGCGTGTGTAGTCTATGCAGTAACGATCGAACACTTCACTAGGTGTTATAGTAGTGTAGAATTTATTACTACGGAGGGAAATATAAACAGCAAGAAAACAATTTAGTTAGCCTCGTACAAAACAATTTCTGCTTTTTCAGATGGTAAGTAGAAGTACTGCTTCATTTGTTGCGGTGCATTCGGTGCCCAAGTCTACTGCAGTGTCGGCGTCAGGGGCATCGTTCAATATATCAGGGTGCAGATAAACGGATATTTGGGATTCTCCAGCAAATGGGACACATACACTTGCACATCTATTAAATTAGATTTATCAAAAATGACCTATCTTTCTTAGAATAGGTTTTATTAGATAATGCAATCGATATTAAAATCGGGTCAAAACATACTTTCACTCCTGACAATTCAGAAATAAACATGTAAAAAATGACAACTCCGACTCTTCAAATTCCAAACAATACTCCGAAGCCCCAACAATTTACGACATCGCATACCAAATACCATCACATCCATGCATAAATTCATAAAAAAACATGGAGAAGAAGGTCCCATAAGAAAGCGACGTCCCACAACAATGAGCCGCGGCCGCCATGTTATTGAAATGCTAAGTGAGGACAGTGCCGTGATATGATTGACTGGCTACAAGACTGATTTAATAGGATAAGTGGGATGAATAAGGAGTAAGGACAGTCATTTGTGTCTGTGGTGCGGTTTAGCCTGGCATCAGTGATTGTCTGGATGGATCTGTATGTACTGGGAGTTGGTGACCTGAAACTTTGTTAACTTCTTAATCGTTCTGAATCAGACGAGCAAGTTTGTCTGGAAGCAGAGGAACCCTATTTTATGATAAAAGGAAAAACAAATTACTGAAACAAATATAGACTGAAATGTGTATAACAATATACTGTAGTCTATCAAACTTGGTTTAGAAAATTGTGTTATTTTTTTAGTAAGCCGGTGTCGGGTATCCGGCGGCGAATGTATAGCCATGTACGCCGGTACGTGTGAAAGCTAACATACATGGCTATACACTTCACCGCCGGATAACCGGCACCGGCTATCTGGCAACCGGAACGTGTGAAAGCTAATATACATGGCAATACACTTCACCGCCGGTTACCCGGTAGCGGCTACCCGGGAACCGGGGCGTTTGAAAAGGCACTAAGAATCAACTGACAGATTACAAACCTATTTACTTTTTCATAAACACAGAGCATTTTAGATGACCATAAAATTTCTTAAAGTTTCTTCATCAAAGAAAATAAAAACATTCCTAACAAAAAATTAATGAATAAACATTCTCGAGATTTAGGTCACACCGTCAAACTGAAATCAGGTTAGTTTCAGTAATGTCTGACTAATTACTGTGTAAACAGTATTACACACGGTTACACAGAACTTGACAAAGAAATTCAAGTGTTTTGAACTGCGTTTACGCTTTGACGTCATAGATGTTCCTACAGGTATGACTCAGTGACCCCAAACAGGATTAGTGGTTTGTTTACTACTATAGTAAAAATAAATATTATAATATGCAGAAATTATTCACCAATGACGTGACTGGGAAATTAGTCATCATCATCAGCATTTTTAATGTTCCCACTGCTGGGAAATAGGCCTCCTCTCTGTGAGGGGGAAATTAAAGTGCCTTAGTGCAATCAAGATTTTCTAAATGTCATGTATGGGATTGATATGGGCTACCAAAACGTCACATGGACATTAGTCCATCCCGTACTTTCTTTTTGTTAAAGATAGGCTTGCGCTTGACCACTATCTCACTGATGGTAACCGATAATGTGGTCGACGATGAAGCACGTAAGTACTTTTGATTTTTAGAAAAGTCTAGAATTTTCTGAAGACATGAGGCAAAACTATGTTACTAGGACTTTGATCAACTTAGGATCTATACAAGTGGCATTTGATTTCAAAGAAGGCGACAGACAAACTGTCTCTTTCGATGGTAGAATGCCACATGTCTAGGGCCTCGGAGTCGTCGGAATGCAATGGTGAACGCTAAAAAAAGTTAGTTTCCGAATACAAGTTCAATCTCAAAAGCTTTTTGCACTCTTTCCGCATCAGAACACATCGAACATTCAAAAACACTCAGTCAAATTACACCTTCATCGACAGATGGCAGCACCGTCTCACATAAAACTGGCCACCGTAACCTCACCTTGAATTTTACGTCTACTAAAGTGCAGCGTTATCTATATGATGGCCCGTGGTGGTAGCGTGGTGGACTTATCTGTGACCTTAGCCGTGAATGGGGGCTATTATGGGATTAAGATGGTAGAATAGTGCGCTGATTTTTTATTTGAAATAAGTTTAGCAATGTTTATTGAAAAATTATGGAAAAGGAAGGACGTATTCCGCTGTGGGGAAAGACTTCGTTGATGATGTTTCTAACCTACATTTCTAAAACACATTGAGCGGTGTCAACTCCCATCCAGCGGATGACAATGGCTGTCTAAAAATAAGAGACTTTAGGAATCGATATATTTAAAACAGTTAACAATACGTTTATGAATCGAGGCCAAGAATAAAACCCTAATAAAGTCACTGTCACAACATGGCTGGAAAATGTATCAATAGCCATAATTAGTATGATAGCAAAGAGTGTCATATCTCATGAAGAAACTAATAATGACATCGTCCTGTGTCCCATTTTAGCAACTTGGGATCGGCACAACACGTTTTTCTTCTTCCATTCCGTTCTGTAGTCATCATGCTATTACTGACTCCCTTTTCTTACTCGTTTTGTTTTTTTTATGCGATTAGCTATTATTTTTCCCTGTGCTGATCTTTGTTAATATTATATGGCAACATTAAAAGGTATTTTAGAGTAAAATCAAATAAAACATTTTATCTACTGCTGCTATAGGGCATTTAAAGCTATTCAAAAATTCTATATTTTTTTATTCAAATTAACTGCAATAAACGTATGTTTGTACTCCGTGGGGCAAATTTTGTCCATCTCCTTTATATTACTGCAGAAAAAAACTAGTTTCTTATTGAACCTGGATGATAAACAGGAAGAAATTTCAAGATGAATAAGACACAACAGCCTTAACCATGAACGTTAAGTTTATTTTAGAACCAGATTGATGTCGAAAGTTTCCGATTTAGATGTGGTCCAGATGCGGTAGAAATGTGTTACCGCGAACTGGACGAGGCTGGGGTTATTATTAACATAATTAATATTTATAGAAGACAGAAGGAAGCGACTGCTGTTACGTCAGTGTTGTGAGATTATGGTGTTTATGTCATTTTAACACGGAATTACTTTTACTCATAAAAATATAAAATCGCGAATTTTCGATAACCTATTCAGGATATTTTGATCTGTGGGATTCACTTTTTTTAATACAACACAAGTGCCCATACACCTGCATGCACATCTAGAACTAAGGAACGCCACTGATGCTGCATTTCACGTGGTCACCAACTGAACACAAACTGTCTGAAAAGTAACCAACAACTTGAAATGTAAAAGATCCAACACAACGCCGCCACCACATTCTTAATTCTTTACAAAATCTTTGACATTATCTTTGACGAATCTGAAGATATTATTCGAACAATTAATATTTCGAGGAGACAGAAGGAAGCGACTGCAGTTACGTCAGAACGAGATCATGGTGCTTATGTCAAAGATTTTGCTGATATTTCAATATCACTCTAATATTGAAATATCTACAAAAGATTTGACACAAACAAGAACTGGCAGGGTTTGTGAGCAAATGGGGCTCTTCCCGCTCTTTCAGCAAATATCACTTACTTCGGCTATCAACTTTTCCTTCTGAAAATGCTTGCTCAAAATCCTGCCAGTTTCCTCCTATACGTGACGGTGTTGTGTTGGATCTTCTTCTTTTCAAGTAGATGGTAAACTTTTTATAAAGTTTGGGCCCAGTTGGTGATCACGTTAAATACAGAGTCAATGGCGTTCGTTTGGTTCTCAAAATTATAGGTGTATGTTACTAGGGGCATTCAAGTATCTGGACCATGTTCTGGTCAAGACTTATGTGCCCATAAAAGGGAAGTAGGTGTCAAAAAAGGGAAAGCGATGATATTTTTATGAGTAACAGGAATTCCGTGTTAGAATGATTAGATTCTAACACATTCATAAGAATAATAATCAGCTGATAAGTTCTTGTAACAAGAAAATGAACAAATATTTTGATAATATAATAGTTGGTATTTTGTAGGTGCCTACGATAGTCATCAACATCATTATTATCTTGTCCTTATACCAATTTATTTATGGTCGGTGCACCATGCCTCCTACATCCATACCTACTTATGTGTTAGTTACCACCAAGAGCAGTGGTGGCCTAGTGTTAACGACCTCATTGGTCCGAATTGTACCCAGATAAGCTCTTTACTTTGTGTAAATTATTTCATCACCACTGCTCTCAAAACGGTGAAGGAAAACATCGTGTAGAAAACGGCATGTCTTAGAATCAAACATTCCAAGACATGAAACACCAACCCGCACTGGGCCCGCTTGTTGGATTACGGCCCATTCCCTGTCACAGAGAGGATGCCTGCACGCAAACGGGCCAAATGGGAATCGTGCGGAAAAGGGGATCCATCTATCCTGTGTTAGTTGTCATCTCAGTAGTCATCCCTTTTCTGGACACATCATCATTGACACAATCCATCTATAATTTCTTTGGTCTTCCTCTACTCTTATAGTCATTCACATTCACACTCAATACTTTCTTCATGACATGATATCCAAATTCTAATAATGGTTCAGAGAAGCGGTCCCTATAAAATTCACTGTATAAAATATAATTTATTTATGCGAAGCAGGCATGCAGGAGCATACAAATTGGTACTTGAACAAAACTGTATAAGAACACAAGGAAAACCTGTATCTAGGAATCCAGACATAGCTAGAATATCTGCCAATCCTGCCTTATCATTTGATAGCTTACCAACTCGATAAACTTCTATTACTGGGTATAAGTTTAACAACTGTCCTGTCTTACAAATTGGTCATTCGTCCCTGTATCATTAAATCAATCAGCCTAGCCTTTTTCCAACTTGACTTCTAGTCTAACCAGAATACCAGAATTTTACAAGAAGCGACTGTCTATCTGACCTCTTCAACCTGGGAAGAACCATGCATGGCAAGACTGGAGTCAGGTTGTTTTCTGGCTTCTGACTACCGGTGTCAACTGACAAATATCTATGAATGGCAGCCAGTACTAACGGTCTCAGGCAGAATGAACCTATCCACCTATCCACGGACCGGCCTCGGCAAGTGTTGCTTAACCTAGAAGATCGAACCATGCAGCTGTCATTATTAAGCGTGCAACTGTCCTATTAATAGGTCATATCGTCCCCTTCTCAGTAGTTATGAGTAATTCACGAGATTCCCATGGTAATAGCAATGCACTTAATTGGTATGCGCGCGGACTAACTTGCGCGTACGCAGGGTTCAATGACGTTGTTGTGTTTACTGTTGCCCTGGTGATTGTGTGGGTGGGTTGGGATTTTAAGATAAATGCTGATTGTTGCTCCACCTAATCTAGACCCTTGGGAGTAGCTTTAGACGAACAAAAGGCTTTGGTATCTGTGCTTAAAAATGTTTTACATTTTTAGTGTCGATTAGAAACAAAATTCTTTTTTTCGTAATGTAACAGAAGACAGTGTTACATTACGAAAAAACCAGTCTAGGCTTTTAAGGCAACATTTCCGGAGACATGGAATGTCAATTCTGAATCATTATGTTATGCTGCGACGGATATCCTTGACTGCTCTGAAGAGCCAGTTCTATATAACTCAAAACCTTCATAAATTACTATGACAAACTGATAGTAAACTTGACACTCCAATATTAACGGTTTTCCTAGAAGCTTTTAGAAACACTTTGGTAAAATTATTTTGTCGTAAATGCAAGACAAATCGTCAAAGGAAAAGTAACCATGGCTGTGCCACCGTGAAAATCATTAACATTAAAATTATGTCTGTTACATTATGTCTACTTCGTTAAGCAGGTAAATGTTTCTTTTTTGTTTGTGAGTCATGCGAGGCACTTATGGAAGACATACTTACTAATTCCATGCTTTAGTTCTGTATGACTTACGATTGTTTCCTTAAAAATTATGGTCTATGGCCTCGTCTTAGAAACTCTTTGTTTAGGTTTTACGGCTGTGGAAATGCAATTATGATGTCGCATTATTGTTGACCATAGAATCTTTCCATGCTGCTGAAAAGTTTCCAATCTGTTGGTAATAATTGTATTTTCTAGTAGAAGTGTCAATTCTTGTTTAGTTTTTTTTTTTTAATAAAAACTCTTTTGATCCAGAATCCACGAGTATTCTTAAATTCGATGACCAGCTTTCCTTGTTAAAATCAATTCAAATTTCGAAGCAAGACGAAATAATTCCGAATCTTTGATGCACATCATTCTTCATAATTCATTCAACCATTGCGTGCAAGTCGTAAGCCAATAACTTGCACGCATTATACACGGTTTGCAGCAACTCGAGCGAAGTTGTCATAAAATATATTTCGGCTAGTTTTATTACTGGTTATTAGGTCATGCAGATTGGCGGAGCAAGGGCAGTAATGTTTAGTGTTTTGCCTTTGTACTAACTATATTTTGTGGACTGTGGACCGTTTTGTCAAGTTTTCTGTTTGGGTTTCTAGTGTTGTTCGCGCGATGGTGCGCAATTACAACTGTGGTTATTTTTTTAACTGCGTTCATAATTTTTCTAGCGCTTTCCTATGTTGGGGTCGGCTGTAAATCTTACCAGTTGAAGCTGAATATCATTATTTTGCATGAGCGACCTCTTATCAGAACTTCACAATCTAGTAGTAACACGCTATCCACTGGTAAGAGCGGTTTACAGACTTTCGGGCGTATGACCAACCGTAACTACTATCATAGACCAGGACCAAGGGCTTAACATGCTTCCCGAGGCACAGAGAGGTCTCAGTATGTTATGGATGATCACCCATCCACAGACTGACCTCAACAAGCGTCGCTTAACCACGTTGATAAATTTGATTTGCTGAATTATCCTCGACTTTGGATTGATATTTTCAATGTCGACTTTAATAGTATTTATTTATCCCCCACAAAGTACAGTTTTGTTTCTATATTGTGTTACAAATATTGGAGCCACAAAGGTTTGTGTGAGTCAGGAATCCAAATTAGGTTACCCTGTGTTAAGGACTCCTGGCCTCCTTCGCCTTGATTGGGTGTACGATTACGATACCAATAAAAAAAAAAAAAGAAATAAACAAAATAATATAAAAATAAAATGCGTGTGTATGTTTCTTTGTTTAAAGTATCAATTGTGTACTTTTACTTTCCAGATGGGATGAAACTTATAACTGAATAACTACGTATTTAATTCAGTACCTAGATATGTGTTAACACAGTCGTACATAAACCTCAATAGTCCAGCCAACCTACACAAGTCTTGTTTTCATTCGGTTCCGTCTGTTTGATCTAACAACTAACCGACTCAAATGACGTATCATTCAAACAGTTCACACCTTACCTTAACATTGAATATGTTGTTGGTTTACGGTGGTGGACACAGATGAAATAGATGCAGAAGGTCCAACCTACACACACAACAGTAAAAACAATGCTTTATTATCTCACAAGAAAAATAAATACACACAAGTAAGATGATAAACGAAATAAAAATATCAGTAACACTAACCCGATGGCAAAAACTGCGAAAATATCTGCAGTGTCGTGTGCATTTCAAATTGCAAAATATTGAATTATTGGCTAATACGTGGATTGATAGGAGTGGAAATAAGAAAGCGAGGTCAAAATATTTTCAACTTAGTATTTTTGGACTCTCTAAGAATAGGCTGCAAGCGTCAGAAATTGCAAAGTAGTGTTCTGAACTTTACCTAATCATCATATTCCTGCCCATTCCCCATGTTAGTTGGGGTCGTCGCAACACGTTTTCTTCTTCCATACCGTCCTGTTCTCCGTCACGCTATCACTGACTCTCATTTCTTTCATAACACTCCTCACACAGTCCATCCATCTTTTTCATCATCATCAGCCTTCCTCTCCCTCTCGATCCATCAACATTTGTATTCATAACTCTTTTAGTAACGTGCGTTTCATCCCTCCTCTTCACATGACCATAGCAGGACAAACGATTTCCTTTCAACGTTTCTGTCACTGGCGCCACTTTCAAACTGCCTCTAATATACTCAATTCTCACTTTAGCCGTTCTGAATTCTACCTACCTGTCGACAAATCAAAAAGAACCACTTATTCTTCGTGTTGCTGGCACGACAGTCGTTCAAACTGGTTTTACCCAAAAGTGTTGGTACGTTAAAATGAAGACTGGGCTGAAACGCTCCTGGTCTCTGCCAGTGTGCTGAAGTATAATCTTTTTTTTATTAAGGAGAGATATTTTGTTATAATTTTAGAAATGATGTGTGTCACCAATGTGGATATATATCTTATCAGTAGAATAATTTATACTAAAAATGATCAGCGCATCGGTGGGCATTTTCGCTTCGCACCTGTTTGAAGGTGTTTTCAGATGCCAGAAGTCATTTAGGGATTTGCCGCGCACGTCGTCGTTTGATCTTCGTTAGTTCGCCTTCTGTACTTCAATCATCCGTGTTTACTTAACAAGTTGGCCACAAACGTTCAGACACAAATGACTATTATAAATTAGGAACAGATTTATTATGTTTTCATTGGACGTGGCTACAGAATTACGTGTACGTCTGTAGCGGCTTTTTTATGTTAATTTATTTATTTTAATTAGGTTTTCGTGTTGTGGGAGAACTTTCACGTGAAATTAATTTTGAACTATGGGACAATCTAGATCCGCCTTAATCTAGCTGAAGTTCTAAGTACAGTTCGACCGAAAGTACTATAATATTAATATTTCCACCGATATATTCTTGCTGAAGACTGAGAACTAGTCTCTAGTTCTAGGTATTGCAGTTGCATCGGGAAAAGTACCAACACTAAATTATTGAAAGACATACATAGACCTTATAGGTGATGTTCTTCAGAAAGGCCAAGTGCGCAGTACTCATAACCGGCGTTAGTGTATGACTAGATGTATGAACGTGAGGGAAGAAAAAGAAGTATGTAAGGATCGTAGCAGATGGCGTTCTGTAGTTTCTGCCTTCCCCCATGGGAAAAAGGCGTGAGTTTATGTATGTACTAAATTATTGATAAATGAGAAGATGGAGTTCTTTCTATCTTTAATATCGACAAAGAAGAGTTGAACAAAATATGTTATGATTAAATTGAAGGAACGAATCGAAGATCTAAGGAAGATGAAGACAATGCGAATTGAATGCATGCGTGGTCTATTTTCTTGTTGTACTGTAAGTACTTTTAGAATAAAGGGTTTATGACAGGTAGATTCAATAAATAAATCAATGGTGTGTCTGAATAGTATGCTTACAATCCGATATGTAAATAACACGTTTCATTCATTCAGTCTGTATTAATTTATTTACATGAATATGTGTTGAAGTAAATAAACAGTAGTTGTTGAAAGGGAGCTGCTGAAGAATGGACTGAATATTATTAGTTTATATAATATGTGCCTTGTATAATTAGCTTTATTTATCTTTAGTGTTAATTTATTCAATTTATTCAAGTGTTAATTTCAATCCACAATGTTTTTTAATACGCTTTTATATTACGCTTCGAAATTACAGTGTATGAAACACTGTAATTTCGAAGCGTTTTTCATCAAGACCAAATTCTGGTAAGAGATTTTGAGCCGATTTTTCCAAAACTCTTCCCGAGTTATTATGGAAAAATCGGATCAAAAGAGGTTTGATAATATTACAGTCTCTTAAAATAAGACACCACAGACAACCGCATTTCACGACACAAGCATGACCAACCTACCATTCCCCACGCAACTCAATGTAGTGCTAGACTATCTACGACTTCAAAACAAAGAAAAACGTACGAAAAACTAAACGTAACACAAAAATAAATATTCCCGCTAAAAATATTCCCATTCAATGGCGGAACTGGATTTTTCCCGCCGTTAATAATTGTATGCCACATGGCCTATATTGTTTATTTTTTACGACGGAAGCCGAAATGAACGGAGCTGTCGTCATGTGTAAGTTATTGTTCCTTTTTTATTAATAATGGTGGTGATAGGTGAGTAAATTAATGAAATGTGGTGATTTTTTTCTGCCGCATTGTGTTGTGGATGCTCCGAAATGCTGCTGAGAAATATATTAGTAAAAAGCAAGAATAAAAAAATATAGCTTTGCAAAATCGTAGGTAGGTAGGGACATACATTCTCCTCTACAGGTCGCATTTTTCTTTATCGATTCTCGTGAAGTTTTGTGAGCAGGGGTGACCATAAGCGCTTAGAGCAAGGTTATTTTGAGGTTGCGTAAATATCAGATGTATATGACTTGTATACATCTGTCACTTTTATACAGACAAACTATGATAGTTTTGACACGTCAGGGTACGGGGGCAGGTCCGATAATAATATGGTTTTTATTTTTGTCGATTCAGTATTATACAAAAATATCGAAAATCTCGTGAGATCTACAGCTTCAGCTCGCAGAGGCACTAGTTTACTTTTATTTCAAAAGCAGAATACCTGGGTATTGATACATTTAAGCTTTACAATTGCTGCATATAAACCTACAAGATTCGTAATGCCGCAAAACGAATCATCGCCACATCGCAAAATTCCTAAAGGAAATTCTCTTTCAGCGAATTTCTCTAAAATTCGCAGAAGCATAAACCAATAAATGCCCCATTTTATAACAAGCATACCTCCAGTCTTCCGTTTATGATTTAACAGTATAAATAATCTAATCTATTTGTTTTTCAGTTTCAGTTTTCAATCAATCGACCTTCCTTCGTTTCAGAACCACTTATATCCATAAATAATAACATGGAGCCAATTTCACCTGACGTTCTACATGAAGAAACAACAAACAGACATTGTTTATAAGATAAAATAATATACTAAAGACGTGAAATTCTTTGTTTATACGTTTGTAAAATCTCTGGAAGTACGGCTTTGATTACATAAATTCTTATCTCTTATATCTTATCTTAGCTAATCCAGTCCAGTAGTTCTCAAAGTTGATTGGACCGCGACCCACCTAACAAAAACTTCCAATTTCAGGACTCACCTCTTGGTTTTCATGAAGAAAAAAGGATAACTAGGTAAATGAACGGAGGGGTAGCTCTCATTCATTTTTAGAAAACGCGTTTTCTCTACTTTCAACCGAGCAGAGCTCAATCGCCCAGGTTCTTCTTATATTATACGAGGAGTTCGTAGTGACCATATTATTTTTCAAGGCCCACCCAATATTCGCTTGTAACCCATCAGTGGGTCCCGAATCGTACTTTGGGATATGCTGTACTAGGCCATTCATCGTTTTCATCATCATCCGGAGCCCGAAGTTACTCCAACGCCTCCAACAGTCATCACCACTGGCTAAACTATTACCGCGCATTATTTATCCATTAAGCACGGTTTCAGTGGTAAAGGCTACAGGAGCGAAGCCGCGAAAAAAACATAGTCTTTAAACATATTAGCGTAGCTTATACAAAATGTTTGGCAAAACATTTGGCGGTCAGCCAATCGCTGCTTCCCATCTATGTCTTGTTTCTTAACGCTTAGAGATGTTTGGGATTCAATAATGTAAATACTATGTATAATTGACATTCTCAAGAAATGTCTAGGATTAGAGAGAATATTGGCTTTACTCCTCGAGTTATTTCTACAGACACGCTGTAAGGATTTGCAAATGTAATAAATTGCCCGTTTGTGCCGTGTCGTGTTGTGTCTAGCACATAATATTAATAATGCAGTGAAATATATATTCATGTAGTGCAGACATAACACGTTTTGGGTAGCTAAACCGTATAACCATCTAGTATAGTAGTCATAGTGGACTTTTGTGTCTCTGAAGTTGGCTGCAAGACACTGCGCAGTAGCTATTTTAGCTATTTTTTTTTGTGTCAATGTTGAAGTAGAAAATTGCATTGAATAACTGCCTCTTTCACTCGTTTAGGATTGTCGCATCGTCCTATCTCGCTAACTGTATGCTACTCGATGACAAACTGTTTCTTGCGCAATGATTCGCAGATCCTACTTCAGAGACACAAAGATTCGCTTTAGGAATCAACATTTTCTTATCCTTATTCAAAAATTATCTGGTTGGCGCAATGTTTCTACTTGTTTCATGCTTATCTAATAATCATCCTGTCGGTAGCCAGTTTATAAGCATACCAAAGTCCATCCGTCATATCTTTGGTCTTCCTCTACTTTCATAGCTAATATTTATAATGGGAAACTAGTGTTACTATATTTATTTATTAAATTTAGAATGCAATCCTTTTTAGGTTTTAACAGCTAGAAAGTCCTTTTGATGACTGCCAGGATGGTATACTTATTTAAATTTTTACACTTATATAAACTTTGTACAATCTTTAACTCAATATTCCGCCCTATTTGTATCTCCCTTCACACATCGTAAGTTTACAAAGTTTCTGCGGAATATGTTCCAATATTTACGCAAACATTCTTCGTAGAAATAAAACCAAAAGTTTATGTTTATTTTCGTATCTTCGATACAGTACGAAGCCCTTTAAGATCATGGTCACGGGTAAGCGTCGTAACCACTTGAATTAGTAATGAAAAGCTTTGGCCTGAAACGGTTTCACTCTTCAAAGCAAATAATTTTATAGGTACGTCATCATCATCATCATATCGGCCGAAAGACGTCCACTGCTGGACATAGGCCTCTCCAAGCGTCGCCACATGAACCGGTCCCGTGCGTCTCGCAACCAGCGGATCCCCGCAACCTTCACCAGGTCATCGTTCTGTCGGTTTAGGTACGTACTTACTTTTAATTTTCTAATATTCTTAAACGAGCAATTTTTGTATATATGTATGAATCTGAATCTCGGAAAAGGCTCCAACGATTTTCATGAAATTTAGTATGCAGGGCCTTTCGGGGGCAATAAATCGATCTAGCTAGGTTTCAATTTTAGAAAAAAAAAACGTCGTTTTCTCTATTTTCACCTGAGCAGTGCTCGGTCGCCCAGGTACTAATTAAATAAATACTATACTCGTTTTCAACGATCCTGTTTATTTGACCACGATCTCGCATGATCGGAAGGGATGAATGAGGTCGCCGATAGAGAGAGAGATGCCTACTCACTCTTGCTATACAGCATACATAGCTCCCTACAGGACGATGTGTGGTAAAGTCTCCGGCAGATAACAAAAAAAATAAGTCATTGATCCGACTTGTACCAAAAAGTATAATTACGTCACTTGAGAACATGATTTTTTGTTTATGGAGATATTTTGATAATGTTAGTCTCAAATTAAAGGTATAGTCGTACATCCATTTTAACAGTTTAAATCTTGTTAATCGGTCCATGTGTTTATGAGATATTAACTCATTAATTTAATGAAAATAATTATCAAATATAGGTTATAATTTGGATTTGAATTTCAATATACTAGTAGGTACCGATCTAAATAAATACGACTGAACATGGTTTTGACCAAAAGGTTTGTAACTCAAGCCAAGTGAAAGGGTCAAGGACGCCCCTTACCGTGATACGTTTGTTTTGATCGTGTTAGTGACAGTGCTTTTAATTGTTTTTCGTATCGTTTTAATATTTTATTTTTTGTTTTCAGGCAATGATATTAGGGAAAGAGTAAGTACTATATTTTGGCATGTAGACGGTAAAATTTCTTAATTATACTGTTCCCTGAAATTTCCTGTAACTACTTCCCAAAGTAACTGTTGACCTTCTACAAAATACTATAGGACAGAAAATACTACGTCTTTGACTGTTTAAAATCATCATGAAACTGTTGATGACATAACTGTTTGTTCTAGCAACATTATTGTAGAATACACAATAGGATATTCATCGATTATTACGCCATTAAATAATACACAAGTACCTAATCTATAGGAAACGTAACATGGTTATTTTTCCTTATTAGCCCGTAATAAACGCGTAGTTTCCGAAGTTGAAAAATTTGTATTAGATCTGTTGGTAATTTGGTATTACCATGGTGTTCCAGCAATAGCAGAAAAAATAGTTCAAATAAATATCACTAGATGGTGCGATATGCATCGATTTGTTATTGAATTGTGTGTAAAATTAACAATTTTTAGAATTGAACATAAATATTGAATGTTCTTGTTTAATCGACTCTCCTAAGCACAAAATTATGGAATATTGGGCTCTTAATTCACATTTCAAAGATTATTTGAACAGATCATTTCAAACTGATTCCAAAAGATGGCGCGGTTTTAAATTTCTGAGGCATGCCACTCGATTTTTTTAATTTGTACTGTAACACATTTTGGTACAATGAAACTGTAAAAACGTGCAAAAAATACTAATTATAAAACAAATCATCACTGTATTTAAAGAAAAAAATTGTCGCGAACCGAGAAAACCCTTTTACTTGCAAGTCGCTGCTAACACCATGTATAGCTGTGGAACGGAACCGAACGCTATCGAAGTACTTATAAAAATAATTACTTCTTTGTATGGGATAAATATGGGATATATATATATATATATATATTGTATAAAAAGTTTCTTTGTATGGGATGAGGCATCTGTATGTCATGTCAACCACCATCTGTTGTACCCACACCGGACCATTCATTGACAATATGTGATATCACCATACCGCGGTCTAGTTCCAGTTTGCCATTAGAAATTACTAACTGTTTGCCTAAAAAGAGTGTAAATACAGAAATTGTATTTTTTTGTGATGAAATTGGAAAGGATCTAGGCCACTTGTTGACAAATAAATATCCAGGACACTCAATAATGAACTATTGTATGCCTGGTTGTTCTTTATTTGACATAATAAAAAAAGTTATAAAATGCAATTTTAACCAGGAAACTACATTGTTAATATTTATTGGTAATAGGGGTAACGTGAACAAAGGAGAATTACTCCAACATTATAGATCATTGTGCGACCTTAGTTTAAAAAAAAATTGTGATGTTCACATTCCCTTACAGCCTAAGTTTGCCACAGGAAGAAAACAATCTTAGATATGAATTGAATAGGACATTACATAATTTAACATAAAGTAATAATTTATTCCATTTTATTGACACTAACAATTATGTTTGTAACCACTTTTGTTTAACAAAAGATAGATTTTTCATGGATAGATACTTTCTTTCAAAGTATTGTAAACGACAGATAGCTGTGTCGCTATCATATTATTTTTCTATTACAGCCAAGAATTTGGCTAAACAACTTGCTTCTATTGAGCAATGCCAAGACATGTTATTTAATTCAGCCAATAATTTGGTCTCAGAAATTGATATTGATAATAATTTAAATTAGAAATTAAGACAATAGAGACAACCTCTTGCAAAAGTTTACAGAATGAAAATTGCAAAATAAAATCACATACAAGTCTAAAATCAGTAAATAGTATTAACCTGGTGCATCAAAATATTCAAGGATTTCTGAACAAAGATTTAGAAATAGAATTATTTATGAATTTTAACAGTATTGATATTCTTTGTATTACAGAACATTGGCTTAAAAGCCACCAGTTATTGTTCAATTTTAATAATCACCAGGTTGGTAGTTCATTCAGCAGAGTTAATGCTATACATGGTGGCTCATTGATTTTAGTAAGTAACCAGCTTAAATTTAAAGACCGTAAGGATATTGTGAGCCTATCTGTTGAGCGGACAGTCGAAATAGCTTGTATAGAATTGGAGCAGTTTATTGTATTAAGTGTATACAGACCCCCTTCAGGATTGTATGACTGCTTTGAAAAGGTAATGGATGAAGTGTTACACAAGATTTGTAAATCGAATAAATTCGTTACCACTTGTGGGGATTTTAATGTCAATTTATTAGAAAACTCAGGTTATTGTAGTAAAATAATAAGTCTGTTTCAGTCCTACAATCTTGTAAACCTATTTTTGGAGCCCACAAGAATAACCCCTACTAGTGCCACATGTTTAGATGATATTTATACTAATGTTATGCCAGTCCACAAAGAAATTATAAATTTACTAGATTCTGATCATTGCGGGCAGAGGATTACTATACCAAACCAAAATAACAAAGTGGCTAAAAAGGATATCACTGTTAACCCCAAAACTGCAAGTCGCTTGGCAGCGTTTAAAGTTAAACTCATTAATAAATTACCAATTTTATCAATTCATGCCGATCCAAATCATCTATACAATGATTTTTTTAAATGCCTTGGGAATCATTTGTGATTTGTCCAAGGCATTTGATTGTGTTCTTCATGATACGCTAATCAGGAAACTCCGCCACTACGGAATCCGGAACAGCGCTCTGGATCTTCTCACTTCATACTTGAGTGACAGGATTCAGAGCGTTGACGTTAATGGAAAAAGATCTCCCGGATCTATAGTAATGATGGGCGTCCCGCAGGGCTCGATTCTTGGTCCTTTCTTGTTTCTTATTTATATTAATGACTTGCCTTACCTCATAAAGGATAACCATGATATAGTGTTGTTTGCGGATGATACTTCACTTTTTTTTAAACTTAAACGTCAGCAACTGGTTACTGACGATGTAAATAGCGCGATCTCTAAAGTAGTTCACTGGTTCAATGTTAATAATTTACTATTTAATGGAAAAAAAAACCAAATGTATTAAGTTTACTGTACCTCACGTTAGGCAGGTGAAAACTGATGTGTTGGTAAAGGGCGAAGAATTGAATCCTGAAAATAGCACAGTATTCTTAGGCTTAACTTTGGATGCTAAGCTTCAGTGGGGCCCACATATAGATAAATTGTCGAAAAAGCTAAGCTCCGCAGCATATGCTGTTAAGAAAATTCGTAATTTAACTGACATAGAGACAGCCCGTTTAGTATATTTTAGCTATTTTCATAGTGTAATGTCGTACGGTATTCTGTTGTGGGGAAATGCCGCCGACATCCAGACTATCTTTGTTTTGCAGAAAAGAGCTGTTCGATCGATTTATAAATTTAGCCCGAGACACTCTATCAGAGAGAAATTTAAGGAGATTAATGTAATGACTGTGCCTTCGCAGTATATTTATGAAAATCTTTTATATGCCCATAAAAATATAAAATTGTTTAAAAAATACAGTGATATCCATAACATAAATACTAGAAACAAGACAAATTTGTAGTACCTGCAACAAGGCTTAAGAAAATAGGTGGCTCGTTTAGATGTCAATGTGTACACTTTTATAATAAGCTTCCAAGCCACGTACAAGATCTAAGTGTTAATAAATTTAAAACATTCATTAAACGTAAGTTGTGCCAGAAAGCGTTTTATACAATAAAAGATTACGTTGAGGACAAACAGGCTTAGGATTGAGCTGCTCCAATTAATTTGTTTTTTTTTTTATATATTTTGCACCGTGAATTTTGTTTTTTTTTTTGTTTTCTTGCAATGACAAGAATATTTACTTTTTAAAGTATTATATAATTTTATTTTAAGTTTATTTTATTTGTTGTGAATGTGAAGACTATGTGGATTCAATTTTTGTTTGTTCTTAATTTTAATTTATCTAAATTAGTTTTAATCATGGTCTGACAGTTTGAGTAGTTTATGCGGCCTACCCGAATGTCCTTTCTTTGGTATTGTTCGTCGAATCGTTGAGCTCCTTAAATTCTGAGTTAAGCTGCACGGTTATTGACAAATGCGTGCACTGACTGGACAGGTCCACTCAATCTGGCTGGTTCTTTCCTCAAAAGACCATTTCAGACTTCAGTCTACATGGTCTTCACATGATCTAACAAAGATTTTGTCTGGACCTTAAAAGAGACTGTGACCTCTGAGTTTGTTTTGGCCTTTCTTCTCAGAGTAGTCTAGTTTTAAAAATATGATCGACATGTAAAAGTGTTTGTACAAACCTACTTACAGAAATAAAATCATTTATCATTTATCATTATCATTTATGCTAGTATTATATTATCTGTGGTATTACAGAAGAAACACTGAGGCCCGCGGTAGTCCGCTGGATGTGAATAACACAGGACCGGATGTGAAAATAATGACGATGTGGCACAGTATTAAAAGGGCCGACCAGGGTTTGAATTAAATATTTTCAGTGATAAATTCAATTATCTTCTATCTAGAACAGTTGAGTTAGTTTCGAAATCGTCTCGTTGGTAGTAAAATAATACACTTTCGTGGTTTCTGGCTATAAAGTCATTGGCTAACCACATCAGGCCTTTAAATAGAAATCTACATATTTAATTATATTACGACGATTGTACTTGTTCTGCTAGTTGTTTTTGAGGAAATACTTGGATTAAGTACAGTCAAGGGTCAAAAGTACAGTCTTAATCTACCAAAACTCAATTGGCTGTTTTTTGTCCAAGAAGTTAAATTATCCACAACTGTTTTAATATATTGTATAGAAATTAAAGTATAGATTATAACCGTGAAAAGTTGAAATACATCTGCTTAAAAAAAATTGCCGCTGCTGTGTTGGCAGAGTGTGACTGCACTTTTGACCATTAACTGTACATACCATTTATGAAATACTTGACGTTTCTCAAACATACCGAGGTTCGATTTTTTTGACAATTTGGCTGCAAGTATGAACGTTAAACAGTAAATCTGAATATCTAATAATATCACAGACGAGGTCGCGAAAGATCGCTAGTTAGTAGTTACAAATAATTTATTGGTCGTAAAATACCACATTTGTATGACATCCAGGCATAAAACATTGTAGTTTAAACTAGTCTAGAAAATCAATCATTTGAAATGGCGGATATTTCATATTCGCTTTCGAAAATTGTATTAAAGTCGTTTCATTTCTTGTAGAAATAAAATAATTGTGTGTTTATCGATTTATGATATCAACCCACGTTATTAATCTTAATATTTGATTTATATTATCATATTTAGCAACCACTCTAACTATTCATCGCAGTGTTGACAGAACTATCTAAAAAATTACGTTCTAAGCTTAAGATCAGAATCATTAGGTCCAACGACATTTAAACTATTATACCTATATATACGACAGGCCAAGCTTGTAACTCGTTTCATTCACTACAACTTGCGTAGATTAGCAGGTGGTCAATTAAGTCCCACATTCCCGCCATTCCCGGATCTGCATGAAAATACCTCAGATAAAAATAGCTCCTTCCTTTTTATAAGCAGAGGAACGACCATTCATCCTAAACAGCTGATTTGACCATGTTTGAACTGCCTGGCTAGAAAAATATAGCACCTGATAAAGTTCCGGCCGGTGCGGTGTTGCAATAAAACAAAATTCGCAGTAGATGTTTTTGTGCTGCGTAGGTGTTGTGTAGTCTACTAAAGAAAATAAAGCTTTACTCATTCATAATAATAAGACAACAAGGATGTATGATAAAAATACCTTTGCTTTGCGTTTTGTTTAGGTTATGTCGTCATTTGTTTGAATGTTAGCCGTTTAGTGTTCTGAATGAAAAATAAAAAAATATGTTGATGAGTCGTCATTATTTTCACGGATGTTAGAAAAAGTGTATGATGTTAGCTCTATTCAATTTATTCTTCTAGAAGTTTCAAAATAAGGCATAGACAACTCAAATAATGTGCTGTAAAAGATTTTGTACCTACTAACCTTATTAACCTTCCTTGAGAGCAGTGGTGGCCCAGTGGTATCGGCCGCGACTTACAAATTGTAGGTCGTGGGTTCGAGCCCAGGCAGGCGCTTTACTTTGTGTAAATTATTTCATCACCACTGCTCTCAAAACGGTGAAGGAAAACATCGTGAGGAAACCGGCATGTCCCAGAACCAAAAATTCGAAGACATGTGACATCCACCAACCCGCACTGGGCCCGCGTGGTGGATTACGGCCCATTCCCTCTCACAGAGGGGAGGCCTGTGTCCCAGCAGTGGGAACATTAATAGGCTGATGATGTGATGTGATGATGTGAAAAGATTTTGTATCTTTCTCCTACAAGATCGGATTCATTTATTCTCAAATACTTAAATCGGTCTTCAGCAACAAATTACGCCATACACAATCCAGATTGATAAAACCAGTCAAGTTCACAGAACTGCTAGGGACATAAACCTTGTCGTTATCTAGAACGGGCTTAGTGTGACAGCGCGGTGACATCACTGCCAAATATGTTGCAATTTGTAAGTTTACCTTGTCAGGCTGCCGATAAGGCCTAGAACTAACTGTGGGTGGCAAATAAACTCCTTAAAAATAGCTAAAAAAAAAAGGATGAATTAGTAGCTTTCGTGAGACGTTACGCCCGTATGAAAGTAGAAACTTATCCCATGAGAGACCAGGATGAAAAGTAGATATATATAGTAAGTGTAGTATGTGTAGTGTCGGGCAACGTTTGTTTTTAAAAAAAGAAAGAAAAGAAAGATATATTGGCTAAAGGCTCTATTTGTCTTTGCATCACCCATAGGCTGAAAATGCTTTTGGCATAAGTCCGCCACTGAATGTGTCTTTGCGTTAAAATAAATAAATTGATAGATAGGAAGATGATGATAACCAGGAAAAGAGTGGATCAAAGATATCAAAACACAAAGTTTTAAGTACTTACTTTCAGAAATATTTGCTTTGCTATTAATAAGATCAGGATATGAACTGCCAAAATGTTTTCGCAATAACAAAATCAAAGTTACTCTTGGCAGTACAGCAACGGCTAATGATGGCCTTCAGCACAATTATCATCCAAGATCCACAATATTGATAGCCAAAACGTCCATTTTAGCAAAGTTCAATGGAACAGTAAAAATAACCTCGAGATCAAAGAACCGTGCCTTCTTTTGATGATAGATACGTGGATATAATGATGTGGCTTCTATATTCGTAATTGAATAAATATTGTTGGGTACATTTCCGGGATTTTTTTTGAAGGTTGGTAGTCTCTTTTGCATCTGCCAACATTTTAACAAAGTTTTGAAGATATAACTTCGAAGGAAGCTCTTGTGACAAGTTTAAAGGAAGGCTTTAGTTTCTTTTTTGTCTTTTTTTAATTATTATTCAATAGTGCTAAAAGCTATTTCCTTTTCTATCTTACTTGTGATTAGTCAAACTGGATTTCAATACCTAACCAACACATTACAAAAAACTTCGTATATACTGTACGAATCTACAATACTATCTTTAGACGCCTATCATCCATAATTTTCGCTAGTCACAACATCGAACAACCAACATCAAAATATTTTGACAAGCAACTGTCAAAACAGCTTTCAATTTAGGAGAAACAAAACCAATTGTTTTTCATTCCCTGAAAGCTATTTCAATTTCACTTTTCATTTTGACTAGTGGATCATTTCCTATAATTTCAGATAAAACACCTAAATATTAGGCTTCAGTTTTTGTGTCAATCACGATCATACGATTCCGTTTATTTGGCATTGTTCTTATATTATTTCCATTGATACTTGTTTTCTATTAAATGTTTAAATTAAAATTAAATTAAATTACTACATGAAAACAAGTATCAATGGAAATAATATAAGAACCTTGTTTTCATGTAGTTATTTATTTATTAACATAACATGACCTGTTACTCTTTTGGCTCAAAGTGCCATACACTCCTGTCTCATAATAAAGGACCCTTTTTGGACTCGCACGGGGTTATATTTTTTGTGTTTTTCTTATCTCGTGTCTCCTGTGCGAGTGGGTCACAAATAAATATTTTTTGTTTCTTTCCTTCTAATATTCTTTAACAATTTCCCGTTCGAATATTTCAAATTATTTTTATTTTTTTTGTGTACGAACAGTTTTTTTTAAGGTTTTATTTACTAACGAGTTTTCCATTTAACTTTGCATGCCATTTTCTACCTATGCAATTTCTATAACTTCAGCAGTAGCCACAAATAGCCGTAAACAATAGTCCAATATCGCAGTAAATCTAACGCATATACATTAACGCCTATATTAAACAAACTATAGTAAGATGAAAGCTTTGGACCAACTTACTGTAACGCGGATAATACAGTAGTAAAATGGTAATAAAAGATATATTTGATTTCTGTTAACTTTTGATGTTAGTGCCAATCTAAACTAATATTTTAGAGAAGTAAAATTATTCGTTGGTTTGCAGGAAGAATCGATTACAAAATATCTTTTGCTAATAGAAAGATACACTATACCGGTTTTTTTTATAAACCAAGAGAGCAAATCCGCGGGATACAGCAATAACATGTCATTATTCAAGCACACGTAAAATGTGACAGTATTTTACTTGCACCTGCTACTTTGTTTATGGGATCTTCAAGATTTACAACCCATCTTCATCCATGGGATAAAACACCCCTGTGTTCAAATCCAAGCCATATTTTACCGTAGATTGAATTCAAAATCCGTTCAGACTCTACGACATGAAAGCATAAAGTCTATTAATTCAAATGTGGAAATAATCGTGTCAGGGGTGCCAACTTTCGCTTTTTTTATTTGCATGTTGGTATTGTAACAGCCATCTTACTAAGACTAATATATAGTTTAAATGCGAAAGTTTAGACGTGTGGATGTGTGTATGTTTGTAACTCAATGAAGCTAAAACGGCTGACCAGATTTGGATGAAGTTTGGCACAGATGTAGATTATAGTCTGGAATAGCACATAGGCTATATCATCCCGGTATAATGTTTCCTTGGGATAATAAAACAGTTTTCACGCGGGTGAAGCCGCTGGCACAAGCTAGTTTATAATAATAGTGCGGATAAAAGGGTTGGAATTGACGAGAACCAAAAAAAGATGGCGCCTTAAGAGCTATTAACCTTGACTCAGAAAACCAGTGTGTCTGTGAATGTTATGACTTATGAGGCTATTATAGGAGTCGCACTTATTTGATTTAGCATCGTAATTTATTATTATGAGCAGTACTGTTAGGGTGAACTCCCCTTATTTCAATTCATTTGGGGTTGGTGCAACACATATTTTCTTCCATTCTTCTCTATCGTCAACTCAGAAGTATCCCCTACACGAGGGGCGGTCCAAAAATTCGCAGAATATTTTCCTTAAAGAGAAGATGTAGATTTTAAAGAAAACAATCCGCGAACTTTTGGACATCCCTATGCACCTCTGTCGTATTATGAGAAAAAAACATCAACAATTTTATTCAGAAATAGAGTAATTTCAGCTTCTCAGATTGATAACTACAAAGACTGTTTATTCCTAGATGCGTCACCATTGACTATTCAGGGATTACAAAATATTCAAATCTTAAAGGACTGTTGGTGTGACATTAGATTGACCACCTTTTATCTCAACCCTGTTTCATTAAATCGTTTACCCTGTTAAGTTAACCTTTTACTCCCCTTCTACTTTCATTACCTAAAGGTCAAAGAAAAGGTGCAGCAGAACAAACATTAAAAGAAAAGCTTTTAGCCACATCCAGAGGCTGTATGTCCTTGGGACAACCTTAGCACTATCTAATGGAACGCCGTGCCCATACCCATTTACTTAGCGATGCAAAGTACTTACCTAATAGGACGTTGTTTAACTTTAAAACGTTCTGGGAAAACTGCTTGTATTTTTCCGAATGTAAACCTGGCTTAATAGGAATACCCTTTGTGTCTAAAAAAAAAGAAGATTCTAAATTCAAAATGGCTTCATATAATACAAGACGTGATCTTGAGACTAAAATGTGGTGTCTAGCTGGTGGATATCTAATGGAAGACCTGAGATAATATTGATGAATAGAGTGAAAAGTAATAATGGTAAGAAAAGAAGAAAAGGAGCTACAGTGCTAACCAAAAATAAATTGATAGGTATTCCGAGCCCAAATTCTTCAATTTGTATTTCTATAAAATTTTATGATGCCTAAGATCTAAAGAATCTAAACATCGAAATTAAAATATCTGCAAGAATGTTTATTTTAATTGCAAAACACTATTAATGACTGCCATTTTTATGGATCAATAAAATTATTATTAATTCTTCAAATATCCTTGCTGGCACTTTTGGGCTTTTTAATGATCCTGTTGGAATTCTTATTGCATATTAAAAGTCTGAATATAATGACGACTTTATTAGATCTTACTTACTAGACATCTATAACATTCCTTTTATTCCAAGCGTTTTAGTTTTTATTTTCCGTCCATCAAACACATTAGAAATGCGTTCACGTGTGCCTTTGTGTGCACAGAGCCCATTACATTTATTCCAAGTGACATTTCCGTTCTATTTCCAGCCATGCCTTCATTTATGTGGCACCCCTGAAGCATAGACAACGATAGACCTTTCTGTGACCTCTTTGCAACCCCATTTGACTAATGAAATAAACATGCAGTGCTAGAAATTGATTTTTGCAGCTGGTAACATTGGCTTTTACTTGACGTAAGTAATGCAAAATAATATAAATATTTGAGATGGATCAGCAATGAGTTCAAGGTGTTCCAAACGTTATTTCTTCCGATTCATTTGAACTATCAACAAAATTTAATGAATCACTACCTTTTTTTCGGTACACGAATTCTTCATTAAAATCTAGATGGGACTTTACTAAGTTAAACTGAAAACAAAAATCTTTGCCAAGCTTCAGATCATTGTCATTATCATTTCAGCCATAAGACGTCCACTACTGGAAAGGCTTTTTCGAGCATGGAATAAACTATGTATTGATTGTATCTTTTGACAGTTCCCATCAGTCATTGGTAGGCCCATGGTCAACGTTTTCCCAAATCGACTAAATATGAGCAAACCTCAAACGGTGCAAATACAACAACCTTATTGCAATTTATTATTATTATTTTTTTATTATATTTCAGCCGTTTGTGGTTGAAACATTAGGTCCATGAGGTCCGAGTGCTCATCGAGTTTTTCGAGATGTAAGCAAACGGTTAGTCGACTCTGCATATCAAAAGGGCTAGGCTTTTATTTCCGGCCAGAGTAATTCTCTGGCCGACGTTGACAGCGACGGTTTATTTGATTTATACCCCTGCCCTTTTTATACGCGTTCGTACTTTTTTATTTAAGTGTCGTAGTTTTTGATAACTAAGTATTTTTATACTATGTAAAGTAACTATGTAAATGAATAAACATTTCGATATTCATTCTAAATAATTTAAGAGCCACTAAATGTGATATAAGAGTTAACTTGATTTTTGTTTGTGCCATTTCTATCTTTGCAGCTACTAAGTATTCCTGCTAACTCCTGATTGAATTCGGCCCCCAGCTCAGCAAAAGAAGATACGGTAAACATGAAACGTCAAGAGTTTACGCGCCATTTTGAAGGGTTGCCATATTGAAATAAGTCATGTCAAAGGCCAAAGGTAAGATAGTCTAGGTCAAAGGCCATATATGAAGGTTAGCCACTAGTGACACAGACTAATCACAGCCAGAGGCCTTAGGGCGATTTTTTTACTCACGCTCAATCACGTTAACGTAAACGTCAATTTGTATTGAAATTGGATAAGCGCCGTCTGGGGAAGGTAAGGAGAAACCTCTTTTTTGTATACATTTAGACTTATGAGATCGTTTACGTTATCACGAGTGAGTACGTTAAAAAACTCGGAATAAGCACACATTACGGTTTATGTCCTCAGCTGTCAGTAGATTAATCTGTGCCAGTTAAAACTTCTAATGCAATACTTATCTATTAACTAACGGAATGATAATGCGTAAGTTTAACATTTCTTGGACTCTGTTAGCAGTTAGAAAGAAAGACGTTGACAAGTAAATTTAAAACTCGAATACAACTTCATAGAAGATAGCTTGATCTCTACGGCATATGTCAAACTGACGTATAAGTTATTGTTAGCCTATCAAGCGCAAAGACCTTATACTTCTTACTACTAGACTGTGCACTATGGCGCAAAAACCGGTCCGCGTGAGAGGGCTCCCGTTGGTAGTGTGTCTCTTTCTAATGAGGTGACCATGACCAAACAGAACACGGGACAAATTGATTGTAAAAACGATAGTGTAAGTATCCCGACATATTTATGCTACCTTAATACGCTACCTAAACCTACCTAATTTATTGTAAATAAAAAAAATAGTATGTATATTTTTTGGAATCTACAACATTTACCGTATGATGTCAGGCGTAAATAATTTCACCATCCCATGTTTTCCCGTGGTGTCGTAAGAGGCGAGTAAGGGACAAACCAGAGAATGGGCAGCAACGTTCTCTGTGCATTTGTAACAACCAAACTGCGATCGCCAACCCGCCTGCAAAGCACTCCCCATGAATAGCACAAATAAAACATAGTATAATATAGTGCCCGGCAGCCTGCCTACCCTCGACTACGGTAGCGGTTGAGTTTACGGTATGGCAAGGGATGCTAAGAATCCCGGACGAGATCCGGCTACCCCAACAAATACCGACGACTGGACCTGGCAACGTACAACACGCGCACACTCCGGTCCGACGAAAAGATCACCAAACTCGAAGAGGAATTGAGCAGTTTATGATGGAGTATTATAGGGTTATCTGAAGTTCGAAGAGAGGGGGAGGGCTCGATAATCTTCAAATCCCAAGTCTCCTCAAGTCTCGTTCTTCAAGACCCATCGTATAGATAGGAACAAAAAGCTCTCTGATCCTACTCTCAAGCTCATGAAGGAGAGGCGTGAGATGATCCTGCAGTCTTCAGACGATGCTTTGAAATACCGGCAGATAAATGTACCTCAAAGGATTTCAATGATTTCACATACTGTCCAGTTGCGTCGACAGTTGAGAAACAAAACTACGCCAATTTTATTCCTCTAGGAATCAATTTGCAAATAATATTAACAGCCGCTGAATTTCACTCTAACAAAGCCTGCCAAAAACTCCGCAAACCACCATCTTACATTTAGTATTACCAGGCCCAAATATTTAAAAGTACTACTCTTACTAAGTATTAATTAATTATTTATTAAATACAACGAATTGATTAATTATAGGAACTGTAGAAATATATAAATACGTTTCAAAGTCTATGAATCGTTTCTTTTGGTATAAAAGAAAAAAAAATTTTTTTTAAATTTTCTACCATTTCTACCAAACCCAATGATTATTTGAGCTTGCAAGAAGTCAGACAAGGACACACTACCAGCGGAAACCCTCTCGCCAGGACCACTTTTGATTAGCTACCGCTTATAAGGAAATAGCTAACCTAAGTGGATGATGATAGATTTCATTTTGGCTAAACAAACATTTTTGGTACACAGTCTAGTAGTAAGAAATACGTATAAGGTCTTTGATCAAGCGCTATTGATACTGACAGCTTTCGCAGAGATGCTGCTTTCGCTATCTGAAGTTTATGTATTCGAATTTTAAATCTACTTGTCAACGTCTTTTTTCTAACTGCTAGACAAAAAAGGTCCTTACAGACAAAGCGGTCTTTACTGTGTTCTTCTCATAAGAAAAGCTTAAGCGCGTTACAATTGATTAAGAAACCGTTCAAAAGAAAATTGACCGCGCATAAACGTCTAGTAAACAGAAAATCAGATGTTGTTAGACGAATATGGGTCATTGATCAAGGTGGGTTATGTTTGAATTCTTGTAAATAAACCTGTCAGCAACTCAGTACCTATTAAATTCACTCGTGCTCGCCGAAGTTTGACGGATTTTCACGAAGTGTAAGAGAAAAATTATTGTAATTCATGAGTTTTTCATGTACCTATACCATGCGGGACACATTATGGAAACGAATGGATGGACCATGGATGGACGCATATTTGGTATCCTAGACTCTACAAGAAGACGTCAATAGAAGGACGAAATTGGGACTGTTTTGCAAGTAATGGTTATTAGACTTGTTGTGGGGTATCATAACCAGTTACTGGTTAGTGGATGCCAGACACGTGGTCTCTCCCAACAAAATACAATTCCCATCATAGTTGGGAAAAAACTGAGTAGATTGTTATTATTTTTTGGTTGATTTTCTTAGTTAGATTAAAAAGGCTACTTTTATATGTTGCGTTTAGTCAAAATCAAGAACAACTACGCATCGGCGCGCTTTTTCTAACCACTTACTTGGTGGGGACAGCACAGCTGAATATGGCAGTTAAGTTCTGACCGCCTTAGAGCTAAGACTTCGTAGAATTAATGTCGATCCGTAATATTAGTAAGCAAGATTGTAACTGTGAGTTGTGACTATTTGAATAAAGCCAGTGTATCGAATACTTGTGTGATTTCATTTTCACGACTGTACCCACCGCCCTGCCCACACACGATGACTTAACCTAAGGGAATTCATCCTGACTTCTCATTGGTTTACATCTATCAGCCACCCTTGATGCGACATATATATCATGCGCATTTCCAAGCCGAGCCCTCTAGCAGCAAGCCACGTTTTTCACCCCTTCAGTTCCTAATGCCACGACGCTCATTAGATCCCCATAACACAATACATTACGACCGAGTCATCCTAACACTTTTATAGCCCGCCGAGCCCGCAAATCGTTTTACTGGCCCGTTTGATACCGATAAAATTAGCAAAACACATAAAAATTAGGTAATTAAACATAAACTGGTTTACGATTTGATAAACATGTCTGATCGTTTATTGTATTAGTTCAGAGTTAAATGGCAGTGATTGAAATTATTTGCATGATTCATTTTCATGGTGATGTAATGACGGGAAAAAAATATATCGATTGTTAGTTGTTGTTTAATTTTAGAAAAAAAAATGCTTGAAATTCATGTAGGTAATACATAAATATTGGTGGCATTTTAATTATGAATGGTCCAGAATAATCACTCGATTATAGATAGAAAAGGAACCGACCTCATACGAAGGGAAAATTCGTGGATGATGCCATAGATTTTGTATTTGCTTATTTGATTTATTCTTTGAATAATAATTTGTATAGTTCAGAATTTTATTCATACAGGGCGCTGTCTCGAAAAATCCAAAGGCAGGCTGACTAATAGTTTTCTGTCGTCTTCTTTAGGATTTTTTTTAGGAAATAACTTGCCTTCAACAAAAATATCGGTGCCGAGTTGCCAGCCCGTCGGTTCTTATCAGTAACATTTCGGGGAGTCATCATCATCATCATCATTTCAGCCGAAAGACGTCCACTGCTGGACATAGGCCTCCCCAGGCGTCGCCACATTGACCGATCCCGTGCGTCTTGCAACCTTAACCAAGTAACCGGTCCACCTAGTGGGAGGCCTTCCATCGTATCGTCTTCCTGTTCGCGGTCGCCATTCCAGAACTTTTCGGCCTCATCGGCCATCCGTTCTGCGAGCAATGTGCCACTTAAGTTTGGCAATTCTCCGGGCTATGTCGGTAACTTTGGTTCTCCAGCGGATATCATCATTTCTGACGTGATCAGGCAAGAGAATTCCGAGCATAGCCCTCTCCATTGCGGTTTGGGTGACTTTAAGCTTTCTGGTAAGGCCCATTGTGAACGACCACGTCTCGGTCCCATAGATGATCATTGGCAACACACACTGGTCATACACTTTTGTCTTGAGACACTGCGGTAAATTGGACGAGAAGATACCACGCAACTTCCCGAACGCCTCCCAGCCGAGTCGGATTCGACGGTTGACCTCCTTCTTGAACTTGGACCTACCCAACTGGACCGTTTGTTTTGGGGACTGTACGATGGAATTACATTCACTAATCCCTTCTAACCCGTTCTATCATCGGACTACAAGACGTACGGCGATGCGTCATCGGTACATGGTGGACATCCCACCCATACGCACCAAACGTTTTGGGAATACTTTTATTATGCGTTGCGTACAGCTAAGGAGTGGAATTCCCTGCAAGAGTCAGTATTTCCTGATAGTTACAACCTGTGAGTCTTTAAATCAAGAGTGAATAGGTTTCTTTTAAACAAGTGTGTGGTAGTCGTGTCATGTCACCAACAAGTGAGATAGTGGTCAAGCATGAGCCTACCAAAAAATAAAAATAAAATTGTTCTGTAGGAGTCGACACGATCACTTACAGGCTTCGTAGTTAGAGCAAAATGTTCAATGTCATTACTTTACTTTTACAGTACAAAAGATTTATTTCGCTATTAAATCCGTTTCAGAACAGCGATTTCGAAAGTACCAATAAAATTAAATCTAATTCTCTTGAATGGCGGCCATAAAAACTTTGGTATTTATTGAAAAGAGACTTGGTCATACCTTAAAATAATTTACAAGTAGATATTTTGAGGTATATCTCAGACATAAAGTAAAGAAAGATGATCTTAATCTTAAAACTACGCAAAATAATTTGGATAAAAGTGTACGAGATTCGAACAAAGCTTTTTTGTCTATCGCTAAAAACAAAACAGTTTTATTACAGTGCTCTTTGAAATCTGGATTTAAAACAGATGAGTATAATTCTAGACTTGTAAGATTAAATATTCGCATAAAAACACACGTTTTATAAACACTGACTGACGTTCACATGAATTTTAATAAGATTTTAACATTTTTAGCAGATGATTTTAAAATTCATGGATAATTTAGTTATATGACTAGCAGATTTTCGTTAGAAATAGTTGAAAGCAGGTCAGAGTTAGCTAGATGGTTAATAAATTGGACCAAGATGATCTTTTGATTGGGAGTCTAGAAACATGAACACTAACTCCCTTATCAATAGACTCGGAGTAAAGTTACGCTAAGATGTACTCGGAACCGATGTACTCGAAAAATGTACGGTTAACACAGCGACCAAACAGAGGCTGTGTGGTCGCTGGGTTAATACTTAGGTGATCCTAGATTATTATACTATATACTTAATCTTTATCTTAAACAAAGTCGTGTTAGTTACACCGTATATGACTCGAGAACGGCTGGATTGATTTTCATGATCTTTGATTTATTGGCTTTATCTCCGCCCCGAACAACAGAATGATTATTAAAATATCGGCAATATTAACGAAAAACAAGATTATGAAGAAAATTCTATTACAATGCATGTCCTCGCAAAGAGCGTTTTCCAAGCAGACAAACTGTGCGGAAAGTGTCACTTTTTTTCACTACCGTAAAACGGGGTGTATAGAAATTGCGGGGTGAATAGAAAAAAAATCAGGAAAGTTTTTAATGTTAATATTTCAGTAGTTTTCGTTGAAGAACTTTAGTAGAATTTTAAATTTGAATACAGCAACATTTTTTCTTAGCGTTGGCAACAATTTTTAATTGTCAAAATTAACATTTATCCTTCAAATTAAATTCAAAGTCGACCATCTGTGAACGTGTTTTATTCAACTGCCGAAACTCTTGATTTTAGGTCTGAAAAAGTTGTGATTTGTGCTGTTTAATGTGTTTATCTCATTAGGTGTACGATAAATTATAAAAATACAGTGAAGGTAAGTGAGAATCCGTTATTAAACTTCAAAAAATTGTTAAAATCACAGTATATGTAAATTTATTGTATAAAAGGGGTCAATAGAATCTATTGAAGGGTGAATAGAACTCTAGTATGGGTTTAATGGAAACCTAGTAGGGAATAATAGAAACGACTAATGTTTGAATAGCAACTAATGAGGGGTCAGAGATAAATAAATAGGGTTGTCAAAAACTGTTAATAGAACTTAATACTACTAATAATGTATGGAGCTGTAGATTTAGTGATTGATAAATAAATAATATTTTTAACGTGATTATTTTCATTTACAGATACATACCGCCGTATTCAACATGCCGCGTGTATATAAACCCGATCCTACAAAAAAAGGTATAAAAAATATAATATGGAGATCATAAAAAAAGCTGTGGAAGAGTATGCATCTTCCCGAAATGTTAAATTAGAAGAAGTTGCAAAAAAATATGGTATACACAAATCGGTGTTACATCGTCATTGTACGCGGGATATGAAGCAACATGGAGGCCAAAGAGCTTTATCAAATAAAATATGAATAAGAAGTATACATTGTTTAATTTATTGGAAAGAGATAACATTCCGTAAAAATAAATTCGTTTAAAATAGAAACATACCTAATTATTTATGTTAACAAAAACACATAAATAGTTTAAATCACAAATTTTGAATTTCATTAACCATTTACATACCAAAACAATTTATAAATACACGACCTTTCATTTTTGCATGTTGGTTAAGTAATTTTTGGCAGCCCTAACAGTTTTTCCATTCACTCCTTTATGCATTTCTATTGACCCCAGTCGTCGGGTGAATAGAAATGATACATATTTTATTTAAAATCTGAAAAACATTTGCTTATAGTTAAACAAATATAGTTTCAGCTGTTTCTTTGTGGTACCGGACATGATATTAAAATAACCTGTGGTTAAAAAAAAAAGTAATAGACAACAAATTCTTAGGACAAAGTTGAAAATCATTGCTGTTCACCCCGTTTTACGGTACTGCTTTTCACTTTTCTGTATTTTTTTAATTTTTAACTCGCTCGTCAGCTAGACGCATAGAGTTTTTATTATTTGAGAAAAGTTTTTCAAATTTGTTAAGTACAGATTATCATTCATATAAAATATAACTAATACTTCATTAAAGTTGATTTTAATTACTCTAGATTTAGACTTGATCAATAAATTAATGATAAATATTCATTAAATATATTTGGAAGAACGTATATTTTGCTCGTGCCTTTTTGCACATGCGCAGTAGATATGCCCGAAGAACTATTAGTTAATCTGTGCATATGCTGAGCGCGCTTGAATAAGCCCGCCATTTTATTAATTTCTCGTTTGGTTCAGTTTTTTTTTTTTTCCTCGCACAATGCATAGTAAAATGTTGTATGATACGCGTACGTAGGATGATTCCCGACTCGTGTCGATTTATTTACTCACTCGCTTCGCTCGCTCGTGAATAAATATGCCATTCATCGGGAATCACCTACCTGCCGCACTTGTAGCATAAATAACTATTTCCCGTAAGTTTTGCAAACACAGCGCCATCTCTGATGTTATGACAGAAACAAACCACGGACCAAAATGAACACAGCGTTGTATACTGGTTCCGATAATGCCGATTGTGTCGTGTGGACATCTCTTTTAAATACATTTAAATGAATCTGTAAATATAAAAACAGCTGTAGTCGAAACAGCTTCAGGAAAGATCGCCATTTTGAATGCTTAAAACTTTACTGCTTACGATTATTTTTCCGTCCTCCTAAATTGAGGTTCGGATTCAACAAGATAAAATAATGCGAATGGACAAACCCTCATTATTTTTATTCAAATATATTTGATAACATATTCAGTGCACATAGTTCGTCGTTAATTCTAATATCAAGGAATACATTAGAAGTTATAATAGTAAAGGTAACTTGGTCACTCCCGTTAACGTGACTATCCTGAGACCAAGAATAGGGTCTCCTCGTGATTTTTCAAGGCCTTGTAGTTCTAGTCCAATTCATATTGATACCTGCCTTCACTTAGGTCAACACTTATGTGGCCAAGAATACTTAGTCACTTCATTGCTTCTGTTCAAGACCTTGTAATTCTAGTCCCATTCACCAGTGCTACTTTCCATTACCAAGGTGTATAACTTGGAAACAAGCCATCGCTCTTCCTCCTAACGACCACTAGGTCCATCAACATGAAAGCATCATTATCTGACTACCTAGAACTAGTAAATCTTACCAGTAATATACGTATGTTGTTTTGGCTACGGATAGGACGTTCATCATTCTGAATGGCTGCCATCAGTGACTAAGGGCTTTAAATTAGGATGACTTGCTAATTCTAAGAGAATATGAATTTTCCAAGTGGGTAAAGGTTTATAGTCAGTTATGCTGGTGAAATTGATATTAATGAGCAAGACATCTTCTTTTAGAGCGTGTAGAATGGTTTAGAAGCCCTTACGGACAAACATGGAGATTGATGTGATGCTATGTATGATTTATGAACAATTTTTACTCAAAACAGTTTCCTACTAAGTAACAGGATCACATGGCCGAAAGTGGTCTGGTGCAAGTCACTAGAAAGTTCTAGAAAAAAAAAAATTTTTACTCTTGACCTTAATCTCGCCTGATGGTGAGCAATAGTGTGGATCTACAATAAAACTAGCTGGCCCAGAAGAGGTCTATTCAATGTCGCTTTAAAGTCTGCTCTTGCTCGTCTTAACCGTTCTTTTGTAACTTGCATCCCAAAAGATGAACTAACTAGAACCAAACTCATCTAATTTTACATTCCCTATCATAACAGCGCAAAATAAACACACAATGTTCTAAAACCGTTTATCTATGGTCGACAGGAACTACCAGGCCGATTATACTCGAAGCTTCGTATCCTGATGACGGTACCGCGTGGGTGCATTGCCCAATTTGATGACTCTGTTACACGATAAAATTATCGTTCCAATGAAATATTAACCCGAGAAAGTGTTCTGTTGAGATTATTGCCGCGTTGCGTTTTGTTTACGTTGACTGTTATTGTGGGATGAGTAAGATTTAGAAGATTACATTGTATCAAATAGCTACTGTTTCCGTTCAACGATTTATTGTAAAAGTTTGGGAATTTATGAGACGTTAGAAATGCTCGGAGTTGCTAAAGTGATCGTATACTTAAAAGTTTGACATAAAATATTGTGTGTTAAAACTTTTTATTTACCTTTTTCGTAGGTTTTGGAAAGTCATAATAATGCATACATGAATGTTCATGAAATATAGAAAAAGTAGATACGGCAGTTTGCTTCACTTCACAGTGCCATTGCTTCCTTTCATGATTATCAAGGCCGTCAATGCCAAAACTGATGCTAAATAGAGATCCAAACCAACATGGCGGCGAAGAAAAAATTAATACAAATATCTAGCCAAATTAAAAACACAAGACTTACCTAATAACCATATCCAGCACATCTTCCTTCTCAAACACCTTGCAGTACAGGTGCAGGATCTTTAAACAGGTGTACTGAAGGCCAGTCCAGTTGACATCAGCCGACTTCAGGGCTTCGTTCCATGGGCAGTTCTCGTGTCTCGACAGGCACAACATGCCGTCTACCGTGGTCTCCGTCGGAGGCATTTAACTTAGGATCTTTGGTTCACTTTGGTGTTTGTTTTCACAGTTTTGGGCATGAAGTTTATCATTGGCTGTAGGTGTTACGGACTTATGAAGAATGACAGCAGTTTTGAGATTTCGTTGGGTATTTTAATAGTAGTTTATACATATATAATTGGGCCTTTACAAGCGAATGGGAAACCACTTCGGTAGGTACCTATCCGGAAGTACTTATAGTGTAGGTATTATTTTTAGGTAAAATAGACCCTTTTTAATTTAAATTAGAAATTAGCAAGACGCGCAAAACATAACAACAGACAGACAGACAGCAAAACAAGCATAGTTATAAAAAATACGCCAAATAAACAAAAAGTAGTAAAAATCTAATATCGTTTGGCAGGAGGAGGAGGGAGGAGGTGGGTGCCCCCTCTCCCATGAAAAGGTAACGCACTGTTCTTAAAAAAAAAACATTATTGTAACCCAAAACACTTTAAAGTTGCTTCTGCATCGTCTCAAGTTCTGCAGGTGGAGTCCCTTTAGCGCTTCCGGTTTTGATAAAAAAATTAGACAAAAAAAATAAAATAATAATGGGTAGCAGCCAAAAGACTGCGTGAAGTCGGGGTGCCCCGATTCTGTTTGGAACAGGTTCTACCTAAATTATTGAAACATTAGGATTTTTTCCTCGAAAACTATGAAACTTCGCGACTTGAAACTTTCTGAAAGTATTCTCCAAGAAGAGTACTATACGCAAAAAAAATGTGAAGCGCCTAGCAGCCCTGTTACCGAAGTTGAGCCAGCGAATAGGGAAATGAAGCATTCTATCAACGAAAGCGACGCGATAGCGACTGGAAAAAGGTAAAAAATCTTTGGGATTGCCAAGCATTATCGCAATGTCACATAACTTGTATTTTCAAGCAAAATACTCGTACTTCATGATTGAACTAAGCACTGAGAGTATTATACATCAACCTCGCGGGCTCTCGCGCGAGCGTGAGTGTACAGCCGGCATTACATATAATCTTTTCGACCGCTCATGGAATAAAAAAATATCTAGAGCCTCTGGGGTATTAAAAAATAAACTAATATTATGTTTTACCAATGCAATAGTCAGTTAAGGCGCGGATCGTGGACTGAAGAATGAGGTTTGAGCTCCGAATCTCTCTGTGCCATAGATCGTTTCCAATGACAATGATACTTTCCACAATAAAATTGTCTGTAAGAGATTGCCCTGTGCGATAAGACCGCCTATTGTACACTTTGTTTGAAAATGTTTGTACTGTATGTATTTTTATATGGATTACAATAAAGAATATTATAATAAATACTGACAATTATATTTTTTAAATTAATGCCGATCAACGGCAATAAATTATCATTAAAAAAACTATTAGTTAAAACAGATCATTACGGAAAATCAACGGTTAAAACATTTGTCCTCTCTAAAATTAGATGGATTGTAAAGTATCGAATAATGTTAGCCATTGTTTATCGCATTAAACGGTTTATAGGACTCAGCCAGGCACACTCTTCTTAGGTTGGTACCCTTTTATTGTATTAAGAATGGTCGTTGGGTAGAAAGGAAACACTTAACAGAAATAGGTACATATCGAGTTTTAAGTCCTGAGAATTCGTCATGGGTGGAGGTTTTGTAACAAAAACAACCAGACCTTTGTCATAGGCTAATAAAATAAGGTTTAAAATTGCATTCAAATAAATAAGTACCTAGGTACGTAACCGATAAACAAAACAAAGGCATTTCATAACCAAATTTAAAAAAAAAAGCCGTAAACAAAGAGTATTCTCTACCACCTTTCAAATGCAAATCCGTTCTCATTCTATTTTCAAATCCAATCACTTAACCTTTCGCTCGAACCTCGAACACCTACGCAGGCAAAGAAAGTATCAGTTTCAATCAGTCAAAACATATGACAAAAAAAATAAGACTGCCCGTGATTTTATTTGTGTCGCTAAAAAGGACATTGACTTTGAGATCCGTTAATCTGAGAACTATAGAAAGAAACAATACATGAGCGGAAGTTTACATGTAGCTCGGTAATTTATTTCAAGAGAAGCGTGGGAGATACTTATTACGTAGGTAAGATATACGTTACGGGTTAAAAGACGAAAGGATGATGAGTTCACCTCTATTACCTACCACGTATTTATAAGTCCTCTACGTCACTCCCTGACTTCTCTTTTTGAGTGTTTCCCGTGGGCATCATCTGCCCAGAAACCTATAAATAGGCTTCTTCTGAATACGGATGTAATGTAATGCCCTTCTATCACTTAAATGGATTAACCAGTGCAGATCTTTTTACTTTAGACAAGACTCAAGAGGACTAAAATATTGGCCATGAGACACCCTTAGGGATGTAGCACGTTGGCGACTTGAAACTTTTCGGATAACAAGCTTGGATTATACCATGGATATCTACATTTCCTTAATAAGGATGCACCACGTTCAGTTTTTATTGATTGTACAATAGGTAATCGATTTGGTGCCTTATTGCACTGGGACCCACTTCGATGCATATTATACAGGTTTTCAGATGATTAGAGGAAGTTGGCATAGGACCGTGAGGAATGGCACAACTGCATAAGATAAGGCAAGCCTATGCCCGCCAGTGGGCGAAGTTGGGCAGTGGTCTGTGGATGGTGATGAGGCGAATGGCAAGATACAAGATACGTAGTCCTAACAAGCACTAGGAGACTAGGATATTGATAGTAGCGTATATGATGGTAGATTATGCTTTATGACATCCATGCTATTGTATTTCACATTTAACCGTCTACCGTGTTTCCCTTACGTCACTGATCTTCAAGTCATTGTGTTCGTCTAGTGTTTACTGTCTGTTATGTATGAGGCTGGTTACAACACCAACAACACATAATATGACGTGTTTCATAATAGCTTTTATCGCAATTTGTGCGAAAAGATAAGCCGCTGAAGCATACAGTGCATTTCTGCTCTAATCTGTGATGGATGGCTTTTATCCGAAGACGAAATTAAACAGACATGATTTGAATTTACGTACGTGATTCATGTACTACTGTTGCGTTGCGAAAAAAGTTAATTAAGATTTGAGTGTGATTTTATTAGTAGTAATACAATAAAAATACGGCCATTTTTTGTAGAAGTCGCGCGCAAAACGTTTAGACAGCACAATGCACGGGAACACGATTCAAATCTTATTCGAATGAATTCTAATTTCTTATTTAACATTTAAAAATCCCGTATTTTTCCGTATTCAACAAAGAACGCTGCATAAATTAGCATTTATGACACAATGTCAAAGGCGATCATTGCTCGCGGCACAGTGGGCCATTTAGCATGATTGGTTGAACAAAATCTGTTCTAAGAAAATATTATTTCGTACGCTTTAATGAATTTTAATGATGTTGAGACTCTTTTGTTTAGTTTAAGATAACTAGCCACAAAAACAATAAGTTATTAGTGTATGTATGTGCCTGGCAGCTCATTTAGTAACGATATACGAACAGACGCAACAAATTAAAAAAAAAAATACAAAGAAGGATTGTAAGGATCGTAATATCGTTCGAACTTCGAACCGATCGTTTTGAACTTGTTCCATTATTTATTCTGTGCTGTAGTTACTGCCTACAACCACAGGATTAAACCTTATGATTATGTATGTATGCCAGAAAAATAAAGATCAAGTCATTCAAAAGATTAGACTCATATGTGTCCTACATTGTCCAGTTACACAATAATTAATAAAACAAATAAAGGAAGCGGTTGCAACAAGGACCGCTGGCCGCGACCTGTCGCGTCGGAAGTTCTAATTTAAACAATTCTCCGTTGAGGTCCGTCCGTTGTCTCTGCTGTCTCGAACGATGTGTTATACGCTGAACTTAGACGCAGTTTCATTAGTTGGTAAGATGGATCGTACACACTGTAGTTACTATGGATGTAAGGATAAAATTTAGTTTTTGCAGTTTTAAAATCAATTCATATAACAAATCTGTAGAAAAGTCGTTTCTGTGCATCGAGTATATTTCCAAGAAAATTTCCAGGGTGTTAAAAGATAACCAACACAACCAATTTCCAGCATTTATGGAATTTTTGTCAGTTTAGTTGTGCACGCATCACGTTAAATGTACATAACCAATGTAGATAACTTTCATACATACAATTGTGCGGAACTTGAATTGTTATAAGGTTTTCGTTTCATCGCAATCGGTTCTCTCTATCAAAAGATATATAAAAGTTAAATGAATTTTAAGTGTAAAAGAAGTAAAATATCACAACACACGCAATTCAGTTACTCCGATGGTTGTGTTCCATATTCGATAGTTGGCGTTGTGCATTTGACTTCATTTTCTGAATGGCAGTGTTAAGATTCGCCGCGAAAGAATGACCCTAGAAAAAAAATTGTAGATAGGTAGGGTAGATAGGAAGGTAAGTCAGTAAGTAGGGTACTAGGAAGGTGAGTGAACCCTAGCCGGGTAGGCAGGTAGCTACTAATAATAAAACAAAATGCAAATCTTTTAGGGCTTATTTTCGTAGTGAGCCAGCTCTTCAGTTTGATTTCGCCTTAAGTTCCTAAGCCATGGATGAGGCGTCGGATGGAATGAGCGTGTCCAGTAGATACCTGTTCACTTTGGTTTAAAGGCGTGTTGGGTTTAGGGACCACAGACGCTGGCAACGATTTCCTTTTCCATACTTTACCTGCGCGCCTCCATCACATACGTCTTCGTCTGTACGGTCAGACATGAAAAAGTTCCCACGTTGTTCATTATTGTCAAGCATACGAACAATCAATACAAATTAAAAAGGTCTCAAAGCCCAGACTAGTCACAAAAAACTAAGACATACTAGACAGTAATTTGTGGACATGTCAACGAATAAATAACTTTTTGTTTAATTTAAAATCGGTTGACAGGCACATGCGCTTGCGACTCCAGAATTAACGAGGTCCTTATAAGGCGCCTAATTAGACATTATGAAACAGTTTATGTTTTGTTAAACGTAGTTAGGTACGTGACTTGTGTTCGAAATAAATAAACTAATCATGTTTTAAAATAAGGTCCGATTTTTTAATGGGGCCTGGGAGTTACAAATATCAACAGTAGTAAAGTTTCATACGGCAGTGAACTATATCCAACTTCCTGCTTTGACCTTCTTATCTGACTCGAAACTTTAGAGTCTATCCTGTGGTTGACAAAATAACACCTGAATGAGAAGCCGGTGAATTATCATTTCATAACAGAAAGCCAATAGTGTCATTCTATGCAGGATGTCAGTGTGCATCATACGGAGAAGACTGCTGGGTTTCTCGACAAAGCATCAATCTATTAGGGACAACGACTGTTCAAGGTCCATAATTTTTGGGATTGACTACGTGGCATTTCGGTAGAAAACTTACATTTCACAATTTTTTATAATCCTCATGGCTGAAAGAATTTCACTTTGTCTCAAATAAAAATATGAGTATTAATTTTTTTTAAACGCTTGAAGTGATTTTTATCTCCGAAAATCATTAAGATCTGTACGAGAGCGAACTTAAATAAATCAAATTCAAATGCGCAAACGCAGCGTTCTATTTTTCCAGCCGTAAAAGTATTATGCAATCTTTGACCGCGACCAGCAAATTTATTCTCTACAAAAATAAAATATCCAAATACAGATAGATATTTACGCAAAAACATAGAACTTTATGGCTGGAAATGGCGTTATTAGGTAAACCACTTGGTTCTTTACGGTATGATTACATTTTAATTGAGTTTAAATAGCCAATAAGCGTTGGCGCACTACTGCTTAGTCCATGTGTTTTTAAATTTATCTCAAGCGTTTATATTTTAATAGCGTTAACGCGATTTTAAGTGCTTCTATATTCTCTGTCACACACATGACACATGCACCAATAGCTTAGTAATAAGTAGTAGTAGATTATTGCATCGAGCGCAAAGTGAGTTATTAATGCATGAGTGCTATGTTGGTGCCCGAGCGCAAGCGAAGCTAAATTAGCACGAGTGCATTATTTACTCACTTTAGCGAGGTGCGTAATCTACTTTTCTTTTAACTACCAATCTACCTACCGTGATAAAATATACCTACTCAAAATAAAAACTCAAGTTAATGAAAAATATTTATCCAGCGACTTTAGCGGCAAAATGTTATTAACAATTTTTTTTCATCAAATCGATTTCATTCAGCCGATTTTTATTTTCAGCCAGTATCTTTTTGATCTAATGCATAAATTTTATATTAAACTTAATGGGAGACATTAAACCTCTGTGGTGAATTTATAAAAAATAAATAAACTGCATAAATGAAAAACTGTGCAACAATGAGATTTCATGTAACATTTCTGCATTGTTTTGGTTCTAAGCAAAAAATACCTCCTTTGTTATCGGTTTTGTAGTGATTAATGATAACATTACTACGTAGTAGAAAGAAAAATCATTTTTCAAACAGTAATTTTAAATTTTGGACTTGTCGCTTTAGGGAACCGTCAGTCTGTTGTAACAGACTGACGGTCCCCTGAAGCGACAAGTCTACGACTTCGTCTTCTCCGCCTTCCTAGTGTTATAGCTGGGATGAAGAATTGGCGCAACAAACTCCCCACCAGCACATCACTGACATCTTGACACAAAATTATATTAATTTGCGTCAAGAAAATGTATCACAGTAATATTTTTTGACGCCTAATTAATTGTTGATGATGTGTTATCTTTATTTTCAGTTAAATTAAGATGATACTCGTAAAGTAGGTTTTTACTAGATTTTTATCAAACGTTTTTAATCTTATTTAATACAAAAAATACTTTTATATGAAAGATAGCCCTGTTATTTGATATTTAAATAATAACTACTCACTATGGGAGTTTAATATTATGCAATACTTAGGTTGTTTCCCTAGTTTTAGTTACATTGTTATCTAATAATTACATATGCACTATCTGATTTAAAATACTACAGTAGGCACCTAAGTAATAAAATAAATTGAAACTGAACGAGACTAAATATTTTTTTCTGGCGTGCGAAGAGTGAGTATCAATAAGCATTGTGCAATACTAATAAGATTTTTAAACTGAAATCAGTCGAAAATTCAAAACACGTCAAAATGATCAATTGAAGCAATAAATTCTCAAGTTATAAAATTTTTCCACATCATAATCAAAGAGCGAATGACATCTTCATCAATTTGTAAAAACCGAAGTTCCTCATTAATCCTCCCTCTAAATCAAAGTGGCACCAGCTGTCAGATAGTGCGAACATGAAAAATGACATGGTTAGCGTTGATGCCGTAATCTAATTATATACAAGTTGCGAGTTTGCGAGTGTCATTCAAGTTATTAATAGTCACGTTCTTAGTGGGTTTCGTTGCAACATTTTTACGAACTTTGATAGAGCAGTTTTGGCATATTTTTAATTTTGTACTTAAGGATCTGTCTATTAAGTTGAACGAAGCCAAACTACAGGTTATCAAAGCAGATGTATGTAGAACTATACAAAAAAAGAAAAGAAAATTTTGGCTCGCGAAAAGGCACGGAAGTTTTATGCCACGCATATTTATATCACGATCACCACTGTGCGTCGTTCGGCATTTAGTTGTAGAAAAAAATAACCTATGATTTTTGTACTATTTTTTGTTAACGTTGTAAGTTAACCCAACGAGAATTTTCACAGTTATACTGAATTCAGACCATCAACAAGTTATTACAAATTACTGGCCAATCCGTAACGGAGACACTTAAAATGTGTCAATGTGCTTCAAACTGTTTTTAAAAATAAAATCCTATGTATTCGCACTAAAATATCGTTGATATAAAACTTCTTGACATCGTTCCGGCCTCTTTACTGTCATAACATATAATTATGTGCGAAAATATGAGTTCTGGAGCAAAACAATATATTTGAAATGGCAAAATATTTAAAATGAGATAAATGCGCATGTTTTTAGTGGAATATGAAATATTTTGGTGTTAATCTTTGGGGATGAATGGAAATATCAACAGGTTGTCGTTCGCATCCTGGTTTTTGTGAAATTCGTTTAACTCCTACGCAAAGTTTAGCTCAGTTATTTATAACATTAAAACATTGATAGGCCCATTCGTCGGTACATACTTATCAAGAAAAGTATATCTAGGCAAGTTTTCTGACAAAAATTTTGCCAGGTATGAAAATTAAAGGGAAACCGATTGCCACCAGGTGATTGAGTGTAATCTCAAGCACCTGGTGGCAATCGGTTTCGGTGGTAGTAATAGCAAATCACTATTTTCATAATTATGAGAAGCAAACATAATTTACTGTGATGTGTTGGAATAGGAAGACGCTGTATAAATTGTGTAGATATCTGGCGAAAAATTAGTTACGAGATTCACCGATATAGTGAAATATACACGTACAAAATTAAAACTTTCAGTAAGTCATCAAGATAAGATACAAAATTGTAGGTCTAGACACGTTTATCCTACAAGCGTCATCACAAGTAATAGTCAACGGAGAGCAAACCCTTGGTAGAAGGTATAGTCTCTATGTAAACAGTTATATGGTCTTTGACCCTGCACGTCTTTCTACAAATGTACCCGACGGACGATTCACCACACCGATCGTTGACACAAGGTCGGTACTGGCTGGGAACATCGGAACGGAACTCGTCGCCATCGATTCATTGGATAATGATTAAATTAGAAATAATTCCTGCAAAGCATTATATAGTTTCTTTGTCAGTCAATCAGGAGGTAACGCACCGTGATACGGTGAAGCATTTGTTTCTTAAATGGGTCGTAAGTTAATGTCTCTTCTACCAGGTATGATAATACTTATGAAGGATTTTAGCCCTTTAACTGGCATAACCGCAGAACATAAACGAGACACAAAATTACACTAGCCTTAGACCGAAACAGCTGGACGTCAAGAGGTGAAGTCTTTGCCCATCAGTGATACGTACAGGCTGTCAATAACCAGTAGCTAGTTGTACAATCCTTTAGGTTCAATCGAACAATATTGGGAGGCTTCACATATAATACAATACCTAATAACGGTTTGAGGATTTCTTCTTTGATCTCACTGATGACTTTTCCGCAGCGGGGGCCGTAAAGGTTTTCCTTCAATCGTTTCCCATGTATCTAAGATAGTGATCACATCACTAACGTATGAATAATGACTTCATCATTGTAGACATGTTGTCATTCCTTGTCCATACGTCTGAAGTAATCTATCGGTACTCGCGGACCGCGTGAGAAAATAGTCACACGTTTTGTTTAGTTAATACTCATATCTAGCTAGTTGGTAATGTATACTTTACTTCACTTGTTGATTGTACAATCAACAAGCTTTTAAGGCGCCTATGAAGAAATGCAGGGTTATGTGTTTTACACAAAAAGATGATACTTATCTATGATTTTAATGGAAATAGGATAAAAATCTTTGATTTTACGGAACTTGTATCAGACAGACTAGCCACCAAAATTCTAAAATCTATTTGAAAACTCATACAGAAATCGGCATATTGAATGACAAGACACGCATAAGCTTAATAGGTAATGTTTCAGGGACTTTTGCAGTGATATAAAAACTGATGTAGGTTAAGACACAGCAGATTTGTAATGTAAGGTTTCAGCGGTGACCTAGTCGTAACATGATTTAATTTATAACCAGGCTTAAGGGTGTCGCCGGACAACTAAAAAAACAAACCTAGACTTCTATCTAAACGCACTGTTTCTTGTACGAAGAGATAAGCAGGAATTCGGATTTTAAAATACCTAGTGCTTGCAAAAATGTTGACTCAAATAGATGTTTTAAATGTTAGGTTAAGGTCAATAACCGCATTAGAATATTAGCAACGTGTGAATAAAGTTTTTAAAACATAAATAAAATAAGAAATGTCAAATTAATTTCACATAAAACTATGCAGCGACTCAGCGAGTGAAATAAATTCAAAGTAAGATCGTTTGTCGTTAGACAAACCAATAAAAACGTATCAGTAGCTTAGTCACTGCCCAGAGCGCAAAAATTGTACACCTGAACAAAACTAGCCTTTGCTGACTCACTACGGGGCAAAGGTCTCCTCAAGTACTTCCAGACATTTTTCTTCTGCCGCGCGCGTCTCAAACTAACCCTCATTGTAAGTTATTAAGCCTTTGCTTCCGGACATGGTAAAAATTTCCAGAATATTTTTTCTTTACCCGCCGTTGTTACACTGAAAATAATATTTAAGGCTCAGATACCCTTAAGTAGCTGATTTTAAAATGAGAATCACGTCTAAACGTCTAGTCGTATTTTTTTTGGAAAAAATATGTTACATAAAACTATTTTCTTAATAATTTTATCTAAGAAAATTTTGAGTTTTATAAGTATAACATAGGGAAAGTAAATTGTGAAGTTATGTCTAAAACGGACAAATACACGAGAATCGCGCCAAAACTGCCGGTGGTATTTTAATGAAATTGTCACCATCTCAAAGACAATTTAATGATATACATTTTGATATAAGGCTTTTCTTTAATCATAGAATAGTAAGGCAAGTACAAAAATCCACTGAATTTTGGTCATGCGGGTGTGAAACCAGTGAAACGAGCGCGCGTTTTGTCCCCTCAAGGTCGTTGGCGACTATCGCCGTCTTAAATCATCTTGCCACCTATTTATGGCCCGGCTTCAACCACCGATTAAATTACATTATTTTATTCATAATCTTTTAGCAATGCAATGCACAATTTAAAAACACAATGTATTATTAATTCGGTAGGTTGGTATGTCTGAGCGGTCTGATAGATAACCTATCCACCTTTTTGTCATTAATGTTGAGAGCAATTTACACTGTAGACATAGTGGCACTGGGGATTTATGTATAATATACACAATAGATACCTAACTAGGAAAAACCCAGGATCTTGCCCAGCCAATAATAAGTAAATAAAACGCACTGATACGTTAATTTTAATGGCAGTACCACACTTATACGAGTATGATTGACATTCTTCACCTTATGACCTCATCATTATTTTGACAGAAAATTTTGTTTTATAATAACCAAGGTTACTGCAATGTCTACATAATAATCAAATACCCAGTATTGAAGAATTTCATAAACAAAAGAATAAACTTAATACTAGGTAACAGATGACGTAAAATTGTTAGTTTTGTTACTGAATTTTTAATTTAATTACCACCTTCTTTGAGATAAAATCTATATTTAGCTGCCGCAATAAGCATTCGTTACGTTGAGTGATTTTAATTTGGAACATTATTTTATAAAATAGTAACACGAGATGTATTAGAAGGTTCTTAATAATTCCATGACTAGGTTCTTAATAATTCCATGACAGAGATTAAAGTTATGCAAGTTTGTTTATGGCAAGAGCCACAGGAGTGTAACAATCCATTAAGCTTGACTACATACTATGAAACGTCAATCAGAGAAGTAAGTCCATTTCGCCTCTGAAGAGTAAAATATGATTTGGTGAGTTAAAAGATTAACTGGATGAATGAGCATGCAGTAAGTAAACACTTGATAATATTTTATGCTTAGATGATTTTACGGTTAATAAACTCAATCATTAGTCATTAGTTTCGTAATAATCATAATGTTCAATGAATATAAGAGCTATAATTAAATTAACTAGCCATATTTTATTCCACGGCTCGCACACTATCTACTGCTACAGTAATTAGATAAAAATCACTTACACTCATTATCGGTAATCACCACGTATCCATATTTACGATGTTTTTAGTGTTTATCGAGCTGTTAAGTAGCAATTAAGTTAATCATGAATGAAATAACGTGTTTCGTGATCCACAGCTCCACATTTTTGCTCAGTGGGCGACTATTATTGGAAAGAAAGTCGCGTCTATTTTTCTTCTTGAAAAACAATGTGTAATAAGCAATATGTCGGTAATCAGTGCCGTGACTGCTCTTGTTAGTCTGGTACATGTCTGGTATGTTTAATGAGACGATAAAAATTGAAATAATAATTCATAACATGATCAAAGATGTAAAATATAATGATCGTTTAAAATACTCGAGAAGCTAAACAAACATTTTATCCAGCCAGCTGATTTTTATTAGCGTCAGACGGCGGCATTGATGCCATTTATTTTTATAACTCAACATTCGAACACTTCGAATTCGAACTTATGTTTATCTGTGGGACTTCGCAAATTTCTCGTCAGATATGAGGCAATGCACGATATTGGTGACTATCGGGGAGCACAGCAGTGCCCCCAAAAAGACGAGCAAACAAAATCGCAGTCGTACCATCCATTTCTCGAAGCCATTCAGATCTATTTTGACCCTTTTATTTGCCTAAAATAATGCTTTACAGTAATTACTATAATCTCTTGACTATACTGTTCCATTTGAGTTAATAAGTGTAGAGTTATATTTCATTATAGTCATCTTTTGCGTCACACATTTATTATTAGTGAGATTGACCTTACAACTGTCAAATCTTAATTTATCTCTTAACTTCTTCAAAGAATGTTACAAAAGCACTGGAACTAATTCATTCAGGCAAGTATTTTTTTTATTATAGGTATAAACAAATTGCAAGAGGTTTTATCCGAACGTTCGCTTTTATTATAAAGAAGAAAAATACACACGCCATTGCCTGTACGATTTTAATTCACCGCATGCGCTTAATGGCTTCCATATGTTATTTTTCGTATTAATCCTACTATTCGCAATATATTTTTGCACAAAATAATAAACAGTAACCCAACCCAGCTGCAATTTTTCGGAAAAAACCTAGAACAAAAAATCTAGGGCACCCTTCTTTCTATGTGCGTTTTATTTAGATAGTCCGATATTGCCTTGAAATAGCGCCGTGTGATTTATTCTTTAAAAATGTATCACTCTTTACTCTTCCTCATCACTGTTTAGTATCTGTAAGGTATGTTCAAGGTGGCGCGTAAAAAAACAGATAAAACGGCGCCAGAGTGCCAGCGATATAGGTTATCTATGACAGCTTGCGAGCATAAACGAGAAAGTCGACCCTAATGCAGCAATTAGTAACCTTTGCCTTCGAAACAAAAAAAATATACTTTGAAAATGGAACAAGGTTGGATTTGGACTGATTAGGTTTGACCAAACGGCGGCGGCGGTTCGAAAATTAATTTTTATACTACATACCCGTATTTCTTTTTTTAATAAAAAAACAACAATACATAATGCTTTATTTTTTTTTGTGTCGGTTTCATTTAATTAACGGTTTAATGTATTTTGAAGAATAGAACGCCAACAAAAACATGGCATCAATGTTTATGTCGGGTATATTGATATCTTGCAATGGGGTTCAATCGTGATTGACAGTTTGACAAAAGCTTTTTATTTTTAGAAGTAGCGATCCGTGCCGAAAAACGAAATTTGTCCCTGCCGAAGCCAAATTAAACTCTTTTGCAAAAAAACGAGATTTTTTTCTCTACTTCAATGAAGTAGAACAAGAAAGAGGTTTTATTAATTTGACGATGTAATGTGTGTCTGTGTATATATTATGTTATTTGAAGCATCTTGGCATGATTCTTTACGTTCCAAATTTAATTTTTGGAAATTAACAAAAGAAAAATTTAATATTGATTATTGTAAAATTGCTTTACTTCTTCTGCCTAGCCTTTTCCCAACTATATTGGGGTCGGCTTCCAGTCTTACCGGATTCAGCTGAGTACCAGTGTTTTACATGGAGCGACTGCCTATCTGACCTCCACAACCCAGTAACTGGGTAACACGATACCCCTTGGCAAGACTGGTGTCAGATCTCAAGCTTCTGACTACACATAACGACTGTCAAAGATCTTCAAATGGCAGCCGGGACCAAACGGCTTAACGTGCTTGCCGAGGCACGGAGGAAACTCGGTATGTTGAAAATGGTCACCCATCCACGGACCGACCTCGTCAAGCATTGCTTGAAGTTCGATCCGTGCGGCTGTTATTATTTAGCCAAGAGCTCCTCTAAAAAAAAACATTGCTTTACTAATGGCGCGAAATCCTATAACGATTTTTTTACTGATTACTAAAATTTTAAAACTTTGTGGATATTTTCTGCAAATTAAACAATTTAATCTTTCTTTTTACATTAAATACCACTTTTTGATATGTGTGATAAAACGATAAGGGCCGGTAAAATTATAGCCCTACTTGAAGAAGGTTGTTCGCAAACTTACGTGTCTCAGCGGCTAAATGTGAGTCGTTCAACTGTACAGAGGATTTGGCAACGGTAGAGACTGGTTCGGTGATAAGAAGACCCGGTTCGGGAAGAAAACGATGCATAGAACCAAGAGATGACCGCTTTTTGGTGATTCAGGCGTTGCGGAATCGTAAGGCGTCAAGTGTTGACGTCTTACGATTGAAGAAGTAAGAAGAGTAGAAGTTAGCTTGTGGACGGTCAGGAGGAGGCTTTTGACTGCCAATATCAGGTGTTACCGCCCAGCTCGGGGCCCTAAATTACTCCGTGAGCATCGTGTTGCTCGAAACTTTGCTTCATGGACTCTGGAGGACTGCAATAAAGTATTTTTTTTCTGATGAAGCTAGAATCTCTTTGTGTGGAGAGGACCGACGCCGGCGTGTGCTGCGAAGACCACAGGAACGCTATGCGGAAGTGTGTTTCGAAGAAATCACTCCTTATGGCGGAGACTCCGTTATATTTTGGGCAGCAATGAATTCGACGGAGCGTACAGAGTTAGTTTTCATAGAAAATGGAACGTTGAATGCACACCGGTACATAATGCAAGTCCTAATTTCATATGCACAACCCGCATTGACTGCACTTGGGGAAGATTCCATTTTTATGGGCGACAATGCTCGCCCGCACCGTTCTGGCGACGTGGAAGCGTACATGCAAGAAGTTGGGATCCTTCTTTTAGATTGGCCAAGTCAAAGTCCTGACCTCAATCCAATTGAGCATGTCTAGGATGTTCTAAAGAGACGGGTAAGATCAGTGCAACCTGCTCCACAAAACATCAGGGAGGTAAAAACAGTAATTGCAGAAGAGTGGGAACGTATTCCTCATAACGTTATTAAAAACATCGTGGCAAGCATGCCAGAAGGATTCAAGCTGTTAATTTGGCAAGAGGAGGTCACACTCGTTATTAGGTTTTTACATTTGTAACTTCATTTAATTTAAAAAAAGTAAAAAAATCTTCTTGTCTTTATTGCCGACCACTTCTTATTGTTTGGCGGCGTGTACATCGGTTTTAAAGAATTCATCGAAGTCTTTTCTTAAAAATTGCCGGCATTCACTTCACGCGTATTAATTTACAGGATTATAAGTATACAGACTACGTCAAACAATTTAATTTCATTAAATTAACTCAAATCGACCTTAGAATGTAAATTTCCTTAGGTGCCCGTTTTTTTGCAAAAGAGTGTATATAGAAAAACCTACCTCGGTTCTCACTCTTTCTATTGGTGAACTCACTGCATGAAAATCCGTTCAGTACTTTTTGAGTTTATAGCGAACAGACGCGGCGGGCAAACATTTAAAAAAAATGGACGAAATCGTTCGGATTCGAAATTATTCTCAATTTAGACGTGTGTGCGCCTGTGCCTAAAGTCGTGCGCGTATCAACGCGCTCATTGTTTTCAGAAAAATAATGAAATCTCAAGCGCCATTTATACTCCGAAAGGAAGCTAGAGCCCCGGTATGAAGGCTAGAAGGAACGGCGCGGGGTTTTTAGTCAGTACAAGTCTGACACTATCTCCCGCTCCACCCAAGAGCGGGATTTGTCTTAAGATGATTTTCCCCGTCGACAAAAAAAAAAAAAAAAAAAAAAAAAAAAAAAAAGCGCCATTTATACATAAATCTAGTCAGATTTAAAAAGCTGTCAACACTGGCCATCAATAAAAGGGCGTTAGATTTAGGATGTTACAATAAAAACGACACTTTATAAAGTCATCAATGTACCCATCATAGAATAATTTGAATTAACGTCAACATCAAATGACAGTTACATTAATGGCGGGGAGTTCATAAAAAGGCGCGTAAAAATAAACATTTTATGTTGGGGAGCGGCTAGCCTTGGATCATCCCATGTGATGACAGTCGTGATATTTCATTAGAATTAATTAATTCATGTATGCCTCTTCTACACCGCTTTTTAGTTTAATTAATTTGGAGTATTTTAGTGACTTTATTTTGTGATTAGTGGCCTCCTGCGTAATTAATTATGGCCTATGGGTTTTTTTGGCTAGTAGACAATTTCTGAATAAAAGGGTGTTAATTTTGGCGTGTGTTTTCGTCTTGAGTAAATCACTGTCTAAACTCCTAGTATCACAAGAAACTCATTACTATTAATAGAAAAGACACTGTTTCAGACAGCTCACTGCTGCAGATGTTTTCAAATCATTTTGCCTTTTTCGTTATCATTCTCAAATATTGATTTCCGAAATCTATTAATATTTCTTGCTAGATCATATCTACCTATTTGAGGTAAATTCTCTAGGGCCAAGATTACGTTGAAACGTAAACGTCAGCTACATACGTTACAGATTCCAGTGACGTCATGTTATCCGAAGTGTGGGCCAATATGTAAAGAAACATTTGCTCATCAAACAGAATCCAATTTTCCGGTATAACAATGTTTGACGATGATAGACATAGTGAATACCGTGTAATTGGGCCTGTCAATCTGTGGTCGAGATCTAAAACAGACCGTTCGATTGAGTTGTTGTGTAAACACCTTAGATAGTTCTTCATCGGCAGACGAATTATTGAATTTGTGGTTATTATCAGCATCAAGACGGAAAAGGAAATAGGTCCTGGTTGCGCCTCGTAAATAAGGATAAAGAACAAGATCGAGAATTTCATAGACTTAAAAAAAAATGAAGAAATTCCAAAAACAACATATTTCAACTATGATTCTGCTACTGTTCCTCGGTTTTAAGGGTTCCGTATCCAAAGGGTAAAAATGGGACCCAATTATTAAGACTTTACGATTCGTCTGTCTGTCCGTCTGTCACCATACTGTGTCTGATGAACCGTGATACCTAGACAGTTGAAATTTTCACAGATGATGTATTTATGTTGCCGCTATAACAACAAATACTAAAACACAATAAAATAAGTATTTAAGTCTCCCATAGAACAAACGTGATTTTTTTGCGATAATGGTACGGAAACCATCGTGCGCGAGTCCGACTCGCATTTTGCCAGTTTTTATAATCGTTATCTTTCGCATCGTATAAAAAACGCCCTTCATTTACTAAAATAATTAGCTTTTCAATCTCCATCTTCCATCCAATTAGTTCACCGAAACAGCAGTGAACGCGTACGTTCTGCATCCTTATTGCGTAAGTGAATTCGGCAAGGCACAGGGCAAAGAGTATGAACAATCGAACTTAAGCAATAAGGCTGCTGGTTGACCGACGCGGTCAGAATGTATATGTAACGTAATACAACACAACGAACGCAAAACTGACCCCTTAAAAGCTTGACCGCGTGACCGCTTTCTATCTGATATAACTCTAATAATTCGATAAGAAAAACCTGTAACGTTTCATTCAATTTTCAAAATTTGATTTACTATTTTCGAATTCCGTCAACATGGTTGTCGTAGTTTCTTTTATGTCAATTATTGAGGGATCTCTAAGAAGGTTTACTAGTAAAGACCATGAGGCGTGGGTTTCGTTGGACTTTTAGATCCATCATACATAACCTAGGTATATGATGTTTAGCACTCTAACCGAAGTTTTAATTGAATTTAATATCGACAGTTTCGAAATGGACCACAGTAAATCTTGGCATAATGTGAAGCCATATAAAATAACATGCCACTATGCACTGTTATTTCCATGTGTATTGTTGTATTGTACTGTACACGATATTCTGTGTTATTTATTGTATAATTATGGAAATATCATGAATCATTTGTTTAGTTGTTTCCTGGTGATATTATTGTATTTTACCTTGTTCACACTTTTCCAGGTATACTAATCAGCATTCATTTCAATAACGTTCTCAAAAATATGAGTACCAATGTACCAATACTTAACATCTACCTATTATGGTGACGTGGCTGAATTCAGGAATCTAAACATAATTTAATCAGGTAAAAACATGTTGTCTAGAGTAGTAATGATTTTTCGGATTCACACGTGTTGAGTTGTCAGGAACATTTTAATCTGATTGACGCCGAAAATGAGTGAATGAAAGTAACGCACTGTTTTACAATCTAATGCTTCAACAAAATCTAAATTCCCCAATAATGTTGGAAATGAAAATATTTTGTTACCACGAACATAGATAAAAATGCTTGCTTTCTGTTCAACGTTACGCGCTGAAAGATTGAAAGTTACAGAGCAGTGATGTGAAAAGACTAGATTAATCCACATGATTTTTCGTAAAAATATAACAGTGTATGCTTATGTAACATAATTATTATATATAATTATTATATATAACTATTATATATATATTATGTTTCAATGTCAATCTTTATTTTAATAACACCATTATTTGCTTCAAAATGAGTGATTTCTGTAAAATTAAATAATTTGATTTGATTTGAAACGCAACCAAAAATAACATGAGAATGTAAGTTTTATAAGATTTAAGCTAGCTAGCTGCAAATAACTCGGGTATCTTAGTCGCTTCCTTAAGTTTACCGCCTTCACCTTTAGACCTAAAGACGTCCGTTCAGTTAACGATAAATAGACAGGGTAAATATAATGGCGGGCAAAATGTAAAGTTTAGAGAAGAAAATGTGGCTAACAGTGAAAAAAATACTACAACTAGCGCATTTTACACAAATCTGTGTACGAATATTTTAAATCGAAGCAAAGTTGCAGACATTGAAATTATTGCAAAATATATGTGTTATTTCTTTTTTGGTGTACAATAAAGTATATTGTACTAGCTTTTACCCGCGGCTTCGCTCGCAGTGAACATTAAAAAAAAAAAAAAATTTTAATAATTAGTATCCTATGTTACTTCTAATACCTCCAAGAACATAAGTACAAAGCTTCATGATGATCGGTTCAGTAGTTTTTGCGTGAAAGCGTAACAAACAAACTTACATTCACATTTATAATATTAAGTAATAGTAATTATATTCTATCATTGCAAGCTTTCTGCAAATGAAAGAAATGAATGAATGAAATGAAGGTTTTGGTTTTTTCCAAAGAGCTTTGGAAAAAACCAAAACCTAGATGGCATTCAGTCCACCAATCATTTCCGCCCAAAAGCGGTTATGTTAATTGATTAACAAAGGTTTCAAATGGTTAAGTACAACTATTGTGCTGTCAATAAACATAAGAGAAAGTACGTAGTTCTAAAACAAAGACATGTACCTACTTGGTAGATAGTAGATACTCATATTGAAAATACTTCTAGCTAGCGTGTTTCCGTCATCCTGCAGTGATATATTGTATTTGTGTAGCGTACGAACTGTACTTACAAGACTTGATGGAGCATCTTACAGTATTGCATATCCATTGATAAGGGAAGCGCAGGACCAGCCATTGTATTTGAGGCCTTGCTTGTTTTAGGCATATTTCCAGCAATAGGCGCCGTTAGGCTGAATGGTGATGTAACTGAAATTCACAGTCGGGTAGTAGGTACTTCTCATTGCTCTTGAATATAACCAAAAACTAGCCCTCGTGGCTTTATGACCAAACCAACTGTCTCGAAACTGAAATGCATTGTTTGCATTCCCCATCGTAAAGCACGCCACAAATTCGTCACTGACCTTGTGGAACCAGCACAAAAATAGTTCCCAGTTTACACCTAACCAGCAAATTGTTATTAAATAAAGAGTTCCTTTATTCTATCACGTTGGTATATAAATATTGTTCTTTTACGTTAGTTCCGTAAACAGTTTCGTCATTGACTCGTTCGTTGTTACGTTGTTCTATATCTTCATCGCTATGCTCTTGCGCCGGTGTTTCTTTTTTCTTACATTTGCTTGTTGTTGTCATACGTGATTGTTAACAAACAATAGATTGTGTCATGACATGACGCTTTAGATTGCGAGATATATTCGTATCCACTCTGATTGCATAAAAACGCATTCGCAAAAAGATGGTTTTGTTTGTCTTCAGTTTGTATTGTCAAGTTATTCTGATGTCACTCGCTGTAGATCATAAAATGTTTTTATGGTACTTATAAAAGACTGTAAATATTTGATGTCATAAAATCTAGATAAAATTATTTGCGACCATCTTCAGTTACTGACGTTCTTTTATTCGTGATTTGCTACTTAAACAACAGAACGCTTTCTTCGAATTTTATGTAAAAGGACCTATTAGATAAGATTATAATTAGTAACCAAAATGTTTTTGTTTAACAACTTAGTTAAGAGGGAAAGACGTCATAGCTCAGCCATTATTCTTCACCAAACAGACTTATGTTTGACTGATACGGCAGAAACCCATGATGGATTGAAGATCATGAAGCGAAAGACTAAACAATTACTAAAAATCTGGTTACTTTTACTCTTTGATGCATTAACATAGCTCTTCCTCAAAGCATATATCACACAAACATATAAAGCTATGATCGTCATACTGCCGTCCTCAAACTCTAATGCCGCTATCTGAAAATTTGCTGATTTTAGTTTTTTGATGCCACCGTAATTCGCAAAAAAATCTGTTTCGATCTTTCTAACCAGTATTTTTCTACTATCAATAGATTTCTGATGAAAACAAAAACGCCCTAAATTGCTATGTTACAAACCCTACTTTTGATAAGATTAAATTATTGATTTAAAGTTTAAATCAATGACTTAATCTTAACAAATAGCACATTTAGTTTATAAAATTTAAACTAAATGTGCTATTTGCTATTTTAACTAAAACTAACAATGTGCCTATTCGAAAAATTTATCTATTTTTTGACACCGGAAACTCTCGCATATGATTTATCTATAGGTACTAATATTATAAAGAGGTAAAGTTTGTGAGTTTATGCGGTTGTAGGGGGTAATCTCTGGATTTACTGAACCGATTTAGATGAAATTTGTCATGGAGATAGTTTGAGTCCCTGGGAAGTACATAGGAAAGTTTGTATACCCTTGGGATGATAAAACACTTTTTACGCTGGCGAAGAAGTAGGCAGAAGCTAGTATTTAATAAACAGCATCGATTTATATTATTTCACGGTTTTTGTTTTTCGTCTTTACCTCAAGATATGATTTGTCAGATAGTGGCACTATAGTTTGAGGACGGCAGCATAATCGTATCGACATGTGATCATTACAAAGAGTGCATTGTGCCTGTAGCTAACTACTACCGTCATTTCGTATTTGTTTAACAAATGAATTAGTTTACACAAACATTTGCTTTGCCGCCAATTAGCCTAAGAACTGATGTTTACTTTTAAAATGAAAGGACTTCAGAGTATGGTGTTTAATAGGGACTTTGTTCGTGGTCACGTTGAGGAAAATTACGTAAATACTTGGTATTAGTGTGGTGTTATTGAAACTGTAACGGTTTATGTTTTTGTTGTTTCAAAGGATTTTTGTTTCGTACTAAACTTAGTCTGATTCATTATGATTACCACGCAAACGGATCTAAGAAGCCAAAGGCGACGATTTTGACAGTGGAAGTTGATCTCTCTAATCCTCTTCCTCTTTACTTTAAGAAACTCAGCAAAGGATTTAAAACATTGCTTTTAAGCAATGAAGAACTTGCGATTCCGGAATATGACTGTTTCTATTTTTTTTTTCATAGGACCAAAACCTACAAGCGACAGTAAACGCTGTTTATTATCATTAAAGCATCATTATTGAATTAAGAAAGACCTCTTTAATTAAATGCGGATCTCCTTAAAAGCAATGAAATTCTTTTTAATTAGGTTGACATTGGCAGTCCTGTTAATCCAGTTACATATTCGTAAGATAAGAATTCCAATAATTCCTACGAATCTAAGGCATTTTATGACTGGTTAGCGGACCAGTCATAAAATGCCTTAGATTCGTTTTTTACCAAAACAAGCGGTTGAGTCAGAATCGTGAAAGCATGACTCAAGTGGTTCGCGTACATTATTACGAGTACGAGTATTGAAGAAACGTTATGGAATGAAATGAGATTAATTGGGTTATAATTGAGAATACTGGGATTGATGAGAATTATGGAGACTGCAAGTTGGGTGGGTATTGGAGAAGTTAATGCTGTGGTGTGGTGGATTATCTGGAAATTTTTAAAATGTGTATTTGGGCAAGCTGAAACTAACTCTTATATTGGGTACAGGCGGGTTAGCGGATAATAGGGATAAAGATAAAGCCTATACCTTTGTTTTTCGAAGGGAAAACTTCAAAAGGCCCTCAGCTTTTGGGGAAAAGACTTGGGGAGTGTGGAGATTTTTACCTAACTAAAATCACCCCACTGGTCACCATCAGCACATGGAAGAAACTCCGTGACCTCTTAATTATAAGGCCTTCCTCTGTGCAACACCTGGGAACAGGGAACATCCCTGAGGGAGTCTTATACCTACATCTCAGTTCAAATAATAGGTCAAGATGGAACGTTACAAATAGCAAGGTGATGCCGCCGGTTAAAACTTCGCCTTGTCGTATACATAGCTCTCAGATCAATTAAAATGCTAGACTGAAAAGCTAAGGCATAATATCGTTGTACGTGTGTGCGTGTAATTGTGTATGTACACGGCAAGGCGTAGTTTTAACCAGCGTCACCTTGCTGTTTGCAAAGTTCTAACTTGACTTTTTATTTGAACTGAAACCTACATACACAATTACGCAGGCAGTAATTTGTTCGTTTTAATTTGGCTAAATGGCAATATCCGATCCGAAAAACGATTTCGGCGTTAACGTAGCCCTGATTCTATTTGTCTTTTAGGGGGGGCATCGTCTAGGTAAATAATGGGGTAGAATTTAGACCAACGTGTGACGTAAGATTTAAGAGTGTGTTTTGTGCAAGTTCAAACAATCTTATATCTCACTAATATTATAAATGCGTAAGTTTGGATGGATGTATGTTTGTTACACCATCACGCCAGAATGGCTGAACGGATCTGAATGAAATTTGGCACAGAGATAGTTACAGTCTGGAATAGCACATAGGCTACTTTTCATCCCGGTATAATTTTACCTTGGGATAAAAAAATACTTTTCACGCGGGCGAAGCCGCTGACAGAAGCGAGTCGCACAATAAAGGAAGATAGATTTCACAGAAAAGAAGCGGTAACATTCACAATATTCACATTCTAATAAACCACAAGAAATGCAATTTCCTAAGTCTATTAATATTGAGCGATTTATTTATTATATGCCTACGCTGCACATACGTCGATTATTAAAAATTAGCCGGTCATAAGTAAATTTCTTAAATGAAAAGGTTATCAACCAATAATAGCTAAGATAGAAAGAGAAATATACCAGTAACAAGAATTTACTCCCCCCACCTACTAAACATGCCTCGTTTGCTAGCGACAGCGCAGGTTCGAACTTGATCTTCACGCAATTGTAATTTATTGTTCTCCGCGATCTCAATTGACGGAATTAAAGAAAAAGATTTTAGTGTTTTCTACTTAATATTTCGTAACGATTGTGATGGATTCCAGTAATTCAGGTATGAGTTGTTATATTCTAATGTATTTTAAGTGTGTTAACTTCATTTTATAGTATCGGTTCAATTTTAAAAGAGGGTATATAAACAATTTATTTTTTTGGTTAATTTTTTTGTTCAAATATAATTAAGTTATGTTATCGCCTTCTCTCGCGAAATATTTTTTTTGGTTTTAAATATTTTACATATAAGGCTAGTTTACGACACATATTTTAAGTGCGAATGGCCGCGAATTTCCGACTTAAAGGTTTTTAAAGATTGGAAGTCATACAAAAATAAAATAACTTTTTTCTATAAAATTTTATAAAGTGTATTTTTTTTGCTTTAGGTACCTCTGGTAAAAAAGAAGTGACACGACGTTATCTTTACGATAAAATGCAACTGCAAGATTTGCCTAATTTGAGTGATAAACTTAATTATTTGGAAAACTACCTTTTGACCTGTTATGGTGACACACCTGATAACATAAGCAATTTAAAGCAAAAATTTGCATATTTTAAAACTTCAATGAGAGAAAAATGGTCTAAAGCTCATAGAAAAGAAGCTTTATTTTTGAAAACTAATGAAAATTGGTTAAGCGGAACGTTTGAACTTCCGATAAATGATGGAAACCGACCGGGCCGGCCATCTAAATCATTTAAAGATTGTAGTGATTGTTGCTTTGGCCTAAAGCTGATTTATATTATTTTGAAATACATATATACAAATACAAAAAAATGTTATAACTACTTATATAATAAAAATATGGTAATACTCTTAATTTTTGTTGAATTATTTCCGTGTTTCGTCAGTAAAACATGCTTATTACACAAAGAACAACACTAAATGATAAAATAAAGCTAAAAAAAGCAAAATACACTGTAAAATATTTTTGACCGCCTAAATGCCTAAAATCGACTTATGTGCGCTGTTAATAAACCTAAACGTCGGGTGTGCCCTGAAAACCACGACAGATAGCGTAAGGAGTGAAGAATCGATGTGAGTTCACTGCCAAGTATCAACGATAGTAATTTAGTCCGAAATGTGTACTTATACAAGAGAAATTATTGGCAGAATATTTTAGGGTCTGATTATATCTATTTTCTGTGTCTGTACGTGTACTTAAGTAATTGTTTTCAAACAAAAGTGTCAGTTATATGTTGGAGGGAGGAGTCTGAAGTGCGGTCAGTATAATTATGATACTGCGATTCTTTGCTTATTTTTTCAACCAAGAAAGGCTGAAACTTTGATAGATCCATTATTAGATTAAATCAGAGAAACAAACGCGAAAATCATCAAGTTTTTCATTACAATCATGACTATATTGTCAAACAGTTTGAATGGCTCAATAAAACTGACGTCAAGTTTGTCAAACTTGTTTGACAGTGTGCATGTATTGTTTTTTAAACACACGAAAATGCGAAAATGGTATTTGACAAACGTTTGACAGTTTATAAACATTGTAGCCAGTGGCACATGGAACTGAAGAAATATCCACGCGATGGACTAGCAACCGTTTACTACTGCGTGAAAACGATTAAACTTTGTACCATAAGCTCTAGCAGTCTAGCTAAGCCAAGTGACATTTTATATGGGATTGAAATTTAGGGCGTTTCGATAATCGCCAATTCGCTATTAGTGATAGAATGTAATTATTTCTGTGCTCTGTTATCGTTTGGTAGCTAGAATTAAAGTTGCTTACAGCACTACCAGGACAGGCTGTGTTTCTGGCTTTGTTACCACTGACGTTCGAAGCTACCCCAAAAGATCGACAAGGAATTTTACCTCAGGTGATTGATGCTTATAAATCACATCGCTTGGTATGCGATTTATGAGAACCAGATGATTGTAGTATGGCGAGACGAGTTGAAAGCCAGCTGGGTACGAGGGAAAATACAGTAACAGGTGTGAAAGCGGTGGCTATAATGGAATAACGCAGTTAGACATGCTCATTACAAGACTTTTGGTCGTGAGACAATACGCACGTGGCCACCGACTGGCCTCAAATAGTATAATTTGATGAATCGTCGAAGCAAGAAAAGAAGAAGCCTAAACCGCCGATACCTATGGCTCAAAGTTAAGAACTACCCACAACTACTGCAATAAGGGCATGAATTTGATTTTAATTGCAGATCATCTAGCATCGAAAGTAATCTGCTATCAGATAATGTGTAAAACAATATCAATATTGTGATAATCGGTTATCTTTTACCGGTAACATCGGTCGCTCACAGAATAGGGAAGAATGTCGATTATTGGTCTCTTTGTTGAGAAGATTATGGCACTACGAATTTATCAAGTTTATTAGACAACTGACAGCAAGTGGTGTTATCTGGGACTTAAGGATAAAGCAATAAGATGAACTTAGGAAGTAAGAGCCTTAGAGGACCTCTAGAAATAGTGACTGCAGCTACTCTCACAGGACAATTAGATTCCTACGGCTATAAAAACCCGTCTAATTATATATTATTCGAGCTAATAACGTAGTCGTAAGAAGTCACTGAATAATAATCAATGAGAATGCCAGGCATGTGTGACTAAGACTGTCAACGAAAAATCTAGTAAAAACTGGATTTTTGGTATGCCATGCATGCATTCGCGGTATCCTACGTAAGATCTTATAAAAGTGCAGGGCGATCGGGCTGGTACTTAGGTCGATACCTGCTGGAGTATTATACTTAGGTTACTGAGTACTTTGTCATGTTTTATGCAGTGAGCATGGCGGCGGACTGCTGTAATGGCCTATCACGCATATCGATAGAGACTAATAATTAGATGGTATACAATTAGTTAAGAATACCTACTGGCGACTGAGGAAGTTGGTACTGGTGATTATTTAATGAGATATTGATTACCCTGAGTAAATTCTAAGGACTCAGATCTGCATTATCTAGGTACTTAATTTTGATTTATTGATCGAAGTTTCCGATGTTAAAAATGTGATGAATTTTTGGATTGCATCCGGGACCTACACAAGTAGGTTTCTTACTTAACTAGGTGCCGAAGAGAATATCCAAACAGATTACGTCTGACTCTGAATAGAACTATAGATACCAACTTAGGTACTCTACACCTACTGCGGTAAGTGTATGGTTGACTGGCAAATCAAAATCGATCGTAATTCATTGAACTGCAGCTAACATAGGTCTAGGTAGATAGGTAGGTACCTAACGTGAGAAATTAGATGGAAATCTACACTACACCTCAGAACAATAGCCATACGTGGACGTAATACCATTTAAATTGGATTTAAATTCCAATAAAATAGCTTTTCGTTGCGTTAGCATCGATTTAAAATACGATTTGTTTTTAAACAGCATGTTTGGAATTTATTAGAGACATGTAACCCAGTAGGTATTTCTATTTTACCTGTGTTTTATAATCTAGCTAGATTAAAATAATAAAGCTCAAGAAAATCATACTCTCCAAGTCTCGAATCAAAAAACAAGTCTTATTTGTAATCAAGTTCATTCATGTCCACATGATAGTTTCGTTAACATTATCTTAAATCACACAGAAACAGCCTTGAATATCTCAATATTGTTTATGTAGACACCTGTAGATACCAACCAAAACCTGAAGCATACCTGAAGCCATCCAGGTGGATATATAAGTAATTAGAACAACGGCGACAATCTACGTAGTGATAGTGATAATACATAAGAACCGTTAGCTCAAACAATTGGTTGCCTAGGAACGATAACAATAACGGTATTCCGCAACATCCTCGGTTTTAAATACTAACTTTCAGAATAAGATCGGCAAATCAAAATTAAGTTTGAGGTTGTAAACAGTAGCATTATTACGATCTACCACAAATCACAACAATCAATCATCCAATTTGAACTTCGAATGCCGATGCCGGAAGGAAATATAGAAAAGGTTTTTTTTAGGTATAGCACGATCGTATATGTCATCGTGTGAGTATGTAAAAAAAGGAATAAAATAAAGTTACCAACGAAATCTCAAAATTGCTTATTGAACCAGCATGTAAACTCGCTGTATCAGCCGCTTATCGGTCATACTGCCGTCATTTCCTTCATTAACCACAACAATGACTTCAAATTGACAACAAAAAATCACATTCACTATAATTTAACAAAACACACTGTAATTAATAATCTTATTTCCTTACTGGCCGAACGCACTGTAAACTGTTTGAATTTCGAAAGAAAACTGATTTTTTGTTATTGTTTTTTATATGTTGCAAATTTTGGTCGCGTTCGTATTTAATCGCGGAGCGCGCGCGTACGACACTGGCGCTAGCGAGTCGCGTGCGTTCCAAATGACAAATGCGCTTCAACGGGTTGCCCGACGTTTGTTTACTTCGGTTCCGCCTGCTCAAGTTCAAGGGATTAGGCTTTACGGAACGCGCGAGCGTCCAGTGAAGACTGGCCTCTCATTGTTTGTAATTTTGAAGATGCTCCATGCCTTTCAATGCTGGTAAAGTTTATTTTTTGCATGGAGTGACGAATTTACAAATTACTATATTCAAATGGCTGAGGGCAGACAAGAATGGTGATGTCATACTGCTCACTGTTGATAGTAGCAGCTGATAGCAAGGCGGTGCGATGTCATCTAATCTGAACAATGAATTGTTTGAGTTATAACATTCTTTGTCTCGTCTAGGATTTGTTTTGATTAGTGATTGAAGGATTAACACATTTATTACGTAGACATGATCTACTGAGGAATTTCAATAGTGACAGAAACTGAAAGACTTGTAATTATTGTATTGCGTTGTATTCAGCTGATTCTGTCAAAATAACCGTGGGCACACTGTCCGACTGTCTGACCGACAGTTGTTATTGTTAAAATAATTACGAACGTGCTTCGTCACCCGTTCGTCAAATATAAAATCCGATCGTTTTATAATAATTCAATTATGTGTGGAAATTAGGACATAACTATCTTATCAAAACATTATCGCGACATTAACAGTTTGCTTGTAAAATAAATATTTTTATCAGTTTTGGTGGTACCTATACCTAGATATTTAGAATTACTCATCTGTACGGAGAAGAAAATCGCATGATTTTAAGTGAATATTGTGAATTCGTGATATTGTCATCAAGTGCTGATGATTTAGGTATTATATTCATGAATCAGATAGGCATCACCTTATTTTACAAGCTTTTATTTAACTTGCAATGTATGTATGTATTTAAGTGTGTTCGGGTCAAATCTTACAGCTGAATTTTAAAGCAGCAGTTTGGATGTTAAGTTACATGACAATGCATGTTAAGTTAGATGGCGTCATTCCAAATGCAATATGGTGGACGGCTCAAGATGGCGGACTAGTTATTTTTTGTGCACTGCAATGATTTGGGTATCAAATGAAAGGGTTTGCTGAGAAAAATACGAAAAAAGCTTGTATTCAAAAAAATTTATTAATGAATAACTTATTTCCGTTTCTATTGCTTGTCTGTTTATTAAATGTGTGTGCATAAATAAATAAATTACCCATTAAACAAGACAATTTAAATAAATATATGATATTCATGGCCATAGGCCATAATTATTGCCTAGAAAATTTTCGAACAATTTTGGAACTGTGCCCCATCATATGTAGGAGTTAGTTCTAGAACAAAGTTCAACTAGGTCTCTACTCCACAAGCTTCTATAAAAAATTATTTACTCACACAAAATATTCACATAATGATGTAGGTATTAAGCGGAGTATTAGTTTGAATTCAGTTAAAATGATTAGGTTTTTTACAGAATGTTGTCGTGATTTTCCTAAAACTGAATTGTGGGTAGAATGTAGAAGGGAATGAAATAACTATTTGATTGATTTTTCTAAAACGTAATAAAATATTTTACTTATAATCACACTCTTTCAGACAGCGCCATCTATTAATACCCGACTATACTAGAACAAAATATTGCAACTTAAATCAAGGTAGATGTCACTACTTAACTCGTTAAACTACCGCTACTGAATAACAGATGGCTCTGTTCACCAACTAAGTGCTCCTTGTGTTTTCCTTTTGTACAAAGAAAATGATGAGTAACAAAATTCAACGAAAATACGCGCCAAAAACAATGCATTAGCCCTTTGTTCCACATTGCCTTTATGATTCATCACTTTCTCGTATGCAAACATTCGCAATAAAACAAATATTTTACGAGAATATTTGTATCGCTAAAGTAGTTTTTATTGTACTTTGATAAGATTTCAATCAAATCCGGTTGATATCGGATGGTCTGAAGATCAACCCACATAAGACACCTAAATGTACTTCAGTCTATTTTTATCTACATTGTTGCACAAAGTAATTTATCTGTGTTGAAAAAGGTAGGTAAATGTTTTACTAAACCAAAGAGATATCGATTTACACTTTGTTGCTATTTACGACTGTTTAACTGTATCTGAGACACCTGTGTCTTCGAAACTGGGTAAAACGAACATTTTGTGATGGTTAGGGGTGGTCCCAGGCCAGAGCAGGCTAGCCATGACTGTTTTATTAAACGTTTTACCAAGCGCAACTGTTGAGAGTTAGACCCCGAGTTTGATTCCTAGATTGGAAAAAAATGTCATTGGGTTATGCCAAAAATCATGAATAATTGAAGCATGGAAATGCCCGGAATCAAGAATTGTCGCTGATAAATGGTTATAATAGGCTGGCCCTCTATCTCGGCAAAACCAATAAGGATAATCTTACATTTACAGGCATGAAATTTAAGATTTTCCTTAACCTGTCCTTGTCTTAGTCTCCGAATGGAGCGATACCAATCTGGTCAGGTTTAATTCTGCTAAAACCCAGGTGTGTCTTTTTCCTGCTAAAAAGAGCCAAGCCGGGTGAAGGCTCCAACTTTCTGAGATGTGACCTTGCCAATAACGGACCATGTTGAGCAACTTGGCGTTACGTTCATATTGACTCTCGATTTTGGCCCATACATTGAGGCAAAGGATCAGCTGGCTGCCAAAAAGTTGGAAATCCTTGCAAAGGTGAGAAGGTACTTCACGCCGGAAAAGCTGCTCAACTCATTAAATGCACTAGAGTCGATCGAAAAGCGGGCGAAGAGGCTCATCGGCAATGAGGCACAAGTCAAGGCTCCAGAGCCTTGAACATCGTCGCAGAGTTGCCTGCTTGTCGGTTTATTATCGGTTACATTTCGGGGAGTGTGCGATGGAATTGCACGATCTTATTCCACCTAGCCCGTTTCATCATCGGACTATAAGACGTACGGCGATGCGCCATCGGTTCATGGTGGACATCCCACTCATACAAACGTTTTGGGAATACTTTTGTTATGCGTACAGCTAAGGAGTGGAATTCCTTGCCGGAATCTGTGTTTCCCGACAGTTACAATCTAGGGTCCTTTAAGTCAAGAGTGAATATTATGTTATTTCTAGGCAAGCGTGCTTCACCGTCGACCACCTCTTCGCTTACCATCAAGTGAGGTAGTGGTCAAGCGCGAGCTTAAAGAAAAACAAAAAAAAAACATTGTTAGAATAACGTAGTATTTTCTTTTCAAAACTTTGTACTTTTAAAACATTAATAAAACAACACACTAATCAGAACATAATAAACGTATTCAAGTCAAACACTCGAACATTGACGATATCTAATGCGTTCCAAATTTCCGATGTGGCACATTAGGTAATTAAAGTGATAAACGAAATCGAACTTAATTATTTATACAGAGTGATTTAATTCGTTGAAAATATTTCTGGGGGTGAAAGTATTCGTGAATGTAAAAACTTTTACTATGAGACCCAAAGCTGAAATAGTGAAAAATACAATAAGCTTCATTATGCGAACTGAAAATTGCTCAACAGCAGGTTTTTTTTTTATATTTTCAGTATTGATCCCGTAGCCATAAAATCTGACACTAGTCTTGCAAAGGGATCAGTAACTGAGTTCTAGAGGTTAGATAGGCTTTGCTCCAATTTCCAAGGATCTGACTCCAGCATAGTTGGGCAGATATATTTCTATGAACTAAGCAGATTGATTATGTGTTCCACAGTAAAAGTTACTGATTTCTCGATTGCTTTTACCCCAAAAAATATTGCCAATGAGTTAAAAGTCATTATCCTTACTTCATACTATACTTATCATACTAATATTATAAATGTCTAATTTATGTAACATTTTAATAAAAAAAAAACAAAAAAAATGTCTTCCTTCACTGCGACCGAAGCCGCGGATAAAAGTTAGTAATAATATAAATGTGAATGTAAGTTTGTTTGTTACGCTTTCACGCAAAGACTATTGAACCGATCATCATGAAACTTTGTACATATATTCTTGGAGGTATTAGAAGTAACATAGGATACTTTTTATAAAAAAGAAAAAAAATATGGCTTCACTGCGAGCGAAGCCGCGAGTAAAAGCTAGTGTACATATATTTATTTAATATAAAACTAGCGGACGCCTCGCGGTTTCACTCGCGTAGTGCCCGTTCCCGTGGGGATACAGGGATAAAAAGTAGCTTATGTCACCCGGAGATAGTGTAGCTTCCCAATGGTGAAAGAATTTTTGAAATCGGTCCAGTAGTTTTTAAGCTTATTCGTTACATACAAAATTAAAAATCTTTCCTCTTTATAATATTAATATTACTAGTATAGAAATATAGATGATGATAGCTTATTTAAAATAATACTTTTGTTTTTTTTAGTTTTACAGATGATTTATTCGTTTGTGATAAGATAGCACAGCACACCCATAAATTACTGTTATGCCATCTGTAATGACGTACGTTCAACAAAAACATGACTTATCGAAAATGTTATGAAGTCCGAAGTTTTGAACTAGTCGATATGAAAATGAATAAATGTATTGTATTATGTTCTACGTGCAAATAGAAGCCTTGGTTATGCAGTGGAGCAAAAACAGACTGGTATGATTACCAATTAGGTAGTTTAACCTATTACTGCTTACTTGCGTGCTCTTCTATATACGTAATAATATTATAAAGAGGTAAAGTTTGTGAGGTTGTAGAGGGTAATCTCTGGATCTAGTGAACCAATTTAGATGAAATGTAGCATGGAGATAGTTTGAGATCCTGGCAAGGAGATAGGATAGTTTATATTCCCTTGGGATGATAAATATTTTATACGCGGCCAAAGCCGCGGGCAGAAGCTAGTGCTGTGTAGAAGAAGACACACCATCGGGGTTAAAGTTTCGCATAAGAGAGTTAATAATATGAAGACTGTCTCATGTTCTTTTGTCAATCAAAACTGTTCTCCCTGAACTGTATAACAATCATCAACATAATTTGTCTGAAATGAACCTCTGCTGTTTACAAGCCTCCTTTTCTTTATGTCTTTCGGTCTGCCCGGTTCTTAGCATCCCTCATCGTAATGGAATGCACATACTGTTTACAAATTATAGTCTCAAATTGTTAATGATGGCATTTACAGCCTTTCAGTGAAGTAAACAGATAGTTACTATTTGTATGAAGACTGCTTTACATATTTACATAGTATTTCTTCAATATCTATTCACGTGCTCATCATTGTAACTAATTACCGGAAATTTATAAAACCTTTGTAGTTCTGTCTCAACAGCAAAGTGGCTATATAACAATTAACAAAACTTCGTTAAATTTTCTCATTCATTTCTTATTGCAGATAGCGCATTGTGCGTAGTTTCTACATTGATTTAAATATTGAATAACTTACACTAACATGTATACGTGTACCAAGTACCAAGTAATAATTATACATCAACCGTATAAAAATAAAAACTATGTGTACAATGGCGGTCGTATCTCTGACATCGATGTCTACCAGACAAGCTTGGGATGGACTGAACTCAATCAATCTTCTAGCTTTTTCCTTGGGGTCGGCAGAACCCAGTAACTGGGTAATACGATACCCCTTGGCAAGACTGGTGTCAGATCTCAAGCTTCTGACTACCCGTAACGACTGTCAAAGATCTTCAAATAACAGCCGGGACCAACGGCTTAACGTGCTTTCCGAGACACGGGAGAAACTCGCTATGTAAAGATAGTCACCCATCCACGGACCGACATCGGTAACCGTTGCTTAACCACGAGCTCTTGATTGAAAGAACTTCGAATAAAAAGAATGCCCTTTTTATTTGTCTGCATTTTATTATTTGGCAACAAATTCACGAATCGTATTTTTAGGTATTTTTTTTATTAATTAAAGATGGTAGTTACCAGAAACAGTAACTATTAGTCTAAGTCACAGAATTTAGTGATACTACTAACGTACCTAGATATACTACCGTTATATTAATTTAATTAAAGTCCGAGAGTTTCCCTAATGTGTAATCATTACCTACTAAACTTTGTACTTGTTTATTCCTTAAAGGAAGCACTATTTAAATGGTGTCAAAACAACTATTAAAAATAAGGATAACATTCAGGACTTTCTACACATCTTGCGAATATTTTCTATAAACAAAATTTTACCCGTAAGATAAACAAGAAGCAGACAAACAGTTAAAGATATAGTTCATTTATTATACAGAAAGCAAACGAACGAAAAATATTCATTGATAAAGAAATGATTGAATAATTTTTTTCATCGATATTCACTTGTGTAGCTGTTTTATCAATTACTAGAATTTATGAAACACTGAAATGACTAGTAATTGACCAAATGAACGTCAGTTGACTTGATACCGCTTCATGAAGGAAATGCCTCATTTTGTAGTCAGTTTCGTTTGGGAAATTTGCTGATAGTCTGCTACAATTAACAAGGAGTCAAATTTAAGGCAGCCTACGGAACTACATTGGGAAAATTCAAGGGAAGGAAGGAAACGAAAAATGGCGAGAAAACTCATCACAAAAGCTCTAAAAAATAAACTATCAATTTAATATAATGGCGATGGTCAATATGCCAAAATGTGAGGGATTGGAAACGTGACATTTCGATAGTGCTTTGCATTCCCATACATTCTTGACATATTTCCAGAATGTCACTTGTAGGTATAGAGCCGCCAGAGTGTTTTTCACCTCGAAAATTCGTCAGTAATTTGGTCTCTGTTACCTATAGGGGTTGCTGTGCAAAGCTGTGGTTTAAAAAAAAATACCCTGTTTGCACAGACTTCATGACTTCATGACCTTGCCAAAATTATTCGCCACGTGTTCTTTGGGACAAACAATTTTGGGGTTCCTTCTCTATCAAAAAAAAAAATCATCTTAATCACCAATTCAAAACACGAAAGAAATTATACAGGTGTCCAGTGACGCGCAACGACGATTTTAGGGGATATCCCGACCCTAGAGGTAGAGCTAATAGGCTTATATCTATTAAAACAACTTCTAATTTTAGTTATTATTTCGTATTATGGAGTTTTTGTTTGGTTTATCTATCTGTTAGGGTTTAACCAATTTTCGTCCTCAATGACAACAACCAATGTTGGGTATTTCGCATCGTCTCAATCGCGTATATTTGGGTTTACAAATTGTCATAATTAATAATTCATGTCAGTATACTTTATTTTGGCTTAAACATGCCTTTTCAAGGACTTATTCTCACCTAGTGTGTAATAAGTTAGGTCTACCAACGTAAAGTCAAGTTCATTTCTGTAGTTGCAATACCTGTTGGAATTCGGAAGTCAGGTTATGTCGTTTTGTAACGTAAAGTTATAAGCAATACATAACTTCATCGGTTTACTGGCAAAGAGGCAGAAAAAGGTGGACATCGATCATTTTGTAATAAGGTATTATGGGATTGAAAAATATGCGCTGATCATACAATGTACCTGTTGTGTATCTGTCTATGGCATCATAGCTCCTAAACAGATGAACCGGTTTTATTTTTAAGGTGACTTTATGGAGAGTATTCTTAGCTATGTTTGATGAAAATCGGTTCAGTCGTTCAAAAGTAATGGGCGTTTTTCTGTTTGAATCGGGGTGTTTTCGCAAGAAATCGTGCGACGTGTCATAATAACGTGTTCAATAAGCCAATAGAGTTGATCGAAGCATGCCTACTAGATAAATTATGTAACATGAAATAAAAAGGCGCCGGGGGTTTCTTAATTTTTTAAATCTTACTTGTTATATTTCAAAGTTGGTTCTATAGTAAAATCCTTGCATATTCGGCTCCTAAAATAATGCTTATGAATTAAAAGGCAGCCTGTATAAGTAATATTACCTTAAAAATGGATGACTAACCCCATTTTTAGCACACAAAAAGTAGCAAAAAAACAAAGCAGTCTAATCTAAATAACATTACAACAGTTCTTATAGTTTGAGATTTACATAAAACAAAGATAAATAAATATTAATATGTAGTTAGTTTAGCCACTTATTCCACTGTGTAATCTAAGTTACTAAAATAACTGCAAGCAAGAGACAGGTTTCACCACGCCGCGCCGCCGCCGTGCTATGAGGTAATAGTCGTTAGCATTCGTGCAATCAGTCTACATACTTATACTTAGTTTTTTGTAAACATTGGCATTTCGTGCGCAAGATACAGATCAATTGAATGATAATAGTGGCGTTTATACGATACAGAACGACTTTTAATTTGAAATAATTTCGATGTGAAGAATATGGACAGTTTTTAACACAGGACAAAAAACGCAAGGCAAAAAGGGCATTGGCTGTACGGGCGAACATGTTGGCCCGTAGGTTCGTTAGATGTTCAGCAGCAGTCAAACACACGCTTTTTAAAGCATACTGCACATCTCTGTACTCGAGCGCCCTATGGGTCAGCTGTACCAAACGTGCCGTCAATGCTCTGCGCGTCCAATATAATAACGCGTTCAGGGCGCTGATGCGGCTGCCACAGTACTACAGTGCGTCAGAGATGTTCGCAGAAGCCCGAGTCGACAGCTTCTCAGCTGTCGTATGGAAGAAATGTGCGTCTCTGCTCGCCAGATTGCGTGGCAGTAGCAACAGCCTCCTGAGGGTGATAGCAGACAGGCCTGATGAGAGACCTATAATGGGACATCTCATCAAAACAACACTGTCTGTCGTATTGTATAAGTACTAACATAGATTATAAGCCACATTGTTACTAACACCGTTTAAGTATTTTATTTTGTCAGTGTGGACCTTTTTGTGGTCTGAAATAAATAAATAATAATAATTATTATTAAAAACCAAAATGTGAAAAAAAAACAGCTGGCCAGTATCTACATTTATGTTCTCATTTAGGAATTTGGCAATATGTAGGCATGTCTCATTTAGGAAGTGGATGTTGGTTCCATACTTAAGATTAATAAGTTCTTTCATCCCCTGAAAGATTACTAAAGAATTAAAAGTTACCCTGTAGATGGTATCTAGTTAAAACTAGACATAATAATTATTGTTGTTAAAGAACGATAGTTTATCCTCACATCATCGGATAGTAACTAGGTATTTTTAATCCAACGGTTTAATCTATAATTCATTTTGAAAAATATTCAAAAATATCATTTAAAATTACCCATAGATATTTAGTTCTGTTAATTGCTGAGCAGTGGCTCTTGACTACGCTACACAATTTTACAGTTCAACCTTTAGTGGGCAAACACCATTTAATAAAATCATCAGCATTTTAAATATGTCAGTTATCCTCATAAAATAAATGCAGGCAATGACCGAGATAAAAAGATATAACTTATGATCGAAAGATCGTTTAATCGATGAGTGAATTGATGAATCGGTTACCAATTCAAACAATTCAAAATTATCTTACAACATTTAGTCAGCACCTTTTGAGTGGCTACGACCTCTCCTAAGCATTGCTTCAAAAACCAGGTCAAGGAGATTCCTATCAACACTGGTTTGCGCTTGCACATGACTTGGCCAAATGAGCCGAAATTGTACAACAACATTTATTAGGCAGACGGTTTTTGTATGGCCATCAAGTTTTAGATTATAGAGCGTCATATCTTTGAGAACTGTCTTTGAGATCTCTATTAAATCTGGACATGTAAAACCAAGCCATCCTCGTTGGTTTATAATCCCGGCACGTAAGTAGGCAAGGTTTTGGCGTAGTGGGGGTAAGTTCGCGCATATTCCGCGAACCACCATATAGAGCGAACGGAACGTGGACGTGATACGATTGGTCAGTCGATCCTTATGTCAACTGACGAACCAATCACACGCTTGGAACGGTCCTAAACGTTCCCCGCGTCTCGCTTCACTGCCAAAGAAACCTAAAAAACTACTTCTGCGCATCTAACGACTCTTGCCAACTTACGTGCCGAGGATTATACCACTAGACCATCAAGCGCAACTGTTGAGCATGAAGTCCTGGGTTTAATTCTCGGGCCGGAAAAACTGATATTGATTATTCTATTTGTCATTTCTCAGCAGTAAGTTTCTCAGTATTTTGTGCTCGGTTGAAGGCAATAGTCTTGCACCCTGTGATTTTATTTCGTAAACTTTAGTCTTTAGTCACTAGTTCTTGAGTTTATTGGAAATAGCTTCTGCCAGCGGTTTCGCCCGCGTGAAAGTCAAAAATCATCCCGAAGGAACATATTCCCGAGATAATAAGTATCCTGTGTGCTATTCCTGATTATAATCTATCTCTGTGCATCTCGATCCGTTCAGCCCTTCCGGCGTGATTGAGTAACAAATATACCAACACACATCCATCCAAATTTTCGCGTTTTTGGTAGAATTAGCTGTCCTTAACTAATTTCTTTGTAATATGACTTTGGATTCAGTTAAATTCAGTATGTCATCGTACGTTTGGTATTTCTTCATAAAGAGCTAAGTAGGCTACAAACATATGGTTTGTATACCTAAACGTATAAACCGCAAAACGTGTATAATTGTATGATCAATTTATATTGTTGTGTACCTACTACTGGTAAACTGTTCTACATAGCACGCTTATAGGTAGAAATCTCTTTATTTGTTTATGAATAAAAATATGATTCTATGTAGTTATCTTGTATTCATTCGTTACATTAGCCGGAGTTTCATTTGCAATCTTTGGTAGAAAATAAATGATTGAATAAAAACATTTAAAAACTAGTCACATTGAATAATTAGGTAACCTAGACACTGAAGAAGAAAATAATTTTCATTTCTGTGTGATTGTTTTTTCTTTTGTTCTCGTTTTTTTTAGTGTTTTATAGCTGTAGTCATTATAAGGTGGCAATAAATTGGTCGTAATATTTCAAAGAGTGCCTATTTAATGCTATTTCGTTTTTATTTGCTACGTCAAGGCTCGCGATGGCGCGCGGCGGTGTCGGCGACATGATGTCATTTATTTTGACAGCTGACATTTTTCTGCAACCGTCACCAATGACAAGAAAACAATGTTTTCATCATAGATATATTTGCGTAGCAAAAAAAATCTAAAACTTTGGTTTTCATTGTCGTCACGTATTACGTGTTTATTATTTCAGTAAAACCGAAACACAACAGCATTACAACGAGAATTTACAAATAGAAATAAATTTCATAGCTAATAAGTAAGCATGTAAAAAATAGTAGAAATAATGAAAAATCATGTTCATCCGTATATATGTTCCATGTTTCAAAAAGATTTCCTTAAGTCTGCTAAATCTCACGTCAACTGGGTAACATGATATTTTTGATAGAGAATTAACCGATCAGTGATATAAATTGGCCTTCAGAAGGCTTTGCTGGGGATTACTGGGTAGTACTCAGTACTCCAGCACTATCTTGTTTCAGACAATCCATTAATCATTTCTTTCATCTTCCTCTACAATACGACATACCTAATGCAAATTCACGACTTCCTTCTAACAATATGACATCCGGACTTCCTCGTTGTATCCTGTGCCTAATTTCCTCGTCTTACTAATAAAGGAAGAAGTATCGGAACGGAAAAATCGTAGTACAGCCGGTCTTTCCTAAGCCTTATGGAGGACAATGGACACTTGTAAAACAATATTATAACCATTGTATGAACAGCCCACAGCCATGTGCATAAAATTATGAGTAATGAAACAAATTAAAAAGTAATAAAAAAATATTTGACAGATTGTTACTGTATGCGAGTATGGTGACGGATAAACATTACCGGTGTAGTTCCAAGAAGAGCCATGTTGAATTTTTGCTGCTGGGGATATACCTAATTTAATTATGGCAGTCTTGAAAGAAATTGCCCCGTTGTGGTTTGAGTCGGTAGTAGTGTGGTATACCATAGACAAAAGCTATACAATTCATAGGGATGTTCAAATGAACTGGTATGAAATAATGAGAGTATTTATCTATGGATTGTAGCACACCGCGATTGATAGTTTTTCCCAACCAAAAATTGGTTATAAAATGTAGAGTCAGCATTTATAAAAAACCGGCCAAGTGCGAGTCAGATTCGCGCACGAAGGGTTCCGAACCATTATCGCAAAAACGTTTGTTGTATGGGAGCCCCACTTAAATATTTATTTTATTCTGTCTTTAGTATTTGTAGTTATAGCGGCTACAGAGATACATCATCTGTGAAAATTTCAACTGTCTAGCTATCACGGTTTATGAGATACAGCCCGGTGACTGACGGACAGGCGGACAGACGGACCGCGGAGTCTTAGTAATAGGATCCAAATTCAGCACTCGCAAATGAACGCGAGAACTAAGGCTAACATTCTGCCTAGCCTTTTGGGCCTTTGGTCGGCTTCCAATCTAACCGGATTCAGCTGAGTACCAGTGCTTTACATGGAGCGACTGCCTATCTGACCTCCACAACCCAGTAACTGGGTAATACGATACCCCTTGGCAAGACTGGTGTGAGATCTCAAGCTCCTGACTAACCGTAACGATTATCAAAGATCTTCAAATGATAGCCGGGATTAACAGCTAAACGTGCTTTCCGAGGCACAAAGGAAACTGTCTTTGTAAAGATGGTCACCCATCCACGGACCGACCTCGGCAAGCGTTGCTTACCTTAAATATCGACTCGAGCGGCTGTTATTATTTAGCCACGAGCTCCTCTCTGAACTAATGCTAACAAAAATCTTTATATCTGGCTGTTATTTATGGATTTTGACGGTCGTAAAGCGTAGTAAGTCCGGCAACCAGTCGTGGCCCAGTGAGAGCAGTGATGGCCCAGTGGTAACGGCCCCGACTAACATGTCATAGGTTCGAACCCAGGCAGGCGCTTTACTTTGTGTAAACTATTCATCACCACTGCTCTCAAAACGGTAAAGGAAAACATCGTGAGGAAACCGGCATGTCCTAGAACCAAAAATTCATCACATGATGTGAACACACATGTAGGTACATGAACATCACAGTGGTGGGCCCGCGGCAACCTACAATGGGCCCGCGTAGTGGATTACGGCCCATTCGCTGTCTCACAGAGAGGAGGCCTGTGTCACAAGTAACAAGAAAAAAATCATGCTATGCAGTTGGAGGATACATCTGGCTATGGTCAGTCAGCTCGCGAATATGTACCCTCCGACTGCACAGCATGATTTTCGTCTTGTTTACGTCTTTTTAGTTCGGTTCTTAAGCAGTCGTGTTTATTTGTATGAGATTTACAACTGCGCAGCCATTTTTGCCAACTTCAGGGTGATCAAGAAGTTTGTTACTGTAGATACTCGTACTTAATAATTTATGTTTATCTATTACATACAAAGGTCATAGAAAACTTTGACAGCATGACAAAACAGTCCCAATGACACAACACATTAAGGAGTGCACTCAAATGACTACTAATGAGTTGGTAAATAACCGCAGATAAGGGCACGTGGTTCGCTTTGTGTCTGCTCTCAAATAATGGAATGTTTAGTAACCTAATTCAAACAGTTCCTGTCGGATATGAGCTGAATTACGAGCGGTTAGCCACCCACTTTTTTAAATGAATCGTTGCCCTACTATGGAACTAATTTTCGTGTCATGGGTGCGGTAATCAATTCTATAGAGGTCCATGCGAATGTGCTCTTCGCGGAAATCCGACCTCCAAAAGTATAATTTAGGAGCTGTCAATGATCGATTGTCCTTTTCTTCGACAGTTGCAATATCTACATCAGGAGGGTGACCATAAGCTCTAAGAGTAAGGTTATTTTGAGATCGCGTAAGTGACAGATGTATATCATCTGTCACTTACACACACTCAAAATAACATTACTCTAAGAGCTTATGGTCACCCCCCAGTCAGTAGTCTGTATGTGTATATGCTCTCAACGACATTATTGTCAATATTCTCGTTGATATCCACAAATTCTGTTATTTCTGACAGGATTTTTAGCACACATTATATGACTGACGGATGACTTTTAGTTCCTAGGCATTATTTTAGAGGATGATAGTGCTCATGAATATGAACAATTTTCACTAAGGTATCTAACCTGGAATTGCGAAAATAAAATCTGTTGCATCTGTTGATCTTTTGCTGTAATTGTAACCAACGATGTTTTATTTTTAATTCATCCGATTTTATTGCTTTTTTTGAAAGATTGTCTATGAATTAAAGTCTGACTTTACAAATGATATAAATTATATCAGGTTGCCTGAAGAAGATCGCGGAATAAGATAAGGTCGCCCGTTGTATGTTTTTTTGTTTTCTTATATAATATCCTGGTGTACAATAATAGTATATTATGCAACTAGTGAATAAAGGACGGATTTAAAGCGAGGGCCATTGATGAACCACGAACAAGTGAAGGATTCTAAAAACTGAATCACGACCGTAGGGAGTGATTCATGATGATTGAATCACGAGCATAGCGAGTGATTCAAGTGTTAGAATCCTGAGCGACGCGAGTGATTCATGGTCCTCGATATAAATCCGTTTTATTCAAGAGTTGCATACTATACTTTATACCATGACTACGAGAAAAAGAAAGATTTAAGCAAAAAGGCACAAGGGATAAATGGTTAATTAATTAAATTTACAAAAAATTAGAAACCTCAGGATTCCACATTTTTTGTAAATTTAAGCTGAGCTAGGTGTATTTCAGACGCCAGTGAATAAATATAATTAATAAGTATAATTAATTAAGCACCAATGCATTTAATATTAGAATTACAATCCAAATAAGTATTCACTAAATATCCTAGACCAAACTCAACATCATTATTAAAATCCTAAATATAAACAAACTCAAAATTAAATCGACGAAGGAGTTTGAAAATCGAGTATTCTTTGCACAAGAAATTTGCATCAAGTATTTTATGCGCAAGGAGGTTGTATAGCATTGAGGTGGAGATAGAATATGTATTTGTGAGTTCTAAATTCAAACACCAAAACAGTGATTAAAAGTGCTTTTTATTCACTGTTTTCAGTGAATAAAATAAGCTTTTTAGAGGGGGAATGGTATAAATAAATAAATTATCCTTCAAAGTGTAGACGTGTCAACTAGTTTCGTGAGAAAATATTTTAATATAATTCCCACCTTGGCCAATGTAGCAGTGATCGCAATCCGTTATGAGCGGATAGTGTCAATATTATGCAACAGTGATTATAGACATAAAAAACGTACAGGTGTAGTTAAGCTGTATTCGATACTAAGAATCATGACTGGTGTGGATTTGACCAAGTTTAATGATTACTAGACGAGAACTGTGACTGTCTGTGCCGAAGATAATTTTTAATTTACAAAACAAAATGTTCTATATCTATAGTATAAGCCTACGCTGGATTCTATTGGTATTGGATATATCCGTAATACGCTGGGCATACTGGGATTACGCTAGAAGCGACAAGGACAGGACTTCGATATGGCAACGCTTGGTCCAGTTGTGGACGTTTTTCGGTTAAAATAATGACTAGTCAGATGAACTAGGTCAAACTGTCGCAACCGACGCGATATGCTGTCGACTGTACAAAGCTAAATATTTCCTAAAGCCGTAGAAACGCATGAAGAGACAGACTCAGTACCTCATAACCAATTTACCTGCATAAGTAGACACAGACCTTCCAATTATTATCGACACAAGAATTTGTTTGAAGAATATTTTAATGATGCATTTGTAAATACTGTGTTGAACAAAAAAACAAAGATTGTTAGTATAGCTGTGTTAATTATAAGTTTAAAGGTCAAAGATTTATTAAGTACCTATTAGGTAGTGTCCAATGGCCATTCCGGCTACCATAGAAATATCTGTGTAAAGATTCTAAGAAGTCATTATATTTTATTATGTTGACACTTCTAAAGAAATCGTTGCTTCGAATTTCAAACCCTGTTTTATGATTACAGAAGAGTTTGTGTGTTCTATCCTATTCGATTAAAATCATTGTGCCAAGACATTTCCCAACGATTTTTAGGCCTTTCAGTCTAACCGCATTCAGCTGACTACCAGTAATTTAAATGGAGTGACTGCCTATCTGACCTCCACAACCCAGTAACTGGGTAACATGATATCCCTTGCCATGACTGGTATCAGATTTGCTGGCTGCTGACCATCCGTAACGACTATCAAAGATGTCCATAGTCGGTGTTCAATTAAAAACATCCTGGGTGATGTAATTGATGTCTATCATCAACTCTCCTTATTCCCAATTTATTCGGGGTCGGCGTTTCATTTCGTCTCCTCCTATGTATCTGAAGATAACATGGCTGTGATCTTTCACATAATCTACCCAAAAGTTCTTTGGTCATCAGCTACTTTTAGCAATTTTTATTTCCCTATTAAATGCAAAAGTCGTACGAATGGACTTCAAAGGATACATAAATCAGAATCACGTGAGAGGTTATTGATGAAAAAACTCACACTTACAATTCGGTTATATGACCACTTCCAGTTTTATACAACCAAGGCGGAACCTACCAATCAGCTTACAAAAAGAGAAGTGCTCGGCGATATGGCTTCACCTTTGATATCTCAGTTCAACAAACCTATATGTAATAGCTGTGTTATTGTACGAATTCACGTAATGGCTGTTGCAAGCCTATTGTACTAAGATTAGATAAGAATAAAATAATGGTGTGAACTCATGAACTCGTTTATTTATAGTCACATGCATAGTCACAGACAAGGTAGTAATATAGATAACCTTCATTTCAATTCAATCCACTTAAGATGCAACATCTTACATAATATATAGCTACACATCGCATCGGTGGACCCAACACAAATATTTTAAAATTATTTGTTTGTTTTTTGCAATACAAAACATCGTCGTGGAAACCTGTATATACGATAATATTTATACAATTCTGAATCATATTCAACATTAATAAGCGTTAAAATCGAATGCATTGGAGACATCCGGGATCGACAGACCAACAGTATTGTTGATAATACACATTGTATGGAAACTAACGAGACATAAAATTAATCATGCAACATTAGTGAAGTATTCAAATAAAGCTAAGTTAAATAGAGTTAATGAGAACACAAGTTTCATTAATGCATTGTTTGCAGAAATAAACAATACAGAAGTGTTTGATAACCAAGCCAAGTTCCTTTTGTTTCTAAAACTCTTCCTTATAAATTGGGGCCTTGTAATTTTAAATACAATACCCATAAATATTGATACATTTTAAGTTCCTTGCTAACATCCTGCTATTATATTCATAAACAGTAAAACTCTGCAAGCGGCCGTAGCAAAGTTATTTTAGAAATACAGTTTGAGCAAAAACAATATAAATGGAATGATGTTGAGCAAAAAGGATTTAGCACCAACTTTAGAACGCCAACAAAGCCCGTTCTTCGTACTTTGCACCGAGTTATTTATATCCTTTATTAATAATAAAAATATCACTATTTTTTGAGAGATTTATCGTCACGATAGTTTGGTTAGAACACATTGTATTCACGTATCGATTTGAAGATCCACTGAATCCAGACACTTCACAGTCACACACACTTGGTTGCTCATCTGTTTTCTTTCTCAGCAACTCTGGCGCAGCTCTCGCAGTTGACGTGAGACCTCATGTTGTTGTTAAACTTCCTCTTCACAGCAAAGTTTCGTTCCCTCGATGGGAACTTTTGTATCTTCTTCTCTTTGACCGGCTCTTTATCTGTTCCGGTGATGCGTCTGTACACATCCGCCCACTCCAATTGTTTCAGTGAGAGACACATTGTTTGGCTTGTTTGGTTTGGGAGCGCAACACGACCGTTCGGTATGACCGCGGGAGCAGGAGTGGACAGTTGTCTGTTGTCTCGCTGCTCGGCGCACGCGCTGGCTTCACCACAAGGCTGATTATCCGCTCGTTAGTTGATTTCGATCACGTTCGTCGCCGTAGCGTGAAGGATCGTCGATAAGTTATCTGTGACCCGGTCACAACAGTTTGATAACGTAATGGTTATTAACGATTTTTTAAGCATTGTCTGTTTTAAGTATTGGTACGAAAACATTTGCAGTGCATGTAATATCAATGTTATTGAGTTTTATATTTATGAGGGTTTGGCAATGTGATTATTATATTTGAATATTTATAACCCTGATAACAAAACCAAAATAATATCTGCCTAAGTTGTACGTCATACATTAAAAAGGTTTCATACGTCAGGCGAGTAACAATAAAGTGTACCTATTCGGTGGCAAATTCTTTCATAACTTAATACAAAGACTCGCCTAATGAAACAGGACATGATGCGATCGACGAGCCCCAATCATTGTGATCCAAATATGAAGTAAATGGTCTACGTGACACCATACAAAAGAAATATCCGAAGAATACCTACTTGAAATAAGGTGACAAAGTTGCCAACGGAAGACTGATAGCTCTAAATGCAAATGAAGCAGATAGCTAAAGACTCGAAAACATTTTCTCTGTTTGTATGCATAAGGTATACGCCATAAACGCTACGGGGTCGCGAAACCAAGGTTCGATGATATAGATGAATTTCCTTGTTCTATCTTAGAGAATAGAGACTTACCTCCATGCGTGGGGGATGAAACCGGGACAGAGCTCTGGACAGTTGTCGCAAGGCCTCCCCTCCGATACTTCTTTTATCCGAACGCCCTGGAAAGAAAGAAAAAAATAGTCAGATAGATAATTAAAAGTCAACAAAGGTCAACAATAAACATGATATTAGATTTAGAAGAAAATATAAATTTTCAAAAGAAATTCGTATTCATACAAGCGAACGGGCAAATAATAAAAATATTATGCACAAATTCTCATTCATTTGCTCAAATGAAACAATACTTCTCGTAGAATGTCGTCATCGTTTATTTATTCAGTATTCAGATTCAACAGTAAATGCCTAAATAAAATCAACAAACTGTCTGTATGGCAACATGAATGTAAAGCTTTGAATGTTTTGTTCAAACAAACCTCAGAGAATTTGCCGTCAGAGCCACAAGTGGCCATCTCATTGAGATAACCAATCATGTCTTCCATATCATCCTCGTTAGTGGATCGCAGTCTCTCAGAAACCTTATCGTCATTAGAATCACATTCGCTGTAACTATCCGAAGTAGAGTATTCACTATCACGTCTGTAAGCAAACAATTTGAATATCCCTGTCTTCTCCCGCCAAGAATCATCTCTCAAGTCCCCATTCTTTCTTCTCTTCCTATGGATTTTGAACGGTACTTGCTTCAATCTTGGCTGTATGACATAAGACACTTTTGAGACTATTGTTTTCTTATAGTTTTTATCGTAATCCTCTTCGGTGATACCGCAGTGATAGACAAGATAGTCTTTCCTTATCTGTTCTTTCCCAACCGGATCCCGCCAGTAGCTCTCTCTCTTTCTGACTCCTAGATAATAGTCAAGGTCTCGTTCACCTATGTCGTCATCATCTGTTTTTGTGTCGTCGATTTTGTTTACATTTTCTTCGCCATTGTCTTCACAGTCTTCCACAGCTTCCATTAGAATTTGAGATTTCTTATTGTTTGGCTTTTTCTTTAGAAAATTTGCAGTGTTCGACTGTAGGAATTTGGTGGTTTTCCTATAAACAGAAGCCACTGATTCTCTTCGCCTTCTCATGTTATTCATCTTCTTGCTTCTTCTGCAAAAACGAGTCGCAAAAAACTTTTTTATGCTCTTCAATATTGTACCGGAATTCCAGTTCATTGCCAACTCTACGCCATCAAATCATTTTGTATATTCCAAATGAGGCTTTTAGTTAAATGGAGTGCCAAGGGAGTAGATGAGGGTAGTTCCCCGTGCGGAGCCCGCGGAAAACTAGTCAAGTTTTACGATTACCATTCCATTGTGAAGGTGACGTGATCGTGGTCACCTGCCAATGGGTGGACGACGTTCTTCTAAGCCAGTTTACAAAGACCCATCAGGTTCTAAGGGAATGTACCGTTATACTTGTTTAATTGAACAACCAGAGGGGGAGTGAGGGTCCTAAGTAAATTGGTGCAGTGGGTGGGTGGTTATGGTAAGGGCGTGGACTCTTTACGGCCATGCAAACAGATCTAAATGTGTCCACAGTAAATGACTCGACAAATTGCAACACCCTTGGGAAGTATTGCCTGTTAAATTTCTACCCTTATTAGCCAGCCCTCTTATTTGAGCGGGGTCAGTGACATGATGTTTGGTATATAAACAGTTTTATCGCAGCTGTAAACAAAAGATTGCTGTGCGTTACGAGAATGCAATGTTGTTGTTAAGATAGTAAAACTGGTAAATTAAATATGATCTACAATTCAATTATTGTTTCTGAGGCCAGTAATAAGTTGATAATATTTCTAAAACGAAATTCACAGCACTCACAGCGCCATCTGCCAAGCGCTTCAAACACTTCACATAGTTTCCGTACAATGTTCTAACTTTATCACGCGCAGAGCTAACGCCATCTGTTATCGAGTAGCGTAACTAAAAATGTTTGTGCGGTTTCCTTTGTAATTAATTTATCATATCAATAGCAACGAAAAAAATAAGCTTTAATAAGACCAGAATAATGCAATTACATTAATTTTCCTCCTGAATTTCCTAGTAAACAAGATAGGAGATTCAAGGACAATGGCACCATAATTCGTTTGCGGAAGCTCTGTATGAATTCTTTAATGTTCGGTGCTGCAATATCGATTTTATTAAGTATTCTAGTCACGAAATGAATGACATTATTACAGCTACGAAGGCATACATGATGCATACATGATGTATGCACCTTCGTAGATGTAATAATGTTCAAAGGAATAAATGTTCAAACAGCCCTGTTGAAAGGGATGTTGTAACAACGCATTCGAAAAAAAGCCTTGGCTGAATACAAAAATAGGTACATAACTAAGTAAGTACCTACCTAAATAACATTTTCATCGCAGTAAAATTTCACAAAACCTGTTCATGTTCTTAATTGCTCCACGCTGCTATTTTTATAAGAATTTTACAGTTTTATAGTTTTTGACTTTCCATGTTGCCATACATAAGTTCTTTCTCACTCTTGGCGATTGTCATAAGCTACTTTTTATACCGGTAAAATACACGATCTTGTCACGGGAGCGAAGTTGTGGGAAAGGACAGACATCAGTACTACTTAAAAATTGTTTTTATTTTAGGTTTTCGTCCTTAAAACATGACTTATTTCTTTAAAGACTTTGTTCGAGTAGGATAAAGCTAGATTTTGTAAAATGTACCTAAACAGACTTGCAAAAGCTATTTGGATTGATAGTCTGACGCGGAGCATAAACCATTTCACGTTTACAGTGCCCCAGGGGCTGGTGACTTTCAAGTTTCAATATTTTCTCATTCTAAGTAAACATTGTATATCGCTTTGGTGTCGTGATGAAATAAAGTGATTTTAAAGTAATGCCATGAATTCCTTTACTTTGGTTAAAAAAGAGTGGTTGTAGGCAGTTGGATACAAATATTCCAATAAAATTATCTTTGTACTAGGGAGAATTGTTAGTGAAAGTTCAGCAAATTAGTGGAGTCCAAATACGTTTCCTTGCAAATCAACCTTGATGACTAGCTTACTGTCTAAACTTAAGATATGCTATTGCGATCGCAAGCTTGAACTACACTGATTGTTTCGTCTAAAAACCGCCAGATGGCGCCGTCAGTGTTTGGTGAACCGAAACCTTTGCGGTAGCCTTTGTGTGTTGTGGAAAATTATTTAAAAAAAAACTTGAACTTTCGACAATCCTCCACGGTGATAGAAAAACACTTTCACTTTGTGAAGAGCCCCAGGGTAGAGATTGCCATATCCCACCTGATACAAAAAAATATGCGGTTCTAGGAGACAATTCTTTCATTTAAACTCAAGTCAAACTTGAAGCATATACAGGCACTTTGGAATTATCAGAAGGAAACGCAAGGAGTTGAGTCCAGTGAATTCAATATTTGGTTAACATTGAACTGCTATATTTAACTGACTGCCCAAAAAGGAGGAGGTTTCTCAATTCGACTGAATTTATATTTATATATTTTATGTTTTGTCGCGGATAACTTCGTCGTTTATGAACCAATTTTGATGATTCTTTTTTGTTCGAAAGGAGATCCCAAGAGTGGTATCATGATAAGGAAACCAGGATTTGATGATGGGATCCTAGAGAAATCGAGGGAACTCCTCAAATAATACATATTGCGATTTTGGTATTTTCATAAATATTGCAATCATTTGCACTCAGAAAGTATCATTTGGTGAAGTGGAACTGATGAAGAAGACCACAATGGCCACTGGAACTCCGAACTAAAACAATGTATCCTAGTCGTGTTTGGGCTTATTGGAATCGCTATGAGATGGACTTTGGCTATAAATGATTTTGATGTTAATCAGATGTACCTACCAAAACTAAAAAAGACAATAAAAACTTCCAAAACAAAACACTACAAAGCGAAAAATAACTTTCTTTTCCAAAGTCGGTGTCGAATAACGGAAAACAATAGGTACAAAAGACAAACCACCAAAACATTATGCAAACGGTCTGCCATTTTTTTAACTATTCCGATATTTGCTTTCTAAAACGGGTTAGCAATTTTTTTAATTGAAAACTGTTACAAAAAAGTGACGACCCAAATTGCATTCAAATGGTTTAAAATGTCTCCAGCTGAATGCGTACCGATTTGTTTGACAAATTGTATATCAAAGCGATGCCAAAAGTAATATTTATTTAAACTTTATGTGTGGTAGCGCGAACTAAACATTCTCCTACCAGTTAAACTTTGGGTTATGTGTTACTAAGGTGGTATCAACGTAAGCTAAACGTATATAAACGTAACGTTTAAAGTTAGAGAAAATAATCTGTAGAATGTGCTTCAACAAAGGCAAAAATCATTTCATTTGTTTTCGCATTTTCCAATTTTCCGGGCAATTTTTCAAATTTTTAGTTACTTACACCGGAATTTTTAGGGTTCCGTAAAAAGTCAGAGTGAGAACTAAGACTAAGGGACTCCATTGTCCGTCTGTCTGTCGCCAGGCTGTATCTCATCAACCGTGATAGCTAGACAGTTGAAATTTTCAGAGATGGTGTATATCTGTTGTCGCTATAACAACAAATAAAATAAAATAAATATTTAAGTGGGGCTCCCATACAACAAACGAGATTTTTTGTCGTTTTTTGCGAAAATTGTACGGAACCCTTCATGCGCGAGTCCGACTCGCACTTGGCCGGTTTTTTTAGCCTGATTTATGCCACTCCTGGACAAAAGTCACCCTCCACTTTTTCATGTTTCTTATTTTCTAGCTAAAGCAATCCAGCCGTTCTCGAGTGATGCGAAAAAAGTGTTTATTTTTCTCACCACTGCCAGGTTCAAGTGTAAATCAATTCTACATGGTTACTTTTGAGCAGAGAAGTATGTTTTAATATCAATTACCTACAAATGAACATCAAAGATGGAGTCCTAACAAGTTGCTAACTGCACCAGGCATTCTGTAGTGACCTATTTCGTTTGACAGGTGCAAGAAAACTTTTAAAATCACCTTGGTTTTCACTGCGCACTGCACAGGAAACTTTGTTTTTCTTTTACTAACTAACTTTTGTCAGTGACTTCACCTGGGTGAAACTTGAAAATTACTCCACTACTAAAGGTTGCCTGGTAGATATCGCTGTCAGCGATAATACCGCCTTTGTACATATTTATTTTTATTTATGTTTAACTTTTTCACTGTGCAGTAAAGAATATGCTATTCTATTCTACCACTGTCGTACTACCGGAAAAAAGTTATCCTATAGGATATTAGAAAAGTTATCTTATTAGGATCTTAATAAAGTTATCCTATTAGGATATCAGAAAAAGTTATCTTATTAGGATATTAATAAAGTTATCCTATTAGGATATTAAAAAAGTTATCCTATTAGGATATTAGAAAAAGTTGTCCTATTAGGATGACTTTTTGGAAAGTTTCTTATATTTAATAAGTAATTTTATCGCTCTTAACTCAATCAATTTTACAATTTACTGGTTATTTATTGATATGTATTGTGTATTGTATTGTGTTGGGTGTTTTTTGGTTGTCATAGCAACTCAGTCAAATTTGAGTGGCGTGGAGTAGAGTTTCTACAAAAGGAGATGAACATAGACCTAAGCGTATTTCTGGCTTTCAAGCTGCGCGAGTGCCAAAGCTCTTCTTAATCCATTCAGCATACAAACTTTCTTAACCATACTTACTAATATTATAAATGTGAACGTAAACTTTTCACGCTCCAACCGCTGAACCGATTTAGATGCAATTTGGTATGGAGATAGTTTGAGACCCAGAGAAAGGATAGTTATTATCCCAGAAATCATCCTTAAGGGGATGTCTCAAGTAAGGCGGCTATTAGAAATACTAATGCTATGCAGACGAAGTCGCAGGCAACAGTTAGTTTATAATATTAGTAGGAAGTAGGATTTCATTTATATTGATTGCTTTCTATCAAACTGTTTTATGATTGTAACAAGTTTATTGGGATTGTAAATGTGCGATTTTACGATTGATTGCTATTAGACTCGTAATAAGATTTTGTTGAGAAAAACAACATTAATCATTGTTCCTTATTAGGTTTTGATTGATGATTGTTCTTTTAAAAATGACATGGTTATTAATGATATTTTTTAAATTCATGGTATTTTTTAACAGGTTCGTTGGTTTGGTATCCGCGATTCTGCGAACACTACATCGCCACTGTCAAGTTTGAGGTTCTGAGTTTGAGTCCTGGATCGGATAAAGTATATTCAGGTGCTTCGTCTGGATTTTATCAGTAACAGCCCGCCCTGGAAGTACATCTCTGCCTAACTTTGAGGAATACAGGGATGATAATACGAGGTATGTTTTGGCTTGGCAGGAACAATGTGAGCAAATCATGAACTAGAAATTGTGTTTAGGATTCCGCAACCAAAGGATAAAAACGGGACCCTATTACTAAGACTCCACTGTTCGTCTGTCTGTCTGTCACCAGGCTGTATCTCTAACTGACTAGCTATCACGGTTCATGAACCGTGATAGCTAGTCAGTTGAAAATTTCACAGATGATGTATTTATTACCGCTATAACAACAAATACTAAAAACAGAATTAAATTAATATTTAAGTTGGGCTGATGCTTTTGATAATGGTACGGCACAAATATGTGGATGTCTCTAACTATTCTCAATCTCATTTCTTCTTTTTTTTTCTTCTTCTAATTAGACTTTTTACAATGGTTTTCAAATATCTTTATAGCCCTTTGCTAAGAATAGTTACAGCATTGATAACAACATTTGTGCCACATGTTAAATCTAGTCTTGTTATACATTTTTTTTTTACCTTTGTATAGATTCTTTTACCGATTGTTTTGTGAAAGTGTGAACATTGTAGGCCTTCTAGATGCTTGTTAACATTTGTTAACTTTTTATCTCGTTTTACTTTCTTTTTTTTCTTTTGTTTATAATGATATATAAGCTTACTTTTTAGTTTCATACGACTTATTGTCGGGCTTACGTTTTCCCCCCATATCTAAGTACTAATGCTGTAACATGGAAATATTGTAAAACCAAAGCATTTTTAAAAGAGTAACCGTGGAGTTTCTTGCCGGTTCTTCTCCATAGGAAACGACCAACCTGAACCGTGCTCCTTTTGTCGACGTTTTATAAGTGCCCATGTAGGCCTATGTGAAATTTAAAAAAAAAAAATGATTTATATTTTTTTGATTTTGAACCCTTCGTGCGCTAATCCGACTCGCGCTTGGCCGGTTTTTTGTAATAATACAGAATAACTTGCCTCGTGCTACCTGCTACGTGTTTGCTCGAATCAAGGTCTGAATTTCAATGCTAAGCGGAAACTCTGTAAGGTTTTTAATGAGTTCATTCGTATTCTTAGTAATAATAACAATCGCTAGATGGCGGGACAATCGCCAACAGACTATCATTTGGGACTTTGTCAAAGTTTCTCTAACAATGACAATGAAAGTTTTACAAGTACTTCGGAAACTTCAAGGATTTTTATTACAAGTTCTTAATACCAAAAATCTTCCTCTCTCCTCTAAAAGTGCATCAACTTTCGGTACCTACTTGAAAATGTATGAATGTTCTTTAAATACTTACTAGCTGCCATCCACGGCACCAACAGCGTGGCATTGTCAATCTTTATGAATTATAGTTTTTGTGTTATACTGATGTTTTTTTTATTATTATTGATATCTCGCTCTTGACCACACCTTACTCACTATCTTTCTGTAAAGTTTCATCAGGTTCGGTTCAGTACCAAGTTTTTTTCACACACATCCCTACCTACTTTGTGAGTACTTATAGATGATTCCTACACTCTCACATTTTAATATTAGAAAGATTTATAAATAGAAATAACTAACTCGTTACTAAATAACTCGTCTCTGGAACTCTCTCCCACATTCCCTACGCGACAGCCCTTATCTGAATGTCTTGAAATTAATATGTATATTCATGATTAATTTTATATTATTCTAAAATTGTACACTAGACTACTTTCCTTCTTTCTTTTGTAAACTCTCTCTATCACTCTAAGGTTTGCTGGTAGAAAACTCTACTTTGAGTTAAGCTCGCCTTTGTACATCAACTTTATAATCACTTTAATTTGTTGTATGTCACTGTGTGTACAAAAAAAAATAACTCGTTACTAAATAACTCGTTAAAATAACTTACTTAAATTCGAAAATTATTTCGTGTTTCGTTCATAAACACATTTATTTTTAGTACCCTTAATAAGTATGCAGAACAAATAATTAAGTGTTCAAAACATACAACCTGGTCCCTCGCAAGTGCAAAGGAATGTTACAGTTTCTGTAGAATTTGCTCAACTTTGATACATACCTTCTGTATACAAGTGTGGGTTTCAGAGAATTTCATAGTTTGATACCTAACATACTGCTTCCATAAACACTTTAGTTTTTGTAGGAACCCATGTGAGAAACTGCTTTTGATTCAGTTTACCAGATACTTTAGAGAAATGTCATGTCATCAAAAAAAGGGTAAACGATTGGTAAAATATCAAACATGTCATGTGACCAATCCCTTACATTTTGGCAGCGTTCGCCTTCGCTGGTAGATTTTTTTTTTTTATTAATAAAAGTTGCCCCACACTAGGAATTTCTTCCTGTATCGTGGGTGCGTTTACAAACATATAAACTCACATACACAAAACTCAGAGCCGGAACAACTATCTGTAGGTCATACAAATATTTGTTCCGTGCGGGAATCGAACCCGCGTCACGCAGCGCAGGAGTCAATCGCTCAACCACTGCGCCAACCGTGCGCCCAAATTACACTTTGTCTAGACAGGGGTCACCAAATGGCGGACCGCGGTCCATTTCCGGACCGACCTATTTTTGTGCGGACCTATCCACGATAGATTCCATCATCATGATCATCATCCAAGTGTCGCCTCATTGACCGGTCCCGTGCATCTCGCTTATCTGGATGATCTGTTTCCAAGATGAACTTTCCGTATCTTGAAAAAAATCTTGGTACTTACTTTTATTGAATAATGATTATCGAATTGCCCGACAGTAACGTAGTCATACTCATAATGACCAGACAATATGATAAATAATGAAGTTTAAGTTTAGTTTTTATCTCTGTATTCCCACGGGAACGGGAACTACGCGGATGAAACCGCGAAGTGTCTACTAGTCGTTTATAAAATGAAAAATGATAGAAAAAGGACACCGTCTACAGAATCTACGAATCCTCCGTTCTACAAATTGTCCTACAGTGCAGCCGCAGCCCACAGACGTAATATTCAGCTCAAGATCAGCCTGCTTTACGGCTAATAAGAAGTCGAGTCATCCTTACATTTACATAATGAAGGTATGTGCCATGGATTCCGAAACTATCTGATTCATCAATCAAGTACAGAGAAGAGGCATTACATATGCACAAAGTGTGATTGCAGTGATTACACAGAATACGTTAACATGTAATTAGGAAACTAATTATATGCAATCTTGACCTAATCTCTATTATTGAGTCCAGTTTGTCCTTAATTAAATAGATAAAGATATTAATATAGATTAAAAAACAAGTGTAGATACATTTAATAATCAAATCGGAATCGAACTTGTCCGACAGAAAACAAGTCACGAAAATAGATGAGGTCTATATTCCTTAGGCTTAATAACTACGGTGTAACCCAAGGAAGTATTGTAGGCTCTTTATTATTTACATTAATGACATGCCAAAAGAAACACATCACCCGATGATTTTGTTTGCTGATTGTAGCACGGCCATTTTTAGTGACAATAATGATGCGACGACACTTGAGGGAGAGATAAACCACTGTCTCCCAAGTTTTAATAGAATGGATGGCCGGGCATAATTTAAAAATAAATATTGACAAAACTAAAATAATGACTTTTGAGCAAAGGACAAATTATAAAAAATCTGACGTAAAATATGATGACAAAGTAGTTTCAGAAACCACAACAACAAAATTTTTGGGTCTGGAACTGGATAGGGGCATATCATGGAAAACCCACACTGACAGTGTTTGCTTTACGGAATCTCTCAAAAGAGGAATATCAAAAAGTTTTGATTACGGCGTATCATGCTTATGTTAATTCTACGCTACGCTACGGTATTATATATTGGGGTAACTCCACGAACATGTAGACGGTGTTTACAGCGCAAAAAAGGTATTTAGGGCAATATGTGGTATTCAGGGCACGGAAAGTTGTAAACCATTCTTTCCATATTTTCGAATATTAACAGTACCCTGCCTGTACATATACGAGGTGGCTCTATTCGTAAAAACAACTTATACTTATTAGTTACAAACATTACACGCGACATAAAAATAAATTAAACGGTAGACAGCACAAAAAAGCTTATTTTAAAGATTTATAACAAACTACCTAATTCTTTATTAAATCTTAACGATTTTCTGATGAAAAAGACATAATACACAATAAATGAGTACCTGTCAGACAGAAAAGTGTGGGTATAATAATTATACATATTGTTATGGTTAATACTTGGGTCCGATTTGTTTTATTAAATTATTTTTTTATTTCTGTATTGTTTATTAGACATAACTAAATTATTACGACATTATAAACTCTGACATTACTTACTTATGAATTTGATTTTAAGGCATTGTATAATTTATTAGTTTTTAATTTATGACATTGTAATAACTTTTTAGTTTTGAATTTATGACATTTTATATCTTATTAGTCATAAATTTATGACATTGAATAACGAATTAACTAATGACATTTAATAGGGTATTATTTTCACATTATGACATTATATATTTGAATTTATGACATTTTTTTTATAGAAAATAATTATAATTATAAAAATATTTTATTTTTATGAGATTGTATAGGGTAAGAATTTTGAAAATATAACTTTGCGTAGGTGATTAATTGGAATTTATGATATTGTGTAATTTTAATGATCATTTTGCATGACTAAATTGGTGCAACAAAGTGGACTGCGCATTCACTTGACATCTGGAAATGTATGAATATATACTGTATTGAGCAATAAATATATTTGTCACGTCTATATTCCTCAAGCAGGGGGGGTCACCAAATTTTTCACTTTTTTGTTGTACCTACCTAATAGGCAAGTTGTTTAGTAAGTTACCTTATCGCCAGAATAGATTAGCCGAATATCATGAAACTTAACATAAAGGGTGAAATGAGAGATCTGCGTACCCCTCAAGAGCGTACTGGCGAGATGTTATGTTATGAAATAGTATAAACAATAAACAGACATGCGATTGCAGCAATCCCGAGAGATTTCCCGTTATTTATTGAAGAGTTCTGTTGTATATCTACGAAGTTCTTCATCAAATCTTCACCAAATTAAAATGGGACCAATTTCGAAACATACTCTTTCATACAAAAAAAGAATTGTCAAAATCGGTCCACAATTGATGGAGATATCGGTGAAAAAAAAAATACATTCAAGAAGTCGAACATAGAACCTCGTCCTTTTTGGTAAGTCGGTTGAAAACACACGTGGCAATGTAAAGTCGGGCGGGTGTGGGGGGGTTACTTGCTTTTAGTCCTTACGGACCGAGACGGAGGGTCATATTATTTTAAAGAAACGGACCCTAAATTAAAGTAATTGGTGAACCCTGCTCTAAAGGGTAGTAGGTAGAGGTCAATAAAATGACACACCTTGATATTATGTCCTTATGATGTACCTGTGCTTCTTTTTGTGTGAGGATGTGGACACATCTGGTGTCAGAGTTAATTAAGCCGCCCCACAGCTGACTTGGCTATTTCAGACTTACATTAACTGTATAAAACCAGGTTTCTAAGGATGATTTAATGGCGAACTTTTCTACTGCAATGAGACTTTTCGTTGTGTAAAGGCTCGCACAGACAGGTGCCAATACGATAATGCGACAACAATGGGACAGCTCGTTTTTACAGAAATTGTTTTCTCAGTCGTAAAATTTTGGAACAATTTCCAGGAAAACGTGTTGTAGCATTGTTGCGTCATGCCTGTCTGCGGGTGCTTTAAGGCAAAAGCATACATCTTTAGTAATAGGCAGAGAGTACCTATACTACTAAGCAAAACAACAGAACATCACAATGCCAACATGTCTTTGAAAGTCCACCTTACACATGATGTGAACAAATAAAATTATTTGGTGAACAGATTAACATTTAACACTGGTTCGGACAAATATTGAACAAGCGCCAATTCTCGCTGTTGACCAATGGATTTATCGCTAATATACGAACATACTAATGCGAATAACATGCAGGGTTAATAAATTCCCGGAGGAAAACTTGAAATATTATCAGAAAGGTATTTTGAAAATTACTGTTCCGTTCAAGGAATTAGCGAAAATATCAATGTCACGGGCAAATTGTCGTAATTATGCTACTTTTTATCTCAATAAAATGCACGGTTTCTGCGCCATAATTCACGGGATTTCTTTATGAGTAGCAGGAAGTGGAAATGGTAAGAAGCGATATTACTATCAGTCTATATCTGCAGTCTCTCTATTGATTCAAATATTTTCTGCGGTCCAGCACTAAAACCACCTTGGTTCAAGCTATAGTGTTGCCTATAATCGAAAATGCTGATGTTTAGTACTCTGAGCTATCCCAAGAACTTCTTAACAAAATAGATCGACTACTTAACAACTGTATTCGCTTTATTTTCGGTCTTCGTAAATATGATCACATTTCTTCCTTCCTTCTCAGCCTAAATGGCTGCTTATCCATCAGAGGAGATCCCTCTGCATGCTCATCACTATCATGAACGATCCTTGTACTCCTGATTATTGAAAACAATTTTTAAAGTGTTGGGCAGTTATCACAATCTTACCCTTCGAGCTTCCAAAAACTTACTTCTTACTTATTCCTTCTCATATTCCTTCTATATACACAGGGTTTCTATCTAATTCTTATACTGTCTCAACTATAAAACCCTGGAACCTGTTTGCCCCTTGACATCAAAAAAGCTGAGAGTAAATTTTTATTTAAGCGTAGAATCCGGAACTATTATTTGTCCTCTCATACATAGCTCGGTCTTCGTCATAGTCATTATATTAAAATTTCAGTTTCATTTAGAATTCGAATTCGTTTCATTTCGATATTTTTTTTTTTGTTTGTTGTTTTTTGTTGTTAATTATTGTTGTTTATTTTGTACAACTACCGCTGTTGTGTCCTTTTTAACCCAAAGGTTGACTGGTAGAGAATGCCTTGCTGCATTACGTCCGCCTATGTATCACCATTGTACATGATGTTTAAATAAATAAACTAACATTCTGCAATAACGGAGTCACAACTTGATTAAGATCTGGGTCTTCATTTTACTAAAGTAAAGCCACTGTATATAAATACATCATCAAAATATTAATGAGTGAAATAATTATGAATTCGTTAAAATAAATGGGCTGTCGCTCAGAACATTAGTTGTGTGTGAGTGACTTGCATTCATTAGTACTGGCCAATTAGTTTTAAGCTCTGTCCAGATGAGCGGGTTTTTCTGTTAATTTTTGCTGAGCTTTTTGCGCAGAACCTGATTTTAGCCGATAGAATGAAGCTTTTCTAGAATAATTAAGGTCTCCGCAGACAGATGCGACGCCAGAATGGTATTCATCAAAATAGCTGTATCTGTTGAACGATTGTTGACTTCTGTAACACAGGTTTTTACCTAGCTCAGAAGTCAGGGCTTCAATTATTTTGGTGTTAACAATTTATTTGTCAATAAAAAATATTTGATTTGATTTTATTTAAGAACAATGTCTATGAAAAAGTTTTATCATATTGTCTCGTTGCACCCTTCTGCGTGAACCTTTATCAATAACAAATTATTCGAACATTTAAAATTATTAGAAAACTTAGATACCTATCCCTGGTAACCTTTACATTTTCTTTGAGTTATCATTTCAGACGGTAAAGGTTCTGTCTCCATAATTTGGTCTGGACTGGACCTGTAATTTCTTTTACCGAAATAACTAAACCATCTTCACCTTCATGAGAATCACACCCAAACCTCACTTTTGGCAGAAATAACAAGAGCAATCAATGAGACATTCAAAATATACAAATTCTTTAAATTTATCACCGATCTTTCTCACCCAACTAATATCTTACGGCCCAATGAGTGGGTGCCATCTTATAAATCACTTTTACGATATTATTCCTAATTCGACTCGAGATCGTCACGTAAACGATGCATGTTGTCATCGTTATTAGTCGACGAATCACTACTCGAAATATTCGATTACGCAACTGAAGCGGCCTTGTGGACCGAATAGGGAAGAGGGGGAGTGGTACAGGTGTTTGGAGGTAGCGGTTTTGTTATATACAATTTTATTTAAGTTTAGGTGGCCAGATTAATTAGAACCTATATTTCATTTGGTGTCGGACGTGTTGTTTTGGTTCCGTATGGTGTCGGACGTAAAAAATCTCACCATCCCATTGCTGCCCGTGGGTGTCGTAAAAGGCGACTAAGGGACACACCAGAGAATCAGCAGAGTTCTCTGTGCATTTTAAAAACAAACTGCGATCTCCAACCCGCCTGCCAAGCGTGGCGATTACGGAAAACCGAAATGAATAGCACAAGGAAAAACGGCCCCGAGTGCCCGGCAGCCCGTCAACCCTCGACTACAGTAGCGGTCGAGGCGATGGCGTGGCAAGGGGTGCGAAGAATCACCGGAGTGGACCCGGCTACCCCAAAAAACACCGACGATTGGACCTGGCAATGTATAACACGCGAACACTCCGGATCGACGAGAAGATAGCCGAACTCGAGGAAGAATTGAGCAGGTTACGGTATTATAGGGTTATCTGAAATCTGAAGAGAGGATGGGACTAAATAATCCTCAAATCCGGTAGCCTGTTCTATTTTCGAGAGGGAAACCAGCAGACCCGGGGCAATGTTGGGTCTATCGTCCACAAGCACCTTGTGAACAATATGGTAAAGATTGAGAGTGTATCGACCAGGGTGGCGTACCTTATACTCAGAATATCTTCGAGATATTCGCTGAAGGTCATACAGGTCTACGCCCCGATGACGAGGTAGAGACCATGTATGAGGATATCTCTATAGCCATGTATGGATTCAAAACTCACTTCACCGTTGTCATGGGAGACTTCAACGCGAAACTGAGCAAATGAGCAATTTGGAGTTGGACATCGGAACCTCCGGGGTCACCTACTGACCAGTTTTATGGAGAATGAGGGCCTCTATATGATGAACTCCTTCTTCAGAAAGCATGAGCACAGGAAGTGGACCTATCGAAGCCCCGATGGTGCAACTAAAAACGAAATCGACTTCATCATATCAACCAAGAAGCAAATGTTCAATGATGTCTCTGTGATCAATTCGGTGAAAACTTGGAGCGGTCACCGCATTGTGAGAGGTACATTGAACATTAATATCAAGCTTAAACGGTCTCGACTGATGAAGTCTACGCTCCGTCCATCACAAATCCAGATCCAAAACCCCCAGAGCTTTCAGCTCGAACTCCAGAATCCTTTCGAGTGCCTGGGGAGCTCCGTGGAAGAATACAGCGATGGGTACGTGGAAGCTGTCCATACGGTCGGGTCTAAGTTCTTCAAGACCCGCCGTACAAGCTCATGAAGCAAAGGCGTGAGATGATCCTGCAGTCTTCAGACGATGCGTTGAAATACCGGCAGCTTAAAAGAAGTATCTCACAGTCCTTGAAAAGCAACCTCCGCTGCTTTAATACCGAAATAATTAAGAATAAGGGCTCCAAGGTCTTTGCAAGAGATCTGTCTATTGGGCAGAGCCAGCTCACGAAACTGACCGATGATGGCATGATCGTATCAGTATATCAGTAAACCCGTTGCGAGTCTAGCCAATGACCGTAGAGCTAGATTGATCCGACACTATACCGAAGACATTCCGGGCGTCAGCCTGTATGAGAACAACAAGGCGGCGGGTGATGACGGAATCGCGGTCGAACTCCTGAAGGCGGGTGGATAACCAGTACTTAAGGCCCTTCAGAAGCTGTTTGATTCCGTCATACTCGAGGGAAATAAGCCACAGGAATGGTGCGGGACATTTAGATAATCACATTTTACAGCCCGTTTAACCGATTTTGACTTCTATTGCGTTGGTGATATGACAAATGGCAGCTGTAGTAATCAGTTAGTTTTGGTAACAGGTTTATGCTTTTTATGCTATCCTTATATTTACGGGATAGAACTCGAAAACGTTTGAATGGACTGTGAAAAAGATTGTAGAAATTTCTAATGTTATTTCGAATAGAGTATAGTGAGACAAACCTGCTATTATAGAAAATAAAAGCTAATAAAAACCTAGTCTATTTCAGTATAATTTTAATCGGGAATTAGATCTTACCTATAATGTATCTCAGCGAGACCAAGATCCACAGCCTTTCGCTCTTCACCTCTAGTATCAAAGTAAAAAATTGCTTTGTGTCGTCCGATATGAATGCCTCCTTGTTTTTAGTTGTCGCTTGGTTCGAAGCTAAACATAAACATAATGAATGCTACCTAATTGTATAAAGACTTCATAAATGTTGTATGTAAGAGAAAGCACAGATCTGATGGTGAAAACTCTTTCTCTTTTTGATAAAAAGCCACAAAACGGAAATATGTGCAGTTCCTGTAGGAAAGACTACGGGAAAAAGTTATTCAGTATTTCCACTCCGCCAACCGCCTTTATTTTGGGCCACACACCGCGAATCACACGCGCAATGAATCAGTGGACATTTGTTTATAAAACGTTGCCCAAATAAAGGAAACATGTGTTTTCAGTTTGCTGAAGAAATGTGACTCTGCTTATGAAGACGATTGAGTGAGCTCATAAGTATTATTAGATTCATATGTTAATTGAACAGGTATCAATTATATAATTTAATTATCAAAAAGTGGCGGTGAACTTGAAAACTGGGGTGTTGTGGCCAGATAGCTGTTGTTCCCTTTTACTCGATTTTGGCAAGAGGCTTCAGACTACATGACATTAAATCAGCGATAAGGATTCACGAAAAGTTCAAATTATTTGGGATTTACCTTGAAATTTCATTTGCATGCACATTTTCTACTTTTTAGTAATCTTTACCGATGGAAGAATGTTAATGGTTAGAGTTTAAGATAGTCTCTGTATTTGTTTAGAAGGATCTTTATAAAACATTTGTAAAAGTTCCCTGTGAGAAAAGAGGCCTTTGCCCCTTTGCAATGGGGCAGTTACAGGCTGTTTTTTTGTAGTTTAATTTGTTAACGACATGTTTGCTAAATTCAATCTCATCGGCTGTTCGAATTTCAAAACGAATTCCGCACTCCGCAAGAACTAACTTTACTGCTTGTCTGACGGTCGCTTTCCAGTTATATACGGGATGTTTTCTAGGAATCTTCCCCAGCCAAGATTAGCGTGTTTAACAAAGTAGGAGTACTCATTAGTTCCCACCCTGCTCGTCACCAAGAGACATAGAAAGCGAGTTAAAAACCGGCTATAACTGAAGAATTAACCGCACCTGTATAATTTAACTAAGAGTTTCTGTCACGCTACGCTCTGTGACGGCGTGCCGGATAACTATTATTCATGTTCGTATTATTTATATACTAGATGCCGCCCGCGGCTTCATCAACTTGACATTATAACTTACTTATACACAATATCCTTATAAATAATAGCCTATGTGTTTTTCTGATGTATAAACTATATTACTGTAAAGTTTCATCAAAATCCTTTCAGTAGTTTTTTCGTGAAACAGTAACAAACATTCATCCATCCTCACAAACTTCCACGTGTATAATAGAAGTTTATATACTCCAAGCTTCTGCCCGCGGCTTTACCCTTATGAAAAGTGTTTTACTGTCTATGTTGTGTCTATATTGCAAAGTATCAACAAATTCCGATCAGCGGTTTAGACGTAAAAACATTACAGACAAACCGACACACTTTTGCAATAAGATTCAATATGGAACTATTACATATTACGTCATACTCAGTTTTTATGTGGAATTAATTTTACGGTTTAGGTAATATATTACGGTTTTTTGGGAATCGGTTCATGCGTTACTTGCGTGTTAGCTCACTCCCTTGAACTGTCACTTCACTAGGTTATTTACTAGCGCTTTACCCGCGACATCGTCCGCGTTTGTTTCGCATTTTCTCGTATTAACATAATTTCATCAAGTTATGGTTGCGAAGGTGTACCTGTGTGTTTCCTTGGGGTTCAAATTATCTTTAGGCAAATAAATTGTCAAAATCGTTTGAGCAAGTTAAACGTAAAAACGTAACAGGTGCATAGGAAGATTTTCCCTTCTGTAATATGAGTAAGAATGTCGCAGAATACTGTCGTGATGATGCTATAGAAACATATGTATGGAAGATAATCTGAATTTACGAGAAATAGCAAATAGATTCACAGGAACTGTAAGTAGAGAGAGACATTACATCGCATAAAATTTCATTACGCGATTTCCGGGAAATCTTATTGTAGTAGGGAGAAATTAGGTAAGTATGGTATTGGTATTCTGTGTTCGTGTAAATGAAAATAGTAAACATTAATTTTATAAGATGTCTAAGGGGCCTTCCTGATCATCATCATCAGTAGTATTTTAAATGTGCCCACTGCTGTGGGGCACAGGCCTTCTCTCTGTGAGAGAGAATGGGCCGTTATCCAGCACGCGGGCCCAGTGCGGGTTGGTGGAGCGATCAACTATTAATATGTGTCTCTTTTATTGACACGAGATCTATAGCTTTTGTTCGTTTTTGAGCGAGAAAGTAGTCGCTAGCTAATCGCTTCCTCGTCAGCAGTGAGGACAAGTGCCTTGCGCTCCATTTTGCAATAATATGTTTTGATGTTGGATGCTTATACAGTTTTTAATGTAGTCAGTGACACTCGCAAGGTTAAGATGAAACGATTGACGTAAGAATCACCAAAATTGGCCAACGCGTTTGGTCTCTAGAAAGCCACATAGGAACAAACATACATACATAGACTTATAAACACATTACCCTCCTTCGGCAGGCGGGTAAAAATGCAGTCGCACTCTATATAAAATAACATACAAAACAACATTACGCCTGTGCTGTATTTCCCGAAGGGTTGGGTAGGCAGAGGTGCATCTGTAAATACGAATACACCTAATTTGCGCCTGTTATGGTTAAGTCCCATGTATATATGGGGGCGAGTCTATCGCGATCAACTGGTCACAAACCCATGAAAAATTGCAGATTGAAAATTTAACTACACTGCCCGAACCGGGAATCAAACCCAGGACCTCGTGCTCGGCAGCAGCGCTTGCAGCCACTAAACCAACGAGGCAGGTATAAACATGAAGTGTCTAATAGTTGTTTATAGAAAGTTGGGCCATGGCTCACGATTGTTTTCTACCTATAGATTATACTAGACTAGACCTAAAAGCAGGGGTCACAAATTACTATCATTAACAAACTTCAAAAAAAATGAAAGTTCTCAGTTTGACCTGTTCGTTTACGTATGTATAGCCAACAATGAGGAACCTGCATTTATTTATTTATTCTTTTATCCTCGTACTGGAACGCCTTGAAGCAATTTCACCAAATGGAGGACCAACTTAAAACTAACCATATGTCGCGGTTTCCTCACAATTTTTTCCTTCTTAGCTTACATTGTTGTCTACTATTATTGCACGTATTACAGAGCTATTCAGCTGTTGAAGAAAGCAGACATAAATCCTTGATAAAAAGGTAGCACTTCTTAATTTTTTATCTGACTGCAGAAGGAGGGTTATGTTTTTGCAGAAAATGACATGAGATTAAGTCCATCTGGTGTTATATCATTATAACATCAGATGGATTTAGTACACGTTATGTACACGTTTCAGTACTCGTGTACGGAAACGTGTTCACCGATTCCAAGTTTTTTACTTTCGTCCTGTTTCCCAGAACCGGATGCATGAAGTAGTATTAACTAGATAATGTAGTACATAGTCTAGTACCGACACTCACTGATGATTGATGGATGACTAACATCCGACTGACATAAACATTTCTAGTTAAAATATCTAGTCTAGTATATCGGAAACATCTACACGTACAGGAAGAATAAATTATATGAAATTCATTTGTTTAGTTTGTGATCTTTGCGACAGGTGGCGTTGCTTAAGTATGTATAGATATTTACTAACTTTCAAACCTTTCTAAATTTTCAAGATTTGAATGCTTTAATAAAATACATACGGTAAAAAAACCCTTTTTTAATGTATTTCTTTTTTTTATTTATGTTACTGGTTTATTTTTATTAGGAGCTTTCATCAGGCGCTTTACGTTGTGTAAATTATTTCATTACCACTGCTCTTAAAACGGTGGAGGAAAACATCGTGAGGAAACCGGCATGTCCTAGAGCCAATAATTCGAAGACCTGTGACATCCACCAACCCGCTCTGGGCCCGCGTGGTGCATTACGGCCCATTCCCTCTCTCAGAGAAGAGGCCTGAGTCCCAGCAGTGGGAACTTTATAAGGCTGATGATGATGATAATGCTGAGTCTGGAATTATGACCAGTAAATGGCTAAAGGTTCGTCACATCACAAGCAAAATGAAGTGTTTATTATGGAGGTGCTGTTGTACCTACACATCTACTAGTTCTGGCAACATAGGCGTAAAGACTCTAATATGACTCCCACAGATAGGTAGTACGCGGCACTGCGACCACGATTCAACAACTAATAAAAATGTATCTGAGGATTTATGTCAGAGAAATGTGAATGTTTGAACAATTGTAATGTCTATGAAACGAAAGGATGAGAACCAAAGTTGGTAATAAGTTTCTTATACGATTTTTTTTTCGGCGAATTCGATTATACGTAACATTATAGTGTGTCATAGACATTAAAAATTTACAATATTTACAAGTTTCTGAGGTAAATCCTAACATTTACCGTGCGATGGCAGGGGAAAACCCGAAACAAGCGATTATCATCGATAAGACTTGGTAAATCTTAAGTTTTACCGTAGTTCGGGCTTTTACAGTAGCATATAAACTATTCTACAGAAATAATAAATAATGATGATGAAAATACATTGTATTTATCAATCAGTCATCCTTGCTATCAATTTAAAAGGTGTGACAGTTAGTCAGCCACTCAGCTGTAACGATAATGTGCTCAGTTAATGTCAATAAATAAATAAATTGATGATTTCATTTCATTATCAGACTGTTCAATTATCTTTCAACTGTTCATTATTAATTCATGTCAAGTGTGTTCAACAATTTTATGAGATGTATTTTTTGTACGTGTGAAGTAGGTGTAAATGAAATTCAAATAAATAATTATGTTCATTGTTAGTGTAATAAGGTTAAGGTTGCGGGAGAGCGCTGGATGCGAGACGCACGGGATCGGTCAATATGGCGACGCCTTGGAGAGGCCTATGTCCAGCAGTGGACGTCTTTCGGCTGAAATGATGATGAAACGTAAAAGTAATAAAACTTAATACACGTCGCATTCAGACTAGCTTATGCAAAATATTTGTTTATCCAATCCACGCACAACACAACTTTAAAATAGCTATACTAAGCTGCCTGCATACTCATCTATGCTGTTGAATGTAGACTCCCATACAATTGATTGATATATGGTAAGGATAACTTCAAGCCATGTTACTTGGTGTCGGCAGAACATCGCACCGACGTTATATAAGAAACTATTATTTTCATGGTTTCGACTGTGCCTTGTCAATCAGCAAATTCATTAGTTTAAGATTTTATTAGGTAAAATGTGTGGTAAACTCTGACGAGCTGGCTGTATAGGTACTCATCCATGCTGTTGACTGTACGTAGCACTCCCATACACTTGACTGATTTATGATGGCGATTGTCGGACATGGTTGGACTTAGACGACGTCTAGGCTTTTTGATTGGTATGCTAGTCACGATTGTGCGTAGAGCTTTACTTATGCATTGTCGCTGGTAGCTGGACCAGCGACAATGCATAAGTAAAGTATATAGTGCAGTGGTAAAGCAAGCTCGTACGTTGAGTAAAGAATGTAATTTATAATTACTGTTGAATTAGCAAAACTCAATAATTTTCACTTTTTTAATGATTGTTTGTATGTTAGAGGTAATGTTTAGATGTACGAATCTGATTACAAATCTTCATTAGCACCTTCGCTGAGTGTCATGGGCTAGATTGTACCCGACTGCCGAAGGACGGTAATGTGTTTATCAGTCTATGTATGTATGTATGTTTGTTCCTATGTGGCGTTCTAGAGACTGAACGCGTTGGACGATTTTGATGTTTCTTACGTCAATCGATTCGTCTTAACCTTGCGAGTGTCTCTGGCTACATTAAAATTTGAAAATAGAAATATAGCGGCTTTTGGGCGCCATATTATGGGGTCAATATTTTTCTTCCAAAGCCATCGTGCCCCACACGATATCAAAATAAAGGGTTTTATGAGGTGATTTCAAAAATATAATTATATGTTTAAATGAAACAAAAAACAAAAAAAAATGTTAACTAAAAAGTAATACATAAAAAAGGTAATTCAAAAAATCATAAGACAAGAAGAAAATCATGCTGTGCAGTCGGAGGATACACATATTCGCGAGCTGGCTGACCAAAACCAGATATATTCTTCGACTGCATAGCATGATTTTCTTCCAGTTTACGTCTTTTTAGTTTGCTTCTTAAGCAGTCAGGTATTTTTGTTTTTTTTTTAATGCTAGTTTGATAATAAGGAGTAGTATCTTTCCTTCTGCATGTAGATATTCAGCATATTTCTGCGGACGTGCATACTGCATCTAGCCTTAAACTTTTGAATGAGCTCAAATAAGCGAGTGGTAGTCGCCAGTGTGCTACCAGCCTTACACGTCCATACAGTCGGTAGTTAATTGCCTTTGTCTAGAATAATAAGCATGTAATATCACAGCGGCAGAACCTATTATATTCACATTGGCTATAAGCTCTAGGTGGAAATACGTAGTTTAACCATGCATTACCCAATTGCATTGGTAGGTCCAATAGGATGATAATATTATTTTTTCTGTGGCGATTCACACGAAGTAGAAGTACTGTGCGAGTGACATGCAAACTACATCGGTGTCTCGAGCCAAATATTGTGACCTTCACAACTCAGGATTTGGGTGAGTAAAATGATGCCCTATGGTAAGACTGGGTGTCAAGGCTTTTGACTACCTGTAACGACTTTCAAATGTCTGCGACTGGTGCTTTAATATCTACACTCCGTTTTCTTCGGTTTTGCTTGGAAACATGCTGGTCCTGCTCCATTGGACAATCTTTGATGTAGACACAATCAAACTGGCTGATTTTTAAATATATAATTAAGTATTACATTGCTTTTTTTGTTAAAGGCGTTGACTCGTACACTGTTCCATTGGTGTAGTGTTATACTATGTGTATAGTCCTCATTTGTATGAATGAATGTATATAAGTAATAAAAAATGTAAAGTGTTTGTGTGGTTGGAGTTTCTTGTCCGTTCTTCTCCTTGACATCAACCTTCGTGAATGGACAATAGAATAAATTATTATTTTTAAATTTAAATTTTCGGCGTTTAAATGTGCCGCTTAGTGGCCTAATTGAAATAAAAAAATAACTTTGACTTTGAAATCCATGTGGACAAACTCAACTCAAACCTACTCTATAAATAAACAAAAGTCTAGACGCACTCATAAAACGTCATTTGATTACATATTCACAGTACGATTCGCATTGCACGATAATTTCTGACGTTCACTGTAAGATCTAATACGTCCCATCACGCCATTGGCAACCTAATGGCTCGGACAAACGGGTAGGATGCACGATTTACATACCGATTTAAATAGTTGTTTGTGATGTCGCTACTATTTCTTAGTATTGTACTCGAAATGGTGGTTGAACTGGGCTTTATTTATGTCTTTTTGAGTTATGTCGACTGCTAAAATTTAACTACCTGCTTTGCTTTTAGCTTCTATTTTAGATGCTACGGTTTTATCTATACTGATTATTGCCAGCGGCTTCGCTCGCGTGTATCATCATTTCAGCCTAAAGACGCTCACTGCCGACTTAGGCCTCCCCCAGATTAAGCCACATCGATCGGTTCTGTGCGTTTCGCTTCCAGCGGATTCCCGTAGCCTTAATCAGGTCATCGGTCCACCTAGACCAAAGCTACGATTTCGGTTTCCGGTCGCCACTCTAGAAGTTTTCGAACCAATCGACGATCCATTCTGCAAGCAATCTCCCCTGCCCACTGCCACTTAAGTTTGGCAATTCTTCGAGCTACGTCGGTGAACTGTTTCTCTAGCGGAAAACTTAGAAATCTTAAATAAAGTTATCCTAGGGGAGCCTAGTAACGAGATAAAAATTAGCATCGGTCAAAGGTTTTCCAGTCTGCTAAGTTTTATCAAAATCCGTTCAGTCGTTGAGGCGTGATAAATTAACAAACATTTAGATTTCAACAATAATATTAGTTCGATATTAGCAGTTTAAAAGTAAGGATTATATTATTCAATATACTAGTTTGCAGAGAAAACTCCAATTTCCAGCTCGGAAAAGGCATAAATAGACTTCAAATTCTAACAGAAAATGAATACTATCATCGGTTAATAGACGTAGGAGTAAAGTCTAGTTTCAGTATTTATTTATGTCCTTTGCACTTTACCGCTTGCCATTTCACAAACATAGTTACATAACATAAACTCACGCCTTTTTCCACAGGGGTAGGGTGCAGGAACTACAGAACGCAGCTGCTACAATTCGTACACACTCTTTTAGCTTTGTTGACGTTCATACGTGTAGATACCTAAGGCGTGAAAAGAATTCAGTGAGCTACGCCAGCAATGTTTAACAAATAACTTATGCATACTGCTTGCCATCACGGGGTATCAATTTGTTATGGGAGTGAGGAACTATATGCCCAGCATAATATCGATAAACAGTGGCCTGAATTTGAAGGATTAAATTCAATAAATTTAGACTTGACTTTTGGTATCGAGACAAAGTTTAAGGAACCATCAGTTCGAAAACCCCAGATAGTATTATTATAAATGCTATCAGATGTCTATCGCTTATGTAATACATCTTGGTCCGAAGTAAGATATTTTGATACCCAAAAGCTGTACAATTACACCCGAGGTTTCATAGACACAAACAAAGAGGGAAAATGTATGTATGAATGTAGTTAAGTGATACTTTATGAGGCCCCTTCGCAAGATATGGCCCACCTGCCCTTCATGCCCGACCGCCTGCACGTAGCAATTGACAGAGCTGTTTGAGTAGCTACATACTGTTGAGACTATGGTTTGAGTTTATCAACAAGAAAGAGGAGAGGAACGAAAGCGTGGTGACATTACAAAAACCGGCCAAGTGCGGGTCCGACTCACTCATAATCGCTAAAAACGGCAAAAATTTACGTTTGTTGTCTGGAAGCCCCACTAAAATATTTATTTTATTCTGCTTTTTTTGCATTTGTTCATAGCATCTACAGAAATAAATCATCTGTGAAAATGTCAACTGTCTAGCTGGCACGGTTCAAGAGATACAGCTTGGTGACAGACAGACAGACGGACAGTGGAGTCTTAGTAATAGAGTCCCATTTTTACCCTTTAGGTACGGAACCCTAAACATGTACTTTATCTAGAGCATCTGGTCAGACACGCACGCTTTTTCTGAGTTCTACGCACCTGGCCTTTCTGAATAAAATCACCAACAAGGTCTGTGTAAGTGTCCTTCTAGAATCCTCGCCCGATGTTTCCAATCACATCTGCCTTGTAAATAACTTTGGTTACTTTGACATAGCGAACACTATCAATTAATATTTCTGCAAACTTGCCAAAGGACAAGAACTTAAGAACTTCTTAGGTCCTTACAAGTCTAAGGTCCAAGGTTGCAACTTAAGGCCCTTAGAAAACTTAAGGGAGCCTTTAGCCCTTTCTCCACTAATTGCAACAAATATCTTGTTACATCATTAAAACTTCAGAGTTTTGCATTCGCTAATGTTTTGGTTTTACCGAACTTTCGACGGAGTTTGGTTCTATCAGTTTTCAATATTAATTTTGTGCTTGAATTGTTTTCTAAACATTTTTGTTGCCAAGCCCGTAAGGCACAAGGCTATCGTTGGGAATTTTCTGAGGAAGGTGTAAGATGCTTAATATGATATTGAAATAAACTGGATTCTTCAGTACTTCATGAGATGTAATGAAAATGTTTTTCAGCTCTCGGTATTGCTTGAAAGAATGAGTTTTTTGTCTAATCGCATCGCAAAAACATCGCATAAATGATGTACGACTCTTACATACCAACATTAAAACATCACAAAATCTAAATTCTCAATCAACTAAATTAATTAAATTACAACAAAAATCATAAGTCTCTCTAATAATAGTAATAATTTTATGTAAAAAAATAACTTAATTATTCAACAATTTGACTAAAACAATTCAATCATTGCGAGGTGTTGCCGGGGCATCATATTTACCACAATATTCAAGAATTGTCCTTGTAAGTGACAAGATATAAGAGTCTTTTTATCTACGTTAACAGGCCTCACTTTATTTAGATCGCTTTTAGACTTTGTATATATAGAATCTCTTATCCTGCAAGTTGCGTATCTACTCGTAAACCTAAGTATAGTAAATAAAGCTTTCGAAGAAGTATTGGATTCCAGGATGTTTTGTTGTTTCAAGACTTCTTTGTGACAACATGAATCTTTTGTATTGATGTTATTTTTCTATAGCCTTATTGTGAACTTGGAGCTTTTGTATTGAATACCTTCTTTTTAAAAGAAATAGAACAATGTTCTTTATTTTTAGCTAGTATTCTTGGCTTCATTTCAGTTTTCTGCAGGAACGATGCTTTTATTAGCTGTATCTACCTAACTATTGATTATATAATTGGGCACAGGTTTCATTCTCTAATATATCTTTCAGAAAGTTAAAGCACATTATGTTAGAATGTTTACTATGTGAATAATGCGAGTGTGGCCTGAAGTGATTTTTTCAGTTGATCCTATTGCCAAAGTTGTTTTTATTCATAAGTAGTTACTTATGATTATTATGATATGATTGCCTCCCTTACAGATTGTCAATGTATAAGTTACCCTGTATAATTTTCAAATTAAATCATTGTACAGAACATTAAGCCAGTAATCTTGTAATGATTTTATTAATTTACGAAAGCTTGTAATTAATCTTGTACAGGATTTTACGTCTATAAATGAAGTGACGGAATAAGATGAGTGTAAGCAACAATGTTTTTTTTAACTTTTAATTCTAATACTTATCGCTAATTTCTTTCAATAGTTCTTTCCTATAATTTCATAGGGCTAAAACCAATTCTCAAGGCCAGTGCAACATTCTATTCCGGGCCTGCATCTGTCACAGGATGACTGATTACCCAAACGTGACCGGCCAGCGATGGATTCATGTGCTCGGCTAAAATATTCACGGCACGTTCCATCCCGATTACTGTGTTTGGAGGGTAAGCAGATATGTGGGGTACTGATTTTATTGTATAGTTTCTATTATTGGTAATGGTTTTGTGGTGATTGATATAAGTAGTAATTTTCTAACACGTAGTTTTTGGCCGTCGCGTCACAATTTAAACGTAATTTAAGTAATGCGTTTAGCTCGTGAAAATTCATTCAACCAATCACAGCAGTCTACGCACGTTTGAAAGGCATAAAATAACGCTTGATAGTCGAAAAATCAGGGAAACTGGACTATAAATCATTTAATGTGCTGTAGGTGCGGCGCCACTGATGCATTGGAATAGAAACGAGAAATTGTTGGCAATAGTTACTTGCCTGCACTAGCTGATTCACTAAGAGCTTTATTAGGCACCAGTAAAGATCCTTGTGAATTTGAAAGACAGACATATTTTCTACTGAGTTACTTACTTGATTACTGGGCGAGTTTAGTAGTCATAGTGGATCTTTGTGTCTTTGAAGTTGGCCGCAAGACCCTGCGCAGTTGCTATTTTTGTGTCAATGTTGAAGGTGATAGCATTGTATAACTGCCTCTTTCACTCGCTTACGTTTGTCGCACCGCCCTATCTCGCATACTCATGCAGTATACTCGATGACTAACTATTTCTTGCGCAATGGTTCGCAGAGCCTAACTTCAGAGACACAAAGTTCCGCTGTGGCAACTATACAGGGGCTGTTACGCTACGGGTCGGGGATCAATTTCCGCACGAATCAAATATTTGAATGCCCGTTGTATATAGATAATGTTTTTCCTACGATGCCCGACCGGACAACGTCAATAAAAATGAAAAAAAAAACTTATACCCTGATTGCAGATCAAGAGTGAGCTCTTGATCTGCCAAGTTAGTTTTGTCACAGATAATTATAATACTGGCATAGAGATGCCTTATCCCATACGAAAAAACCGTGCAGACGTAACTTGCGTTCTTCGTCTGATTATGCTGTTTATTTTTATAAGAACTTCGATCGCGTTCGGTTCTGTTCCAAGGCTTGATGATGGTGTTAGCAGCGACTTGCAATTAAAAGGGTTCTCTCGGTTCGTGATCATTTTTTTTTTTAAAAACAGTGACGATTTGTTTTATAGTATTGTGTTTCACGTTTTTACAGAGTCGTTGTACCAAAATGTGTAACAATACAAATAAAAAAGAAGCGAGTGGCATGCCTCAAATATTTAAAACCACGGCATCTATTAGAATCAATTTTAAATGGTCCGTTGAAATAATCTTTGAAATGTGAATTAAGAGCCCAATATTCCATAATTTTGTGCTGAGGAGAATTGATTAAACAAGAACATACAATTTTTATGATTTATTCTAAAAAATGTTAATTTTAGACACGTAATGACAAATCGATGCATATCGCGCCATCTAGTGACAATAAATTTTAACTATTTTTTTTGTTAGCGCTGGGACCCTCTGGTTTTGTTTAGCTCGCATAGTTGAGGTAGGTACGTTTTCAAGCTTGATTAAAAACCTGCATTTTTATTCCTATACAAACATTTCATAACCTGTCATTGACATGAAAACTTTTATTTCCATTTTCAATCAAACGTAACAAAAATTCTCTGAAACAAGTGAGTGAAATGAAATAACACATAGCCTCCCTCCGCCTACGCAACAGTCCAAAAATATATGAACTTTAAAATGTCAGTATATCGATCGGTTCGTTTGTTTATAACACGTGTGTTTATAATGTTATGTTATGATCAAAGGCGGTAATGGCAGCTGTAAGGGGATCATTAACTACGGATGAGTCAACACTGGTGGACAAATCAGAGATTCAAATCTAAAAATCCTTAAGGGTTTGGACGGTGATAGTGAAAAACATTAGTTATTTAGACGAATTATGTTAAAATAGCTGGACTAAAGAACAAGAGAACGTAATCCCATATTTTTATGGGATTAAACTATGACATAAACCAGAATGTAGTTTACCCATATACTAAGTTTCTTCAAAATCTGTTTAGTCGTGAAAGGATATCAAACAGATAGATAGAGTTACTTTCGCATTTATAATAATAATGTGCTAACTTCTGCCAGCGGCAGCGGCTCCGCCCGCTTGAAAAGCGTTTTATCATCCCAAGGGAACATTATAACAGGACAAAAAGTAGCCTATGTGCTATTCCAAACTATAATCTATCACTGTGCTAAATTTCATCTACATCCGTTCAGCCGTCCTAGCGTGATTGAGTAACAAACATACATCAATCCAAACATCGAAACTTTCGTATTTATAATATTAGTAAGACTTTAATATTAGTTAGATAGTAAGAAGTATAGAGCAGAGGTGGCCCAGTGGTATCGGCCGGGACTTACAAGTTACAGGTCATAGGTTCGAACCCAGGCAGGCCCTTTACGTTGTGTAAATTATTTCATCACCACTGCTCTTAAAATAGTGAAGAAAAACATCGAGAGGAAACCGGCATGTCCTAGAACCAAAAATTCGAAGTCATGTGACATCTACCAACCCGCACTGGGCCCGCGTGGTGGATTACGGCATATTCCCTCTCTCACAGAGAAGAGGCCCGTGTCCCAGCAGTGGGAACATTAAAAGGCTGATTATTAGTAAGAAGTATGGAGATCATGGATGGGCTATTGATTCACTGATCAATTGCCTCAAGAAGGGAGAAGATTTACAGTCAAGGAGTGGGGAGTAATTAAATTGAAATATAGTTGGTCAAAGACGAAGTTGAGATCAGATCTAAACAATGCTTAAACAGTTTATGTTTAGTTATTTTATTATATTTATTTATTTAATTTAAGGATCACCAACGAGTGCCACAATACAATATCATCTTACAAAATACAAGAAATTCATACAAGATATAATTTTCCTGCAATGCACACCCAATTACAGGCAACCACATCTTACACATTGCTGAGTATACACAGCTCTAGATAACTTATTATGAATATAAAGATAAATAATTTCCATGCGATACATGATATATATTTATATGAAAAAGATACAATAAAATTTAGTACTAACCAGAATTCCATGATTAAAAATAATGACTGTCTTTATATCGTTAATAATTTATTATGTGATGCCCAATCTTATGGTACAATGAAAGACAACAACTCAAAATGCAAAGCTAGACTGTTGTATAAAATGTAATAACAATTTAATTTACAAGCTTTTATGTTCTCAAATCTGTTGAGGGTTTGAATGAATTAGCATAACGTGAGCAGTTGTAGCAGAAGTTCGGATGAGTCAGCGTTTAGTTAATGGTCATGTGTCGTGAGCTTGTGTAGTTTTGGGCACAGGGACGTAATAAGGGAGGTTGGAAGAATGTGGGGGTTGGTTGGATAATGGGTGTAAAGTCTAGTTCGAATAAATTAATATGTGTATGCGTATATCTACGGCTTTGGATAGATGAGGGTTACCAAACATGCTATTTTAAATTTAGCATATCTGAGTATCAGCACTTGTATGAGTCAAGCAGTGCAATTTATCATGAAAAGGTAAAACTCTTTGCCTTGATGGGTTTCGTTGCAAATTTATTTACGCATTTAAATGTTCACTAGATTTCTGTAAGAAGAAATCGGTACATAGTAAAAAGGTATTTATGTAAGTGCGTTTATTTCTTCTTAATCACTCAAATGATTTCGATGAGATTGTCACTATTATTTAAATAATCCCGGAATGTATATTCAATTAAAGCGAAACTGTGGGCCATTGTGGGTTATTTTTTTATTTTTTAATATAGGCTCGTGCAGATATTAAATTAACGCTAAATGCACCTCTCCTTAGCTGCCCAGTCTGGCCCTGCACCACATTAAAGATAACAATAACAGCAAAATTAACAATTACCAACAATTATCGTTCACAACATTGTGCTGATCTTTTACGACACTTTCGGCGCCCGTGCCACAGATTACCATATTTGCTTGAACATTATGGAGCTGCTGGCTGGCTCAGGTAGTTTTAATGTGATGTTTTGTGTACTGTGTAGGGAGCAATGGTAATATGGTCGAATGGATGTTATAAAATGAAGTTTGCTGTTCTTTCCTATTCAGGTGGATCAGTTCTTGGGATATGCAGATCTCTGCAAAGCAAACTAGAAAAATTTCATCGGATCGGCACTTTTCTGGTTTGCTTTAGTTGATTTTGTCTATGTTTCAATAGTCACAAAAATTAATACTAACTTGTGCTTTATCTTACGGAATGCCCCATACCTACATACCTTTGTTACTGTTGTCAAAAAGTCAAAACTTTGGACTAAGAATAACTGGACTTTGGCTCAGGTAAATTGTTGCTACTCGTATTAAAAAGGTCAACACCTATTTAGGCTTAAGTAATTAAATTGCCTCCATATTAAAAGTTAAGAGTTTCCAGAACTGAAAAGCACGTAATTACTAGATAACCTAAATGTTAAATGCAAATTATCATCAAAGCATGCTGTTGCTGCGAGAATTTCGGCCCAAATAAAAAGTTTGCAATGCTAGCAACGAGTTGTGTTTGGTGTTCCGTGTCCTGTAAGTTATTGCAATGTGCTTTTATTTGCAAACTGTACATTTTTAACCCGTTCTATTTGGTTTTTTGCAGGCCATTTAGTAGAAGAATGTAGGCAGAGCCCGAAATTAATTTCAAATAAGTCTAACTAGTCACCACTTCCCTTCATATATTCATAATAATTTAACAAAACAGTTAGCAGCGGCATCTGGTGAATACAGAAGCGCAGGACCAAAAGATGTGGTGATGCTTGTAAGAGGCCTGTGTCCAGTAGTATCATCTTCATCATGTCAGAAGTCTTTGGGTAAAACTATGATGATGCGTGGGTAAAGGATCGCTACATTTTGCTAGTTGTAAATCATCTATAAATCTAACCTCTACGCTACTACTGAAGCATCCTTCAGGTCAATAACACTTGACCTGACCTTAGAACACCCATCCAGGGAGTTGAGGTGAGAGTAGGAAACACTCAGAAGTACCGGTGATTAACGGATAACTTCCAGTTAAACAATCTCAACTTTTCTCAATATTTACAATATTATAAAGTGCCTACTCCTTCGAAAGAGCCCTTTATCACATTTCCAAGTACTTATGACTAAGAGTAAAGTTACGTAGGACTATAGGCAACGATGCAACTCCCCATGCTAACGACGTGACATCACCAGACTATCTGTGAGTCTAATGTTTACGGTCGTGTGCAACGTTGTTAGTGTTGCTGGTAGTGTTGTAATCGTGTGTTGACCTGGTAATGTCCTATTGTAGGAAAGGACTCTTTAGGCACGCTTGAAAGGAGGTATGGACATTGATTGACATGGTAGTGTACTGCGTGATGTTAATTTTATAGTTTGCCTGACGTTCATTTTCTTGGCTGTTAATCAGTAATGTTGCGTTAAATGACCGACAGCTTTTGAATTAAGCTTGCGAATTTGTGGGCTTATTGTCAACTGTTTTAGCCTTATAATTATTAAAATTTAGCGTTGTCATAGCTTGTCAAAGTAGCTTATAAAACTTAACTCCAAATTCTCAAATTAGGTGAGCAGTAAGAAAAATACAATATAAGGTACAATTAAAAACCTCGGTGGTAGGTTTTAAATCCAAAAAATGGGAATTCTAACTTCCGCAAAATAGTCTTAAGTTATGTAACGTTACCCAAATCCAAGTTTTTTTCCCAGACTTGACAACAATAATCTCCTTCAGGAATCACAGAATATACTCATAGAACCAATATTTACCTGAAACAATAAAACAACATTATTAATCTAATGATAGATAAGACTTATCGTATGACAGTACAGAGGCCGTTCCAGTGCACTGAAGAGATATAATTGGCAGGCCACCCACTTGAAACCAAGATTAATAGGACAATGTAATTATTGTGATTACATTGTAGGCTGATTAGATTCCAGTTAGGTTAGGAGAGTAATTCAGTACTTTACCACAAGTAAGGAAAGTTAGTTCTAATCAGTTGGTAAGTGATATGACATATATTATGATGTAATATTATGAAAAAAAATACCACAAGTGTGAATTGAAGTCAATTCCGCTGCATCACTTTAAACTGGAATGTGACCCCAACATAGTATTAATGAAAAAATCATAGGCTAGCGACTTTCTTTTTGCGCAGTCGCCAGTAAAAAGTTGAAATTCTCTAGTTGACTGACCTCTTTGCTAACGCAGACGTTGACTGTTTATCAGATTCTATTTTTTTTTAATAGAGTTTCTGAATTAAGAATCTGCTAATCAGTTGCTAAAGAGTGCCTAGATTTTCATAAAAGATTGTTAATATAGTAATAATTAATTTTTATCAATGAAAGTGTTAATCTTATTATCCAATAAAAATAGTCAATTTTTTCATAGTCACCACCATGAACAAATATTTTGTAATAATGGTTTATTCTTAGACCACCGTCTAAGAATAAACCCAATATTGTTAGTAAAACCATCAACCTACCCTTAAGTAGTAATAAAAAAAAAACAGGAGCAAACGTCCTTAGCGAGAACACTCGCGGTCAGTTACTGTATATGGTGCAAGCAAGTCTCTAAGCAGTAAACCTGCGAGGAATGCGCCAACAATGGGCTTCCGCGTGCCTACCGCTTTAGTACTGGGCTGTGCATACCTATTTACTTTGTGTATGTAGTTATATTGCCTTAGGAAAATGTGTAGGTGAAAGGTTTGCGGGACAGCGGGGTTAAGGGGTGTACACTGTACACTGTACAGAGCAACGAAAAGCAGACTTTACAGATGTAATTTTTTTAATCGACCTTTAGTAGCCTCATAGACCTAGTGGTCGTAAGAGTTATTGCTTGAGGTAAATTAATTTTGGTTTATCTGGAATTCATGAGCAGAAGACATTTTTTCCCCTCCCCCTTTTACCCTCCCTTCGCCCTCCCGCTTCACCGCTCTGGACGAAGCGGGAGGGCGTGGCAGACTTTTACTGACTAAAACCTACCCGTGTTCCTTTAGTTGCTTGAGCTATGGCCGCGGTAACTCTCTTTCAAAAGACAATGGCAGAAGCCCATACATTGTTTAAGCTAAGATTAAATTCCTACGTCTTTAAATGAAAAATATCTGGTTTAACTCAGGGTCATCTTCTGATTTAGTTTGTGCAAAAATTTTTGTCCGAGAATGCTAAGAATAATAGATATATACAATCATGAACTTTTGTAGGTTATGTCTGTAAGGTAACTTTTAATGAGTTTATAAGGTAATGTTCTTCAATTTCGAGGAACTAAAAGGCCAACATCACATTAGTATTTCCCTTACCTAGTTATTTCAGCATGAAATGTAAAATATACTCTTTGGAAAGAGTATATTTATATAAAGTAAGCGACTTTGTAGTGAATAAAAAGGTCGTCGTCAACAACTAATTTTTTAGACTTGGATACGAAAATCAAATAGCTATCATTTACAATAAGTTTTTTTTATTCCGTGGTAAACCATTTAATGATATACTTTGAAAAAACATAGACAATTACTGGCATTTCTTTCTGGATTTTACTTTCAGATGCTTAACTTTAAGTCAGCTAAGATTTCGCCATTGTTCTTTGTCCACGACTTTTGAGTAGAAGCTTGGAGTTATATATTTTTGACCAGTTTATGACAATGGGTGGCACCTATTACATGGAATTTAAACATTACTCATAGAATGTGGACGGAGGTAAGTAACTAAATCTTCGGGGATTACAGGTAATTGTGTGTAAGTATGAGCAATACTTATAAAACCAACAAGGAAAGTTTTAAAAAGAACATTATTTGAATAAAATACTACGTAGGTACAACTGCTGCCCAATTTGTAAGAGCATGCCTGATTCTGGCAACGGGCCAAGCATGCTCTATGCCGAAGTTTTGAAGTTCATATTTAAGTTAAGTTTTACTATAAATGCCTATACTTACCTAGTTATTGCTATATTTATGGACCTATCTAGTTATTTATTAATGACAGTTATTTAATAATTTACTTAGCGATGCACCTAGCTTACAAATATTATTGACACCAACTTCAAATTTTAAATGTGTCCACCAATATTAAATTTTTAATGTGTGTATATATATGATTGTATACAGAAGGAAAGAAAGAAAATAAAGAACAATTGACAATTTATTTGCGCCAAATATGACGTAATTCTAACATAAATAAAAATATTAGAAACATATGCGCCATTCCTACTGTACCTAACCTACACATTGGTTGAAGCGTTAGCCATCAATTAAGAATCAGTGCCTGGGCGACCGAGCTCTGCGCGGGTGAAAATAGAGAAAACGACGTTTTCTACAAATGAAACCTAGCTAGATCGATTTATCGCCCCCGAAACCCCCTGCATACTAAATTTAATGAAAATCATTGGAGCCGTTGCCGAGATTCAGACAATATATGAATTTATACAAGAATTGCTCGTTTAAAGTTATTAGGTAGATAGATGTCCCTTCTATGTATAACTAACCTACACAGTGCTAAATAAGTAAGTAATAAGTTATGTAATCATGTGAAAGTTTTATTTTCTTTTGAATGGGAATACCCAGCCTCATAATTATTATATTACAATATGAACATAACTTGCATCATGATGCATACGAATCCCAATACCAATTAAAAGTAAAAACAATGCAGTTCAGTGGCAGTAATTTTAGTATTTACAGGCAGGAAATACTGCATTTAATGCATTCTTGGTCAGCATTCCAACTTTAAACACAAACAAATAAAGATTTACATACTCATTACAATTATATCCACATCAAAATAAACGTGTACCTTAAAATATAACCGCGAAATCGCGTCGTTAAGTGAAGCGGACTGTATTCTTAGACGGCACGGTCATACACCTTAGAATAGGTACTATAAACAACATTAAACATAGATAAAATAACTTGGACGCTAAGGGGCGGTCTGAATTGAGAATCTGAAGTTTAGGACGTGTCCAACCTTATTTTAATTTTGGCATTAAAATTAACTGGTTTTGAGGCCGAAGTAGAGTTTGACAAAAACTCAACTTTATGTTCTTATCATTAAGGTTTTGGACTTTTCACAATCTTTTTCGCTGATGGAATGACACTTTATCAAAACCTTTTTGACAGTCTATTACAGTAGTGTAAAGGGTAAAAGGGGTCCTGTAATACTAATTAAAGGATTAACAAAAATGGTTAATTTCTCATTATGAGCAAGTAGTTTGTGCTATAACGTTCTGGTACAATCTAAGTTTCGACAAACTCATCACGACTCCAGCTCCTCTGTTGAAAGTAAGTAATTTCCTTATCAAAAGGGTAATTGCCTATGTGTCTACGCCCCTGTTAGTTCTTAATTCCAAAATCTTGACACAGTCAAAGAACTAAATGGATGGCTTGGAGGTGCAGAAAAGACGCCTTTACGACCAAGTTAAGGTCCAAGAAGATGGACAAGCATAACAATAACAGTGCTAGCAATTAAAAATCCTTCAGCTGAAATGGCTAATTGCAATAGTATTTTAAAATCCTTGCCACACTATCTTCTATCCATACTAATCCACTGTTGACTCGTTGATCAGTACCAATATCCATCTGTTTCCTGCAATCACTTATTCATCTTCAATCCATCTCGCGCCCGGTTTACCAAAGGAACCGTTTCTCAGTAAACCCTATTACAAGGTAATACAATAGTAACGCTTTCACATTTCTTTCTTTCATTACTCGCCCTATCTGCATGGAGAAAGCTATTCAAAAGTTCATGAATACGATATTCAACAGTGTAAGAAGAAACTGTATAAGGGTACTTTTCTATCGCAGATGTGTAAGGTAGCTAGGCGGTGCGAGGATGTGTAGCAACGCTGTGGAAATATGTGAAAGTTTTCACGCAAGCTGTGCGAGGCGTAGCGAAACTTTAAAAAGGTGTGTAGTTGAGTGGTGTTAGGATGCGTAGGGGACTATGCTGTCTGCGTCTATAGCCGAGAATTCGTTTCAAAACTGTCAAATTTATCATTATGTTTCTCCAAATTGTGGCACGGAGCAGCTTATCAACAACTTGGAGAAGAAATTAATAGAATATACTATGAATGATTTCTGCATTATTTTAATTGGAGAAAAAGACTTTCATAAAACAGAAAACTATGTGGATATAATAATAAAACTGAGAGAAAAATTGCAGAAAATACAGCACACGAATATCATAATATGTGTTCCTACCTTCAAATTAAGTGATAATTCAATATTGTTTAACTGGCGCATAGAAACCTTTAATAATCTACTTCATTTAGACTTGCAGACGTACAACTATGCAACGGCGTTTGACTCAAATTTAGACTTGTGTTACGATTTTACAATGTTCTCTAAGTTCAGTAGGAAAATAAACGATCGTGGTATGCGAAATGTATTTTATAATCTGTCGTTAACTATAGCTGATTATAATTCATTTTCTCAACAAGAAAATATAGCTGACAACCAAACAAGCATGTCGTCTCCACGATGCGATTTTTTTCTCTAATCATATGAATATAATGCATCAAAATATTGCCGGTCTCTTAAGCAAGGCCGACTTACTGGTTATTTATATACAGGAATTGTTATGTAAACAAATTAATTTAGATGTTATATGTATAACCGAACATTTCATAATGTCTGGCCAAGAGAAACTTTTACATATACCAAATTATAAGCTAGCGGCATGTTATGCTAGACAAAACATTAAGCGCGGTGGAGCCTGTATCCTAGTTAAAAAAGGCATCGAATTTAAAGAACTTCATGACATTATGAGATATTCGGTAACGGGAATTATAGAATGTTGTGCAATTGAATTACCTTCACAAAAACTAACAATTCTTTGTGTGTATAGACCACCAAAAATCACAAATCTACACCAGTTCTATGAAAACCTAGATATAATACTTAAAAAGATTTCTAAACCAAACAAAAAAATTATTATGTGCGGCGATTTTAACATAGATATTCTGAAAAGGAATAGAATTAGCATGGATTTTGAATATTTTCTTATGAACTACGATTTGAAGCTAGAAATAAATAGACCGACCAGATTTCGTAGTAAAACTTGCTTAGATAATTTTGCGCACAATTCAAAACAAAGCTGCCAAAGTGAAATAATAGACTTCGGATTATCCGATCATACGGCTCAAATATTTTCAATTAAAGTTAGTAATTTTAGTCAAGTTAAAACATGGAAGACATCAAGGCGAGACATATCTGAAGAAAATTTAATTATCTTTAAAAATCATCTCCAAAATTTATCGTTTTCAGATATATATAGCACAGAGGATCCAAATGAAGCCTATGATAACTTTTTAGAAATATTTCAACTCCTGTATGAACTCTGCTTCCCCTTCAAAACAGTCGTATTAAGATCTGAAAAAAAGATCAAATGGATATCTAGAGGTATTAGAATCTGCAGCAAAAAGCAACGTCAATTACTCTGGAAACAAAGACTTAATCCTACTAGTGAAAATAAAACGACATTTAAAGAGTACTCAAAAAAATTTAAAAAAATTGTCAAACTGACACAGAAAGCACAGAACAATTTTCTAATTAAAAATTCCAAAAACAAATCTAAAACATCCTGGCAAATAATAAATAATACAAAATCTATAAATATACCCATAGCAAGGATAAAAAAACATGATTTAATATTAACTGGCCCTAGTGAAATAGCTCAATCATTCAACGATTTCTTTATTGATCAGATCTCAGAACCACCCCTGAACACAACTAAAAATACTCTAAGAGTAACGTATAACCCTCATTCTATTTTTATGGGCCCTGTTGTCCCTCAAGACATTATAAGGGTGATTAAATCATTAAAGAACAAGAAGAGTTACGGATATGACGGTATTTCAACAAACGTTATAAAATTTGTCTGTTCTACTATAGCTAACCCTCTAAGCCACATTATTAACACAAGCATATCCGCTGGAACATTTCCCGATAGTCTAAAAACCACAATAGTTAAACCACTTCATAAGAAGAACAATAAAGAAGACATGGCTAACTATAGACCAATAGCTTTAATCCCCGTAATTTCCAAAATAATCGAAAAAGTAATTTATGAGTCATTTTATTCATTTCTATCAAAATACTATATATTATGTGAGGAACAAAAAGGTTTTTGTAAAAATAAAAACATAAATATGGCCATATACGATCTAATAAATAAAATAATGTTTAATATGGATAAAAAAATACCAATTTGTGCCATTTTTACCGATATGACCAAAGCCTTTGATTACGTGAACCATGAAACGCTTTTGGCCAAACTTGATGCTTACGGTATACGAGGAAATGCTCTACGTCTAATAAAATCGTATCTAAGTGGACGTCTACAATATACAGAAATCTCCAAAATATGCGTCAAATCAAAACGTGAGGTCAAATATTTATCTGGTTCTAGGGAAATTAAACAAGGCGTTCCGCAGGGCAGCGTTCTTGGGCCATTATTATTCTTGCTGTATATAAATGATCTACCCCGACACATCCCATACCCTTGTGTGTTATTTGCCGATGATAGTACAATCCTAATAGACTGCGTCAACAAAGAGCTTTATGAAAGTGAAATAAATAATTCTCTAAAATTAATAATAAACTGGCTCAACGACAATAATCTAATCATAAACCTCAGTAAAACAAACATAATGCATTTCTATCAAAAAATTCTTCCTTTAAACCTAAAAATTAATTATAAAGGACAAACTATTGATAGCGTTAACGTGGCTAAATTCTTGGGTATATTGATTGACAGTCAATTAACTTGGAAACCGCAGGCTGAAGAAGTTTGCAAAAAATTAAGCACGTCTGCGTATGCTCTCTATAATCTGTCCAAGAAGGTTGGCGTGGATACATTAATGGTTGCATATCACGGTTTGGTGGTCTCTATTCTGAGGTTTGGTGTAATATTCTGGGGTAATTGTTCCGAGAGGGAGTCTATATTTAAAGCCCAAAAACGGTGCATAAGATCCATTTTTGATCTCAAGGTTACAGATAGTTGCATTCCCTTTTTCAAGAAACACAAAATACTTACTTTTCCTAGTATATACATTCTCGAAGTAGCTATATTCGTTAAAACTAACAAGCATCTATTTCCCGCATTGAATGATACGAGGATGCGAACTACTGCTCTGAGATCGAAATATCAGAGTCTATTGTGTACTGGTAGATATAACACTGCTTTGCTTAAAAAAAACATTATTGGTATGGCACCTGTTATATTTAACAAATTGCCAAACTGTATTAAGGATCAGCCCTTAACAAAATTCAAGAAACTCCTATCCTCGTTGCTGACGGAGAAATGTTATTACTCTGTTACCGATTTTATAAATGATGAATTTTACTAAAAGCTTCACTTTATATCTTTTATTATGTGAATTAATTATAATGTAAATAATTTTAGAATTATCTGATTCATGATGTCATTTTGAATTTAATTACCTAGTTTTTTTTTAATTATCTGTATGTTAACCACAATATTTTTGTATGCCAACAGGCAGAATGTACTGGGAATATATCTGTAACTAACACCATTATTGTAATACCTGCATTCTATACAAATAAAGAAATTATTATTATTATTATTATTGCGTATCGCTCACTTTGCTCACTTTCCTCGCTTGTTTCCCCCGCACATATCCCTCGCATTTTTGTGTAGGTATAAACAAATATCCAGCTTCGCTAACTAACTCTTTTTCACCAGCACTGCGCTATGCCAGATTAGGAAAATGATTCCATTGGTTGGCTCGTTGACTTGTAGAGAACACCTAAGGCATATAAGACACTTTTATCTTGCATAAAGTTTGAACTTTTTCCTCGCGCACTGGTTAGCTTCGCACACCTTTGGTGGATAGTCACCTTAAATGGTGGTTTGTAGGTAGGTTTTGCGGTAGCGTTTGTATTATTAAGATGTGTTATGTAAGGCGGTCGCAAATAGCACAGTAATTGTACCAGATTGCCTGTAAAGGTTAGATGAAAATAGACTGGACGTTAGAATTAGTGTAGGTGGTCGATGCATAAGAAATTTCAGTACAGGAAGATAACCTTAATAGAGGTCCGGTTGGATATCGTCGCATATTAAACGCTCAAATAAAATGTTGGCTGTTTCACTTTTGAATGTCATTGAAGGATGTTACGTACGGTTGGTGCAGTGGTGGAAATAATATATACCAGCCCGTGGCAGGTAACTTTTTTACCACTGTAGTGTAATTGTGGCAAGTTGGCGCTGATACTAAATTGGAACGTCCATTTATTTAAGGCCTGTCTTTCACTTATAGCAAAGGCTGGCTAATTCAGTGTCATCGAACTACACGGTTAAGTTAGGACCGATTTAGACTTAGTTCAGATGAGCTATATCGCGATAAAATGCACTAAGCCTGGCACATAAATACGTCACGTGTCGTAACTGTGATTTTGTGCAGTCACACGATAACGCGTCAATGTAGGTTCGAGTATACACTGACATGCATTTTAGACTGATTTTCGAAATAAAATAGGCTTTCACATGGCTTTATTTAAATAAGGAACTACAGTCTACCATATAGTTAAAGACTAAGGTGACTATGAGTACTATTTATGACCCAATTTTTCGAGATAGTAAGGTATTACTTAAACTTTGTAGTTTAAGAGTCAAAAATCTTTTTTAGGGGGTATTATTGAAGATATCACCCTAAATTCATTTATTCAAATAAGGCCAACAATTAGCACTTTTCAACTTCAATAGTTACAACAGCCCACAAAAAAGCTACTCTTCAGCACTTCCTAGTTTTTGAACTCATACCATTGTTAAGGAGTACCCGCATAGGTATCTTCCTATGACCCACATGAGGGTAGATACCGACAAAATTTGGCCCACCCAAAATATATAGACAACATGTCTTTGTAAGGGGTGTGTAAAATAAGGGTGAATGTTAGAAAACATTTTTTACTTTATACTTACTTAGTTTTCTTTTATTTTTTTCCTTTTTTATTACATTTTTAATAGAGGACTGATAAGTTGAAAAAAATATTTTGTGATCATTTTGGTACCAAAAACTTACTTCCAGTTTCTGGAATGAAAATGATCCCAAAATGAATGTGCCAAATCAAGCGCGCGCAAAATTTTTTTGAATAATTTATTTATCAATGCCGGTCGCAACACTAAACTTGCGATTAAATTTTGCGCGTCAATAATTTCCAGAACTTCGGTGATACTATTTTGAAAGTAATACCAAAACCCAGGCCATTTCGAGACCTTCCTTCAGTGCTACACTTCCTGCATTCAATTCGTCAATTTGAAGCATCCTCGTGTATCATTTCCACCCCAGGTAACGAAAAAGATCCCACTATTACCCACGACATAAATTTTATCTACGCCAGCTAAAAAGTTCAGAGCAAATAATGCAAAAGCGAGTCAAAGCGAAGGTTGGCAAACCCGTTTGTGGACGTTTCTAATTAAGTTGCATAAAGCTACTTCGCGTAGTGGTGCTGAAAAACCGCGTAGTTACGTCATATTTATTTTGATACATAACAGTGCTGTTCTGAGCCGGGCTTTAAGAATTACATTTTAAGTTCTTAATATTTGATTTAGCACTTTTATTAGGTATTAGATGTTTGGATGGTTGATGTGCGATAAAGTAAATTTATCAAATGGAAACGGGAAAGCAGCAGGTGGCATTCAGCAGTTTCTGCCCCGTTTGAAAAAGGTATGAGTTCATGTATTTATTTGTTTACCCTCGCACGCGTTGCAGCAATTACACCAATGGAGCACAAACTTACAAATACTAACTATAAGTCACAGTACAGTCGAGTTGAGAACCTCTTCCTTTTGGAAGTCGGTTGATAAAGAATTCACCGACGAGTTACGATAGTGTAAAACAGGTAAGGCGGTAATGATAACACTTATAGCTTATGCAAGCTGAATGCAAGACCTTATGTACACCAAGGAAAAGTAGAGAAGAACAGTTCAGAAAATCCATGCCAGAAAAATTTAATCAGTGGTAACCGCAGGCAAAGTTAGTCTACAAGCCCAAAACAAACCACTAAGGTATAATTAAATTATGCAATTTTGCAGCGAACACTATATTTCTACGAATAATTTTATCCATCACTTTGAGAAAAAACGTTGCAAGTTATTTTTAGACGTGAAAGCTTTCGCGTTATATAACTTAGATTGTATACTTTCAGGGCCTTTGAGATTTCGTTTGCAGTTTGAATTTCGAACTCAAAATCAGCTTGTATTTTTAAGTCTTCTTCGTGTAATTTGAAAGGTGAATTATTATGACTTGCCCTGTTGGTCTCACGCTGCTGCTGCTGAACGTGAAGTCCACGGTTTGATTCCCAGGCCTAGTCTTATTGGGGTATTTTCCATTAGGAGGCTCTCAATGGCAGACCGGAGTTCGGGAGGTGGTTATGTGGCACCTCGTGACTCGGAAAGCATGTTAAAACGTGGGTCCTAAGCCTGAGGCCCTAGACAAGTGACATTCTATCATCGAATGCGTGGCGATATAGATTGTCAAATAGTAAAAATTTTATGGGATTGACAAGCGATACCGAAAAATCACGTGATCAATCCTTATACTTTGATATTTCGACTATCGCATTCTTTGTCATCGAATGGCCACTTGTCTAAAACCTCTGATCTCTCTCCGCTCGTATCGAATTGTCGTCAAGGACTATGACAGTGAGGAAACTTCTTTATTTTTTATTAAGCTTGCGTTTTAAGGGGCCGCACCCACTCGACCCGCTTAAACTTGACCCGAAGAATAATACCAGATGTTTTACTACCAATTCAGTGCCATTTTTATAGTTAAGCAAATACACATTTGAGTTATAGATATTATTTTGATTATTATTGTTATAAAATTTATTATTTTTTATGATTCATAATTTATAAAACAATAGTCAGTGATTTCGTTTAAAAAGTGTAGGTTTATAAATATAACCTCCACCTCGCTTAAACCGGTTTTGTGGAAACAATGAAGGTAGCGGCTCAGACGTTCCAGAACTTGATCCTAAGATTATCGAATTATTTTTGTGAGATTTGTATTAGTAAAAACTTTGATAATTTAGTAAATCCTGTTTTTTATATTTTAGTAGTTAGTACCTACTTATCAACCTAATAATTATAATCACGTGTAAAGACTGATTCAATAAATACCACCGTGCCACTAGCTATAAGATTATATTGATAATTATAAATTATCTGTGATTTTTACTACAAAGTAAGTTATAATAAAATAGGATAATTACTTACTTGTTTAATTATTGATTTATTTATTCAATCATTATTTAGATTTTACACTCTCTGTGGTGCAACCGTTGAATCGATACTTTTCTGTCTGACTATACATCGACGTTTTCACGCCTATCAAAACAGAAAAATCCAGGTATTATTCTTCGGGTCGAATCTAAGCGGGTCGAGTGGGCGCGGACCCCGTTTTGGCCATCATAGGTATCAGTGTATCACCTGATGGTAAGCGATGATGTGGTAGACGGTGAAGCACGCTTGTCTGTAAGATTGCATCTGTGTCAGCGTACTATGATTTCTCTGTCAAAGCTTTTATTTTATTTTCATGCTAGCTGTCCCACGCGGCTTCACTCCCGTCAACTAGCTACCTACCTAGCCTACCCTACATACCCTACAAACATGAATGTTGCGTAACTTTAACCGCTTACACAGCGCACGCATCGGAAGCTCTCAAAAAGATTTTTTATTTCCCGTTTTTGCAACATTTTTCGTATTGTATCTTCCGCTCCCATTGGTCGTAACGTGATGTTATATAGCCTATAATCTTCCTCGATAAATGGACTATCCAACACAAAAATAATTTTTCCAATTTCAACCAGTAGTTCCTGAGATTAGCGCGTTCAAACAAACAAACTCTTCAGCTTTATAATATTAGTATAGATAAGTATAGATTTATTAGAGACCACCTCGAGAGTTATACCCTTGCAAAAAAAATATTTTGCAATTCCGTCTATATATGACGGAGATATGACCGAAAAAAAAAATAACATCCCAATGGTTTTTGCATACGTAGAATCGCTTCAATAGCTGTTCAAATTTTATTCATTTAATTAAATAATACTAATATCAGCCTGTAACTGTCCCACTGCTGGGCAAAGGCCTCTTCTCATACAGAGAAGGCACGAGCAGTGATCACCACGCTAGCTCATTGCAGGTTGGCGATTTCAGACTTACATTTACTAAATTACTATACTAACGTAATTGGTCTGCAAGTTTTCTCACCGTTTTCCTTCACCGTTGTCTATGATGTCCAAGATAAACTTAGAAAGTTAATAGTATTATAATAATATCTTCGTAAATGTCCCAATTTGATAAGCAATTTATTAATAAAAGCGATGCATATCTGAGTGCTATTGATTATTGTATGTTATAGATACCTTATAAATTATGTACATATGCCCAGTAATTTTGATAAGAATGTGTGGCCGTGTTGAAAGATATTGATTCAAATATCTACCTACATTTTGTTGACCATAATAAATTGTGTTGATAATATTGCCACCAGAGTAGCTAGCCTCTCTGAAAATATTTGCGATTCCACTGGACACGAGACTGTTATTAAGGACGGTAAAAAGAAATACATTTTGTATTTTTTTTTAAGCTTTTCACCACACTAGGAATACCTTCCTGTATCGTGGGTGCGTTTACAAACATATAAACTCACATACACAACACTCAGAGCCGGAACAACTATCTGTAGGTCATACAAATATTTGTTCCATGCGGGAATCGAACCCGCGACACGCAGCGCAGCAGCTAATTGCTCAACCACTGCGCCAACCACAAGGCCCACCCCTTTATTGGAATAAAGGTATTTTTGTTTTAGTGGTTAAAAACCATGCTTTCAAAGTCTATAACAGACATAGGTAGAAACATTTTTTCTGTTTTATATATGACTAGCGACTCGCCCCGGGTTTGCCCGCGACAAATTATACACAAAAATCTTCCTCGTTTCTCACTCTTTCTATTGGTGCACCGCATGAAAATCCGATCAATAATTTTTTGAGTTTTCAGGTACAAACGCGTCGGGAGAGAAAATGCAAAAGCAGAAAATGCTGAATGCCATCTGCTCCTATCCTAATAATGCGTATTTCATGGTAACATAAGGTACCAAAACTAAAAAAAAGAAAAAAGAAACATTTTAACAAAAAAAAATAAACCGACTGCCAAAACAAAACACTACAAAGCGAAATATTACTTTCTTTTCGGAAGTCGGTATCAAAACTAAAATAGGTACCAAAGACACCGTGTGCCGAAGAGAAAGTTATTATTTGCTTTATCGTGTTTTGTTTTAGAAGTCGATAAAATTTTTCACCACTTCAAAAAAGGAACCAACCAGTACATCGGAAAATTTCTTTTTGTTATATTTTAGGGTTCCGAACCCAAAGGGTAAAAACGGGACCCTATTACTAAGACTTCGCGATCCGTCTGTCTGTCTGTCTTTCTATGTATCTGTCTGTCCGTCTGTCACCAGGCTGTATCTCATGAACCGTAATAGCTAGACAGTTGAAATTTGACAGATGATGTATTTCAGTTGCCGCTATAATAAAAACAGAAAAAATAATATTTAAGTGGTGCTCCCATACAACAAAAGTGATTTTTTGTCGTTTTTTGCAATAACAGTACTGAACCCTTCGTGCGCGAATCCGAATCGCAATTGGCCGGTTTTTTTTATTACTTTTTTAAAAGAACTATTTGTCTATAGCTGTCACACAGACAAACTAGCAAACACTTTGCCACAAACACACCATTGAACAAACTCATGCCATCACCGTACCATATAGAGATCTAGCAATACTCTTCTCACCATAACGAGGTCAGGCAGTCCTTTAACACTTAGTATTATGTCGTATAACGTTATGCGTGTCTATTGTGTAGCACAAAGACTAATTTGCAAACAAGTGGACCTGGTAATGAATTGGCGGGGTATAAGCAACTGATTCATTGCGGTTGGTGCAAGGGAGGCGAGGAAGCGAGATGAATGAAGAAAAAAGTTTGGAAGCTATTTCATTACGTAGAATCTATATTTGCTATGGTTAACATCATACGCCAACCACATAACTGAGACGATTCTGAAGTACTTGCGCGGTACGGAATACACCCCGTATTTATTTATTTATTAAAACTTCATGCAACATAAAAGTAAATAGGCGGACTAAGTGTCGCCGCGGGTGCAGTGAACTGTCAGTCGATAGTTCGCTGATGGGCGTTCGGCCTATAGCTTATTTACTTTTTGATATTATGAGATCTCAATTTATTGAAAAGCCAAGTCAAGGGATCAAGACTATTTTTATTTGTATTTTGATTTCGTTCTACAATTTTTACCGAAACCCATTTTTTTTTCGTCTGGTTGACTTACTATATTTTTAGTTAGGTACATGAAATGAACAGGGTAATTGTAATTTAAAGAATGCACGACAGGTGTTGCGGATAATTCGATCGAGGTGATTTAAGTAAATACATCATCCAAACCCTCATCGCCCTCTCACTGAGGATAAGATATTCTGTTTCCCAATAAACAATATAGTAATAAGTGGTGTTTATCGCTCTCGTCATCAGTGTATAACTTGCACCAATCACCTCAAGTGACTAAACCGGTGCGATTCTGGCTGCACAGTGGGCACACGAGAATAGTAAGCGTACATACCTATGTACCAAAAGTGTTTGCACAGTGATCTCATCGTGTACACTGCGCTAATCTAAGTACTATTTACTGTCCTTAAAGTGTAGTTACTGGTGTTTGGGCGAGTACTTGGTGGAATGTTGTTGATTAGGTACCTACTTACTGGATTTAGTGTTATTGTAGTTTAGAGATTTGATAAGACATGTGTTGCTGACCTATTGAATACTGGTCTTAGATAGCAAAAATACCAAAATGGTTTTTCCAAAATATAGAAAAAGAGACTAAGTAACTAAGGTTTAATTCTTGATTTAATAATCGCACAGGCTCTATTATAAGTATTTACAGTTTGACAAGTAAAATTTAAAAACCCCCGACACAAATACCTCTTAAAACTAAATAATTTATCTAGTAGTACGCTTCGATCGACAATCCATCGAAACACGTAATTATAACCCGAGATTTTACGAAAATACCCCGATTCAAAGAGTAAAATGCGCATAACTTTTGAACGGCTTAATCGATTTTCATCCAGCATAGCTAAGAACACTAGATAAAGTCACCAAGCAAAAATCGGTTCATCCGTTTAGGAGCTTTGATGCCACGGACAGACACACCAATACACGGATATACACCAACACACGTCAAACTTATAAAACCCTTATTTTCCGTAGGAGGTTATGAAGGAGTCGAAAATGACCACTTATTTTGAAGGAAAAGGCAAGGCACAGTCGCAAGACGAGTGTGAATCACATAAATTACATATTGATAAGCTTACGTTACTAGAAATAGGGACCAATTAGTTCAACTAGGTTTCAGATTGGCTAAAGCAGCCTCATCTTTCATGGGGTACTGTACGAAATGTTACAATAAAATTCCTCCCCACATTCTAGAACTGAATGAGACGAAATTTAAAACTTCTATAAAACGCACACTATGCAGGAAGGCATGTTATAAGTTGGGGATTACATCATTGATAACAATGCTTGCCTCAATGCTAGTCCTGCTCCACAACCACTAGGGCGCAAAAACAAGTGATATGCAGAACATTATTGTTTTGAAGTATTGTTGGACCTGCTGAAGACTGTATGATTATATTTGTATTGTATAAACTCAATCTCTTTTAGTATTACATAACTACACAGCACGTGTGTGAGTACTATGTACCCAAGTGTAAATCTACCATTTGCTGTACCTATGTGTCGTTCGTTGACTTGTGTGTGCCCTGGCAGTTGAATGTGTCATGCTGTCTCAAATGTCTTTCTGATGGTAGCGCGTGTGTTGGATCATTCGGTTCCCTTCATAATGGTTGAGCTGGGTGGTGCCGATTCATGCGTCATGTTCGTGAACGGGCGCCGTCAGTTGGGATTGTTCATATCTTAACTGCTTCGGATGTTAATGTTTTTCTAGTACCTATTATATAACTGCACAGTGCATGTGTGACTACTTTTAATACTTTATACGTGTACGTAGTATAGTGTATAGTGCTATACTGGGTGCATTGTCCTCACATATATGAATTTATTAATGTATGTACTTATGAAAATATTGTAAAAAACTTTTTTTTTTAAAGAGTATGTATGGAGTTTCTTATGCGTTCTTCTCCGTAACAAGCTACTTGCAAAATGCACGGTAGAATAAATTTTTATTCCTTGTAAATTTTAATTGTGACGTTCTAAAGTGCCGCTTGGTGGTCTAGTTGAAATAAAATATCTTTGTCTCTTTGTCTTACACTGATCTTCAAGTACTCCAAGTTCTCTAGTAACAGCGAGTGTAATTCACCGAACCAATCTATGTAGGTACGCGACCACCTAAAGTCTTAAAGTATTTGAGCAGTGATCTCACCGCTGTTTACTGTGTTGTCGGTAATTAGTGTACCTACTCATCCAGTATACACACATAAGAGTAGGAAAGTAAATAGAATAGGGAGCAATGTTCTGACGTGTGACAATATCTCATTAAAATATGTTGGTTTAAGGTTACTTTCCTAAACAGAGATATGGGAGGTAGCTAGGCGGTGCGAGGAAACATCTAGTAATGGGATCACTTCATTTTCCTAGCTTGGCTTAGCGCAGCTTTGGTAGAAAAGGGCTAGTGGTGCTGGGTATGTGCACCTACATACAAAAAGTAGGAAACAAAAAGTTTGTGACGGGTGCAAGCTAGGAATATGTGCAACGCTTGAGTGCGAGGAACGCGAGCGACGTATGTGTGCGAGTTAATCAGCTCCACACCGTTTCACAGCTTCGCTACGTATCATCGCACCACGCAAGCACCTCGTATAGCATTTGTGCAAACAATCAAACTTTTTCACAGCCTCACTTGCATGTTACATATCCTCGCTTTTCCTAGCTGCCTCGCACAGCTCTTGTGGAAAAACAAGCTAAGAGTGAATGCAAACAATGCACAGATTTTCTATTATTATCTGATGATCTGTCGGATAAATTGTGGGACAGATGAGTTAGTATGTTATGGTTTTAATTAGCCTTAATTTTGTGGTGGGACAAACAATTCAAGCCGGCTAGGAAGCCGGCTTAAATTGTTGTGTTTCACAAACGGGAACGCGGTTTCTTTATGAATTATGTCTAGACGAATTGTTTAAAATTTCATAGGTTTATAAGTTTTTTGAAACTTACCTATTTATACGACAAATTATTCATGAAAAATCTTTATTTAAAACAAGCTTTTTTCGTATTCTTCTCAGCAAACCCTTTCATTTGATACACATCATGGCAGTGCACAAAAAATAACTAGTCCGCCATCTTGAGCCGTCCGCCACGTTGAATTTAGAATGACGTCATCTTAATCGATGGAGGATAACTGCTTTATAATTCAGTTGCAAGATTTGACCTAAATATATTCACGTATCTACATATATACATACATATATTGCAAAAATAAAAGCTTGTAAAAATAAGATCAATGCCATATGTTTGGAAGATAATGATCTTGCCAAAAATCAGCCAAATTGACAGATTTGGCTGATTTTATCCAAATAAAAGCTTGTTAAAACTAATTGTACCTGTCCCACTGTTTGTGTGTGTAATCACAGCTTGCAAGCTTCGATCACTAATTAATGATCGAAGCTTGCAAGATAAAGACCTACTTCCCGGTGTTCGATTGAGCTGTAATTTAGCTCCGCGTTTGTTTATCGTGACAATGGATTTTTTGCTACAAAATCTTTTTTTAAATAAAATATTACATAAGCTTGTTTTTTGTAGTTTTCATATTTGTTAGGACAAGGTTTGTCTGGAAGAAAAACTTTTCATTTTCTTCATTAGTAGTTAAAGAAAGAAAAAAAGAAAGAAAAATTGTTTAGGCCAGGCACTATGCATACCATAAAAATAACAAAAAATCTTAAATACAATCATTACAAGGTATGCGTCACAACTACGCAAAACGGTCATCGCTCAGCATAATGCTGGGACTCGTGTGCGAGACAGAGCCACAGCGCTGGTTTTCAGCGATAGCCGGTGTCGACTGGGTGACTCCGAATCAATGAAACCTTAGTGGCAAATAACGGAGCGAACAGTTTTATTTATGAATAAAAACAAATAAATGAGTAAACAGTTATAGGTAAATGATCGTTTGAAAGTTCAGATATAAAAATTTTGTTTAGTGTAGTTATACTTTTTGTTTAGTGTAGGTAGTATAGTAGTGGATATAGTATTAGTTCTAGTTTTCACCGGCGCAAAACCGGGTCGGATCACTAGTAATTAAAAAAAACTTGGAATTTCACCGATGAAGTTATAATTTATACGCAAAACTTCAAATTGCTTGAAAGATTTTAACGATGTACGGGAAAACGATATCCGTATAAAAGCCCGTTGTCATTTCTGCACCGAAATAAAATGTTGACAAGGCTATAACTTTATAAACCTATAACAACACAAGCTATAAACTATCGAAATCCGCATATCTTTAAGGAACTATCCTGATGGTGCGACGTAAGTTAAATGGGAGCATTGAGAGCTACCGCGTTTGAATTTGCCGCCAGGGGCACTGATGTAGAGTGTGAGATCTTCAAAATGCCAAATTTCATAGTTTTTTGACTTGAAGCGCGAGTTTATTCACTACTTTTTTATTTTTGTGAATATTTTCCAAACATGGCAGATTAAGAAAGGTAGGTACGGGTTTTACCATAGAGTTTTATGTTTCAGAAAATTGCATATTCCTTTTTTTTTCGAAAAAGAAAAAGATGCTGTTCGCTGCGGCATACTCGATTTAATATATAATTGAACTTCTACGGCATTAGAAATGATTTTAATTTAAACTTTGCTTCCGTGGTGCGCGTAATAACAACGTTTAACAACTTTATTTAAGGACCTCACTCTTCAGTGGCGCCAAATGTTGAGCACGAAAACGGAAGGCGTCATTGCGTCGCTAGGCGATAACACGCACGTATTTTATATGAAAATTTAAAAGTGCAAATAGGTCGATTACAAGTACGTTCAGATGATTGCAATGCGATGCAAATTTCGTCCATGTACATGTAATTTCGTATAGTAAAAATCGCTTATCGGTGTGATATAAATCGAATCGCATCTTGCCATCAGGCCCGCTTAGTGTTTAAACTCTGCGTAACATATAAAATCTTGCAGATAATCAAGTTAATGACCGAGATAAAAATACCCAAAGACAGATCGCAGGAGACTTAACGAACTTACCCGAGCGATATTTATGTTGGAATGCAGCCAACTTCTTGCTCAACTCTCAAGTTATCACGATTTATGGTTTTCCTTTAGCTAAGAAACTCGTGTAGGTAAGGCTTCAAGCAGGAAGCCATGGCGGGATGTGGAGATACCCGGCGTGTGAGCCAAAATGTCGGATGTGAGATGCAACAAGGAATGAAGACGTGTCGAAACTAAAAGAGCACGCAAACAGACACGTAACGATAATGCGAATAAGATGGAACAGTTTGACAAGAATCCGACAAATATTTTTATCGAAAATTTATCTAGAGTTTATCCGTTATACAATTTCTATAAAATCGCGTGCCTTAAGACCAAAATATTCGATAACAAGATGAATTGTTTTAATACACCAGTGCTCCCAACGCTTCTGCTAGTCTAAGAAAGTGTTTAGAAAATATGATGCTTTTAGTGTCCAAGTTTAGTGCCAAAATTGGGAAAAAAGACAACTTGCTTTACTAGACAGTGTAAGTAACCCTGTGCTTTATTGTGTTTGTATAATTAAAAAACTAAATTTAAAACATTGTGCATTTAAATATCTTGTATCTGAATGTCATGGGCAAAAGCTAAGAGAAAGAAATGAAGAAAAGTAATGTTAAACTTGGCACTCACTCTGTATTGTGAATTTATTTGATCAAAACCAAAACTTGACATTGACATTCACGAGACGTCCGGATCTACAAGACATACACAATACATTTAATCTTGCGAGACAATCGATAGAAATGTTCAAAGCAGGCGTTGATACAGTTTATCAAGATTTATGTGCATAAAAAATAAAATCGGTTAATACCTTAAAACGAGAGTTATCCTACTTTCTAATAATAACGGACTGGATGATCGCATTGTTAATCGAATTTTTGAATGAATTTGGATCTGACCATGACTTAGGCAATAGAACCCATTTCGTCCCGGTAGTACATTGATAAGTTTTCATATTTTAAACGGGCGAAACACTACTGAAAGCTAGATTCTAACAACCAAATAATAAAATAAAGTCTATCTATTAGTATAAGTGCAGCAAAGGAATTCCTTCAGTATTTTACTCAGTGTTCTGTTTAGTATCAACTGCAGCAGTTGCCAATTTCATGAAATGATCATTATGAAGGACTAATAGAGAAATCGAAGCCAGCTAGTAAATTAAATGACCTTTTCTTGGACAGACAAGCCTTTTTGACCATTCGTACAATTATAATGGTAAGTTTATTGCCCTCTGAAGAAAAGCAATAAGTGAATGTAGGATGCAGTTAATGCACAAGCGAGCAAAGCGAGCTCCGAAATTTCAGTAATTATTTATTTATTTATTAGTTTATCCTCGCATTGCTACAAGGCGTTCCACGCCTTGTAGCAATTACACCAATAGAGCACAATCTTATAAACTCACTTTAAGTCTAGGTTTCCTCACGATGTTTTCTTTCACCGTTGTCAGCAATGTAAACTTGGAAAGTACATATGAATTTTGAAAAAGTCACATTGGTACTGGCCCGGATTCGGACCCACGACCTCAAGCACGAGAGGCGAGGTCTTAGCCACTGGGCTATCACGACGATGGGTTATATTTCTTAACCTTTTATACAGAAATAGAAGTAAGTAATTTTGTCGTCTTAGGCAGAAAAGGTGAGGCATGACGGGTATGCAGGTCTCAAGAGAGCAAGCGAAGCGAGCTCGAAAATTTTTCCATCCTGACTGTATAAATATCATTTGAACTTTAAAAAAGTATAATGGTAAACCCATCTTGACGACTGACCCGATTAACTATTAATATACAGTAACTATTGTGCCGTTGGTTGACACGGCCAATCTCAAACCCTCGGGGCCCTGAGTTGCACTCTAATATTATGTTTTTGTAGTGTTTGACCATTGCAGTGACACGCCATATTAGCAGCATTGTCAGAAGACTACTGCCCCCTAGGACTATACACCAATAGTCCATTTTTTTTCTCAAGTCTTGTGGAACATTAAATAATTTAAGCCAGGTAACAATATTATCCATTGCCTTCAAGGGAGGCTGGGGACCCTTTATATTCACAGGGCCCTGGGCTGCAGCCCAATTAGCCATTAGGTTGATCCAGCCCTGATTATTTCAGCTGAAAGACATCCACTGCTGAACATAGGACTACCCCACACATACATTTATGTCACATCGACCGGCAGAGGAATGCGTCACTCATCCAGCGGATTCCAACAGCCATTATTCATTCATTGATAATACCCATTCATTGATCATACATTGGTTAAATAATAGTCATAGTTAGACGGGACTCTCACATTTCGTTGATGACGTCATCCATCTCACTGTGTACCACGTACCGCACTGTTTATGTACCGAATTTTATACCTAGCAGGACGTGCTTCTAAAATGATGAATTTGGTGCATCCGTCTCCTCTGACGTTGGCAAACAGTCACCATCGGTCTCCGGTCAACACGGATATTGCATACCTATGCATAATACATGGTGTTTGGCAGAAAAACTAAAACAGTTTTCTTAGGGAAAGGGGACTCATATTCTATTGTTCATAGATCTTGTGTCTTCAAGGTCACCGGTGATTGAGATATACTTTTTAATTTCTCGGCATGTCATCTTAAAATCTTCTTACACGTTACGTATAGTGTCTTCTGCATTAGTTACCTGCGAACAAAAAAAATACAGATTTTAGTAAAGCTTCATACTTTAAACTCTTTTAAATGAAAGAGAATGTTAAAGAAAAAAACTAAATGTTTATAAAAATAAAACAAATAATAAATTCATGGTAGCGCACATAAAATAGAAATCTACCAAACACCCTGTAGATATATACAAATAAATATTATTAAGCATGCATGTGTGACCTGAGACTAATGAATGTCTTACGAGAATGTTGAACTTGACCGTTTAGTAGCCAGTAGGTGTCAATCCTAAATAAGATATATCAGGGTGTTATGGCGGTTCTGCGAAAAACAAGTGACGGTCAAATAAATGACTGTTGATTTTGGAATGTTTTCGAATACTTATTTGGTACCCATTGGATAGAATAATAATTACCACAGAGCTCGAACGCTAAACTAATATATTCGTACCCGCGTAATGTGCGCTGAGCTCAAGTTCAATTCGGTATAAGTCATACAATTCCCAGTCAGAATTGTTGCGGGTCGTTCCTATGAGTAAACGATGATACTCACTGACACTGGTGTTTATGGGAAGTTTTGACATTACCATCGCTGGCAGTGGCTGTCGATGCTTGCAGAGCAAGTAAGCTGATGTCATAGGAGGCAGTGGTTTCATCTGCCGAAGGAACAGTAGTCGTTACGAGACGAGAGACGAGTTGATGATTGGAAAACTAAACTATCCTGCTATGTATCCTATGTGCAAGTTCAGAATTAAAAGAAGTTATATAGGCTTCTCTTAGCTGCAGCGGACTGTCTGTGTGCGGCTCACAGGTAGAGTAAGTCCTATTTTTAACTCCCGACGGAAAAAGCGGGATGTTATATAAGTTTGACGTGTGTTGCTGTGTATCTGTATGTCTGTCTGTGGTATCGTGACTTCCAAACGGATGAACCGATCTTGATTAAGTTTTTTTGTTTGAAAGGTGACTTTGTCGAAATTGTTCTTAGCTATGTTGATCAGAATCGGTTCAGCCGTTCAAAAGTTATCCGCATTTTACTCTTTGAATCTGGGTTTATTAGCAAGATATCGTGTCATAGTTAGGTGTTTCGATTGATTGTCGATTGAAACGTGTCTACTACTAGGTAAATTATGTGTAATTAAAAAGCATGGAATAAAAATTTAATTAAAAATCCCCCGACACACACACACAAAATCCTAGGTTTTACCGTAGTTCGGGCTTTTAAAATAACATATATAACATTCATTCATTTGTGGTCATTTCATGAGCTAGTAGCTACATACTGACTCAAGTATTCACACGTGTCAAGAATATAATGCACCGGTTGTATGTATTGCAATCACGGATATGTAAATATAAGTTTATCGATCTGATTTACAATAAAATATCTCTTAGGCACCGGAAGTTATTAGTTTATATGGGATCTCTAGAATAATACATAGTATTGTAATTTTTCTTTTGATGGAAGTTGGTGTTAAATATCATCGCTCATTAATTCAACTGTAATACATCCACTGCAGGACGTAGGCTTCGCCCAAGAAGATGATAGGTAATAGTTAGTATAACAAGGTTGTCTCAATCTACATTGTTTTTTTCGCTTATGCTAGAACTAAATTATCCATATAATTAAGCTATTCTCAGTACTGACGTTCATTGGTATTCACACGGGACAGCAAGAAAAAAGAAAAACAACATTCGCAGTGCAGTATCACAAGGCCAAGTGTATGGGTAACACCCATACACTTGGCCGTGTGCAATAAATAAAGGCTTCACTTATTTTTCTTTAATTTCAAAGCTTTCTTGGCTAACTGCCAGTTTTCATTAGCATCTAAGTGCACGTCTATTCTTTGTTATTCTTTCTGATTTTAAGCATATCGCGATTTCTTTCTGGCCTTTTCGCTTGGTGAATTTGAGTATGGTCGAATGACGTAACTTTTTGCAAGTTTTTAAACTAGGATGCAATTCCACTCTTTAATATTTGGTTTAACCCTCTCCCATTAGAGTAAATATTTTGAGAAAAAAATACTAGAATTTGGGTTACTCGTATGTTAAAAGAATAACTATATGTATTATGTTCAGTTATATGTATTATGTTTAGTACTAACATCTTCAACGTTTAGCTGAACGTTTAGGATAACTGTGGTTAAAACTCTGAAACTCTGCCAATTGAATCTCTTGACATGCGTTTAATCAATTATATAAACTGCTGTCATTCAACAGAAAGGCAGCAGCTTACGTGAGCAGAATAATTTGTAACGTTATATTTGCAATTGTCGTTCCAGAAATCGGGTCTAACTTGTATTAATAGTTTTTTTCACTTGCTTTTATGATCACAAGGCAGTGTACTTCTCACGCAGTGCGTTTCTTTTCCATATCCGCACTAGTGTGAAATAGCTTACAGCTGCTCTGTTATTATATTGTACTGAAAAAGTCAATCCAAGGTCTTGAAAATCCTTGGCAATGAAGTCGACAACAGATTCCATTGTTTACAACCGCCTAACAGTCTAGCAGCAATTTCAAAATGGCGCCGATCCAGGAAATGAGACAGCATCAGTCTTCAGTCAATTAGTGTTCATTAGAGTACCCACTTGATCAGCCATGTTTGGACTCATCACAATTATTTTCGATTGTGTGAATCAGTCTTAATTGTAATGTTTTGTTTCTTGTGCGTTTATTTGGTACAAAAGATTGTTAAAGGGTTAGATTTTTATACTGTTATTTCTTTGATTGTTGTGAGTAGTGCTAGTAGATTTTTGCTAGACAAAAATGGTCTAGAACTCTAGCTATATAGGCAATTTGTTCAACAGACTAATTTCTCGGATGTCTTTTATTTCACTACAGTGGATGTTATTGAGATAAAACCTTCGCAATATCATCTCGGTCGCTATCTGACAAAAACACTGATGATTTTTCTACATTTTGTAAAGTTTTGGCATTGATTATCGCTGAGACGATATTGCGAGTTAAATTCGAAGAACTGGCCTTCTATAATACCTGTGGGATCGGGATATGAAACGCCTGAACTTCAGTTTATCGACTTAATTTATTCCAATACGTTTTCCGTCGTCGTTGGTACACACCGCCATTCCTCCCCATAGACTACATAGACTAACCCTCCACTGGCAAACTATCTACTCTAAGTCAAACTCCTTTCGTTCCCTCATACGTTTGTTTGTCATCTTTTGACCCGACTGCGGGAGGATTATGTTTTTTTATCGTTGTCTTGTCAATTTATCAGTAAAGATACCGGTAGAGTTCATTATGAGTAGGTACATTATTGACTTAAAAACATGTTTTACCCCGAAACATGGCTATGTAACATTTTCTTTTGCTGACATTATTATAATTTTATCATCAGGTTTAACGGTGAATGTCCACATCTGAAAATGTGCCTCAAAATTAGTGACACAATGTACGATTTGAAGCCATGCCAGCCTGCAATTGAGAATTGTCCGAGGGTAAAACTCAATTACGTTTTGCCTCGGTAGCCATGTTTTCGACTACAGTGTTCATCCTGCATGCATTGTGAATAATGTTGAATACATTTGGATTACTCTGTGTTTTGTCAAATAATCCGAGAATGATGCAAAAACATGTGAAATTAGCTTCTTGTTCCAAAAGTAAACTTGCACAGTACACAGGCGCTAACCATAACAACGACGAAGACCGTGTTTTTGCGGTAATATATCCGTTGAACAATTTCTGCAAAAAGAATTGACGTATTATTGCGTCGCGACTGTCTCTGGGGCGTTACAGTTTTTGACTTATTTTTTAACACTAGATCAAATATCATATTTGAGTCAAAAGCACAGAACACAAAATCAAGGATCGAACAAAAATAACTATTCAGTTTCAAGAATAAAAAAGATTCTTGAAATTGGATCGTTTTTTTGTTTTCATCGACTATTCCATTTTCAAAAAACCGCAACCGTCAAAATAAACACCTGGTAACACGAAACGAATTATGTGACCAATAATAAATCGAGCATAAAATAAAGTATGGACGTTATGATTTAACTATTAATTTTCTGCGCGACTGTCATGCCATGCAGAGCACGTACGATGTCCAGTAGTGACGTGACACATGCCAGTTTGGCGTTCCTCAATGGAATCGGTAAGCTATTTGTTTTTGTCCTTGTGATTGGCTGAATCAAGTTGGTTGGTGGTATTTATAAAAATCTTATGAATATGAAAACCTTTACAGCTTCTACTTAGATTATTATGTACACTTCAGTCGATGACAAATCGTCGGTTGACACTGATTTGACACTGAGACACCAATTCATCTACCTAATCCTATTTTTATGTTGTCAAAGGCTTTTTTACTGTCACTAAAGTTTCTGATCTTATTAACATGGTTGTGAAGTCAAACCACGTTGTAACACAATACCTAAATAAAAAACACAAATAATAGCTATAAGCTTAGTCAGTTCGAAAGAGTCATCTTTTACAAGGAAAATTGTGTTTAACATTTAGGACGCTAATGTAAAACATTTTTACGTAAAATACACACTTTTTCCTTACAATAAATGAACTACTCATCAGGTTAATGTCACGATACGATATTGCATAACTTTTTTGATGGATATCTTGACTCTCTTTAATTTAGTACGAACGTAAATGAAAAAAAAAGAACATTCATTACCCGAAAGACTTTGTCTTGTACCTGAGTGTATACAAAAATCCTTTATAAAATGCAGTTTCAGTTTTGCCCAAATTTTCTGGGTAACATTGCCAATTTTCTTTTGTTTAAAAACTTAAATCGAACTATTCTAAAATAGCGAAAATGGCCAGCCGTTCTCAAGTTATGCGCTTTCCAACATAACGTTAATACTACGAACGAACAAAATTTTTTATTATACCCTTTTCCCGGACTAGCAGAAAATAGAACTGGGTGTTTACCGTACAGTGGGACACTATAAGTATAGGATAGACAAATTACATTCGATGGTTATCTTTCTTTATCTTTTAACACATGGCGTTTCGTAGTGAAGGTCTGATAGGGAGTCTCTCTGTGTGAAATACTGAAATTCTGGTTCTTGTTGGGAAAAGCCTACACAGATTGATGTAATTATCACGTGGCGTTCTACAGTTTCTGCCTACCCATGTGGGAAGACGGGACATGTTCATATTCTTCTTCTTCATTCGTTTCGACGAACCTAAACTATAGTGTCAACCATTCAGATTTAATGCGACCGGACATGCTTCTCGGACAGCTCTGTCATTCGCTACGTTCAAATCCTGAAAGGTGCTGGTGGTCGGGCATTAAGGGCAGGCAAGGAGGTGGCCATACCTTGCAAAGGGGCAGTGTTTTGGATGGGTCTTTGATACTCCATTTGGCCAGGTTATTGCTACAGTGGCCAATCTGGGTCCGCAATCGGTTTAGGGATTTCCGGATTGGCCACTGCAGTTCGTTTCCAGGAGGCAGATTCTCTGCCGGAGTAATGAAGTGTGGAGTAGGGTGTGTCTGTTTCCATAACTCACATCTCTCGTCAGTTGTCGCACTTGGAGGTATTTATATTTAGCACGTATGTTCTTTTACCAATCGTCAACTGACTCGGGTCATCCCACAATCATCAGCGGGTTACATCATTCATTGGGTGGTTTTTACTCGATGAAAACAAGTGGGCGGACAAGTGGATGATACTTGACTTCCTTGTAATGTCGGGTGTTAAAGATTGGTTAATACTCAGTTATTATATGTGACACATACATCTACATGTAGACTACAATAAAGTAATTGAGATGTATTAGGCGGGAAATACATTTCATCTTGCCGAATGTGTATTTCTGCAACTTGACGAGTCGATGGCAAACTCTTAGAATATTTTGGACCCAGTAGGTGAGGGTACCCACGTTAAAAACAATCAGTCTTCAAAGCAAGAGTGAACACTCATCTTCTGGGCATCCATCGTACACAAGCATTGCTTTCTATCAGATGAGATCGGTTAGTGAGAGGTTCAGAGCGGCTCATGGTCAGATTAAAAAAATCCAACAACTGGGGATTAATCTGTAATAAAATAAAAAAATAATCATGCAATCTAAGCAAGTAAATATTAAATGAATAGTGAATAATTAGATTTAAAAATCCTTTACAAGTTTCCTTAACAAGTTGCACAGCATCCTTCTAAAACCACGAAACACTACTCCGAATCCGTTCACAAAAAAGGAAGTACCACCTAATAAGGCCAGTCCCACACGTGCTCACTTTTTATCGTCAAACGTTGGTAAGGCGACCATTATTTGTATAGTTGAGGTAATGATACTTGCGACCAATTGGGCATTCATTGGAAAATTGTCTGGAATGCGTCAGTGCACCTAAGCTGTCTATTAATGCTAAGTTTTGAATGTCATATTCATTTTAAACACCTACAGTTAATTTGAGCTTGTTTGGAATTTAAGCAAAGTAGGTACTACATTCTTTGATTTATTCAGCAATTTACCTTGAACTAGAAACATGACTCAAACCCCCGGTTTCTGGAAAGGAATCATCGACGCGTCAGAAATTAAACGCAATCAGTGAAGCGATTCGCTATTGAGAATACGATAAGATATAAGATATATAAAAGATCATATCGGACGTTTTTAATATTATATCACATTGATTTTGTGATAATTTTCTTTGCAGAAACGGGGTCTAGACTTTAGGTACGTGTACTAAAAACTCAGAAGTCTTTACGAAATAGGTAAACAGATTAGTATCAAAGGAAATAGGTGATATTCGGAATAACTAATATTTCAACCAAAGAGAATATAACCACTAGAGAGCTTATAGGCCGATTTCTTCGAAGCACACGACTCACTACCGCGGGCCGGGAGACGAGGAAGAACGCGCGGCTGCAATTGGTCAGTTCAAAGTAAGTTGCGTAGGTATGGCTATCGTTAGGGTTGATCAACTCGATTAAGGGAAAATTGTCGATATCGATAAAATGTATTTTAACATTATTAAAAATACTCAATTAAAATCATATAAATATTATTTAATAAAAATCAATCAATTACAAATATAAATACGTGTGTCGGGGACATAGAGAAACAAAAAGTATTTTTCCAAATCGGTTAAGCCGTCTACGAGTAATCCGGGAACATAATACATAAGAAAATTCGACGAACTGAGAACACTCTCCTTTTTTTAAGTCGGTTAAAAGTAGATAGATATTTTTTCATACATTTTTTATTAAGTTTAATTTTATTATTATCGATATCGACTTCAGCTATTAAAAGTAACAGCACAGATATTTACGATAAAAATACAAAGGGAGAGAAAGGGATAGAAGCATTAGAATTGTCTAGTGAAAGAGCGAGACTTTTCCAAAAGACATCAACGCGGGACTCAAAATTGTGCTCGTTTACCCCATCCACCATTTTAACTAGATCCCTGCGGTGTCTCATAATCTGATTAAATTAAAAATAATTTTCGTACTGTTTACTTACCGATGAAAAGTTATGTCATCCTTTTTGTAACTAGATGTCTTGGCATGTTTCCCATACCCCTTTACGGCGCATGAGGGTATTTTTATGCGTTATAATTGCAATAAAAAGATAAAACAATTTGTATTTATTTAGCGTGCATACAGGTCTAATAACTGGACACAACTAAAATGGTTACTAGTACCGAAGCCTTTACATAGGCGACAAAATACTAATAGTTTTCGAGCGTCGGGGCACTGTATGCGCCGTCAAGTGGTTATATCGTCGTTGATTTCAACCGATCAGTACTATTATATAACCTAGCTAGTTCTAGCTAGAACGTTTTCGGCGCCCACTGCAGTATTCATGCAGAATTGGTTGGCCGGGCAAAGTTTTAACTCAACAATAGCCGACCAAGTTTGGCTAGTGTGCTCGTTATGTAAACCCAGCCATTACAAATAGAACAAACATATTTACAACTTTTTGCAAGCGAGATTTAAAGTGATTCCTATTTTAATTAGAATTGAAAAAGGCATCAGTTTATGTACCTAATTAAAAAAATCAAAATATTTATATTCAAAGCGAGATGTGGATTTCTGTCTATATGATTGCTCGATTGATGGAGGTCAAATCCTTTCCGAATTCACTTACGCATTAGGCGGTGTGTTATCTCATGGGTATTGAAGGCTTTCGATGAATCCATGCAACAATCCGTCTCAAAAATTCTATATTTTTGCTCTCAAAGCGAGACTTTTAATAAAACCCTCTCTATCAAAGCAGAATCCCTGACATTTTAGTCCGTTTCACTTTGATGCTGGCATGCTCCATTTGCAACTTATTGCCATGTGCACTTTGGAAAAGAAAAAAAAATGAAGTTTACAGATGGTATATTTTTATGCAAATGATGAGAAACTTAGATGAGTCACGTGCCTCAAGTTATTTGCAGGGAAACTGCATAACAGATCTTAATAGTAATGCTGACGTAGGTACTTTGCGTGAAGAAGGATCTTCAAAGAATTTTCATAAAAATTGTACGAAAAATTCGTTTGTTCCCTCTTACCAAAAAATCATAAAGACGTGGAAACTATGATAGTTCTTCAACCTAATGGAACCAAGGACTTAGTAACTTAAATGGGAGATGCAACACTGTAAACCAAAGTACATGCATTCGTGCATTACTATTTGAGATTACACTGTAAGGGCCACAGCTGAGTAGACGTGTTGCATAATTGCAGACGTGCTGCACTGTATGGACGCACGGTTGGCGCAGTCGTTGAACGATTGAATGCTGCGCTGCGTGTCGCGGGTTAGATTCTCACACGGAACAAATATTTGTATAACCTACAGATAGTTGTTCCGGCTCTGGGTGTTGTGTATGTGAGTTTATATGTTTGTAAACGCACCCACAATACAGGAATAAATTCCTAGTGTGGGGCAAATAAAAAAAAAAAAGAAATGCTATAAGCTAGTACACTGGGACACAAACGTAGTTCGTTCTATCTTTGAAAACTTGTATGAGCTGGGATTAAAAATATAGAAATAAAAAACGGTCGTTGTATTCAGTGCGCCGGTTCTTTGAGTGCGTTTCAGGAGTATGCTTGCATTTTTAAAGAGATAAAGTGCCTAACGATTGCATTAATTGTTTTGAAACCCTCTGCCGTCAGATTTGGCAGTGTGCCAAGCCTTTAAATAACTCAATCTTAAATTGCATTTAACACGAACATCGATAAACCTGTCATCTATAACTGCATTAAAGGAACACCGATATAATAGGCAATCAATATCTATCAAGAATAAAACCAAGATATATAACCAAGAATACACTAACTGCATGGACACGTTTTCGGCTTGAAATACGACCTTTTTTACTTCTCATGTTAATGAGAGCAGTGGTAATGGTAATCTGTGTCCAGTAGTAACGGCCACAACTTACAAGTTGTAGATCGTGTGTTTGAACCCAGGTAGGCGCTTTAATTTGTGTAAATTATTTCATCACCACTGCTCTTTGAGGTCAATAATCAAAACAAATCAAAAAGTAAACATCGTGAGGAAATCGGCATGTCTTAGAACCAAAAATTCGAAGACGCCTGCGTAGTGGATTACGGCCCATGCCCTCTCACAGTGAGGAGGCCTGCACACACAATGGACCAAATGAGAGTTTAAGTGCGGAAAATGAGGTCCATCTATCCTATCCTATCCTTCTCATGTTAATTAAGCGATAACAAATTAAAATGCGGTTGAAAAACTAATAACGACTGCCTTGAAGCCAAGACGGTTAATTCAGATGAAATATGAAAATTAGGTTTTAAAAACCAATATTTGCATGTCATTGGCCTTCATAAACGTTGTATATAATGTATAATTATGTACCTACACCCACGTAAAGCTTTTTGTTGATTCGAGAGCATGAAGTCATCGCTTTATGTATATATGTATGTACTAAGTATACGCCAACACATCATTGTTACTTCATTTATTTAATCAGATGCTCATGAGCCTATTTATTATAGAGTTATATCGATCCATTCAAAATTTTATTTAGTTTTTTTTTATGCCAAACATTGAGTCATCACACAAATGTCCTTCGTGCGATATGGTTGTATGAGTATGTTAGGTTAGTGTTGATATTGATAACCGTCACCAAATATTATTTGCAAGTAAATAAAATTGGCGAATAAATTACTCATTCATCATCATCATCTTTTCAGCCGAAAGACGTCCGCTGCTGGACATAGGCCCCCAAGCGTCCCCACATTGACCGATCCCGTGCGTCTCGCATCCAGCGGATTCTCGCAACCTTAGCCAGGTCATCGGTCCACCTAGTGAGAGGCCTTCCAAAGCATCGTCTTCCGGTTCGCGGTCGCCACTCCTGAACTTTTCGGGCCCATCGGCCATCCGTTCTGCGAGCAATGTGCCCTGCCCACTGTCACTAAAGTTTCGCAATTCTTCGGGCTATGTCGTAACTTTGGTTCTCCTGCGAACATCCTCATTTCTGATGCGATCATGCAAGGAAAGTCCGAGCATAGTCCTCTCCATTGCTCTCAAAGATTCATTAAATGATTCAAATTAAAAAGTATCTTTATCTATTTTTAACACATAAAATAACATTAGAACTATATACAAAAGGGGCGAGCCTTATTGCCACCAACCGGGTGCAAATCCTCATACATACAATCCTCTGACTAAAAGATTAATTTTTTGGTCTTCTAAACACGTGCGCCAAATTTTATAACTGTATGTATGTATGTTTGTCCACGCATTTCTTCGAAACTACTTATCGGATCATGATTATTATTTTTATGTTGGATTGAATATCTTTCAACTTAAGGAATAGCGCAAGTTTCATCAAAATCGATCCCGCAGTTTTCATGATATGGAGCATAAAAACGAACTCCTTAGCGACAAACAGCACGAATGTGTAAATTGAGTTAAGAGTTTTTCCCTACAGGTACGAGTACTATAGAAATTGCTAATTTTTTTTGAGATGGTCTTACTAAAACTAAAAAGAGAGAAATAAAAACATTTTCACAAAAAATAAACCGGCTTCGAAAGCAAAACACAAAAAAATGCAAAATAACTTTCGCACTTTTTAGTGTTTTGCTTTTAAAGCCGGTTTATTTTTTGAGAAAAAGTTTTGTTTGTGCTATTTTAACTTTTACTCACGAACATCACAACCATTCCTTTTCCTCTGCAGTCGGGTAAAGGACATATTTTTTTTTGCATCAGCAATCCCATTTGCCTTCCTTTCCAATCTTCGTCCTTTTACATATTCGACTTTCGCACGGGATATATTGCATGTCGTCATATCCTCTCGCCTTCGTTTATGCATCGGGTCAAATTTCCTTCATGACCGTGGAATTTTAAATGAGAATCGAAAATACGATGGTCCTTTCGTTTGTGAGTTTCATTTAGGAGACGATGTTTACTGAAACTGAGTTTCGCAGGCTCAATAATATAGGATATAAGTAGCAGCAGTAGATTTTGTACTACTTTTTATGGATGAAATATGTTAGCATGTTCTGACATATGAACAAAAGTTGAATGCTTATCTCTTATGAATTTTTAAGATTTAGCGCTAATCCAAAGAGTTGCTCTAACGAAGAAAATAAAAAGAGTTGCCGTTAGAACTTATTTATTCTATGTTGATTAATTTAATTAGTCTTGTATCGCTTTAATTACCTATGAATAAAATATACTTTACAAAAGTCTTTAAAATGGAGCCTCTTAATGGAGATATTAGGAGGGTCAGATACGGAATCCTAAAAACATAAATAAATCTTAAATATTCCAGGCAAATATGTTCGACCTACCCAAAACTTAATCTTCCATACAGTTTACCGTTCATTGTAAAACGGAAGTCGAACTTAATGAACAACAGCAGATTAGATATCTCAACTACGGCGGGTTTCGGATCATACGGTATCGATAATATCGTGTTATGAGCGATACGATTAAACGATTAAGTTATAATCGATGTGGCTTGGTCACTGTATGTTGGGTAACCCCTACCTAGAGGGATGGTAAATAATGTTTGAAGTATATGGGTATTAACACACTTGTTAATACCTATATACTTTAAGTAGTATTGTTAGAAAACACTTGTTTTAATAATTGTGTGTTTATTTTACAGGCATTTATAAAAATCTTTTTCACAAAAAATCGAACTGATTTCCAAAACAAAACACTACAAAGCGAAAAATAACTTTCTTTTATGAAGTCGGTGTCTTTTATACCCCTTTTTCCCGTTATTCGACACCGACTTCGGAAAAGAAAGTTATTTTTCGCTTTGTAGTGTTTTGTTTTGGAAGTCGGTTTGATTTTTTGTTAGTAAGTTTTTTATTTTCCTTTTTTTAGTTTTGGTGGGTACCTCCAATTAACATGAAAATTATTTATAGCCAGAGCCATTTATACCACATCTCATGAAGATTCCAATAAGCCCTTAATATATCATGACTAGGATACATTGTTTTATTTCGGAGTTCCAGTGGCCATTGTGGTCTTCTTCACCAGTTCCAATTCACCAAATGAAACTTTCTGAGTGCAAATGATTGCATTATTGATGAAAATACCAAAATCGCTTTATGTATGCCTATAATATTTGAGAACTGCCCTCTATTTCTCTACGATCCCATCATCAGATCCTGGTTTCCTTATCATGGTACCACCCTTGGGATATATCATTTCCAAAAAAAAAAATCATCAAAATCGGTTCGGAACAGACATAAATATATATATAGGGTCGAATTGAGAAATCTCCTCCTTTTTGGGAAGTCGGTTAAAAAAAGCTTGAATGAGTTTTGAGGCCGAAATCTCACTTAACTGAAAACCGCCACCTACAGACTCTTGCATCATCAAGAATTGCAAGCTCCTACTACGTTGACAGCCTTAGAAGAAGAGTGTTAATGACAGATTATGTTCGGGCAGTTGCGCGGTATCTTCTCGTCCAATTTACCACAGTGTCTCTGGTGTCAGACAAAATTCTATGACCAATGTTTGTTGTCAGTGTTTACCTATGGAATCGAGACGTGGTCTCGCTCACAATGGACCTCATCAATGGACAGCAAAGGGCAATGGAGAGGGCAATGCTCGTAGTTTCTTTGCGTGATCGCATGAGGAATGAGTATATCCGCAAGAAAACCAAAGTTACCGACATGTCCCGAAGAATTGCGAAACTTAGGTAAGTGGCACTGGACAGGGCACATTGCTCGCAGAACGGATGGTCGATGGGGCCGAAATGTTTTGGAATGGCGATCGCGAACCGTAATACGATGCGTTGGAAGGCCTCCCACCGGGTGGACCGATGACCTGGTTAAGGTTGAAGAATCCGCTGGATGCGAGACGCACAGGATCGATCAATGTGGCGACGCCTGGAGGAGGCCTATGTCCAGCAGTGGATGTTTTTCGGCTGAAATGATAATGATGAATTCAGAGCTGCTAGATGAAAATGCATGCCGAGTAAAGGTTTTCCAGAAGATTCACTCTCCTAACACCTGGAAAATCCTAGCGTGGAAAAATCCACTCAAGAGCTCTACCAATTATGTCAAACAGACACAGTAGCATATAATAAAAAAAAAATAGCTTTTGGCAGACAACTTATGTTACATTATCTATGCTAGACACTATTGTAATCTAAGTAGTACAGCAGACCATAAACACTGAACTTTCGACCTTGACTAACCTAAAGTCAAGGTTAGTGTATTTCAGATGTTACTACCATAGTTTCGGAAAGGGTCGTATAAGTGAATAACCCGCCGACTACGCCTCCTAAATAGCCAATAGACTGTTAAGCCGGAGACGTTGTGACGGATTTATAGAATCAGGTAGTCAGGTAGGTCAAGGTTCTATAAGGTGTATTGTTGACCTTGTTGGACTTTATCTCGTAATAAAGAGGTTTAAGATATACATAGCTATATCTTCTCTCAAAAATATTTTTTCGTGTAACAAATAGTTCTGCTTAAAAAAAAATGATAAAACTATATTCTTTCGCTACTTTTGGATACTCCTCCAAAACGACTTGGATGCTTAAAATATTATTACACAAAAAAATGATGTGCTATAACTTCTTGATAACTGAAATAGCATATGTAAATCAAAGAATATTTTGCAAACAAAACTGTTCAAAGGTTTAATATTGATATTCTAGCTCCGAGCGGGCGCACGGACAGTACTGCGTTAACATTGGGGAATATATCCGCCTTAATATTTCAACAGATTCGTGTACCGTTTGAATGAGCAATTAATAAATTACGAGCACAAGTATGTTTACAAGAACCAATGACTTCACGCATCGCTGCTATAGCCGCACATCGAATTCAAACATGACAATATCGAATTACGATCTGAAGAAAAGGTGTGGACCACACAAAGGTGTCATGATTTATAATAATGTATCAATGAAAACGATGCAGGTTACGGTTTTTAGACCTTGAAATCTACGTAGGATTACGTGATAAACTGATTCAAAATTATATATATAAAACACTGCCGCGTCTTTACGCGATGAACTCAAAACTTCATATTCAAGTATGTTCCGTTTCCGTGAATGTGTCCGTGGCATCAACAGTGGGCCCTATCAGAATATCAGCGCAGCGTTATTTCTTTTTAATATCGTTGCACATGCTGAGATAGGAGCCTTTTTGGTCTCGCACGGGGTTTATTATTTTTATTTTTGTTTGTGTTTTGCTTATCTCGTGTTGCTTGTGCGGGTCACAAATAAATAAATTTTCTTTCTTTCTTTTCTTTTCTTTCTAAAACTACTAAACGGATTTTCATGCGGTTTTCACTAATAGAAAGAGTGAGAAACGAGAAAGGTTTTTGTATATAATTTGTCACGGGCGAAGCCAGAGCGGGTCCGCTAGTAATAAATATTTGTAGTATGCTTATTAGAAGAAATTATTATCTTGAAACGCGTGATACTCGGCAAAAATACTAAGAGAATCGGGATAAAAAGTATTTTATGTCCTTCCTCAAGGTTCAACCTATCTCTAAATTAAATTTCATTAAAGTTAAATCAGTGATTTAGGCATGAAAGCGTCATAAACAAACTGTTAGACAGAGATACTTTTGCATTTATAATTTTAGTATGGATTAGTGAAGAAATTATGTTAGTAAGATCGGAGTTTTAGAATCGTCGTTCATTCCAAATAATATTCGATAAACGTGTTCAAGATTTAGCTGCATTTTCGCCAAAAAAAATAATAAGGATCATATATTATAAATTGTCCCAATTTTATATCACCCGGTAACAAAGTGTTCATCAAATTGGCAACACTTTGGTCGTCCAAAAATAAAGACAGATTGGTGTGGGAACGGACCGCGGCCGACCGTTGGGGTGACACCTTGAATATATACGCTTCAATTAACATCAAATTTTGCACTAGACACTGGTTTTATACACAACAAGATGTGACATACTCAAAGAAATAAGGAGAGCGTCTTCTAAAATATTTTTATATAATCATCAGCCTACAGCAGTCCACAGCTGGACTTACCAAACGCACGGCATTTTTTTCGACTCAAATCCAGCTGCTACCAGCTACCCTGCGAAGATCGTCGCTCCAACATAGGATACTTAGGTCCAGACTTTTTATGCGTAGTTAACTCAACCAATGGGTAAATATGCTAACCAATGGTTTCAAATTTCCCTCAAACAAGTTGGAGAGTTAATTATTTGACCATTTGTTAGACCAACAACATACCTTGTATAACATGTTCGCTCCGTCACTTGCCCTTAAGGTTTCATTGTTTCGGCGCGTCACCCAGTTGACACCGGCTATCACTGAAAACTAGTGCTGTAGCTCTGTCTCACACTTGAGTCCCAGCATGATGCTGAGCGATTACCGTTTTGCGTGGTTGTGACGCATACTCTGTATTTGTATTTAAGTTTTCCCTTTGTTTTTTTTAAGGTATGCGTCGTGCCTGGCGCAAACAAGCGTTTTTTCTTTCTTTAAAAAACTGGGCCTTAGTATTGACATCAAATTGTGTTTCTTTTGAAAATTCAAACTGTTATAGCAACGCGAATGTAAGAAATTTGTTCGTTGTCAGATATCTGATGGGTCTCATTATCATCACTTCAGCCGAAAGACGTCCACTACTTAAGACGACGATAGTCGACAACGACCTTGAGGGAACAAAACGCGCACTCGTTTCACACCCACGCGACCCAAAATTCAGTAGTTTTTGTACTTTACTTATTTTTTTTTATGACTTAAAAAAATCCTTATATCAAAATGTAGATATTAAATTGTCTTTGAGATGGTGAAAATTTCATTAAAATACGCCCGGCGGTGTTGGTGCGATTGTCGACTTTACAAATTAATTACCTACACATTGTGAGATAAGTAAAACTCAATTATTTTTTAGATTTAATTATTAAGAAAATGGTCTAATATAGCATATATTTTTCTATAAAATTACAATAAGCCGTTTAGATGTGATTCTCATTTTATAATCAGCTACTGAAGGGTATCTGCGTCTTAACACAGGCTTCCCCCAAGTTGTGGTGGCACCACATCGACCGGTCCCGTGCATCTCGCATCCACGGGATTCTCGCTATATTCTGATGGTTCTAATTAACTTTTATTTTCCGAAAATAACTCTTTGTATGACTCCTCTACAGCCAAAAGCCTCTTCACAATATTCATATGATACCATCATCAATTCCACATTAAAGATATAATCAAGTTAATACGCCTTTGCGAAATTACATCAGCCTTTGCGACGGGAATCCGTTTTAAACAGAGCGTTACGATAAACTGTTAATCATAAACGAGTTTATTACGAGGCCTTTTTATGGCCTTTTAAAAGGATATGCATTGTTGGCCATGTCCTCTGTTAAGGCTATTAAAGACTGAATAGGTTTGCGCGGGAGTTCATGTCTTTTATACAAAGGGTTAAGTAGGATTAAGTAGTTCTGTTCTGGTTGGCATAGTGCCACTAAATAATTTGGAAATGTAAACTTATATTGTAAGGTAGGTAAGTATGTAGGTAGGTAGGTACACTATTCCAAACCACTGCAACTCCTGAAAGCTAAAAGCGCCGAGGCAATGAAGCTCCACTAAGTCCCGGAGAACGAATTTAACCGTCTTCGACCCGCATCAAAATTACTCAGAAAATAATCACGGAGGAGAAGGAAAAAAATATTATTAAGTTATTTTTTAAATATAACATCATCACGGTTGTATTCTTATGCATGGTGTAGCTATAGTAATACTATATTTCGCCAGTTAAATATCTAAGCCCCATCCATGTAACGTGGTTCGTCCCCTAGAACCTAATCAAATCAACCAGTACCTCTAGATCTGCGCATACAGGAGGCAGCCGCCCCGTATGAAGCGAGGAGAGGGTCATCCCGGTTTGTGCCAGATCTAAAGTGTGGTGAGATTTGCAGAAGCCCCTTATCCAGCTACGCAAATGCCCCTGGAGTTCATGTGCCTGGCAGACCAACAGTTGCTAGACAGCAACAATGTGCAGGCGGTGCGAATCTTCACTGACGGCAGCAAGATTGAGGGGAAGGTCGGAGCCGCATTATCCATTCGGGATAATGAAAGCGAAGTCCGGAATCTCAAAATTTGCTTAGTTGCGTACTGCACGGTCTAACAGGCGGAACTCCTGGCCATCTGCAAAGCGACGGACGTGATCCTCACGCGGCAAGAGACGAGCTATGGTTTGTACAGCTACTCAATGTCAGCATTGCAGACGCTTGCAAACCATGACTCTTTCCATCCCCTGGCTGTTCATGCGCGCGCCAATTTGGCTCAAGTCCTGGGCCAGAGCAAAGCTGGGTCTTTTTTCTAGATCAACGCCCACGCGGGCCTGCCGGGGAATGAGCGAGCGGACGTGTTGGCATAGGAGGCAGCATTGCCGTCACGGAGGAAGCCGGACTATGACCAATGTCTAGTTTCATCTATCAAGCGACAGATCCGATTGGAATCACTTGATGAATGGAACCAAAGATATGTGTCGGACGAGACGGCCTCTGTGACAAAAATCTTCCGGATTCCAAATCGGCTTTCCGTATTGTAAAACAAGTGCGGCCCACGGGCATTCTCACGCAGGTTTTGACGGGGCTCCACCGTGGGTTCTCTGAATACTTGAATCGCTTCAAGTGTAAGGAGAACCCATCGTGCGTCTGCGGTCCAGGCGTGGCAGGGACTGTCCAACACATACTTGTAGATTGTCCGTTACTTATCAGGGAACGCTACCAATTTGAATGTGAGCTGGACAGGAGACTGACGAAGGAGAGCCTGCATGGGCTCATGACTCGGCAAAACAGGGAAAGGTTCCTAGTGTACTGTGTAAACGTGACCTCCACAGTCATTGCACGAAACCGAAGATGAAGCGGCTCTATGCTTCACCAGTATCATGAAAATATTTTGTAAGAAGCATAGAAATAGCACGCACAAAACTGCAATAACGAACGGTGCCCTGGGGTAGAACCTAAGAAAAACAGGTTGTCTGTGTGGTGAAAAGCACTTTTGTGCTTACATCAGTATTTGTAAGGCATAATTAGTATTATTTTGATTCCTCTGTGATAAATAGCACTTTTTGTCATTTTGACCTAATTATAAATAAATAAAGCTGCCTTTAAGTGATTAAATAAAGTGGGAGTGCCACCCACAGTATACAAGAAGATGTAGGCAAGAAGAACAATAAGTTTGAAGAATAAAAGTACGAGAGGCATGAAAGAGAAATAGTATGAATGAGTTTGCATAGAATAGGCGGCAACTTCGTTATTAAGAAAACTTAATAACTTAACTTCGGGATTAGTATTAAAATAAAAATATGAAAGAACATATCAAACGGTCACAAGTTGCAAATGCAAGCTCCGGGCTTGCAGCCATGATAATGCTATTGAACATCCAAATAACCCTGCCTGATCCGGAAAACCGAAATCTAAAGACTCACTCACCTATGTTGAAAAAAAAAAACTAATTACTCGTCATCTAAATTTAGCTAATATATAAGACAGGAAATGTCGCCTTCTTTTACTACTATTTCTTAACGAACATCAAACCAGTTCATCATCATTATAAACCACATCCGCTGCTCCAGAGTCTTATATTTACGACCGTTTAGCTCCGGTGTGGTTAGCCGTAATAACCACCTCATGTGGAGACGTATATCTCACTTAAATGTTATAAAATTCCGCAAAGAGCTTTCTGCCGGAGTCTTAATGTGGAATTTATATCTAATAACCGAAATATGACCTTTTGGTACATATTATTGGTATTTCTGATGGTAGTTTGATAGATATTGAAGTTTATGTAAAAGTTAATTATACTGGCAACATATGAAAGTATCTAAGATCCGATGAGTATTTAAACTATCCTTCAAACGGTCATGGTGGGTACACACGGGTTGACCTTGGGCTCTAATCAGAGTGTCAGCGAGTGAAAGATTATCAAAAGTCGAAAATGTGAAATTTCGGTTACCGACTAATTTGGCTGACTTCACCATCATTGAACTCTTATATTAACTCAACTCAAGATCGAAAAATACACATTGGATCCTTGCCGTTCTCAAAACTGCAACCTTGTACTCAAGAAGAGGATCCCTAGTGGACAACTGTCTACCTAATCTATTTGGCCTTATAACCTAAATAGCCAGATAATTCTCAATTAATCATTGCCATATACATCTCATCTTGTCCTTGGGCCCTTAGTAGATAGATAATTAAATCTAACCGCCCTTGAAGATCGATTTACCCTAGTTCCGATATCCGCCGTTCATCTTATAAAACCTTGTAAGAAAACTAGAAACTATTAATTTATTATTTTTTGTTCAGCTATTTATAGAAAGTAATACAGTTGTTAAGCTTAATTCACCATAATGCTTCATACATATGGTGTTTTTAAATTTAAGTGCAAGATTTAATTTTTATATAGCTTTCCCTATATCTGACGAATTTTAAAAATTGGTGACACCGAAGTTTATTAAGTCATCAGATTTAGGGCAAGCCCACATTTTTTTCATCAGATTTGCCTTCATATTGATGTCACTTTGCATCAAGTCGCACCCGATCAATTAATGAAAATGAACAGCCCTGCACGTTATGTGTCCAGTTTGGAAATCTAAAAATGAATCCCTGTGCATAGGGTTCTTATCTGAAACTTTTCAGATATATCCTCGGTGTTCACGCCAACTAAAGAACGCTATAGTATGACCGATGAGTCGTGGTCCTTCTGAAGTTGGCAAATTGTACAAGCGCGAAAGTTCGCAAAGCTTATGTCCAGGCGGGCCACGAGCCACGACTCATTGGTCATACTGTACCTGATACGATCTTATAATTCATTTACATAATAAGTGGCTTATGTAAATAAAACAACAATGTAGGTGCATACCTTAATATAATATATAGCGACAGGCTGAGTTACTTGATTGTTTCAATATTATAGTGATGATGCTATGTTTAGCAAAATCACAGCACAGGCCAATTGATAATACTGAAGTACTGACATAATTTACACATATTATTAGTTGATATCACTTACAGAGGTTAAACAATGATGTCAACCTTATTAAATTGGTATGCCAATAATAGTGCGTTATATGTATGAAATATACGAGGACTTAATGAAATATACGAGACTTAATGTCTGCGTTTTAGAGGCGTTAAGTCATCAATTAGAAGTTTTCTAAATATAGTTCGGTGTGTATATGATGGTAATTACTCATCATCAACTTTCAGCTCTTGTCGTTTTCTTCTACCATGCCGTTGTCAACCGTTACGTTATCTATCATTGACTCTCATTTTTAGGGTTCCGTACTCGAAGGGTCCAAACGGAGCCCTATTGCTGTCACTCACGTGTGTCTGTATATCTGTCTGTCCGTCTGTCACACGGGGTTTAACAGCCAAACGGTTGGAGCTACAGTCTTCAAATTTTCACAGTATCTATAAGCATCCTGTTGACCCAAAGCCATATAAATTTTCAAAAAAATATTTTTTAAAGTATCCCTAAAGCTAAAGGTGGGCGCGAAAAAAAATGTTTCACCTACCACATCAAGGGTTGTGCGTTGTTTACAGCTCATTAAGTAGATAAATGCTATATTTTTCTTCTAAAAATATTGGAAAACAAAGGAATGAAAGACCACCAAAGTCAGTTTTCTTTACAACTTTGTTTTCCGATTTTTTTTTAACTTCCTATAGACCTATGAAATTCAAACTTGGTGATAACGTTTATTATTACGTATATGTTACATACAAATACCAATATATTGATAAATCAGATATTTCTAAGAAATTTCTTGAGTTAATTAAAAAAAAAATTCCCTAAGTGTGCGATGTCCGCCACGCACTTGGCCGGTATTTTCATAGCATATCTCCAAATAATCCATACAGTTATTTTTTTGGTCTGCCTCTCCATCCATCTATAGCTCTTTTAGTAACACGCGTTTCATCACCAGCCTTATCAAGACAAACAATCGCCTTTCAACTTTTCTGTCACTGTCGTCATTGACGGTTTTTTGATTTGTAATTATTTTGCAAATTAATCGACTTTGCAAGGAAAGAGTTTCTTGTCAATATTTAAGGAACCTTTTGGACGAGGCAATGTCTTAAATATTTACAGTCCCTTTAGTTAAAATTTAACTTTGGAGACCCCTTTATACTCGTAATGTTAACGGCCGAAAATAGCCTTGGCTTATAAAACTAAGCGGTAAAAATATCTGTTTGTTTAAATATGTTTTAATAGTGGATCCACACTACACAGACTTGCACAAACTTTCATCATCATCTGAGTTTTATCCGTGCAACACAGCAGTACAGAAAAATGTCGGTGTCAATGTATGTCAAGTCTGTGTCGTATGGACTCACCATAAGAGGTAGTCTATAACCCGATCAAGAAAATAATATTACTAATAGAGAGGTGCCACTGGGTGTCATCGCCTTCTTGTTTTTGAAAAGCTACAATCATACTTCAGTTGCGCGGTACCTTCTCGTCCAATTTACCGCAGTGTCTCGAGACACTCTATGACCAGTGTGTGCCATATTTTATTGCCAGTGATTACCTATGGGACCGAGACGTGGTCGCTCACGATGGACCTCATTAGAAAGCTTAAAGTCACCCAAAGGGCAATGGAGAGGGAGAGCCTCGAAGTTGCCGTGCTTAACCGAGTCAGAAATGAGGATATCCAAAGTTACCGACATAGCTTGAAGGATTGCGAAACTTAAGTGGCAGTGGGCAGCACACATTGCTTGCAGACCGGCAGCCGAATTGCGCAAGTGAATTCGGCAAGGCACAAGGTTTGACCGCTATCAAATCGACCAATCGACGATGCGAGATGAATGACGCGATGTGGATTTCCGTCCGTGTGATTGGTCGATTTGATAGCGGTCAAACCTTGCGCCATGCCGAATTCGGCTGCGAATGGCCGATGGGGCCGAAAATTTCTGGAATGGCGACCGCGAACCGGAACACGATGCATTGCAAGGCCTCCCCTAGGCAGAGCGATGACCTGGTTAAGGTTGCGAGAATTCGCTGGTTGCGAGGCGCACGGGATTGGTCAATGTGGCGACGTCTGGGGGAGGCTTATGTCCAGCAGGGGACGTTTTTCGGCTGAAATTATGATGATGATGATGATACTTCAGTTGCTCTCTTACATAATATCTATTAGGAAAAACTGCAAGCAAGCGCGGGGTCGGGAGGGGACGCCCTAGAAGGACATACCTTATAGGTGATGTTCTTCAGAAGGGCCAGGTGCGCAGTACCTATAACCGACGTGGGTCTATGACTAGATGTATGAATGTGAGTGAAGCAAAAGAAGTATGTTAGGATAGTAGCAGGCGGCTGTTTTAGTTTCTGCCTACACCCATGGAAAAAAGGCGTGAGTGTATGTATGTATGCAAGCAAGCTTAATAAATTAAAAATGCTCACATAACTAATTCATAACAATCAAATGTAGGCCAAGTCTAATATAGCCAACTTATAAAGTTAATTTTGAACCATACTCTTCACGCTCCACAAACCGTAACGGAACTGCCGTGTGCTGATGCTTCAAGTTACACTTAACACTAATTAATCGTAATTAAAAACATTTTAATTCATACGTGGCCTCTATCTGGTCATGTGTGAAAGTTATTTTAATGCTAATATGTTAGAACCTTGTATGAGATTGTGTAGATAAATTAACTATTCGAGCTTACTGCATTCTTTTCGTAAGGATGTCTTGTCGAATTTATGTTCAGTAGGTGGAATTTTTGAAAGTAGGAAGCTACCGGGTATCTATTTTGTGAAACTTATAATATAGCATGAAGGTCAACATATAATAAATAACTACAGCAATCTGCAACACCAATAAATAAACCGCTTTTCAGAGTTCAAGAGTTCAGACCATCTAGGATCTCGACCCAGGCAGTGAGCAACTGCTAAATGAAAGTCTTCTCCAAAGGTTTAAATATTTTAAAATGTATCACCTACACAATATCAGACGAAACCGTGATTTCCATATGCCTTGAATTTCGTGATAAGAGAACTTTTGAACACATAAGTATATATAAAAGTCGCGTGTCGTAAGAAAGCTAATGCGACTATTACACGCTTGCCAAGACTCGACAAACGTCCACAAGCCCCAAGATTAAACAAATGCAGGCTCGCATTTGGAAGTCGTTTACATGCTTGTGAATACATCAGTGTGCTACGTACAGGCAAGCATGGTGGACGCCGCCCTTGTTTCGGCTATTGCGTTTGGTGTATCATACTTTTATTTGAAATACATGCGAACAGAAACAATAACAAGAAATGTCACCAATATGTATTTTTAGCATTATTCTTTTACTGGCTTTTGCATTTACTCGGCAATACGACTGCAAGCATCTGCAACTTTTTTCTTATCATTATGGTTTACATCTTTGAGTCTCCAGATAAGTACAACGTTCACCCTGGTAACATTACAGAAAAAATATTACCCTCGTTCGACCAGCCAACCACTTAGAGATCACACACAACATACGTCCGCTCATCACGAGATCGCAACCCAGTAACTGGGTAACACGATACCTCTTGGCTAGACTGGTGTCAGATCTCAGGCTTCTGACTACCTGTAACTACTGTCAAAGATCTTCAAAAGACAGCCGGGACCAACGGCTTGACGTGCTTTCCGAGGCACTAAGGAATCTCGCTATGTAAAGATGGTCACCCATCCACGGGCCGACCTTGGTAAGCGTTGCTTAACCTTGGCTGTTATTATTTAGCCACGAGCTTATTACATTAGACGTCAATGGTTAATTGACGAAATTATAAGCTCATATCTGTCTAACCTGACAGAAATACTGATATGGTCTTAATTATTTTATCATAATAAAATAACTGATACTGGTGGTATTATACTGGTATGATCTTATAATTATTATTTCATCATAATTATAAGATCATACCAGTATGTATGTCAGATTAGGCAGATATGAGCTTATAATTTCGTCATTTTTTAAGTCCGAAGTAATAAGAGATAACCCTCATCATCAACCGGGCTCAAATTGAACTCCGGGCTGCTACTAAAATACTTCCAGATGGATGAACCTAGAAACCAAACCCAGAAAATCATGTTCCGCAGTAGTTCTTCAGACCAACTTACACAATTATATCTTCGCTAAATATATCGAATCGAATAATTAAATTACACTCTACACCTTTCACTATCTTGTTCCAACTGAATTTTCAGTTTCACTGCCCAATAATTTGACCAAAAACAAAATTGCTTTTTCCAAAAAACTGTTGCAGGCATTGCCTGTCCGTTTTACGACGAAGTTCCAAAACTATCCTACTGGGTCGCAGGGCAACTTTGCCTTCAAAATGGGTGTTAAAAGTGCCTGTAATTCGATAACATACTTTTAATTTGGATGCATGGTGCCGTGGAGTTTTCATGTTGGATAATGTTGTTGAGCAGTTTGAGAGGATGACTTTGGCTGTGGCAACATTGTTTAACTGTTGATGCAATGTTGGGCTTGACCGAGGGAGGGAGATGTTTGTGATGTGTTAAAAACAACATACAGAGCTATGGCACCGACAGCTACATGCATTTTTATCTTTATTATGTTTGGATATTTCAATATTTTCAAATATTGAAATATCCAAACATAATAAAGTGCACTTGCCCGTTCCTACAATCTACAATTTATGAACTTGTTAATCCCATACATTAGTGATATGCTCTCATAAATTGGATAGTGTCAGTCCGTGTCGATTGTGCTAATCCCTCGGATAGTGGTAACGAATACGGTAACAGTGTGACATTATCTGCCCACACAGATAATGTCATACAATCTGGATAAGCTTTTAATTTGGATGGTCCGTTTGACGAAGTTCAGAATAGAAGAACGGTTTTATTTAGCAAGGATTAAATACAGAAATAATATGCTAACCTAGTCTTAAAATAATACTCCTCTAAGTCGTCGCTGTCGCAGGTTCACTCCCTGAAGGTGAAGGTTTACACAGGGGTGCAAATACCGAACACTGCGATTCATACGCAGGGGGAGAAAGCTTCTCTTGCGAGCCAGGGATTTGGGTCCGACGAAGGGTCGCGCCTGCTAACCATACACGAGGCTCAGGGGTTGAGCTACGACAGCATCATCATCATCAACACCAAGTCCAGGAGGCTTCAGGTCCACGACAGCATCTCCCACGCAGTAGTAGCGGTGTCCAGACATACAGTCAGTTGCGTCTATTACACCTACGACGCCGATGACGCCGCAGGCCGCTTTGCTAAGAGGGCGATTGATGCGCCGACTAAAACGGTCGTCGATTACAAGCCTAAGACGACCATGCAGCATCGAGACGTAGTCGTCATAGAGGCCTTGCTCACGCTAGTGAAGTCCCTGGTTAGCAGACATGACCAAAACTCCACCTAACAAGTCCCATCCAAAATTCCAACCCAAACCCAAACCATCAACCTGTCTAAATAAGCACATGTAAAGTAATTTAATTTATTTTATTACACAATAATTTGTAAAGCTGCATGGTGGAGCGAGTTAGTCATATTCACGTTAACGACCTAACGACCGAGTACTAGAACGGAAACCGTCGGCCGGGACTGGTCTGCTCGCACTGCCACGCATCTTCCCTGAAAAGTGTATCAATAGAAATAAGCGAACAAAATAGTTAATAACATAAAGATAAGTAGTGAATACATATATAAAATTTGTAATGCCAGTGTGTAATAATATTAACAAAAAAAATGTATCATACCAGGCCCCTCAGAAAGTATTGCGAAAAAAAGTTTTTATATATGGGAGACTGGCCAGTTATAATGTTTTTCGAAAATATGATTATTTATAAGTAAAAATAAGTAAGTTCCAATTTCAAAATTTCCCTCCACATTTTTTGCGAGTTAATTCAAAGTATTGTGTCTCACTGAAATATGGATCTGCGCCGGGAACATTTTAGAGCTATGATTTTATACGATTTCAAGTGTCGCCTGAAACCGGATGAATCGTACGATAGACTTCAAATGGCATTCATGGATGAAGGCCCTTCCAAGGCAACCGTGTATCGTTGGTATAACGAATTCAAGCGCGGTCGACCAACTTTGGGGGATGACGAAAGAAGCGGTCGCCCTTTGACGGCTGTTACCGAAGAAAACGTGCTAGCAGTGAAAAATTTAATCCAAGACAATAGGCGAATTACATATCAGGAGATTCAACACATATTGAAGATTGGATCGGGAAGCGTTCACGAGATTCTACACAGCCATCTTCGCGTGAGGAGGATAGTATCACGCTGGGTGCCGCACAACCTCACCGATGCTCAGAAGCAGGCCCGGGTGGAATGGTGCCGTGATATGCTTAACAAATTTGAAGCAGGCTCGTCTCGGCGTGTTTACGACATCGTTACAGGTGATGAGTCCTGGATTTATCAATACGACCCAGAAACCAAGCGCCAGTCGACTGTTTGGGTGTTTCAAAATGAGCCAACGCCTACCAAAGTGAAGCGATCTAGAAGCGGGGGTAAGATTTTGATCGCTAGCTTTTTTAATTTGACTGGCCACTTGGTATCAATTCCCTTACGGGATCAAAGAAGCATTAATGCCGAATGGTATACTACCAAATGTTTGCCAGAAGTTTTCTCTGTTATAAGCAACAAGCGACCAAACACAGGGCTCCGCGGGCTACTGCTCCACCACGACAATGCACCTGCGCACACCGCACTCAAAACGAGGGACTTCCTGGACAGCACGCCAGTCAAACTCCTGGGTCACCCTCCTTACAGCCCTGATCTAGCACCGTGTGACTTCTTTTTATTCCCAAAAATAAAAAATCAGCTCAAAGGGATACAATTTTCGTCGCCGGAAGATGCGCTGGCTGCGTTCGAGCAGGCTGTAAACGAGGTGTCTGCGGCGGACTGGAAAAAGTGTTTTGAAAACTGGTTTAGGCGCATGAATCTTTGTATAGAGGCTGGTGGAAAGTACTTTGAAAAGATTTAATAAAAATATATGTACGTATAGAACAATTTTTTTTAGTTTCGCAAAACTTTCTGAGTGTCCATAAGCATATAGTATTTAGTGAGCGATGAACTCACGTAGCACGTAGAATACCAATTAAAAAAAAAAAACCTAAAATAATAAATATCATTGTGTATAATGTGTGCATGCCTAAAAACAAGAAAAATCTATTGACTCACAAAATAATTCGTCTACATCGCTGCATACGCCAATCCTGCCAAACTTGATTCTTTGGCCGAAAAATAGACAAACTTTTTGGTCACCTAAAGCATCGACCAACCGCATGGCGAGAATATTATCTAGTATTTATCTTGTGCTTACTTTACTAATTAAAGATAATCTTTCATTCAAGAATAAATAGGTTACTTTTAGGCAAGCGTTATTCGCCGTCGACCACATTATTGCTTACCATCAGGTGACATGGTTGTCAAGAGTGAGTCTATCTATAATAAACAATAAAAAAATACGAAAAATCGTTACATACATACGTAAGTCATTTTCTATTGATAGAGGTTTTAGGAACAACGCTGATATAAAATATAATGCACTACATGTTATACCTGTTATGTGGTCACATAACGTCGTTGGATACCCACAACTGGGCCTTCTACTGACCACGATCAACCATAATGCAACCTTGTACTGAATTATTTTGGTTTTTCATTCGACCACCGTTTGTTGGTAATAATGGGTATAAATTGTGCATTGTTGCTGTGAAATATTTTGAAATGTTTGTCGTTGGTGAATTCGTTGCATTAATTTAGACAGAAATAAGAGAAAGAACTAAGTAAAAGATGTTATGTAAAGAGCTCTTTAACCAATGTCATCATCACCATCAGCCTTTCAATGTTCCCACTCTTCTCTGTGAGAGAGGGAATGGGTCTTAATCCACCATGCGGGCCCAGTGCGGATTGGATGTGACATTTCTTCGAATTTTTGGTTTTAGAACATGCCGGTTTCCACACGATGTTTTCTTACACCGTTTTAAGTGCAGTGGTGATGAAATAATTTACACAAAGTAAACCGTCTGCCTGGGTTCGAACATTCGACCGCCACAACTCTACACAATGTAGTTTTGGAAAAATTTGTTGTTATTCTTATGAGTGAACAGATGAAAACATCTTCTTTCTAGACTGTTGCAGATTTAGGTGAACTCGACTTTCCTTATGTCACGCCGCCAATGTCGTCTGTGTTTCTCCTTCTTAAGATGCTTCGTCATACTGGTCCACTACGTCAAAAGAGGTCGTTCTCGGCCTCTTTCACTTTCAGGCAGGCTCAGATTTGTCCTCAAGACGACGCGACGTGCTGATATGTCTTTCACATGACGGTTAAAGATGCAAACATACAAACTTATAAAGGGTATTAAAGTTTACTTAACCCTTTCTTTAGTTCGGTAGTAATTCGTCGATTTGAATTCTACTTTCTAAAAGTTATTTCTAGACAAAAGTCGCTCTCCTATTATAACATCATTTTAAAGACAACCATTCTACTGCACATCTTACGACAATGGATTCTAGGCAACCTTTATGATCTAGAATATCTAAACCACACACACACCCACTGACATTCAGAAAACAGATCGTCGCCATATTGAATGAAACATTCCCTTATACATCACATGTAAACTATATACGCTGAGTAGCGTGGCAAATCAGTAAACAATACAACGACCAGCATAACTTGGAATAAAGGAGTGGCGCTGCTTTTCAAGGCAAATATCAACGGGCTGTCAAATCGCGTACATTTTTATTAGTTCGGCAAGTTGCCGCAGTCAAGTTATTGTTGGTGATGCAAATCGGTTTGTTGATTGATGCGTTCCGTACGCTGATAGCCGTGGACGATGTAATTCACACGACAAACATGGATTAAATCATGCTTGAGATTTTGTGTACGTCTGTTTGTTGATGGGAGAATGCTTTGATGTGATTACAGGAGGAATGAGCATGTCAGTCAAGAGCTGGTTAGTTCTTTTGGTGCAATGATTGATTGGATACCTGCTGCACTTCCGTTAGCGGGTTTGTGGCCGACTAGAACAAATATTTGCCAACTGATACTAATTTGTTAAGGTTAGAGATTTATTTAAGATTCTTAACAGATGAGCTGCATTTAACTGCACGCCAGCTGCAAAATTACAGTTTTGAATTATAGTTGTAATATTTGTTCAGTTGATGTAACTGTATTGAAACTGCCAACCGACTGCGCAGGCCGCTTGTTGACGGGCTTGATGCACACTGATTGCAGGATCCACGTATCCATGTATTTCTTTCAGCACTCATATAAAGATTTTCACACAGGATGAAAAAGGAATTATGTTGTAGTTAAAGCAACTGCACAGCATGATTTTCTTCTTGTTTACGTCTTTTTATTTCGCTTCTTAAGCAGACGGTTTTTTGATTTGTTTAATAAACTTTTTATTTAACTTTTTATTTATTACTTTTTAGTTTAAATAATTTAAACAAATACATAAGTGTAATATATTTTTGAAATCACTTCTTAAAACTCTTTATTTTGATCCCCCACACGATGGGCTAAGAAGAAATCAAAAGTTGGGCCCCCACAATATGGCGCCCGAAAGCCGCCAATTTTCTATTTTCCAATTTTAATGTAGCCAGTGACACTCGCAAGGTTAAGACGAATAATCGATTGACGTAAGAATCGTCAAAATGGCCAACGCGTTTGGTCAATAGAACGCCACATATGAACAAACATACATACATAGACTTATAAACACATTACCCTCCTCCGGCAGTCGGGTAAAACGATCCTTGTCGTGAACTGGACTGAATAACCTCGTAATTATGTAACCATATTCCTAAGCTCGTTAGTTTATTGAGGCACTCTATGTTAGCCATACATAAAACCATAATCACCTAGAAGGCTAGTTAATGGCTAGACTGATACTATCAGTCTACAAATTGATACTCCTACCCATCCACTTAATTCCTTACTTACCTTTAACGGCACTGAGACCCTATTCATTGTCGAGTCTACCATGTTTGGCTCGTATCTGTAGGAGTCCTAATTGAAAGGGATACCTTATGGTGCCTATAGATGGGCTATCAATAGGATTACTGAGAAACTAATCCGATTTCGAAACACGTCTTGAGTCGCCATAAATGGTTGGAGAAGGGATATAAAGGTCGCTGGTCTGACCCTGATGAAGTATTGTGCTTCCTGACAGATATAAGGTTTATGAGTGTTAGGGTTTAGCTACAAGGTCAATTTTGCATGCGCAAACAGTTTGTGCAAAAACTGCATCTAAACTAAATTTGTGCAGTAAACCGTTTTGCCGTCTTAACGCAAATGTTTGTTTGTCATCATCATGATCATCATCATGCTTTTAATGTTCCTACTGCTGGGACACAGGCCTCCTCTCTGTGAGAGGGCATGGGTCGTAACGTAATCCACCAAGTTGGCCCATTGCCGGTTGGTGGATGTCACCTGTCTTCGAATATTTGGTTCTAGGACATGCCGGTTTCCTCACGATGTTTTTCTTCGCCGTTTTGTGTTCTCCACTGTTCCCTGCTTGTACAAACAAGAATTTGTGCAAATAGGTTTGAGCGTATACCAACAACCTAAGTTGTAAAACTGAAGTGTGCTTATTGCACTAAACTTTTTGAGAATACTATTATTGTGTGTGAAATAAGGATTGGAATTCCCTGCCGGAGTCTGTGTTTCTTGATACACACAATCTGGTGGTCATTAAATCAAGAGTGAATAGATTACGTCTAGGCAAGCGTGCTTCTCTTTCGACCATATTATCACTTACCATCAGGTGAGATAGTGGTAAAACGAGCCTATCAACAATAAAAAAAACAAATAAAAGGTAGAAAACCCAAGATTTTGAGATCAATTAATTATAAATTATGTTATAGTAGGTAAAGGTAGGTTTTGGATGAATTAATTATATATGTATCGATGCTCATGAGTCTAGGTCACATTAGATGTGCTGAAAAACGACTCCAATGCTGCATTAAAGTGACCACATACTGGGCAAACAGTATTATTAACAAATTACTATAAAAACAAAAAAACCGACTACTAAAAATTTTTTAACTGAAAAGAGAAAAACAAGTTCTTGGTACATTTATACATTAAATATTATAAGGTGCTGCCAGAGCGGTGACAAACGAAGTTTTGGTAGGCTTTTCTATAATTTTTGTTATAATAAAAGCCAGGTAATTCCAAAATCGAATTAATTGCTGTGTAGATCAATTTTCATGACAGTCTAAAATCTTACTGCAACATGACGACCAAGACCGTTCTGCACAAAGCATACCGACGAAGACCAATTTTCGTTTATGCCAAAGTTAACCCAGAAATTCCTAATCCTATTTCGAAAACCACAGTCTCTCTGTTCTGTACTCACTGGATAGTTTCTAGGAACTAATAGAAGCTCCAATATTCATGTTGGATTGAATAGTGAATACACTTCTGAGAAACTGCTTTGATATAGTTAGCATCTGCAAAAGTTGAATCACTTGTCGTGTTGTTCAGTTGGCTGATGATATTATGATTACTATAATAGTCTGACTAGGTTGCCGAGGTTGGATGTTAATTAATATGGGTAGTAAAGTTTTTATTAAATTGATAAAAGTATATACAAAGTATACAATACTTAATTAACTAAGACTACAAACATATACACTTAAACTAAAAACTACTCACTAACCAAACCTAAAAATATACTAATCTAAAATATGGCGTCGAAAAACTCCTCCACATCGTTGTCCATTGCTAATGTGCCCAAAAGACTAGCAGCCAAAGCCTAGTCAGAAAATAAACTCTGCCACGGTGTTTGGCAATGCTTATTCTATGACCAAGGTAAAAACCAGCCCTTGGGTCACGCGAAGTGTCAACTAGGCTACTAGAGTTTAGGACTAGGAGTTTCAACCCCAAATGGCTCGAAAATATTACTACCGATGAGGTTATTAATATGGTAGATAAAGTGGCTTTGTGGATGCCCTTATTGATTTTTACGTAAATGATACTAAGAGGGCATAAACGGCGCGACATTTTATCAATGAAAGTGCCGCCATAGTTATTGAAAAATGTCTGGCATATCATGAGCTATTGAAATGACACAAATGGTAAGGGGTTCCTTACAATCTTTTCTGTTTCATGTCTAAAATGTAAATGACATGAGCTACCGAAATATCAATATTTCACAGCACGTTATTGTAGATAGAATGTCAGCTTCTCAAGATCACAAGGCTGATTGGATATAGCATAGCTTAAATAGATGTAGAAGAATCCTGGAGTTCTTTGGTAACATTTGCCCGAAAGGATGGTCATAACCTCGAGCAGCTGATGATCACTGGCAAGCTCAACGGCAAGAGGCCGAGGGCCGCAGCCCGATTAGATGGTCTGACCAAAATCGTGCAACGCTGAACACCAAGCTGCACGATGCACTCCATATCGCCAACAGACACAGATGGAGAATCATCGTTAGAGAAAAGTTGATCTCCTGTCCGGGGAATCACGACCGTCAATAATGAGGAACACGACGCGAGGAGGAGGAAATAGATGTACACAATTGCCCGCTTTAATTTTTTTTGTGTTATTATATTATTTGTCAAGATGAATCTTATCGATTGTTACGTACGATGTATATAATTTGGCACACAAGTGTTTAAAACTTGCAAAACAGTCCCAACTTCCAAATAGGCATTTTCACAAAAAGTCGAGACTAAAAGTAAAAGCACATTTGTACAGTTTCTATTCGGTCGGCTGGCCAGTAGCGCACGCGGTGTCAATCCGGTTTGCCGTCAGAGTGCTCCAGTTACAGATTGGCCGGATCACCGACGTCCGGACCGGACGGCTTTCCAATGAGTCCGCGTTGTGATGCGAGATGCGAATGTTTGCTGCATTTATGCGTTTAGCTTAGAGCTGTGCTGATGGCGGCATGTTTTTGTTTCTTATTTCCCGTGTAGTATGATTGGTAGATTCGTTTTTATTCAGTTGTTTATTTGAATAAGTAACCTCATATTTTTCTCTCAGTGTGGTATAACGAAACTCTCGAAAAACGCCGAAACTATCCCTAACGTAGAGCTGTTGGTAACGTAGAGCTGTTGGTGGCTGTGGGCCTTGATGCCTGAAATAAATGGATAAATAAATAAATAAATAAATAAATAAATAAAAATAACATGACATATTATTATTTTTCATCCTGTTTGTAGTATTTTTGATAATACGAAAAACTACGTATGAATATTCTGAGAGAAACTGCGTGGTTGCTATCTGTATTACACGATTGAGCCACTTTAAAAGATCTCGCTTTTTAAAGCGGTGAAAATTGTTGAAAACATGGCGGTTGCGTTTTTATCAGATTACTCGTCATATGCTACTGGTTTTCAAGGATTTTATTCATCGGAATATTAATATGAAAATAAATTTATAGATTTATGTAGTGTGTACTCGTATATGTATGATAGGTACTTAGATTACTGTATAATGAGGTCTCTTTATGGTTTAAGAATGATGGATGAGGGATTAGCGTTTTTCCGTTTAAAATAAATAGTTTTTTATACTAATAGCAATGAAATCTTATTTTCAACCAACTTCAAAAAGGAGGAGGTTCTCAATTCGACTGTAGGTATGTTTTTGTATGTTTGTTACGCGATTTTTTCGCCAAATTTGAACCGATTTCTATGATTATTTACATCTCGTTTAAGTATTAACCTTATAATATACCGAGACGTGGGAGGGAGAGTGGAGAGGGCCTACGCCAAGTCTTTTCAGTAGAAAAGACTTGGCGTAGGTGTTATTTATTTAGCTAATAGTTCAGTTGGGCACTAATTAGCTATTAGATAAATAAATAACATCCAACGAATGTTTTCAATCAACTCTTTGTAATGGTTGGTTGTTTCATCCGACAGTGTTGTTCCAAAACGAGAGGTAAATAGCGCGAAATATCAGGCAGCGTAAAATCGCAATCGCGACTAAAATCGCATATATAAGCCCAAAATAAAATCCGTATTTAATTTCAATGCATATTTTAGTGATAAAATCTCGATTCGGTAAAGCGGTGTTGCAAAAATAATAAAACAGTTATCTTTTTTTAACTTCACAAGGTGCATTTCATACATTAATGGCGGATTCAAGGATACAATTCGGCACCTATTTAGTATGGTTTTGTTTGGTTCTATTTTCGTGTTTTTTTTTTCATGACGAGAGTGCTGCTGCTCTCGATCTCGCCGTAAACTATGTATGAAGTTTACAATAGAGCGAGCGAGCCCAGAAGGTACTTGCCTATTCATTCTTGATGTAAAGGTTCTGGGGTTAAATGTTGGTGATAGTAAACAATGACGCTGTTAAAGCGAAATTATAATTTTAAGGTCAACTGGTAAAATCTATAACTGTTCAGTTGCTAAAACTACAAAAGAAGCTTTTTATTATGCATGCAGATATTTCTGTAACAATCATATTACTACGAAATAGCTAAACCGATTCAAATACAAATACTTTTACTGTGCGTGCAGCTAAGGAGTGGAATTCCCTGCCGGAGTCTTTGTTTTGTGGTAGCTAAAACCTAGGGGTCTTCAAGTGATGAGTGAATAGGTTACTTCTATGCAACCGTGATCCCCGTCGACCACATCATCGCTTAACATCAGGCGAGATAGAGGTCAGATTCTAAACAAATAAAAAATAAATAAAGCCGAAACAGGAAAATATTTCATTTCGAAATACGAAATAAATTCCTCACGTAACAATACATACAGCACTGAAATACCATACCAAACCAATCTTCACAGTTCGAACTTACAATCCATCCATACTAATTTTATAAATGCGAAGTAAGTCTGTTTGTTTCTCACCTTTTCACGTAAATGGCTGAACCGATCGTAATTACATTGAAGAAGATAGATTTTTTCCTGGCGAAGGACAAAGGCTATCTTTTTTTGAAATAATCTTGTAGAGGGTGACACAGGGCGGGAAAGATTGTATGGGCAAGCCATAATTCATCGTCAATATGAATTTTCAAGATTTGAAAGTTCATATTTAGGCTTTTGGAATGAAATACGTGTTCTACTAGCGTTCATATAAATGCAAACGAAGTCGCGGGTAACAGCTAGTATAATTTCTATAATAAAAATCGAGTTGCCATGTTGACCATACATCGATCGTCCCATTTCAAGTTCAGTAACACAGTACTATTAATAGGAGTTTGCATTACCCATGAGTCTGGTGAAAGTAATCCCCTGGCGATGGCGTAGAAAGCGACCGTGAACGATGTTAATAAGGGCTAGTTTGCTGTGGATATTGTTATTAATTATGATTAGTGGTATTTTCACTTTGTTTGTTTGTGTGTAGACGGTGTGGTGGTATGGCACCGTGATGATATTTGTATATAGGTATTGGATGAGTTTAGGGGTAGGTTACCTTTGAGGTAGAAAAATTAGCTAAACGCTTATTAGTACCTATAAAGTTGCAATGCTTGTTACAGTTTTAAAGCGATGTCGCGCCAAAAGATGAACTGTACAGTTTTGTCGTTTTAAAAAATTGACTCAGTGTCTCCCTCCATGTCAGTTATGAGCTCAAAAGATCCTAGACTCATTTCTATAAATTCATTATCATATACCTACAGTATGACTTCATCCACTGCTGGATAAAGGTAACACTTCCAGCTGCTGTGCCAACTTCGTCCAGGTTTTAATCGTGATGGCAATATCGTCTGCCCATTTCGCTTCCCGACGATTATTTTTTTAGTGTTTAGTGCTAGAACTTATGCAACTTGATATCTCCTATACATCCCTTGCTCTTAATAGAGAGACTAATGAGCTACTTATACTCAAACGCGTCCAATATAAGCCCAAGCCTATTGCGGTGTACGTGGCAAGTTATTGGTCAGAGTGCCTTTGACGTATTGTGCCTAATACTGGGCTAGATGTACCTATAAAACAGCTGGTGTTTGACGAATTTGTGCGTTATCTTTGGTTTTGTTGTTACAATACTGCTTTTATTTGTCTTTCAGTTTATCTGTTGGTCAAGTTTTTGCTAAGAAGTAAGGACCACATGAGACTTTAGGCGAAGTGATATTCTACCACGCGCTTTTCCACCGTAGTACTTATAAAACTAGTACGGGGAACAGGATGAATCAGTTCCGATTATTTCAATCTTTTAGTGCCTACTGTAGCGTAAAAAAAAAAAATTGTCACTACATGTGTCACGTTTAATTTTGACGAATAAAAGATAAAATAAAAACAAACATTGTTCAACATAAAAAATATACAAAGAAAAAAGGAATGGCGACGAAAAGGAAGACTATCGGTAAAGTTGGGAAATGGATTGTCTAGAATAAAATTTGTAATTTTGGAAAATAATGCCTATAGGAGAGAAGGGGTTGCAACCGCTATCCGGCCCTAGGCGCGATTAAAATATAACCGTGCATAAATGTAAAATTAAAAACGGTTCATTTCACGACCTTTTGACACGAATAGGTGATACATATAAAAAACTATTCAATAAATACTTCGCTATTGCTACAAATTATAAAAAGTGAATAGGAACAAAATTTTGGGATCACTTGACGCGGAGCGATGTCACGACGTCCTCCCGGGGTCTTCACTCGTATATTATGGAGTCACCCCCGCAAGCACACGCTTCCCGAACTCAGTCGGTGTTGAAATAACTCGGAACATCAGTCCACAGCTTGTTATATATTCCAAGAACCGATTCTGAGCGAATCGGTTCTTTGCAACAGACGGCCTTATGCGCCGGTAACTCGGAAACAAATTAAATTCCTGGTGAACAATTGACACTCTCAGAAAGAAATGTCCAATAATGCTGCAGAACTAAATGCAACATATTGGTTTGCATGGACGCAATGCGATATAAATCCAACGATTTGCACTTGAAATTTTCTTAAAAAAAATACTAAACGTGTTACTTCCAAGTAGATACGTCGCCAAATTCACAAGAAAAATTTTCTCTGTCATCCAATGGAATGATCAAACTTCTAAGTTTGAACCGAAATAAGAAAAAATTAGAAATGAGGTCGACTTACACGAACGGAATAGTTTTTATTCAGCCGAATCAATAGGCAGCGTGATAATGCTGCAATACCCCCTTTCTAAGAAAAAAAAGGACGAAAGTACGAGTGAGAAGAAAGATAAAGCTGGAACAGGCAATGACAACAGCAGGAATCATTTCTGAATCAAACGATATCGAAGTGCAAAAGATACTGAATAAACACGGTGGCCACCACATCTAAACGTTATCCGCGCGAACTCGCGATATCTCGATTACATCTATGGAGAATATGAAAGAAAATAACAAACTCATAAATCTAAATATATATTGTTCAATTAGAGACAAACACCAACAACTACCACGTCCTAACAACTATGAAGAACAACCAGGGAACTATACATCTAAGTAAAGCTAGCCTAACTTAACATAAGACTTAACTATTACCTAACAACAATAAGAAAAAACCCGGGGATCCCCAAAAAATAAATAACGTCAACACGTAAAGTCCAACCTTAGTTATAGAAACGAAAGACAAGTTGGACAAAAAACAAAAAAACAAGTTTGAGAAAGAAAACTTAAGTCAATTAAGTCAAAGAAGAATTCAAGACAAAAAAACTCAAATCAGAGAACTCAAGTCAGAAAACTCAAGTTTAAATTCAAATTAAATGTAGAATGACACACCATTTGTGTTAAACTAAAAGAAATAAAATAACCTGAGAACACAGGTTGACACAACACAGAAATAAATAGATGTCATTATTAACAGATAATTCATGAAGTTTTTGACATAATCAAAAACTTATGCAAAGAAATATTCCCATAAACCAAAGAGGAAAAAGGTTTAGAAAGCAAATGTTAATGTTAAAATGGAACAAAGAGAATTCAATCAAATTTATTTTAAGATATCTTTGATATGATATTGTCCGGAGTGGACTGAATCACAATCCTGGAGCAAATATGTGGTCCTAGAAATGACTCTTATTACACGGCACTTAATAAAACGTGGAGCAAGCTTTCCAGAAAAAAAATCATTTCCAGAAGACTTGGAAAAGTTCTTTCTCCATACAGTATCACCAATATTCAGAGTGATAGCTGATCGATTAGAATTATATGCACGAGAGTTACGGAGGAAAGCTAAAGAAAGATTATCAGCTACCTTTGCATAAACTTCGCTGAGAGAGGATAGGTTTGAAGCATGACGAGCCCGACTGTCTGCCAAATTAGAGCTTCGAGTCTGACTATCTACACGACTGCTATCCATAAGGACCTCTCTACCAAACATAAGAAAGTTAGGCGTAAAGCCAGTAGCTAGATTAACACAAGAATTGAGGTAAAGCTTAACTTTAGGTAACATTTTAGCCCAACTTCTTTGGTTTTCACCAACCAAAATACCTAAACACGTAATAACACTTTGTGAGGAAGCGCGAGAAGCTCTTGGCTGAATGGGACAAGGTGGTGGTCGCGAAATGATGGGACTATCACAACGTGGAGTCTCACCAATAGGGAACTCCTCTTCTGACATGATGTAACTAGTATAGACCTAATAACGAATGAAAGAACAGACAAAGGACGATTGAATCCTAGCGAAAAATAAGCACGGCATGAACAGCTGGACAAAAATAATCCAGCAACCAGCAGTCAGCGAACGCCAAGCTAGTAAACAAAGATCTAGGCTAAATAAGGAGTAAAAATCAGGAAACCTATCGTTATATTTGCTGCCATAAGTGGATAAAATAAAAGACGGTTATGTGTACTATAGTTCACAAAATTAAATTCCATAAAAAAACATTACATTTCATGAAAAAAATACGTCAAGGAAAATAACAGCTTCACAGATCTGTACTGGTGGTATAAATCCTAGAATACCTTTCTTGAATGGAAGAATATCAGCGTCCTGAAACAAATAAGCTTAAGAATCATTAGCTCCCAGAGGGAGTGACCATCCTCAATAAAGCAAAAAAAATAAATTATGTCGAATCATTTAAATTTCAAAGTTATTAGGTAAAAACACTTACTTTAGTTGTTCGGGCGCCAATTTGTAGCGTAAAAAAAAAAAATTGTCACTACATGTGTCACGTTTAATTTTGACGAATAAAAGATAAAATAAAAACAAACATTGTTCAACATAAAAAATATACAAAGAAAAAAGGAATGGCGACGAAAAGGAAGACTATCGGTAAAGTTGGGAAATGGATTGTCTAGAATAAAATTTGTAATTTTGGAAAATAATGCCTATAGGAGAGAAGGGGTTGCAACCGCTATCCGGCCCTAGGCGCGATTAAAATATAACCGTGCATAAATGTAAAATTAAAAACGGTTCATTTCACGACCTTTTGACACGAATAGGTGATACATATAAAAAACTATTCAATAAATACTTCGCTATTGCTACAAATTATAAAAAGTGAATAGGAACAAAATTTTGGGATCACTTGACGCGGAGCGATGTCACGACGTCCTCCCGGGGTCTTCACTCGTATATTATGGAGTCACCCCCGCAAGCACACGCTTCCCGAACTCAGTCGGTGTTGAAATAACTCGGAACATCAGTCCACAGCTTGTTATATATTCCAAGAACCGATTCTGAGCGAATCGGTTCTTTGCAACAGACGGCCTTATGCGCCGGTAACTCGGAAACAAATTAAATTCCTGGTGAACAATTGACACTCTCAGAAAGAAATGTCCAATAATGCTGCAGAACTAAATGCAACATATTGGTTTGCATGGACGCAATGCGATATAAATCCAACGATTTGCACTTGAAATTTTCTTAAAAAAAATACTAAACGTGTTACTTCCAAGTAGATACGTCGCCAAATTCACAAGAAAAATTTTCTCTGTCATCCAATGGAATGATCAAACTTCTAAGTTTGAACCGAAATAAGAAAAAATTAGAAATGAGGTCGACTTACACGAACGGAATAGTTTTTATTCAGCCGAATCAATAGGCAGCGTGATAATGCTGCACTACCTACAAAACCTGTTTAGAACTGTGCAAGCTCGCAACCTTATTAAGTGCCAAATTGTGAACCTGTGGAAGAACTGTGCAAGATTGCAACCTTATTACGTGTCTATCTATGAAGCTTTGATAAATTGTGCAAGGTTGTGTCGGGAAATAAAGGTTTTTTTTATCACCAACAACGATTACCAGGACGGAATGGAAGAAGAAAACGTGTTGCGTGGACCCCACGTAACATGAGACAATAAGGGCAGGAAGATGCTGATGATGACAACGATTGACAAATGCTACCGAAATGTCTCGTGATCAATCAAACCTTTTTGCTGGCAGAATATCACTTTGTCTGGTCATCCATTTAGCCAATCGAATCAATATTTTTATTTTGATAAACGCTAGAGATCACAGTACATGGGCATTCCATTTAAACGGCTTAGTTAAAATTTTTTTTTTTCGCAATTTACAAGATTGATGGCCAGAGTTGTGAGCAATTAATATATTGATGTGTGATTTTTTTTATATGATTGCAAAGTTGTTAAATCTACCTGATATATAATAATTTGTATAGCTTACTCGCATGGATGACATGAAAGAAGAAAATGTTTTGCACCGAGCCCAAGTAACATGGGATAAGGGAAGGAAGTTGGTGATAAAAGCTTACTCACATCACGCAACAACGTTTTGGTTGTTGCGTACGCGCGTATTGTAGACAGCGGGCTGAAACTATTGGTGCTACTTTTTAGGGTTCCGTAACCAAAGGGTAAAAGCGGGACCCGATTACTAAGACTCCACTAACCGTCTGTCTATCACCAGGCTTTATATCATGAACCATGATAGCTAGACAGTTAAAACTTTCACAGATGATGTATTTCTGATGCCGCTATAACAACAAATACTAAAAACAGAATAAAATAATAATTTAAGTGGGTCTCCCATACAACAAACGTGATTTTTGCGGTAATGGTACGGAAACCTTCGAGCGCGAGTCCGACTCGCACTTGCCCGGTTTTTTTAGATTCTAGTTAAAATTATGGTTACAAAAATGTGCGTTTCATTTGGTACATTGTCATAATAAAAGCAACCTTAAGTTAATAATCTTCGTCATAATTTGATGCTCAAAATGCTCTACGTCAACATAGACCTCCCTAGGAATCGTCAATCCCATCCACATTCACTGGATTCCTGCGACCTTGATTCGATCATTCCACCTTGCTAGTGACCTAGCCACAGCAATTGAAACAATTTGTGAATACTATGAAAGTGTCCATCTAGGAGTAGCTAAAGCAATTGAAACATTTTTTTTGTGAATACTATGGAAGTGTCCATCTAGGAGTGACCAAGGCAATTGAAACATTTTGTGAATACTATGAAAGTGTCCATCTAGGAGTGGCCAAAGCAATTGAAACATTTTGTGAATAATATGAAAGTTTCCACCTAGGAGTAGCCAAAGCAATTAAAACATTTTGTGAATACTATGAAAGTGTCCATCTAGGAGTGGCCAAAGCAATTAAAACATTTTTTGAATACTATGAAAGTGTCCATTGCTATTTATCAAAATATTTAACGATTCATATAATTTTATATTTTTTGAAATAATCTCAGTTACTAAAGTAGGTGAAGAATTCTCAGTTGCCTTCAACTTTATTCCTGAGAGACCTTACGATTGACATTATGGTACATAAATATCACGTGAGTGAGTCACCAAGGCGTACGAGTCTGCATTCAGCCATGCGGTGAACTATTTCTCGAATGTGAGACGTATTTTCTCTCTTTTCGAATCGTTTGCCGTATGAAATTGAATTAACGAAGGATTAGTGTTAAGTTAGTTGTAGTAAGTTCATTTAAGGTTTGCCGATTCTAGGTGTTGTTTAGTGAGCTATTAAATACAATAACTTAAGTGTGGCCTTCAAATCAAACACTCATTTACAGGTTTCAGCTTTCTTTTTCTATACAATTAATTAAATACTCATAATATCTATACACTAACTAAACGGGAATGTAAAATTAAACTATTAAACTGCCTATTTACTTGTGATTATGAAACTAGGTACAGAAGAACTGTACAGCAAGATAAGATTTTGAGACAAACAGCGACCATGCGATGGTCGCATCGCTTGTTTGCGCGATAATCGCGTATTCGCGTTGTATTAGGACAACGCCTAATTTTTGACCGTGGTACTCCAACATAATTAATTATAATAATTTATTTATAATTTGGGATAACAATAATTTGATTAAAACTATAGCTAACCAAACCTTATTGGAATTTTACTTTAATTTGTCCCATGACCATATCATTTCTTTCTCTATTCATAATTATTACTGGATATCCTTATTGACTCCACATATTGCCTCCTGTTCATCCCATTTCTCCTCACGTTATGTCTCAAAAATGCATGTCTGCACCATCCGGTCCCACCACAAGCCGCAACCTTGGCTCCTACGCGACCGCCGAACGTCCCCGTATTAAATTAAACATTAAATTATAACACCGGAAAAAACAGAAAATCCATAAAATAAGGTAAATAAAACAATTTTTTTTTTGTGATGAAGCCGTACTATTCCAGTTATGGAAGTTGGTTTACGTAAACTTTTTTTTAATTATTTACCCACAGTAGGAATGTATCCAGTCTCGTGGATGCGTTCACATACTTACTCGTATAAACTCACATAAACAAACATGCTGAGCCTGAACAACTATCTGTATTTCTTAAAAATATTTGTTCCGTGCGCATGAGCATATTTGTAGCACTGTCGTAGGTCAGTCGTAGCGATTTCATAGAAGAAAATCAATAGTTTTAGAAGCACAGCCGAAGCGTGTACGTAGCATAGCCATAGAATTCTCATAGCATTGTCGTAACTTTTTCGTAGCACAATCGTAGCATTTTCGTAACACAGTCGTAGCGTTTTCGTAGCACAGTCATATAGTTTCCGTATCAGTTTCAAACCGGTTTCGGAGCACAGTCGTAGCGTATACGTGGCATAGCCGTAGCGTTCTCCTAGCATTGTCGTAGCGTTTACATAGACGAAGAACCTAATTTGAAGAAAACTTTATTACAAAAAATTCAAACAGACTTCCAAAACAAAACACTTCAAAGCGAAAAATTCTGTCATTCGAATTTTTCGAATGAATGAATTATATGTGTATGTAGTATGTATATACATCTAGATGTCGTTAAAAACGACTCCAACGCTGCAATAAAGTGGCCACATACTGGGCCCAAAAATAATATTATTAACAAATTATTACAAAAACAAAAACCTGACTGCTTAAAAATAATTAAATGAAAAGATAATAACTAAATCAAACCGACTTCCAAAAAAAAAACTCTACAAAGCGAAAAATAGCTTTCTTGTCCTTCGTACCTATTGTTTCCCGTTTTTCGACACCGACTTCGCAAAACAAAGTTATTTTTCGCTTCGCTGCTGTTTTGGAAGTCGAATTGATTTTTTTGTTGAAAAGTTTTTATTTATCTCTTTTTAATTTTTCATGTCGGCCTAGGCGTCTTTGAGTAATTAGGGAACCTACATAAATTTAAAAAGCCCACGATTTGAGAGCCTCCACATTTTTATGAAGTCGGTTAAAAAGTAATGTAGATCGAAGTAGATATTCTGGACGTTCCTACTCTGTAACGAAACTTCAAACCGGTGACGTAATTCGATACAACAAGAATTAGTTGTTTTCGCAAAATGTTGCTATAAATATAAATATAGTGGAATCTGCTTGTTTGAATCGCAGGACTTGTTTTGTCGTTAACGCCAAATAAAATGTTGTTTTAAGACTGTGTCGGTATTTTGTTATAATATCGCATTTAGTAAAGTGTGTGACTGTGTGACACAATGATTTTGGAGCCGTGATTATTATTTGATGATATAATTTATCATTTCAGAATTAAGAGTTTAGACCAATCCAGGATGTTGGATTTTTAAGAGACTTAATTTGTTTTTTTTGCAAAAATGTAATTTATTATATAGTAATCATATTTTTGTGAGAGGACTATGCTCGGAGTTTCCTTAAAAAAGAAATGAGGATATCCGCAGGAAAACCAAAGTTACCGACATTTTTTTGCCCGAAGAATTGCGAAACTTTAGTGGCAGTGGGCAGGGCACATTGCTCGCAAAAGTTCTGAAATGGTGACCGCGAACCGTAAAACTTGCGTTGGAAGGCCTCTCACTACGTGGACTGATGACTTGATTAAGCTTGCGGGAATCCGCTGGATGCTACGCACGGGATTGGTCAATGTGGCGATGCCTGGGGTGGGCCTATGCCCAGCAGTGGACATCTTTCGGCTGAAATGATGATGATATTTTGTAGTTTACTAATATTATTAGTGCAGTTTAAAGTAATGACAGAAGAAGGATAGAGTGAAACGACAAAGGTATCCCTTTATAGGATAATGGTGCTGCCGATTAAATATGGCGTCAGGCAAATTCCATATTATATGTTTATGCTAAGTAAAATAAATTTGTTTTAAAATTAGGTACCTTATGTTAGACAGAAAGACTGTGCAGTGTGCTGTTTGATTTATAAAATATTTGTAGTTAATGCAAAAACAGTCAGATAAGGAAGGAAACTCAGAATAATTAATGAAACTGTTAATCAATATGAATAACGAAGTAAACACAATACAAGATTGGACATATTAAAGTCTACATTTAAGTTGTTTATGAGATTAGAATGTATGTAGAATGTTTAGTTTATTTAGTAAGTAAGAATTGGAATATTCTACTGTTTTTAAGTTTAGTTTCCAGTGTTATTGCCTTAATTTGGTAAATCTTTTTATAACACTAAGATTTTCTGACAAAGAACCCAATTATGGCTTTAGCTCAACTTTGTCCATAGGTTGTCCTTTTGTATTTGTTTATTTGTATATAATAAAGAATTAGAGGAGTTTTTGACAGATAGCAACGGAGATGCGAATGCGAACGTTCTTTATTTGAAAGTACGAGAAATACTACTCGGAAGTTTGCAAAGATTTTCTTTGCATTTTTTAATAATAGGAAAAGTTAAACAATGGAATATTTATATTAATTTTGTGACTTAGGCTGCTCTTATTCAAATCATTTATATATTCATTGCAATAATTTGGCGCATGTATAAGGATAAATTAAAATATTTATCCTAAATCCATTCTTCCTACCACACAACCGACAGAATATCCTGTATTTGTTACTATGCCACAGAAAATGTTAGGTTTTGCAGGATTCAATTCATTTCATGACAGTCATTGGCGATCAGGATATACAGGTTATATCTACCATATGTATTCTGAATAATTTCCTACTATGTCCTGCTAATAAACATTATAAATTAATCAGAAGGTAGGATATTTTTTAATCAACCACTCCTCACCGGCCAAGTTTGCACACACGTAAACCATGACCATGGAAGTCGGTTCGAACCCAGGCAGGCGCTTTTGAACACATGTGGCATTCTCCAACCCGCACTGGGCCTGCGTGGTGGTTTACGGCCCATTCCCTCTCACAGAGAGGAGGCTTGTGTCCTAGCAGTGGCAACATTAAAAGGCTGATGATCATGATGAGACCATGACCTGTAGGTGTTCATACATAGGATATTTTTTGTCCCGATAATGTTTACACTTGGATTAAAAAAAATGTAATAAAATAAATATATAGATTCAAAGATATGATATGATAAACTTTCGGTCAAATCATCAAATAGTTCATACTTATTTTAAACCCAATAATGCAATTTCAAATACGATCAGTAACATTTTCTTGCTCCCCCTGAAAGCAGAAAGTTTTTCATAGAAGCACAAATGTTGCAAGACATTCTAAAGCCTCTTTCGTGGACCTTACTCCCCGATTTATGGTAACAGACGGCTACTGTCTGTGTTCCTGAGAATAATACTCGTATTTATTCTTTGTTATAAAATCTTGCTGTAAGCTGGGCAAAGAAAAATGGTTTTGAACAGAAATATTGTTCAGTAAAACAGACATAGTTTCTGTCTGTTCTGTTCAAACAGACATAGTTGTGTAACAGGCAGTACTGTAGGTGAATGTCACGTCAGCTGATCGTTACTGCTAAATGATATTCCAGCAAACCGGTCTTGAATGTCGATCCTATTGAATAATCAGATTAACGCATGCGCTGCACGGATACATGTGAGGATTATAGGGCTGCGCCGGCGAAAGCTTTGGCTGTAGCTAAATATTGGGCCAAAGATAACATAAAAAAATTGTATTTGCCATAGATACGCTAAGAAGAAGATGATCAACTTAAGTCTTCCACAGAACACGGCGACGTCTCAACCGCCGCTGCTAACGACGACGGCATCGTAAAAACTTTTCATACAAACAAAGCGTGTCATTGGGTGTCATTGACGCCCTAGTCATTGCCGACGACGTCGCGTACCACTAGTGAGTGGACCTCGGTTTTTACAAAACCATAGAACACACTTAAGTAGTTACACTTGCGATCACTACACTAGATCGCTGAAGTAGTCCGGCGAATCTCTTCCGTTCTCCACATACTTTTCACCATACATCATCACTAGAGAATCTCATCCCGTTAGCAACAAGCCAAAAGCCGAGATCGCTAAATTGGCATTAAGTTATACGCTCGTAACGCTTGAGCAACACTGTGTTAAGTAAGTACACAGCTCATTAACCGAACCGTTAGCGTCAGTTATTTGATTTATGTTGTCTTAACTGCTGGTTTATTGTGACTTTTGAAGATAGATTATTAAGATGCTGAGAAAAATATGGTAAAGACTAAAATAATAATTGGCAGTTGCCAATAAATTACCACTTTGTAGACTGGTTAGTCAAAATGTGCTGAAAAACACACGGTTTCTAACAAACCGATCTGTTTGTAAGTATTATTTTGAGTTTTTCTAAGAAAGACGAAGAAGACGGTATACATATTTACAGACCGAATAAATAGATGACACTTGCGAGACTATTTTTGTGTCTAGTGTGTTACTATAAAAAAAAACATGAACATCAAATGACACCTGCATTTCACGAAGAATTAGGTAGAGGTAGAAACTTGCAAAAATCATCACTTAAAATTAAATTAAAAATTAAAAAAACCCCGACACAAAAACCTCTAAAAAGCAAAAAATAAGCCTTTAAAAAAAAAAAAAAAAAAATTATATTATGCTTTTTAAACTACATATGTATAATATACCTAGTAGTAGACACACTTCAGTCGACAATCTATCGAAACAAGTAGTAATGACATGATATCTTGCGAAAAAGCCCATATTCAAAGAGTACCATGTGGATAACTTTTGAACGGCTGAACCAATTTTAATAAAACGTAGCTAAGACCACTCTCAACAAAGTCACCTTTCAAACAAAAAAAAACTAAATCAGAATCGGTACATCCGTTTAGGAGCTATGATGCCACAGACATACATACAGATACACAGCAACACACAATTAATCTGCCTAGCCTTTTCCCAACTATATTGGGGTCAGCTTCCAGTCTTACCGGATACACAGCAACATAAGTCAAACTTAAAACATCCATCTATTTCGAAAAAAAAAATCGTTTACAAATCTAGTTGATTTATGCCAGAGGATCTAATCATGCATAACGTGCTTATACGAAAGCTGAGCACGTGTAAAATAATACAGAAATGCGTGAATTGCTACTCATATTAACTTTTTCCATTGATACTCGTAACTGCAACTTAAAAGTAATCTGATACAACAACAGGAAGCGACCAAACCAGTTAAGCACATTTTTTCTATTAAGTGGGGGCGTACAGGTTTGCTGCAGAATTGAATGCGTAAATCGATCTGTCAGCTATGCGACGATTTGATTCATTGTTGATAGCCTGTAGGTATTACTGTTCATTGATAGATACTCTTTCTAAAATGCATCATGTGCATCTCTCACCTGTACAAAAAGTTTCTTGTGGAAATGCCCGTAAGCAGTAGCTAAGATCATCCATAATTTTAACCCCTATAAATATGGGGGTGGGATATATGGAAAACAACAGCTAACATCTAAATAGTCTATTTTTAGATAACTAGTTAGTTCGCTAGCAACCACAACTTTTTCCGTATACGCCACTTCACGTATTTTTATTTTACTTTATTGGCACATAAAACAGTTACACGTAAAGTAAGTATAACAGAATAAAATTAAAGACTAGGTAAACGTGTAATCCACATCAATGTTCACGAAATCATGGTTTATTGATAATGCGTGCGATATTACAGTAAAGTAAGAATTACTCGTACGTATTTTTATATAGTGGGTATAAAATGGCTATTCTAAAAATTCAATAGCCATATTTTGGAACTTAAAATGTGTAAGCGCAAAAATTTCCAAATCTATGAAGTGGGTATTATACGTATCAACAATATGTACTTTATAATTTCTGTAGAACAGAGCACAGTTCCACGTAGTTATCAAAACTAATGTATCTGGTTTTATGTAGTTTCATTTCCAAATGTACCTGTGGATCTGTGGAGTGGCGGCGATGTGTTAAATAAGTCCGCGTGTTAGGTTTAAGTGCAAACTGGCCGCTCAAAGTGAAACCTATTAAAACTTGTTAGTCGCGACCAGCGTGAGTTCTGCAACTTGAGGTATGGAAAAACTGGGGATATAGAATTGGCTATAGAATTCGTTTCTTATTTGCTAAAAAAGAAACTTATGTCTAAATACATTTAACGATAGTTTATTTGGATGCATTTATCTGTTACTTAGATATAGGGACTCATGTTGTATATTCTATGGTAAAGACTTGTTGGTACGTTGAATTAAAATCAATCCCCCAAGATTTGCATAAAATCATCTCTACAAAAATTACTTAAAAACAAATCACTTAGTTCAACAATCACAAAGTTTTACGTGCACTCTTGTTTTACTATAATAAAGTTATATAACTATAAACATAGTTGACTTACAACTACTATTAAAGTTGTCTATAATTTTGTTAACTCAGGGGTTATTGAACTGTTAGCTTTTAGTCGTGAAGGTCACACGGCCAATTTTGTGATTATCTATCGATGACGAACATTACGTGGAATATTCAACAGATTTGGTAGGAGTGAGGTAGAAAGATATTAGTTTTTAGATATAAATTATTGCTGACTGTTAAGCAAGGAAGACTAAGCAATATTTGCAGTTAGAATCCGTTCATCGTTTATAGTTTAGAGATACTAATCTCTAAACTTACAGCATCCATAATAATATATATTATTACGTATACAGATGGCAAATAGAGACTTCGTTAGAAACAATAATAATTAGTGTCAAGTTGCGCTAGATGCAGGTTCTAGATGTCACAGGTAAGAATTGACAATTGCTTTCGGTTTCTATGGGTGGTCGCTGGCTCTTAATGACTCGCATGATTTATATGGAAAGTGTTGACAAGACAATGCAGCCTCAAGCAGTATATGCCGAGGCCTCTCCTGGCTCAGCAGTGGCGTAACAATAGGGTGGCATGACGGCAAATTGGCGATGATTTGCCACGGGCCTCAAACGGTATACTTACGCCACTGATTATCAGATGAGAATGCTTTGTAAAGTCATAAGATATTTTAAGCTAAGATATAACGTAAACTTTAGCAAGAATAATCCACCTACAACAATAAACAATATCCAAATGCACTTCCCTCCGCTCAATTCAGTCGATCTTGATTTAATTACCATACCTGTGCTTGCGCATATGCTCGTTCAATGGCTCCCCTGAGCCGTGACTCCCTTGCATCACTTGTATGGCAGGTGGGCGGGCCCTGATCGCCGATATGCACTGTATGCAGGCTTCCCTTTCTTTATTGCAGATGCCTATGTTATTATTTTTCAAGGCTACTTGAGAAGGCTTATAATTATCTCTAGTGTATTCGTGGATGATGTTGATGATACTGTTAGAAATTTTCTCCGTAGGTAATTTCAACACTGTTCTAAATATAGTGAAGGAAAACCAAAACCGTGGTGGATTACGGCCTAGAAACTCTTCCAAAAATGCCTGTGATACAACAGTGAAAATGATTATGAGCTAAAGATGTTTCCTTTTAGCTTTAGGATGGCAATATTAGCGGGTTGAGTCTTTTATAGTTCTCGCCAAATTTGTTGGACCCCTTGAAGTTGGCTACAATGGTTGCGCAGTAGTAAATCTCATACAAAAAGCACCGTTTCGTGCCTTGCGCATCGGAAAGCCAACTTCAGGGCGGCCCAGAAGTTTGGCGAGCACTATTCTATATAATCGTGACAATCTAAGAAGTCCGATGGTGTTGCTCATTTTACATGCCGCGATAACTTTGTATGAATGTACACGAAAAATAAAATTCGTAATACTAATTAATTACTATGTTACCCATACACTATAACAACGAGTATCATTCGTAAGCATCAAGTTTAACTTATACAACGTATTTTTATAGCTGTCAAATCGAGTTCTTAGATTGCTGGAGGCTGAGATGTTAGGATGGCAATATTAGCGGGTTGAGTCTTTTATAGTTCTCGCCAAATTTGTTGGACCCCCTGAAGTTGGCTACAATGGTTGCGCAGTAGTAAATCTCATACAAAAAGCACCGTTTCGTGCCTTGCGCATTGGAAAGCCAACTTCAGGGCGGCCCAGAAGTTTGGCGAGCACTATTCTATATAATCGTGACAATCTAAGAAGTTCGATGATGTTGCTCATTTTACATGCCGCGATAACTTTGTATGAATGTACACGAAAAATAAAATTCGTAATACTAATTAATTACTATGTTACCCATACACTATAACAACGAGTATCATTCGTAAGCATCAAGTTTAACTTATACAACGTATTTTTATAGCTGTCAAATCGAGTTCTTAGATTGTCATGACTTTTCATTGTTTTTGATCCATTGTTTATTGACATTCTTAGTTCAAAAACGATAAATATTGGAACACCATAGATGTCGAGTCATGCTCCTTAACATAGTGAAAAACGATACATAGTTTATTCTTCTACGAAGAGATAGGGAAAGGACAATGACCCCCGTTTCCTTGCTAAAACGCAACAACTATAATACGTTACATATTGATCGGGTACCTATTTTAATATTTGGTTGATATAATCAGTTTAACAGATTGACATTCTATTCAAACACTAATGGTTTACTAAAGCCCATTTTCATTGTGGCAACAAAAGCTAGAATAATTAATTTCGTTTTTTCATACCATACTAAAGCTCTGATATAGGGTAGAGTTTCAACAGTAAACAATTAATGTGGGTTTCAGTTGACTTGTAGATTCGAGAGTAAATATTTTAAGACTAAAGATAGGTACTGGTTGCTATCCAACTGTCGAAACTACCGCGTTAGTCTGGCGGTAGAAAGCGCTACTACAGAACATGAGGTCCTAGGTTCGATTCCTGGGTCGGGCAGTGTTAATGAGTTATTCCATCAAGACTTTCTCAGTAGCAACCCTGAGACTGAATTCGTGCCTGGTGATACTCGCCACTATGTCATTGGATTTAAATATAACTGGTGATATGTATATGTTCTATTGATAAATCCCTGCTTAAACGTTTGGGGAATACAATGTGATTTTATCTTATGTTATGGCCGAATCTAAAATAAATATAAATAATTTTGTTTTATTTAAGTTAGTAATCTCAATAAGGACAAACAGTGCGATAGATTCGGACGTTTTTCACGAATAAATAGGTAGAGTCATAGCTCTGGTAATTTTCCTTCACAAGATCGCACGTCCTGTTATCTTTTTGTGGACACCATATTTGATTTTGTGGAGCTTGATTATACTCACCTATAGATTTGAAATTATTCTTTAGAATCTTGTATTACATACCTAATCGATTGATTCGTTTCTTGAAATATAAAGGATATGATGTTTTCGTCTTTATTACCCGTTTTCTGAACAGCAAATTTGAAGCTAAAATCTTTTCAAATTCGATGCTAAAGTTTGTCAAGTTTCACAAGTTCTCAACTTTCAATTAATAAGTCAGCAACCGGATGTTAGTCTTGATGGTAAATTATTTAGTGAAAATACAAAGATTGCCAATAAATATATATTTAGTCCGTCAGTTAGATAACCTAAAAATATTGGACACGTATTTTTCTTTTGCCACTTAAACAAAAAAATACGACGATACAATGCATTGAAATATCGTGTGACGTCACGGTGTGCTACACTTTAACTGACAAAGTGACGTCACAAGCCCCCACTCCTGAACTTGGATGAGCTTTAACTTTGTCAGTTTTTATTTATTTAACAAGGCAAAAAATACGGGTCCAATATTATTAAATTTAATAACTCAATGACGGTCTAAATAGAGAGGGATAGATATTAGACTAGACATTACTTACTTTACATTGTGCCCATTAAGAAAACCTCAGGTTTATTATTTAAAGCTACCGATGGCACTTCATGTTGCCTTATCAAATTAAGCTGACCCCTATATTCTAAGTCGTTTTATCCTCCACTCGACTCAGCCTTCCTCAATCATATTGTCAGCTTGTCGTTTTTTTTTTCTATTTTGCTCATGATTTTAACAGTATTTTCACAAACAATCACCATGAATATTATTACTACAAATGCAGATAGATATCACTGCCATGACAGGATTCCTAGGAAGCATTCTGCGTTTAGAGGGTGAAACTTCGAGTAGATTCGGTCAGTAGATTTTGATATAGCCTTTCGACCTTCTCCATGCGATGGATCATTTATAAATTATATATTTCAGGAACTTGCAGTCAGTAGTATAAACAAAATATATGAATCGCTTCACCATCGGAGACAGAACAGTGAGAAAGATTTGTTTTGGCTTATTCAAAACAGTTATCCCATAGATGGAGTTTGTCAAAAGGATTTTGACAACTTTAGCTCTGACCCCCGATTTTTTAAATAAGAATTTTAAGTTGAGTTAAGTCAAAATCAATTTTAGCCTGAAAATCTTTCAAGCTTTGGCATCAACGTAGGGTTTGGCACGTCTTTAACTCCAAATACTCAATTCAGAAACGCGCTAGCATATTTAGCCTGCTGGGTTCCACTGCTGGGACACAAGCCCTGTCTCTATGACAGTCTATCTCATAAGCTGGTCTAGCCTCATTTTTGTGCGTAACCTTATTCTAAAAGGCATAATTTCATCATTAACCTGTGTCGTTGTTTTAAAATGGAATCGCCACATATTAACTTTATCGTCAAGAATGGCTAGTACAGCTACATTTGTGTAAAAATATGCTATTGGGGCTACTTCACCTGCCAAAAGCTCGAGTAGAAGATGATTATGGTAATACCCTACTTCATTGCCGGGGAATATGGGCAGTTTGTGCTAATGAGTGCTGAACAAAATAAGGTATTAAGGACAGTTTTTAGATGTCCAGTACTATGTACAGAGTAGATAAGTTAATAAGTAGGTTTGGTCCAAGTCTTTTTTGCGGTTTACTCAATTTTTAGCTTCCAAGAAATTGTGAAATCAGTTAATGAAAGAGCCAGGCCGAATCACATCTACCTACCCGCAGTGGGGTCAAGGGGTAAAAAAATAACTAGAATATAAAGCACACTTTTTCTCACAGTGAGACCTGTGTCCCAGCTTTGGGAAGTTATAATGTTGCAATACAGACTTGCAGAGCAATGTTGGTCCAATGGTATCGCACGCAATTTACAAGTTGTGGGCCAGGGGTTCGAACCCAAGCAGGCGCCTTACTTTGTGGTAATTATTTCATCACCACTGCTCTCAAAATGGTGAAATAAAACAACGTGAGGAAACCGGAATGTCCTAGAATCAATAATTACAAGACATGTGACATCCACCAACCCGCACTGGGCCCGCGTGGTGGATTATGGCCCATTCTCTCTCACGGAGCGGAGGCCTGTGTCCCAGCAGTGGGAACATTAATAGGCTGATGATGATAAATACAGACTTCAAATTAAACCTTTTTAAGACTGTGGAACAAGAGAATCCAATTAACAAAAACGCAATAAGCTTATGCTCGGAATTTGATAATCTGAATAATTCAATCCCTAAAAATGCAGTAGAAATACTATCAAAGGCTTACGTTTTTTCATCCATTTGTTCTAAAATCTATTGTGAAAATACAGCCTGTTTGTGTTCATCCATGCATGTTTCTATGAAATAATATTTCTGGTCGCTAGATGAAAGAGAGATTTTAGTTTAGCAGCACATGCAATATTTCCATCAAAGCTTTGGTTTTTGTACTCAAAACCATTCGAGGAAATAGTCGTACAATGGATTGTGTGATTGCAATATACTTTTTACCTAGAACAAAGAGATGGAGGCCAAAATCTATTAACCGGTTGAATGCCGTAATTACCGAAACAATTAACAAGCCATTGTGTCTTGCGTGGATCCACGTTTCGGGCACTCTAAGGAGTTAATAAAAAACTCCAGTTCTAGGTAAAAAGTAAACTGGTCTGAAAAATAATGTTGTGGTACAAATTATTGATACATTTCTGAATCAAGGATACTCATGGCTATTTTTGTGCCTATGTTCTCAATAAATATATAAGGAATTTTACCTTAACTTTGTTATTTATGATATTATAAATAATTTCTGTTTATAAATCTTAGTAATTTAAATATTTTTCCCGTATTTTGAGGTGTGATTCGCGCTTAACGAGCTAACAGATTGATAGCAAACACAAGTTCTATAAGTAAACACTGCAGTGAATAAAAAAAAATCTTGTCAAACTAAGCTGATCTTTATATTCTAAGTCGTTTCCTCCACTTAACTCAACCTCGACTCAGCCATACTTTTATTTAGTCTTTCCTGGAAGCCTTTTGTAAAGTATTTCATAATAAGAAAGCAGGCTGTATACGGAAAACTAGGTGAGGGATCACTGACCAAAATTAGGTGTCGAGGTATCGTGTTCCTCATTATGATATCATATCTCTTGTAGACGGAATGGAATCCGTTGTGGACTCAACGTGGCTTATGTTAGGACAAAGCGAATGATGTATTATTTGTAGTCATAATATTTATTATGCATGTGATTTATGTTATTGTAACATTTTGTTTTCTGTTTTCTGATATCCATATATCGCAGAAAACATGCCCATTATTTTTCTATTTGTTACACATGTTTCCACATTATGTTGGAAACTGTTTGCTCCGTCAATTGTCCGTCAAGTGTCAATTGTCACTAAAAACTGGTTTCCTTAAGTTATAGTAAACTTAAATTCATAACTGTTGGCGTTGTGCAGTTGTACCTTGTTGTCTTCAAAGTCTTGTATACGATTTTTTTTTATACCTGTCGTTAATTTAGAATTTCCGCAGAATGGTTGTTAAGAAGGGGTTCTGGTCTTGCCAGCTAATTTGACTCTTTTCTTAATCTATTCTGACTTATTGCTTAGTAACATAAGTTACGTTATAAATTTCTAATATATTATCTTTCAATCTAACCTGATGGTAAGCGATGATGTGCTCGACGGTGAAGCACGCTTGCCTAGAAGTTACCTATTCACTCTTGACTTAAAGACCCCTAGATTGTAGCTATCGGGAAACACAGACTCCGGCAGGGAATTCCACTCCTTAGCTGTACGCATAATAAAAGTGTCCCCAAAACGTTTTGTGCGTATGAGTGGGATGCCCACCTTGTACCGATGACGTATCGCCGTGCGTCTGGTTGTCCGATGATGGAACGGGCTGGGCGGAATTAAATCATGCAATTCCATCGCACACTCCCCGAAATGTAATCGATAAAAAACCGACAAGCTGGAAATTCGGCGACGATGTTCAAGGCTCTGGAGCTTTTATTTGACCAGTGCCTCATTGCCGATGAGTCTCTTGGCCCGCTTTTCGATCGACTCTAAAAGCAAGTTGGTATTTGGCAGATCCATCCCAGAGATGAGAACAGTACTCCATGCACGATCGAACTTGCTTGAAGTACTTTCAAATGGGGTCCGTGTTGAATTTTTTTATCGATGTCCAGAAACAAAACTCATAGTTAATACTTACTAGATGTTTTTTTATTAGTTTTTAATAATGTATGATTACAAAAAACACAAACAGGTAGGTTTATTTAAAAAATTATTCGTGAAAATAAAGATGCGGTTTTGGGCCAGTTTTTAATAGTTTGGTTCACGCGGGAAACGGCTAATGCGAAAGTGTCTTCTAGGCGGGGTCTGTTAATTTCGACCGGAATTAAAAAATATTATTCGAATTGAATAGGTAGGTAAGATATTTAACGATATTAGGCGGTCCAAGTTCTGACCTTTCGCGGTCCGGCAACGACAGCGGTCCGCCTATGGCCGACCGACGTTATAGAACATTATAAACTCTAAAGTATAATTGTTGACTACTTGGCTACCTAGCAGAGGTCTCGGCCAGGTATAAATACAAAGCAAGGTCTCCGTAAGTTAACCCTTTGCCCCGGACCTACGTTGCAGGTTACTTAGCTACTCTAAGTCTAAAGAAAATAAGAATGTACTCCTGAGGCCTTAGTCACGGTAAAGATATCTTACAGTATTCTATCTTCATACAAACAGTCGGAACGCGAGTCATACCTACGCGTTTCGAGTTCAGCCAACACTCGATACACTACAGTCGCAAACAATCACGAACAGTGTGATGTTGATGCGAATTAATATCATTATGAAATGATTACCAATGAGATTAATAAATAGTAGGTACCTACCTAGTAAGATTTAAATAAGTATAATAAAAAAATGTAATATTTACCTCACATTAGAGAAAAGAATCTGTGTTATTTACAATAAAAAAACTAGAAAAAAATATTTCTTCGTCTGTACATATCGATATTCATCACCTCTGTGGAGTTTTACTAACTAATTTCATCATTTTTATACTGTTTATTAAAAAAAATATACTTTCATATTTAAGTTGGTCGAACACAAATCTTTTGCCAAACTGCAGTATAGTTTATCGGCAGTGAACTATAATTTAATCCTTTTTCATCAAAACTTAACTTAAATAAGTTTCGTCAGACTATAGTGGGCCTGGTTGCCGCGGATTCTTTGTTCTTGTATCCGGCTCGAAGGACCAGACAACTACTTCCTATTATTGAATCATTATTAAAATTACAATAGTCAAATTTCTTCTCTTGTAACATTTTCAACAGAGCCGTATAAATTAGCCATAACCGAAAGATATCAGTGTTAGAATGCTATAAAAGGTAACTTATTAGCATATAGTTTTGGGCCTGTAGTTCGATTATACATTTTTGGTATCGAGACTATAGAGTCCATACTTGATGGATAATAAAAAAATGATTTACAACTCTATGGCGAAGACTTAATATCAGTAGGCGGATATACCACAAGTATTATAGTAATACCAATTTCTTCAGTTTAGTTATGTAAAAATCATTTATAGAGTCAGATTTTAATAGTTTTCATGTTCTTCATCAAGGTTAACTTTTTCATTATTTAAGTTAAATTAACTTGTTCAGTCATCGCTATGATCAGTTGTAAAATTAATGTTCTTTGCTAACACTCTCATTACCCTGACAAATATCTAGTTGATTTTTATAGAAAAAGTTTACCCTCCATTTCTGAAAAATATTTAATCTGTAATTTAAATCCCGTTTCTGCAATGTAACTCAGTTCAAAACTCTATCAAACGCATGATCACTTACTATATATTGACTCTAATATTAACTGTTCTGAACATGTTTACTGTTTGTTGCTAGTTTCCGATATTTCGGTGCTGTTGCAAGCACCATGATCACGGATAAACTGAAGTTATTGCGGTTACATGGTAAATATCCTGCTTATAATGATAATGTTAGTGTTAGTGACCATGACAGTTTAAAAACTTATATATATTGATATTATATTGACTGCCTAAAATAACAACTATAAATCAAATTACTTGACATTACTTAGATTCGACCACTGTCAATGGTTACCCAACATTCTCATACCAATACTTAACAATTTTGGTATACTATTAAAATCATTTTTATTTACCAATGCCTAGATCAGGCTTTCAATATTCCATTCCTTGAAAAACAAAAGGTTATTCCCACCAATAATACTAAAACAGTTCCAACTAATTCGTAATTGGTTCCTGGCTAGTTAATTCCTTCCTATGTTCATGTAATCTATTCTTAATGGTCACTTACCAGTTGCAAGACCATTACGTTCGTATAATACTCGGAATTTTAAGTCGCATTCCCTTATACGTCGATCTGTAAGGTTCATGGCCGACTACTTAACTAGTAGAACATTTTGTAGCTGGGATTTTTTTTTGTCAAAAAGTTTTGGAGCGGGTACAGTCTGATTTTGTTTTAAAAGTCTAATAAGAAATGCTTCAATGCATAGAAGATTTTATAACATTATGTTGACTAGTATATATGTTATCGTAAAAACAATGTCTCCAAATAATTTTGTTACAAAAATAAACTCAACTCCACATTTATCAGTCAACCTGTTGATAAATTAATAAAGTAAGCCAGCAGCAGCGAGCTAAATTAATAGTCAATAATTGATAATTAATATACCCAGCCTAGCATTGAACCTAATTGATAAACGACCGTCGTTACAGGCATAAAGATTATCAGCGATAACACGGTATTGCCAGCTAAGCTGATAAAACCGAGCCGAGTTAATAAAACAACAAAAAACATATGTTGAGAGTTCAACACTTAATATTAATTATGTAAAAGTTAAACAGAGCATTACTCATCAGATAGTTGAACAGTAAACAAAACAATAAATCAAACATACAAGAATTTTATTGATCAATTATTTCGCGACGCAAACTGTGCTAACTTATTAGTTAGTAACCCTTTCGAATCAACACGACTGTATCCGGGGTAAATGTCCGGCCTTCTCAATAGCTTCAGTCCACCCTAACATCTAGAGACGAGGTAGGGTTAACACCAAAAAATGTTACCAAACTTGTCAAACAAAAAAGGCAGCTCGCAATAGTCAAGCATTGAATCTATCAAGATGATCTCACCATTTCAGAGAAAGCGCTCTTAGGCCTCCTAGCCGGCGTCCCATTCATCCTGCTACCGAACACGACTTAACAAAACAAAAACAAACCGACCAATCCGATCGCACACAACTTTTTCACGGACACTTGTAGAGTTCACCACTGTCAAACTTTAGCATTGAACCTTCGCAAACTTTTGTTGAAAAACTTGCTGAAATAATAACTGTGATATAAGTAGATATACAAGTTAGTATGCACTTAATTTAATCGATGACTTCATGCAATTATTTGCTGATAAGTTATCGAGAAGTTGTGACTTGAAACCGGTCGTGCCGAGCGAGTCACCGGCCCCGTGGTTCGAGAGAGACTGCCGGGCCCGGCGTCGCGTTCCGAGGCGAGGACCGAGCCTCGGCTGCCTCACGGGCCTGCATTTTTTACGCGCCGGACAATGGGTTAACTATTTTGGAGGTTAAGTTACAAATGCACGCGGCAAACAAGGGTTGGATAACTAAGATATTTAACACTCTATTATACTTACGTTATAGTAGAACAATCAAGACATTCAATGCCACGACTGTTTACGTAGCACAGCTGAAGCGCAAACACATGATTCACTTAAGGCATGTTTACACTCTATATTTAGTTGGTCGCCGGTTAATCTTGGGTTGCGCCTGCGCCGGTGACGTCACCGCCACATTTTTATCGACAGATAAAGGACAGCAATTATTGCGATCTCTTGTGGCGTGACTTCTGATCTCGGTATCGTGTTGGTCAGTGTACACAGTTCGAGGAATCGTTATCATTTTTACTTTGTTTGCGAATTCTTTAATTCTAATATTATTTTGAGATAGTCATGAATGAGCATGTTATCTCATATCTGGAGACATGAATCGGTGAAATAGTTACAGTTTGGGTATGATTAGATTTTTTTACAGTTTATTTAGATAAAGAATACGTGTGAAACGAAATCCAATTTTTATTCAAGACTATAAGATTATGCCATCTACTAATTATTTTACATTTTAAAATTGCAAATTTTTTATGATCATATCATAATTCTATATTATAATATACACTAATTTGCATTGATTATATAATGCAGTTGCCTATTTTCCGAGTTTAACCTTGAATAAAAATTTAAAACAGGTTTCAAGAGCACTATGTTTTGTAACACTATTTTAGATTGGCTTTTTATCATAAATGATACCTTTTTATGATTTTGGTATTAAACAGCTAATTTAGAATCAAAATAATGAGGTGCTAAATTAGCTTATAGGTAGATAAAGTATAAGTTGTACAAATGGTTTCAATTGGAGATAAGTTGGTTGGTCAAGTTTTGTTTGTTCTTCATATATATTTTTATGGTGTACAATAAAAAATATAATAAATAAATATTTTGTAATAATATTTACGATTCAGTTTAAAAAAGCATAGGTAACATTGCAAATATCATCAAAGAACTTTTCGAGGGCAACTCTAACGCTGTCGAAGTGGCTGATTTCTGGTCAAAACTCTTTTGAAACATGTAATTGGATTCATTGACACGAACACGAAGAAGAATTGCAAATAGGATCTTATAGATTATTATTATCATCATTTAAATCGAAAGACGTCCTCATCTGAATTGAGGTCTCCTCTAAGAGTGTCCACATCGACCAGTCTTGTGCGTCTTTAACCCAGCGGATGCCGACAGGATGCGGGCATCTCACTAGGTTAACCGAGGACCCGAGAGATGACAGTTACGACCATAACAACTTTTTTAATAAAACATTTAAACCGACTTCTAAAGCAAAACAATACAAAGCGAAAAATTCCTTTGTTTTCCGAAGTCGGTGTCTTGTTGTATCTATTGTTTTTCGTTATTTGATAAACAATAGGTTTACTATATTGTTAAATAGCTATATGTCTACCTATAATATTTCAGGAGTTTCCTCGATTTCCATGAGATCCCATCATTAGATTCTGATTTGGTGACAATGGGAGAGTATACCCTTTCAAACAAAAAAATAATTTTGCAAATCCGTCTAGTATATCTTAAATATAATAGACGGATTTGCAAAATTCTTAAAATATAAATTATCTTAGAAATAAAAAAGCTTTGGCTACGATGGCATTTCAACCACAATTATAAAATCTGTTTCCAATTGTATAGTTGCGCCCCTTGCTCATATAATTAACGTCAGCATATACTCCGGAGTATTTCCAGGAGGTCTAAAAACTGTAATAGTTAAAACAATTTATAAAAAGAATGATAAAGTCGAAATGACAAACTATAGACCAATTGCTCTAATTCCCATCTTCTCAAAGATCATAGAAAAATTATCTATGAATCTCTCTACATTTTTTTAACGAAACACCACATACTATGTGACGAACAAAAGGGTTTCAGAAAAAATAAAACCACCAACATGGCTATTTTCGACTTTATCCAGAGAATAATGCCAAAAGTAGACTCTAAAGTACCAACATGCGCAATATATGCCGATATGTCAAAGGCTTTCGACTGTGTGGATCATGATACCCTTCTAACAAAACTTCACGCATACGGTATTCGTGGCAATGCCCTTAATTTAATAAAAACGTATCTAAAAGGACGTTGAGAATGTACGGAGATATCGAGCTTTTGTTTATGATCTAGGTAGGGATTAAAATCTAGATCGTATTTTAGAGAAATAAAATACGGTGTGCCGCAGGGCGGCGTCCTTGGATCTTTGTTATTTATATTATATATAAATGACCTGCCACGTCATATTATCGATCCTATGGTATTATTTGCAGATGATAGCACATCAATTGTTTCATGTATCGATAAAGAATCATATTTAAATGACATTAATAGTACAATAAGTAATCTAATAAAGTGGCTTGGCAATAATAACTTAGTTATTAATCTCCAAAACACTAAGATTATGCACTTTTACCAAAGAATATCTGCGGGCGATATGGATATAAACTACAATGGTCAAACTATAGGAAAAGTAAAAGTTACAAAATTTTTAGGAATCATAATTGAAAGTCAGTTAACATGGAAGTTGCAAGCGGAAGATATATGTAAATGTTTAAGCACAACCGCGTTTATGTTGCGTAATTTGTCAAAAAAAGTAAATTTACCGACAATATTAGTGTGGCTTACCATGGTCTAGTAATTTCTATCTTAAGATTTGGTATAATATTTTGGGGTCATTATAGTGAACGAGAAAGCATTTTCAGAGCTCAAAAGCGCTGCCTACTGCAATATTTGGTCTAAAAATAACAGACATTTGCGTACCTATATTTAAGTCTCATAAATTATTAAACTTCCCATGCCTTTATATCCTTGAATAAGCAATATTTGTAATAACTAATCGATGTTCATTTGCAACTTAAATAGAAACTAAAAAACGAAGTACAGCTATGAGATCCCAATACCAGAACCATAATAGGTTCTACGGTTCACGGGCGCTTTAAAACGGGCTTATTAAAAAGAAATGTTATCCGTATGGCTCCTGTAATCTTTAATAAGATAGATAGAGAACTCAAAAGTTACCGTTGTAAACGTTTAAAAAACGTTTCACAGAATTACCTGTAGATAAATGTTATTATTCAGTGCAGGATTTCTTGAATGATAATTTTTTGTAATGTCTGTAATAACCTATATACTTTGTATCACATTTGCATGCTATATTAAGGCAGAATGTACATGGATCTTATTTTGTAATGTAACAACTTATTTTTATGTACCTACATTCTAAGCAAATAAAGACCTATTAACATACTTAAAAATATAAAACCATCCGAATTGAGAACCTTCTCCTTTTTGGGCAGTCGGTTAAAAATCTTACGTCTCTATCATCAAGTCAATATTTTTATTTTTATACAAAAACATTATAAATAAATCACCTTCTGACAGATAGTCGACAAAACAAGTGATATATAGTTAATAGTAACTCGTGATTATATTGTTCATTATGTCTAGACGCTGCATGTATTATAAATATATAGGAAATAGTGTTGTATTTACATGTATTTATTCCTTTTAAGTTGTTTAGAGGACGCGCCTTAAACAGCTTTGTGGTAGTGCCACCTCGTTCTTGTTTCTAGGGGATAAAATAAGTTGTAAATAAAGGCATATTCATAAGAAAAAGTCATTGGGCATCAAAAAGTTATCCTGCATTGCCTTCAGTTAGAATAGTGCCCAGAAAACTGGCAGGAACTGCCAAGTTAGCAGAGAATAGCAATGCTGAATACTTGGCTGAAAAACGCGAGCCCTCTAGTCACGGGAAGAGTCTATTAAATGTTGTCCGAAAAACACGATGAGTACTTGGACTTTAATAAGTAAATTATTTGAGATAAGAACTTAAAGCAATGACATGGTATTCATGTTCATCTTGCAAAAGTCTTACTAAGGGCTTGTTACCCAGTTAGGTTTATCATCAAATTTTTGTTCATAATTGAATTGAATTCAGTTTAGGGGATGAAGATTCAACTTAACTTCACACTAAGCTGGAGTAAGTTATTTGAAATGATCATGAAACTGTAAACAAGTATAACCTTTTCAGCCAGGTCGCCTGCAACGTCGACCTTTAAGGTTACACTAGTCGATCATTCTTCCATGCAAACGTAGTCTAGCGATTACTTCACTGTTTGACGATGTACGTTCAAAATAAAAAATGATATCAATTTGTCTCATCATTATCTAGCCCTGTATGGAAACAAAAAAGTTAAAAAAAAATATATTTGTAAGTTATGAGCGTCAAAAGTTCCATATTTCAACACACATTTCCACATTTTAAAGCATCTTTGGGCGGAAATAAATATCATAAGAAGAAAGAAAATTGCAAAACGGCCTCCTTAAAGGGGTATTTTAGTAATTCAACAATGCAAATAATTTTATTTTCAAAATATACATTTCGTCGTTTTTTCATGATATCTAGACTCCCAAAGGTCTATTTATAAAATTTCGCGCGCTCGTTTTCGTCCTAAATCGTCATCCATTTTGATACAAATTTGCAAAAGTGCTAATTCGTACGTGAACTAACTTTTTACTGCTCATCCCAGCATCTATTTCTTTCGCACGTGTTGTCGGATGAGATAGCATGCATTTTAACCTCGCGCACAAAATAGTTCGTGCCGTCGACTAGGGGAACCTTAAGCAATGTTTTAAGTTGAAAAAAATATCTACTATTTTTTAAACTTAACGCTAGAGGAAATCAAATAGGTACAAATGAGTAGAACAACACAAATTATAAATTTCTTCTTTTCAGACAAATCCAATTATTAAGAATTAATGAATATTAAGTTATTTAAGAATTGACTTTTTTAAGTAAATTATAATTAACTAGTAAGGTATCAAACCAAACCAAACCGTTGAAACCTTGGCAGTAGCAAAATTTTGGGCCAAAAGTCGAAAAAGAAAAAAATGAAGGTGCCAATTTGTTGCATCCACAAAAAAACTTTTAACAAAAAAAACTTCCAAGACAAACACTACAAAGCGAAAAATAACTTTCTTTGCCGAAGTAGATGACTTTGGTACCTATTGTTTTCCGTTTTTTGACACCGACTTCGAAAAAGAAAATTATTTTTCACTTTGTAGTGTTTTGTCATGGAAATCGGTTAGTTTTTTTTGGTTAAAAAGTTTTTTATTGTCCCTTTTAAGTTTTTATAGGTACCTCCAATTACCTTGAAAATCAATTATAGCTAAACTAAATGTCATGATGATTCCTATAAGCCCAAACACGACTAGGATACTTTGTTTTATTTCGGAGTTCCAATGCCTACCTTCCGGCTTCATCATCAGATGAAGTCGTGCAGTTCGATGGTACCATTTTCATCAGTAGGTACCATTTATTTATAAGTATTTGCTTCATTATTGTCGGTTAATTATTCGATATATCTTATATCCGTGAAGTACTTAGCATTAAGTAGTTCCAGTGGCCATCTGTGGACTCCTTCATCAGTTCCACTTCACCAAATGATACTTTCTGAGTGCAAATGATTGCATTGTTGATGAAAATACCATAATCGCTATATGTATGCCTATAATATTTGAGAAGTTCCCTTGATTTCTCTCGGATCCCATCATCAGATCCTGACCTGATGACCATGGGACCACCGAGAAAGTATTCCCTTTAAAAAAAAAGAAGGATTTTCCAAATCGACCCAGGCGTCTTTGAGTAATCGTGGAACAAACATAAAAAAGAAGATTCTGATGAATTGTGAACTTTGTCCTTTTTTTGTAGTAGGTTAAAAACAGTGCCCTGGCATGAAATGCACCACAAAGACATTCCCCTGACGTGAGAAATAGAACTACCGATTATTATTCCAGAAGGCTAAGTGCTTGAATGTGACGCGCTTTGAATGCATAAGTACTCGGACAAAACAGCTGATTTATACAAGGACGGAATAATAGCATTAGTGATATGTATCGAATATATTATGGAGTTTATTGATGCTCATTCATTGACTGAAATGTATGGGTTGTTGATGTCATTATAATCGAGTAGCTTTTTCCCGTGGCTTAACCTACAGGAATCTTGAATTTCTCCGGCACAAATACCTACCCTATGGCACTCACCTGCAAGTTTATGTCGGTGAAATAATTATTGCATTCATCCAAATCAGCTTTGGTGGCATGTAACCTATGTATTACCAAAGCCTTAGAGTAAATACGTTTTCTATTTACAATCATTTCCTGACTTAATTTGTTTCCCTTTCCCTTTGCGGCAATCATCTTTGTTTGTCTATCTTACCCCTTGCGTCGAACAGTCATAATACAGAGAAAAAGATAAAAACATTCAGTCAGTCAACAATATCCTTTGGGCTTAGCCACAACTCTCATGGGTAATTTCTGCCGCGGAACTTATAAACATGTACTTAAACTTAATTATTTGAAAAAAATCCAGTCCATCTAAAGCTAAATGTGGTCTTGCGCAGTTTCTATCAGAAAGCTGGTGCTCTCTGGTGGTGGAGCTCTGATGGTGGCGCGTGTGATAGATCATTCGGTTCCCTTCATGAGGGCTGAGCTGGGTGGTGCCGATTCATGCGTCATGTTCGTGAACGGGCGCCGTCAGTTGGGATTGGTCATAACTTAACTGCTTCGGATGTTAATGTTTTTCTAGTAACTATTATATATCTGCACAGTAGGTATAGGTGTGAGTACTTTTAATACTTTATACATGTACGTATTATAGTGTGTAGTGATTCTGGGTGCATTGTCCTCACATATATGAATTTATTCATGTTTATTCATTCAAGAGAGTAAGTATGGAGTTTCTTGAGCGGTCTTCTCCATAACAAGCTACTTGCCGAATGCACGGTAGAATCAATTTTTATTCCTTGTAAATTTTAATGTAACGTTCTAAAGTGATGCTTGGTGGCCTAGTTGAAATAAAATATTTTTGTCTTTGTCTTTGTCCGGTCCAGAAAACCACAAGACCTGCACATTCTGGACCGAACAACGACAGTCAGTCAGTTTTAAATCCACTTGATATAATTAACGTTTTTTCAGTACATCCAAAGCTTAATTTCGCCTTGCCCTAACATAAAGCTGGTTCACAAGTCCACAACCTACACATTCCAGTGCCGACACCCTTGTACCCAGTCCCGCTACCTTTACCTCGGCCAGCTTATTAGAATATCGTCAACTGGTTTGCGGCCGCCTGCGAACCGGCGACATTTTGTTACTTGTGCTCAAGGTGGGTTAGGTTCGGTGGGTGGGCAGGGTTCCAAGTTTCGTGAGAGGAAAGGCTGTTTTTCAATCAGATGTCGAATAGTTGGCTACTGGCTTATTGTTGAGGATGTTATTGGCAGGGAAATGGATAAAAATACTGAACAATGTGTATTTTGTTCAGAGTTAGTAGTCCATTTATGGGCTCTATAGTTGCTTCAATTGAATAAATGTTTATATAATGTTTTATGACATAGAACCTTCATAACCCACACTATGGTTTCAGAAATGAGAATTTGAAATTAGAAAGTAATGTAATGCTTTTGACAACTTTTCAAGCTCAACTAGAGTTTGATAAGTTCTCATCCTCCAATTATCAATTCAAAAATCTGAACTAAGACATGCGGTTTGATCAGAGGTGCTGTTAAAATTAATGCAGGTTTATTTTTAAGATCGGATCAATATGATTGCATAATAGATGATGGATTCTTTCAAGCACTGCCTCTAGCTTTATGCCATTCACATTCACACTTAAACCCATTCATTTATTTTGTATGTTATAAACTGCATATATTTTTATCTATGTCATTAAAAAACAATACCTATTAAAAAAGTATAAAACATTCATGATCTGACGTGACAACGTCACGAAAAAATAACATTAACGAATTTTGGAGGAAGAATATGAGAGAGAGGACGAATATAAGAGGTAAATTTAATTGTTTGTAAGTAGAAAATTATTTCTGAAAGTATTGATCCAAATACGAAAATTAATTCACTGATAGAAAGTTACACTGTAGCTAAGGCCCTTTTCTGATGACGCGACATCACGTACGTATTTACTAAGAAAAATTAAGTGCGTATCGGTCGATTATACATACCTCGGGCGTTTCGTGACAGAGACTGAGGGTAGTGAAGAGGACATCGCTTCTCGGATCGCCAAAGCCCGAGCATCCTTCGCGCAGCTGAGATCTGTTTGGCAATCGCGGCAACTTACCTGAAGGATTAAACTCAAAAACTTTGGGTCAAATATCAAATCCGTGCTGCATTCTACGGGTGCGAATCGTGGGAGGTCATATAGGACATCTCACGCCAAATACAAGTCTTTGTCAACCGCTGTATTTGTCGCATTCTCGGAATTTACTGGTCCGAGACCATCTCCAACGTAGAGCTGTTGAAGACATAAAAAAGGAGAAAGCCACGAGAGCCTGATAGACCGCCAGATCAAGCGTCGCAAGTGAATATGGATTGGGTCACATACCCAAGTAAGCTTTGGACTGAAATACCTAAGGAAAAAGAAAGCGTGGCCGGCCTCGTCAAACCTGGCGTCGCACCGTGTTGGCGACGAGCATCGGAATGACATGGAGCGAGGTGAAGACTGGTCGCGATGGAGAACATCTAGGGGATTTAGGACATTAAGTCTAGTCATCGGTCGAATGGCATCGCATTGCGTCCCTGAGAAAATACTTGCAATTTTACTTAGTAAAAATCGCTAATCGATGTGCTAAAAATCGAATGGCATCGCGCCATCAGGCAAGGCACTAAGAGTTAGAACAAATTTTTTGCCCGGAAAAATTGTCTCTTGGGATATGAGAGGTATACGATTTGTTACTGGATGGGTTGGATAGGCTACGGAAGCGACGTCGCAGGCAAACGCGAGTGACAGTAAACAGATTTAGTGAAACAATGTAGCTACATTTTAAACGAGCTTTCAAATCAATCAGAAAACGTCAAACAAAAACCGGTGAACATTCTAGACATAACTTACAAACAGGCAAAGCTTGCAAGTTCATAATGCTAGCAATCGTATTACAGTTAATAAGTGGTGGGTAAAAGCTCTGTAGAAAGCTACAACTTTCTCCCAAGGAACTTGTTTAGCCGCTGGATACCTGTTGCTAGTCGTTTGAGTCTAGACTTAGGATCTGTGTGCGTTGGGTGTTAGCGCGATTTGTCTTTTATTGTGGGTGATGATAATTCATTATTATTTTCTTGTCAGTTACGTACGAGTATAATCAAGTTTGAGTAATTTATGCGGCCTACCGAAATGCCCTTTCTTTGGTATTGTTCGTCAAATCGTTGAGCTCCTTAAATTCTGAGTTGAGCTGCACGGTTACTGACAAATGCGTGCACTGACTGAAGAGGTCCACTCAATTTGTTTGGTTCTTGCCTCAAAAGACCATTTCAGACACCAATCTACATGGTCTTCACACGATCTGAGCAAGATTATGTCGTGACTTTAAAAGAGACTGTTACCTCTGAGTTTGTTACTCCGCCTTTCTTCTCAGAGTAGTCATACATACATCATAGGAAACGCCGTTTTAAAAAATATGATTAACGTGTACAAACCAACTTACAAATAAAATCATTTATCATTATCATTTACTTTATCCATCTCTACCGGGCGAGCACGACCTCTGTGATAGGCTTGATTCACACATTTTATCACGGTTTTTGCTCCCAAACTGTGATAACAATGTTTAACTCAAGCCTGTCACAGTAGGCCGTGCTCGCCCGGCTGGTGTATCTCAGGTGGTAGAGAAAGGGACATTCCTGGCTCGACGCGTTTCGATTTATGAGAGAAATTGCAAGTACGTTCACATGAACGCAATGCGAGGAAATTTGACCGATTAGGAATGTTTCGTGGGTAAAAAAATGACAATTATATTTAGTCCATCAGTGAGTTTATCAAATAACACACGACAAGTATGTTTTGCTTTACCAAATCAATAAAAAATACTAAGATGAAGCGCATCAAAGTTCAGGAGTGAGGGCTTGTGACGTCACTATGTCATTATAAAGTTTACCAACGGCGTGACGTTACACGATATTTCAACGCATTTTATGGTCGTCGTCGCCACTTTATGTTTTCGTGTCATAAGAAAAACTACATGTCCAGTATTTTTTATTATTCTACCTGACGGACAAAAGCAAATTTTCAGTTATAATTGCTCTTTATATAGTATTGTGCCATCAAGCACTGTGAAATGTGGTAACATAATATACCACTACATTCACTAAACATTTGTATTCTTAAAAATTGTCTCCAGTGAGCCTAAAAAATGCTGGCCAAATAGAAAGGTCGTAAGGTTTGATTCCCCATTCATATGAAGAAGGATATAAGTTTATTGAGTATTTCTTTTGAAATAATTTCTGACGTTTAGGCCGTTGAAAAATATGGCTGTGATATTACATACATACGAGTACATACAAAAAAACTGTTTGTCCCATGGATTTAGGCAGATAGGAACTGTTATACGCCTCGGGCTAACTTTAAATTACACGAATCCTAATGCTTCGTCCAATTTAATAAACAAAGTACGAATTGTCAGTTTACAGAAAGCGTCTTTTTCTTTCCATGTTGTTTTTTTTTACCGTAACTCCTCTTTTACCCGCCGATTCTTTCCTCAGATAGTCCTTCACAAAACCTTGGAATTATAACTGATAGCTTAATCTTGTTTCAACCCCCAACAACCTATAGCTTACAAGTCCTCATAGATAACCCTCAAAGGACAAGCTACACGCCAGTACGCCACTAATTTTATAAGCGCGACCTTAACCCCCCCGATACTAATGAACTATTTTTAGATCGTGAACTTGGCCGTAAAAAATGGGTGAAATGCGGATGATACGTGAGTCTATACTGTACACCTTACCGTAAAAACTAAGGTGAAGTGAGCTTGAAATGAACTGATTCCACTTTGATTGGGTTAATTGATAGTTCACTTCATGTACACTTCACTTCAGTGTTCACGTTGATCTCTTTACAGAATAGCACTACTGATCTATCTACTAAGCCTTTTCCAAGTATTTTGGGGTCGCTTCGGTTCCAGACTAACCGGACGCAACTGAATATCAGTATTTTACTAGGAGCTACTGCCTATATCTAGTAGCTGGGTAACGTTATATTAGGGATGTCGTTTCTCTGTCTCTTGCTTGTGCTTCTTTGAATAACATCTTCGGGTATAGTGCAGCAAATGGTCTTGGTTTTAAGCACCCTGTAATAATCCTGCAAGTCTCATTGAGACTACTACGTCTACTTGTCGGGCATGGGCGGATCGATGCCACACTGGGCATGCAAATTCCCCAGCCGAAAAGCAGAGAGCTAAAGCCGACATACGAAGGACATGAGGAGATCCTTTATATAAAGTGGAGAAGCCAAGGGGTAGATTAAAAAGTCGAAACAGCTTCCTGTCGTTCACTAAATCAATTAATGGCAACGAGTTAAGCAAAACAAAGAAAAATCTATGGCTTGTCAGACACCCTCCTCCAGCTGACTATATTGAGAAATGGAAATCTCTAAACCGATTAGAAACCAGGCAGGTCGCTGCAGGACAACCTATTTAGATGGGGGCACTCCAATGACCTGTAGTGCTATTACGGGGCCACGTCCCAAACAATACCACACACTTTGTCGTGCTCTCTGTGCAACAACACCTGCACCTTAAAAGACCTTTTTGAGGCAAATGACAAAGCTATTGACTGAATGCATGGCTGAATTCTAGTCAAAATATATTTAATTTTAGAATCATCGATACGACGAAGAAGAAGAACTGGGTGATATGTTTAGCTGGCAAGACTGGTATCAGATTTTTTGACTTTTGTCTAACGTAACAATAGGGATATTTCCTGGGTAGAAAAATGATTATTCTATTTAATCCGTCAGTGAGATTATCAAATAATATTGGACCCGTATTTTTTGCTTTATCGAATAAATACATATAACAAAGATAAAGCGCATCAAAGTTCAGGAGTGGGGGCTTGTGACGTCACTTTGTCAGTATAAAGTGTAGCACACCGTGACGTCACACGATATTTCAACGCACTGTCTCGTCGTAATTTTTAGTTTACGTGGCAAAAGGAAAATACGTGTCCAATATTTTAAGGTTATCTAACTGACGGCCTAAATAGATATTTTTTTGTCAACTACCCTATTGTCAAAGATCTACAAATTAATGACTAAGTATCAGAAACAAGCTACTAAATTCTATTGGTGCGACCTTAACCCCCGCGTTACTAATTGTGACTATTTTTGGACCGTTAACGTGGCCCGTGAGCGATGGACGAAATACGGTGTGATAGGGTTGAAATATTTATGTAAGGGGTTGCTTGTTTTGTCTTTTTTATGTTAGTACTGTTTAATACTACAGGGAAGTTCAATAAAATGGGGTGTATAAGTAATTTTAGTGCAATTAAAATAAGTGTCGTAATTAAATGTAGTACCTATTATTTACCCAAAGAAGTGAGTAGAATGGTAATAAATGATGAAAATTGCTCTATTTTGTTATCTAGTCTGAACTTTTGCGTAATAGGGCTGTTACTAATAGGCACATGGACAAAAGCGAATAAGTTTACTTGAACATATTCTGAACCTAATTCTTATTGGTCACAGAATGGGTTTTTGACTTTGAAAGAGTTTACCTAACTAAAATCCCGACTGCTTAAGCGAACTCAAAAGATGTAAATAAGAAGAAAATCATGCTGTGCAGTCAAAGGATACATATGCGCGAGCTCGCTGACCAAAACTATATAAATATCCTCCGACTGCACAGCGTGATTTTCTTCTTGTTTGCTTATTTATAGAACGCTGAAGCAGTCGGGTTTTTTGTTTGTATTACTTTTTTATTTATTTATTATAAATAAATAAATCCTTGCCTTGCAGCCAGGTAAATAGACAAAGGACCCTCTAGGGGCTCGCCAAGTCACCATTGATCTCAAGGTCAATGCTAAACACCCCAACCTTGTACCAAGGTCCCTATTAACTTGCCCCGAGTGGCCCTAGCAATGTAGGTTAAATTGCCCGCCCTGCATTCCTAGTTTATTTATGACGAAAACCCGACATTCTGCACGGCAGTGATGTTATATTTTCATAACTTGCCTCAGCCAGTGGCTTCACCCTCTTGAAAGTCGGATATTATCCCAAGGGAACATACACCTAAGATAAAAAAAGTCCTATATCCCTCTCCGACCATCGCTGAAAACCAGCGCTGTGGCTCTGACTCGCAAGCGAGTCTAAGCATTATGATGGCCGTTTTGCGTGGTTGTAACGGATACTTTCCTTATATTTATTATTTTGATTCTTTTTATCGTATGCGTCGGGCCTGGCACAAATAATCTCTTTCGCTATGGCCGAATTTATCAAAATTATTTCAGCGGTTTAGGCGTAAAAACGTAAGTAACAAACTGACAGCCGCAGTTACGTTCGTATTTATAAAATTAGTATAGATTTACGGTCTAGTTAAAATGTGGTTTCGGGGAATTGTGGTGGAACTGTGAATCTGCAATGCAGCAAGATATAAAATGCCGTAAACCGCTGCTGAACTTGGGGACTCATAAAATTGATATGCCATTGCAGCATTTTAAAAGACGCATTGGTATGCTGCAGTAATCAAGTAGGTAAATAGTTTTATGATCTGTACTCCACTCTCTACTTTTGCCACAGCATTAGTTGTGGTATATAATTTAAAGTAAGTATACTTATTTACCAAAGACCTTCGTTATATTTTACCGTCTTCTGGTAGAATAACGATTATCAAAAGTCAAAAATTTGCCCATTGCTGGATATAGCTGAAAGAACGTCATTATTTTAATCATCACCTAATTAACAAAGTATTCCAATGTTCTGCCAAAAAGGACCTGGATTTTTTTCAGGTTAAACAGATGATCTATTGGGACTTAGGCACAGCAAAGAACGTATTTCGGCGGAAATTATGATGATAAACGGATGAGTGATTGCATTTTAGCGAGCTTACTTGGTCTTCTTAAATATTTAGCAACATAATTTAGAATGGCATGTAAGGTTGCCTATTCAATAGTTTACTTTTTGATGCGCAATGAGCCCGTTTCCCTCTCCCCTTTGTATGTAGGTTAGTCTTATGTTTTATAAAAAGAGAGAAATATTGATTTCTTAACTTACTCCAATTGAAAATAGATTGGTGGTAGGATAGGATACAACACTTAGAATTACCTCATGTTTAAAAAATCGCTCACACTGAGACCACACCATAATCTATAAATCTATAAAGCAAGTGTGTTGTCGCTCTGCGATACGCTTGAAAGGGGATCAGACTTTATGCATAAACTGCAACAGTATCTTATTTCGTGGAAACAAGTGTAAACTCTTTGCAACTTCTGTATTTTGATCAATCATGAATATTATGATAAGATTGTCACAAAATCAACTTTTCGTTAAAGAAGGCAAATTATAGAATAGGTATATTTGAAAGCAGTTATTAATTTCTAAGAATGTTAGTCTTTTATTTATTTAAACTTCATGTACAATGGTGATACATAGGCGGACTTAATGCAGCAAGGCATTCTCTACCAGTAAATCTCTGGGTTAAAAAGGACACAACAGTGGTGGGAGTACAAAATAAAAATTGAAAAATTATTAATAAATTATCTAACTAATAAAATACATAAATATTTTATAAAACAATAAACTAATAAATATTATAATAAATACTATATTATTATTTTAAATGAAACAGAAATTTAAATATAATAACTATGACGAAGACCGACTCTTTTCTAGAGAATTGGACGAAAGTAGCCAAAGATTGGATCACAATCAGCAAAATAACTTTCTTTTCGGAAGTCGGTGTCTTTGGTACCAATTTTTTTAGTTATTAACACCGACTTGCGAACAGAAAGTTATTTAGATTTTTTGTTAAAAACCTTTTTCTATAAAATATTCATTTTATAACTACACCCGTTAGTAAAGTACTCAATAACGAAGGCAAGATTTAAATAAAAATCTTGTACCTCCTGACCTTAACATCTAAGAGTAAATAACAAAGCTGAACAAACTTAGACATAAACATAATGGCTATTTACTTCAAAAAATTACAAGTCTAGGCCAAGCTTACTAGGTTAAATAATAGCCGTAATAAATGATATATGGCAGAGGCAGAAAACAAGATTATTCCATATTGTTCAAAAATGGTGTCAAGCAGATGGGTTGGAGACATAAAATAACATAAACATGATGTAAATAGTAACCTCGGTCTTAGCTTATTCATAAAATAATTTAGTAAAAAACCTTTTTTTCAACATTTTGCAATAATTTTCTAAGGCCCACTTCCGGAAACGAAAACTGTAGCAATATGAATAAATGTAATAAATTGTCAAGCGCGCGTTAGCTGCAAGATTAGTTGAATTAATTTTCAATGCATCATTTGACTTTCGTTTCATTTGTGACGCATTGACAATCAATTCATTTCCCGAAACCGCAAACCTCTCCTTGAAGGCGAACTCGGGGAATAAACTGGCTAAGTTAGTAGTAAGTGTAGCCCAAACCACCGAATATTTCTTAAGGGCCTACATACGCTTTAGTGCCGTAAAACGGTAACTTTCTGAAGCATACTCCAAGCATACTCTTAGTAACGGTTAGGTTAAAGGGTTTGAAAAAAATATATATTTATTATTGTTTCATGTACATTATTTTTTAAACATGTTTTTTTCGTATAACAAATAGTTTTGCTTTAAAAAAAATAATTAGCAACACGATATTTTCCGCAACTTTTGGATACTCCTCCAAAACGACTCGGATGTTTAAAAATATTTTTACACAGAATAATTGATGGCTGGAATTTCGTCATAACTGACATAGCATATGTAAATCAAATAATGTTTTGCCAACAAAACTGTTCAAAAGGAGGTTCAATATTGATATTTTGGCATCGAGCGGGCACACGGCCAGTACTGCGTTTACATTGGGCGTATATATCGCCTTAAGTTGGTATTTAAAATTGAAAACTTTAAATCATCTTGATCTTCTTTATGATTTGCATTGGATACAGTAACTTGAAGTTGAACTTATCTAAATCTAATATGAATAATAATTATTTTCTTTAATAGTTAACACGAAAAACTGTAAAATTCAATTAACTTTGAAAAAACGGGGCGAGTGGGTGCGGACACCCACTCGACCCGCTTAGAATCGACCCGAAGAATACTACTAGATATTTTACTGCCAATTCAGTGTCATTTGAACAGTCTGGTAAATATTTTAATTCTAAATAACTTATTATACATAGAATAATTAATATTGTGTTATGAACTTATGACACATAATTTATCCTGGTAGTCATTAATTTCGTTTAAAAAAAAATAGCTTTATATAGATAGCCTCCACCTCGCTTAAACCGGTTTTCTAGAAACAATAGACGAAGCTACTCAGTCGTTCCAGAACTTGGTTATAATTATATTCATCATCATCAGCCTTTCAATGTTCCCGCTGCTGGGACACAGGCCTCCTCTCTGAGAGACCAGTTTAGTTTTAAGTTTATTAGAAAAAACAACAACACAGTACATAGCATATGGAAACAGTGGGTTGTACTACCAAGTTTAAAATTATTGTCAGCTTTCCGGGCTCCTTAACTAAGTACGCAGACCTGTATCTTAGGAGTCGGACATTTTGCGGCTTAAAGTTATATAATAAAATACAACCACTAATTTTCTGATTGTGGACAGTGCAGTGGTTGTTAACACAGCAAATGGTCCTAAAATTATCAAATGATTTTTGTGAGATTTGTATTGCTGATAACTATAATTTTTTAATTGTGTTATACCTACCTAGTTCTGTAATCTTTAAGATATCTAATGTTTATTTTTAACGATAATTTAGTCTATCATGTTTTTTATGCTATTAGTATATTATCTGTGCTAGTAGACATAAGTTAAAATATCTGACACCAGTCTTGTCAAGGAGTGGGTCATGTTATCCAGTTAGTAGGCTGTGGAGGAATGGCGGTCACCCTTTGTAAAACACTGGTACTCAGCTGCATTCCACTGGTCTGGAAATCAATCCCAGCATAGTTGACATTAAGTCTTCTCTCTTCTTCCATCGTAATGATTAATGCACCTGAAAAAAATATTTTACAAAAAAATACAACCGACGCGCGACGGCCAAATAAAAACACTACAAAGTGAAAAATATTTTTCGTCCTTTTCACTTTTTAGTTGTGATACCTAATAGGCAACTTCTATAAGGTACCTGCAATGCCAGAATACATTAACCGAATATCTTAAAACTTGAACGTAACCAGTGAAATGAGAGCCCCCTTTAGAGCAAACTGGCGTGATTTTATGTTATGAAACGGTATAAACAATAAACATACATGCGATTGCAACAATCCCGAGAGATTTGCCGTCATTTATTAAAGAGTTCTATTGTATATCACCGAAGTTCTTCATCAGGTCTTCACCAAATTGTACCAATAAATGGGACCAATATTGGAACATACTCTTTAAAACAAAAACTATTTTCAAAATCAGTCCACAATTGATGGAGAAATCGGTGAAAATAACAAACATACATTTAAACATAGAACCTCCTTCATTTTGGAAAGTCGGTTAAAAAACTAGAAATGTTGCTAATAGGTTGCCTAAAAGGATACACTTAGGTATTGAAAGATTACAGCTGTCAGCATAGGCTAGACGTAGTTCAAAACATTAGGTATGACCTTTGTCCTTTACCTTATATTTCGTGTTAACGCCTCTTCAGTCTGCGTCACAAGGTCTAATAACCCCAAAGTGACCCAAATAAAGGTCAAGTTCGGAAACAAGCCTGCATTAGGAGGGTAGATGGAGTAGTTTAATTATTGATCCATCTTTAATTTGTCGAACGCTACATGTTTAGAGGATACGTAGTATTCTGGAGTTTTTAGTCAAATTGCTAGGAACGATGGACACAACCTACAACTAAAAAACCGACAGCTACTCAACAACTACAACAACCCAATACAACAACAACGAAGCCGACAACTATTATTTTGTTTTTCTGTTACCCTCACTGGGATAATATTTCTAATTAATTTTTTTTTGTTCTCATGTAAGTAAATAATGTTTTAATGAGCATAAAGATATTTAAACCGAATCTTGAATAGGTAATGGTTACTGGCAAGATCGGAGGAAAGATGAGCTGGGCTGTGGCGTCTCAGGCAGACGGAAAAAAGGCGGGTTCAAAACCTGAGCGTGCTGCTGGCAGGCGCGCGGTTGCCGCGCGCAATTCTGTAGGTTTAACTGATGCAGCTCATGTACTTTTTACCGGACTGAATCAATTTAATTATAAGTAAAAGTATGTCCAGGCTATTAATTTATTGTTTTTAGAGATTGTTTTACACTCATTCACCAGCTGAATATATTACAGTTTAAGAGTTTTTCAGATAAGATAGTACACCTGGTAATATTAAGTAGTCAACCGACTTTCGGCGTTCTCTGCCCGAATTTGTCTCCAAAAAGCTGACGGCCGTTTATTTCTCTTTCTGTCATATCTTCTAAATCTTAAATTCAAATTCCAGATAAAAAATCAAAACCAGAACGAGTAAAAAAAGGTTTACAGAGCGGGGCAGTCTGCCGTTGCCCTTATTATAATGTACAACCAGCTTAAGGAAGGTCTAGTCCATGGTATGTTATGTCTATGGCTTAAGAAAATAAAAAAGACAGACAGACGTCAGATCACATGAAAATGTCAGAGTACAAAATATTCTAAGAATTTACAAATTAACAATATAAATTAAGTTGAGGAATTTGAAAACAATCAGAGATAACTAAAAGTATGATTTTCAGGTGCTAACAGTATCAAAGAATACATAAAAATGAGTCTTGAGATGATACAATATCAAAAGATATGAAGGTGTGTTTTGTATAGTGTTATAAAACGTAAGTAGACTAAAAGGATGTGGATCTGCAAAGCAGAATACCACAACTTTTATACCCTCAGTTGGTATAAACTATAAATTGAGAGTAACTCAGTACGCTGTGCTTACTACAGTCTACTAAAATTACGTACCTATTATTAGTTTGAAGTACGTCGACCTCAACTCAGGCTAATTTACCCTGACTAAGTAATTAAGCCAACACCTGTATACTTTAATAAGTATAGCGTTTGTTATAGATATAATTGAGTTAAGTTTTTAGCATAGTCATTTGGTAAATGGACCGTTAAATGTTTAGTAGGTTGTTTTAAGTTTTAATGAATTATTTTAATGCGTTAATATGATGCTTTTATTTTAAACCACCGACAGAAAAAGAGGGTTGTTATAAGTTTGACGTGTGTACCTGTGTGTTTGTTTATTTCTGCTCGTAAATGGATGAAATGATGTTAACCTTCGTTCTTTTTTTTTTGTTTGAAAGGTGACTTAATCGAGATTGTTCTTAGTTATGTTCAAAAGTTATGGACGTTTTACTGTTTCAATCGAGTTGCTTCGCAAGATATCGTGTATAATTACGTGTTCAATATATTGTCGATCGAAGCGTGTCAACTACTTCTAGACAAATTATGTAGCATGTGTGTCGGGGTTTTTTAAATTTTAATTGTGTTCTATGTTGGCTACAAAATGAACATTTTTGTTTAGCTCAAAGGTTGGTGAGACTGCGACTTCAAATATACCTAGTCTTTTTTTCCAAGTTATGTTGGGCTCGGCCCTATTGTATATATTTTAGTGGATGCAACTGAGTACTAGTATTTTACATAAAGTGACTGCCTATCTGACCTCCACAACCCAGTAACTGGGTAATACGATACACCCAATGGTGGTTCTTATTAAGTCAGGCTATCTGACACCAGTCTTGCATTGGCAAGACAGGTGTCAGATTGCCTGACTTAATAAGAAGCCAGTAAAACTTCGTTACGACAGATTATAAATTATCTGTGACGACAGTCAAGGATGTATAAATGATCGTCGGGACCAAAGGCTTAAGGTGCTTTCCGAGTCATGGAGGAATCTCGATAAGTTAAGATCACCCATCCACTGACCAACCTCGGCATTGCGCGTTGCTTAACCTTGGTAATCGACCCGTGCGGCTGGTATTATTTAGCCATGAGCTACTCCGATTAGATAGTCGAGACGCAGGTCTCATATAACACTATATATATTATATATCACATCACAATAATACTAAAAAGTCGAAAGTTTGTGTTTGTGTGTGTATGTTTGCATGTTTGTTACTTCTTCATGCTCAAACGGCTGGACGGATCTGGATGAAATTTGGCCCTAAGATAGATTATATTCAGGTATAGCACAAAAGATACTATTATTTACATAAAATTTTCGTCAATCACGCGGGCGAAGCCATTGGCAGAAGCTAGTGGTCAAATAAATGAGAAGCGATATCTAGAGATGATAAATTCCTTATCTAATGAGAATGACCAATGAAAGTCGAAAAACTGGTTTGATAATAAATGAAGAGACAGAAGTCGCTTTGCTAAAATTCGTAATAACTTGGCTCTCCTAATTACGATTATAACAACAGTCGGCAATAAACTTCTGTCTGTCACTGTTGGGTTACTAAACGCCAGATGAATTAATTATGGTATACTTAACATTTCTGTCGAAATTGCCTAGAAGTAACCTATTCAGTTGTTACTTATATTTACTTCACAACTCCTCCAGTGATGGTAAACGAGTTACAAGGGTCAAGACGATCTACGATAATTTCGATCTATGTTACTTTTGTCTTGTAAGTACGCTCAATATACTTAAATTGTTTAATGTAAGTTTCTCACGTAAGTGAATGCCAGTGTAGTTCTTTTTAGGAATAATGATTCTTAACTGTATGTCACTCGCTCTCCCGACTAAAAAATCACTTCACACAACACTCTTTCAATCTCGGACAGACAGACAGAAAAAAAACCAAATCTCAGTGCCCGCTATCCGTTGAGCAAAAACTAGGTGTTCTTTAGAAGTGAACGCTCGGCAGCGGTGCGCACGCGCCGATCGGTCAACATAACGGGACCGAGCAGCATGCTTTATTGGATTTGTGCTGTGTAGCGTGCTGAGCTGAGACTGAGTCGATTAAAATCTTTGATAGATTATGAGGACCAAGTTTTAGTCAAGAGTGACTTACTACTCCTAGGTTACTTCTAGGAAAGCGACCTCCATCGTCAACCACATCAACGCTTAACTTTTATTGATTTGATGATATTAAGCGATGATGGATGAAAACCATCACTATGGTGACCATCAGGTGTTATGGTGGTTAAATGCGAGCCTATCAAGTTCTATTATTATTAGTGATCGAAGCCTATCTGTAACAATTTAAAAAAAAACGTGTTGGTCGTATTTTTAGGTTTCTCGACAACCTTATCCGTCCAAGCAAAAAGGATCCAGTTCTCGGCATTACATTAGATATACGCAGTTTTATAAAGATATCAGATCCCATATAAACACAGGTACAGTTATAACATTTTTTCAGACCATTGAGGTCTGAAAAAAATAATGTGCCAGTTTTGAATATTTTTTTTAAATCCTTTTTATCAATTGACTATTCTAGGTACCGAATCTAGTCTTAAGGGCCTTCCACCGCTTTAGTGCCGTAAAACGGTTACATTCTAAAGCATACTCCTTCGTAACGGCTAGGTTAAAAGGTTTGAAAAAAATATACATTTATTTTTGATTCATGTACATTATTTTTGAAACAAGCATTTTTCACAACTTTTGGATACTCCTCCAAAACGACTTGGATGTTTAAAAAAATTTTTACACAGAAAAATTGATGGCTGGAATTACTTCATAACTGAAATAGCATATGTAAATCAAATAATATTTTGCAAACAAAACTATTCAGAAGGAGTTTCAATATGGGTATTTTAGCTCCGAAAGGGCGAACGGCCAGTACTGCGTTAAAATTGGTGCGTATATATCGCCTTAACTCAATACCCCACTACTGGACCCTTTTTGCTTGAATGCCAACATTATAATTGATGTAACATAACATCACGTCTGTTTTTTCCATGGGGATAATAACAATGGGGCAGTTTCATAAAGTACACCTACATATTGTATACTTGAAAGTGTACTTTACCAAAGATAATTGTAATTAAATTGACAAATAATCAGTTTTGTTGGAGGCCAGGTAATCTGTGTGACAGGATTTCCTAGTGCAGATACCTGTCTCCCACAAAGGATTTATCAAATAATATTGCACCGTTATGCAATAGTTTATAAGAAACCTTTGTGGAAGAGATTTTTTTTTGCCCCTCATGTTCAAGTCCCATGTAAGTATTACTAGAAAATATTGAGATAGAAAAACCTACAAAACTGCTCGACTTGGGAATTGAATCCAGGACCTCATGCTCAGCAGTAGCGGAATACAACCAATGGAATGACGAGATAGTTGTATGTTACTACGAGTATGTTGGTTTTGTACTTTTCTTGGACAGTCGTCTAGAATGTAACATGAGCTTTTAGATCCCTTTTTTCTGTCGTGGCCAGAACTTAGAATTGATCACTTCATGATGTGGCCAACTATTTCATGAAATGGTTGTATTTCATGATATGGCCAGCTAAAACTGACCAGAGGCCCTACACAAGTGACATTCTATCATTGAAAGCGTGGCGATAGCGATTGTCAAAAAGTCAAAATTCTATGGGATTGAAAGCGATATCGAAAAATCACGTGATACATCCCTTAGCTTTTGACATTTCGACTATCGCCTTTGCAACTTGTCCAGAGCCTCGGATCATTTAAACGTCAACGATTGATGAAATATCAATCCACGTTTGACCATTAATGTAGGGTTGAGTTTCAGTGACTTGCATAAAATTCAAGTGGTTTTATGTGGTAGCGACATTTCACTTTATTTTTGTCTTCTATTGTCGCAAAATTATTTGCTTTTTTATCACAATAATTGTCCGCGACCATGATGCATCACAATAACAAAACGATATCAGCGCCTCTAACGGTGGAAAATGTTACTATTTTACGATGTGATCACTAATAGTTTGACCATATCATGAAGTAGCCGTGCGTTTAGCTGCTCATATTGTTAAACGCTGATTAATAATTGATTTGGCCAGACCACATCATGATGTGGGCAGCGGGTATTTTCCATTTCATGAAATTGTCGGCCACATCTCGAAGTCAATTCTAAGATCTGACTACGAAATTTCCACGACTGTGTTACTGACACAATACCTGTGACTCGTAAGCTCATCTGGTCTAGAGATAAGATACAGATGATTCCAAAAGTTGTTTTTTTTTCTAAAGTTGCACCTCACTTAACAAATCAAAGGTCAACAAACGTTACATCGCCAGTACATTTTTATTTCAGTAACATCTCGATTTTATAATAAAATATTAGAAAGATAGGCCATGGTCACGATAAACCCCCAAGTCGATCGTCTTCGCATGACCTCAGGGTTAGTTGAGAGGAACGCCATTTTGGAGTATTTGCAGGCAATGGAGATCACCCTTCTCAAGTTTTTATGACCCGTTGTGATTTTAAACCTTTTATTTTATTTGTGTTTCAAGGTCTGAAGGCCATGCTCTTAACATTGATTCCATTTCTGTTTTAGCAATTCTGTTCATGAAATACTGGCTATGTTCTGCTTTCAAGATAACAGTTTTTACGAGTACACTAATTGGTTTTTATAAGAAATTACTTATTGCGTAATATACTAGTACCACGTAGGTTCTTCTGCGTCGTATTACGAGGTGCCTTTAAAATTCCTTGTAGATATGGATTTTACAATCTAGGGGTCTTTAAGTTAAGAGTGAATAGGTTACTTTTAGGCAAGCGTGCTTCACCATCGACCACATCATCGCTTACCATCAGGTGAGTGAACCAATTGATAATAAAAAAAAACAGAAACCAAACACTGCCAACACCAAGCCTTTACACGTGTAAAACCGCATAAACACCTAAAAATATCAAGCAATTATCTTCCCAAACCTTTCCTTAAAATAGCCACAAAATGCAAATAAAGCTTAAAGATAAAGGCCGTAATAAAGATGCAAGATACACTTGCATTAAAAAATCGCACCTGCCTTCAAATTATGGCAAAATTATACTAAATTTTGTTAAAATATATGACGCTGAGGCCCTTTCCGGGCTACGGATTACGAAGCGTTTTTACCCGACCCTTCGGTAACGAGGGGTTATGGTTTGAGGTGTACGTGCTGTTTCGCTTTTTTGTGTAATGCTTAGTTGTGTTTGTCTAAGCTTTTAGGTTTTTACATGTTTGGTTTAGTTTAAGTTACTTGAAAGGTATAAAGACGTTGCAAAGATGAATTTGGAGTTCTCCTTAAAATGGAAATGAAGAGTTCTTCACAGTTTGGTACAGAGTCTGAAATGAGGTAACATAGAAGTTCATTAGGCTGGTTTCCTTCCTTGCTTCATAAACACTATACAAAACTTTTAGTTCTAGAAAATTTGTACTTAAGGGCTCCTATCTAACGCATTATTGCTTAAATATTTTTCTGCGAAACAAAAAACGGTTTTTTGTTTATAATGAAGATGCAATCTATATTGATGATTAATTATAATCTAAATTTGATTAAAAATGTTGACAATACGATTAACCTTTTCATTTTTCGAAAGGAGATGGCCTGTCTATACATATGGCTTTCGACTAGGTATTGTTACCTAGGCGAGCACTACATTCACCAGCAACTAATAAGCCGACATTTCAATTTAAATATTCATGGCTTAATCAAAATTAATGGTAGTAACCTATTCGGCTGATTTATAAACGCTAGCGATTAGATTTATAGCGGTAGATTCACATTCGTGGAACAGTTTTGGTATGAAAACAGATTTGTAGTGTTGAATTCTTTCATTCTTAAGGTCAATAGTGATTTTCAATCTTTCCTAAATTAGATTTTCGTAAAATTCTTTCTTTCTTTTTAAAAAAACGTTGCCCCACACTAGGAATTTCTTATTTATTTATTTAATAATTAATGTACACACACAGTATAATACATATCTTTCTTCCTATATCGTGGGTACGTTTACAAACATTTAAACTCACATACACATTTACACATAATTACATCTATATAAATATGACATAACCATCTGTATTCTCCGGAGGGAATATTCAATTCACAGTTGTAGGAGCGAGCCTTTTGCCATAAGCCAGGCACAAATCTAGCTGGACTCCGGGCTGCTACTATGAAAATCTAATAACACTTAGTCCGACTCAGGATTCGAACCCAGGACGTCACGCTGCCCCCCCCCAGTGGGTTCCCGCATTGTCGAGGCGGGGAGACTCAGTAGCCGTGGCTTGGTCACCCACGGTGAAGCGAAGCGGAACCCGAGGAGGGCCCGCTCGTCAGGGCTTTTGCCAATTAAGCCGACGACGTAACGGCCAACAAGTAGGTTGCGGTGCCGCTTGGTAACAGAGGTGACGTCGCAACTAAGGCGGGCCGCGATGTCGTATGGAGGTCCCATACGATATCGCGGCTGAGATCCGATGCCGATGAGATCTGATGCCGCGGCGGGAGAAGAGAGTCGGTATTGCGGTGCGCCGCCCTCCCTACCTTCCGCGGCTTGGACGGGGTCGCCACCGTCTGATGGTGGACGCGGTGGAGCCGCTGGGGAGGTCCCTATACCCTGCGGTCAAAAAGTGGTATGTGGTGGGGCCACTGACCTGACCCGTCACAGGGTGACTAAGAGTGCCATACACGGGGTCGTCTGGTCCCCATGTGCAGGTTTGGTGCCTGGGGTGGTCACGGCGTGCAATGTGTTCTGGTGCGCTGGTGATGGGGGGTACACCCCAGAGGAGGGTCCGGTGACGGAAAGTCGCGGCGGTTTCGCGGTGAGTGCCAATGCACGCCCGTTTTCCAGCCATAAGCAGCACAGGAGAACACCGTGGAGTTTAAATGGGTTGGAGTACCACATGAGCATTTCTCCCCGCTAAAAAAATAATAAATAAATAAAAAATGACCTCATGCTTGTCGCGTATAATAGAAAGAGAGTTACCGCGGCCCTGTCACAAGCAACTGAAGGAAGACGGGTTAGTCAGTAAAAGTCTGACACGCCCTCACGCTTCACCCAGAGCGGGCGAAGTCATTAGATGATGTCCCACGCCGAAAAAAAACGACCTTATGCTTAGCAATAACGCTTGCGAACACTAGACTCTGCGAAGACTATTGTCATACTATTGCCACATTTTCAGTAATCACATCGTTTTCTTTTGCTATGTGAAAGGAATCGAAAACTAAACCAAATGAATCTAGTATCAATTAACAACTTAAATATTCGTAATAAAGTAAATTCAAGGACCCCATTTTCACAACCTAGTAGACTCTAAAATAGCACCATTAGCAATTAGTACAAAACACTGCAAGTAACTCAGCTAAGTAAAGCATAACTTAATAAGTAAGCTCCGTTGACGCCCAAGCAAACTTAGCTGTGATCCATCATTATTATTTTTGCTTGAATATGTTGAATTATAAGTGTCTCATCTTGTTTTAAGATTTTTTGGGAAGTAAAATGTGGTTTATTAATTAATTTAGTAAGTGGAAGAGATTTGGTGCTGGGAGACGAGTGTATTAGGCCTTCGTTTCGTGTGTCAAGTTTTAAATTTTCTGTGCTAAAAGTTCTCTCTTACTTTTAATGTTAGCCTGCATCATTCCACTAAGCAAAGGGATCTTGACTTGATTTCTAGCTTTTCGATCCAGGGATAATGTGGCCACTGGTCCTCGTTATTTAGTTAGCTCATCCCACCATCTTCAACAAGCTCTCTTCTCTTTTTAGGTATCTTCATTATAAGCTATAGAACTGCTCTAGTCTTGACCTGAAGATGACAGTCAAATTCAGAACCTAAATTAACATTTGTATGTTTGTTGAAAATAATATACATGAAAGTACTGGTCCGGTCACAAAAAATCTATAACTGATAGATAACAGCGATTGTATCGCTGATTGTCTAAGGCCCAGTTTATTATCAGTAGTTAACTCAACCAATGGTTAAATAATATCATAACCAATGGTTTAAAATTTCGGTTACATACGTTTTTTTTCAATTGTTAGCCTCGCCAATGGTGAAATAAGTTGGCGAGGTGAGCATTTATTAGACTTACAATAGATGAATATACGCGTTTTTATTAATTCATCAATTGTCAGTCTTAACAAATTGTAAATAAATTAATTTTCTAACTTATTTGAGCAAAATGCTCATCACAATAATATTATAAAATCGAAAGTTTGTGAGTATATGTGTGTTTGTATGTTTGGTACTTTTTCATGCTCAAACAGCTGGACGGATCTGGATGAAATTGGGCACAGAGATAGATTATAGTCTGGACACATAAGATACTTTTTATCCAGGGAATATGTTCCCTTGGGGTAATTTTCGACATTCACACGGGCGAAGCCGCTGGCAGAAGCTAGTAGATTAATAAATAGTGAAAAAACGCATTTTAACGACATTTTAAACCAGTTAAAATATTTAACCATTGTTTGAGGACTACGGATCAAAAAATTGGACTTTAGGCTACTTTTTATCCCGGCAAAAGGAAATCCTCTCTAGGATAGGTTACGGAAGTGAAGCTGTGGGAAAAAGAAATGTTTAGTTTTGTAGTCTAAGTAATGTTTTAAGGTCTCGACCTAAGCCTTTTTAATGTAATAGGACTCTTATTTAGGCACGATTTCAATCAAATCAATGTATAATTTGGTTTGATAATTGGATACCTGCAATTACATTTACACTCAAATCATACAATTTGTAACCACATTCCTTTGAATAATAAACGTGTCGAGTGTTAAAATACCAGTTTGCGTTCTTGAGGAAATTCCAATGGTTCCTTCTTTATACGAAGTTGAGTATTTATTTACTTTTTATATCATAATGTTTATGGAATATAATAGAGGATCTATATTCGAGTATCCATGAGTCTGGACTGTCTCGTTGGTGCTGAATATGAGGGTTCGATTCCTGGGTCGGTAAAAGTGTTGTTGGGTTTTGTCATCTGGAATTTCTCAATAGCAGCCTGAAGTTTGGGGTTGTGCCCAGTTGAATGCAATAGAATAGAATTTCTCTTTGTTCGAGTATCTATGAAGTGGATGATAAAACTTACAACCACGTTAGTAGCAAAAATATTAACAAACTGACACTACAAAACCAAACAATACAACCAATAACAGTGGATCACCGTGGCGACAATCCTTTTGAGATGGCACAACAGCGACCCACAAAAAAACAGTCTAGGCGACTCGTAATCATACATAGGTTGCTGTTGGAGCTACCACCTATGCGCATGGTTCCGTATAAAGAATCAACATGCGCATGGTCCGATGGGAAGCTAATCCGACAGAACCGGTGAGAGATCTGGCGTAGGATCAACTGCTTCATTTACTCTCCGAGCCACGAAAGTGTGACTCCACCAGCACTAAGTATATAAGCGGCGGCGTGTTATTTTGTGCCATCAACTTCCACACTAAAGGCTGCCACTAAGAAAGTTTTTAATAAAAACCAATAATCCTATGCCAGAACTTTTTTTTTTAACTGTGAGAAATGCTCATGCATACTGCGCCGCCACGGGGCGATAGCGCAGTTACGTGGGACTCCAACCCACTCAAACTCGACGGTGTCCGCCTGTGCCGCTTATGGCGGGAACACGGGCACGCGTTAGCACTCACCGCAAACACGCCGGGGCTGTCCGTCTCGGGACCCTCCTCTGGTGGGTACCTCCATCACAGATGCACGCCGTGACCACCCCAGGGACCAAACCAGCACATGGGCGCCAGACGACCCCGTGTATCCCTTGGTCCCCCTGTGACGGGTCAGGTCAGTGGCCCCGCCACCTACCACTTTTCGGCCGCAAGGGATAAGGACCTCCCCTGCGGCCCACCGCGTCCGCCATCAGACAGTGGCGACCCCATAAAGGCCGCGGCGATTTGGCAGACCTAGGAAATAAACCCAGGACTTCACGCTCATTATACCGCGCCGACGAATTATGATCATAATAATTAGTCACAATTCGTTACAATTTTAGTTAGGCGTTACACAGGGATCCAAGAGACAAGATTGATAACCATAACAATATATTTTATTCGTATGGCTTGCAAATGATATCGTCGCAGTGGCAGATGTTGCCTCTGTACATGTGCTATAATATGAATGTAGTTTTACCCTGTTTCAAGCGGGGATTTTTTTTTTATTCATCGGTATGAAGGGTTGCGGTTATGGATATGGTTAACAATATGTCCTTCTATTGATCAAAAAGTGGCTTCATACGGAAAAGTATCGACTACTGGTCACTACGCTTGCTAACCAGAGATTATTTTGAGATTATGCATGTTTTAAATAGATTTTAATAATGCGTGATTAGAATAAAGACGTAAGAGATAATATTGTTCCCAGCAAAGCGACACCCAGCAATTGCTCTAAAATTTAAAAAAAAATCTTTATAGCTACAGAAGTAACACCACTTTAGTCAAAAAACAAAAACACTAAAACAGTACCACATTTTTGAACAACACAAAAACAACAGTACAATATAAAAAAATACAAAACAAAACACAGCTCAATATTTGTATCAAAGGAACGATTCTCGAGTTTTTTCATCAGTTCTTTTTGATGCAGCAAAAAATTAAATGGTGGTCCCAAGTTGGGTTTTTTGCTAGCCCACTGGGAAAGGTCCGCCATGATGATTTGCAGCCAAGTCAGCGACGAAATTAAACAAATTTATGACCATGTTTGTTTGAGGTTTGGCAGATTAAAACATTGCGCGAATTTTGCTGTTATTTTTTGTGACGAAATAATTAATTTTTGGCGCAGCGTGGCGTGTGACCCGTTTATTTATTTGTTGGGGTGTGATATATTGAACATTATGAAGTATTTTTTTACCGACTTCAAAAAAAGGAGGTAATCAATTCGATAAGAATGTATGTAATATTGTTGGAACTGCACAATATTCACTGTGGGACACGTGTGCTAAATTTCATAAGTGTATGTATGTGTGTTTGTCCACGAATTTCTCCGAAACTACATATCGGATCGAGACCATTATTTTTGTGTTGGATTGAGTATCTCTCCAACTCAGGGAATAGCGCAAGTTTCATGAAAATCGGTGCAGCAGTTTTCAAGATTTTAATACCACTTACTAATTTTATCTACGATAGAAAATTTTCTTCTCCACCGCAGATAGTTTCTTTGATCCTTTAGGGCGGTCGCACAAAATTTAAAACTTGACACACGAAACGAAGCGGCGAGCGGTGGCCGCGACTTGCAAGTTATAGGTCGAGGGTTCGAACCCAGACAGGCGCTTCACTTTGTGTAAATAATTTCATCACCGCTGCTCTCAAAACGGTGAAGGAAACCAGCATGTCTTAGAACCAATCATTCGAAGACATGTGACATCCACTAACATGCACTGGGCCTGTGTATTGGATTACGGCTCATTCTCTCTCACAGAGAGGAGGCCTGCACGCACAACGGACCAAATGCGAGTCCAAGTGCGGAAAAGGGTCCATTTTTCCTATCCTATCCTAGGGCGGTCGTACTACATCCGATCCGTGACCGAGATTTGATTGCCGAGTTCAAAATTTTCTGAATTATGACGGATCGAGTTCGGAAGTAATGCATCAGCTTCCCTAAAAGAAGTACCAAAATTTCACGGACACGACACGGATAGTGGTCAAACGCGCCTATAAATGATAAAAAAGAAGCTGCGATGCTCATTAGACCTGTAGACCACCTGCACAGTCATTCTTTGCTCGTAACATTACTGACGAGCTCACCTTTTCAAAAAGTAGCAGCTGTTCTTTCTGTTTTGTGTAACGACAAAAGAAAAAAGAAGAATCTTTTAGCGGTGGTGTTGGATATGTTTGTACACCTCATCACCATCATATCAGCCGAAAGATATCCATTTCTGGACATAGGCCTCACCCAAGTGCCGCCACATTGACCGATCCCGTGCGTCTCGCATCCAGCGTTTCCCCGCATCCTTCACCAGGTCATCAGTCCACCTAGTGGGAGACCATCCGGTTTGCGGTCGCCACTCTAGAACTTTCCGGCTCCATGACCCACCCGTTCTGCCCAATGTGCCCTGCCCACTGCTACATAGGTTTGGCAATTCTTCGGTCTATGTCGGTAACCTTGATTCTCTTGAACTGCCCAGCCGAGTCGGATTCGACGATTATCAAATGCACAGTTAATGTTCTTGCCTATTAACCAGGTATGGTGTCATATTATACTTTTTTCTTTAACTTAGTAGGAGTAACTAATTATAATTTGCAATACAGAATATAAAGACTGGGTAGGTAAATGTGTTAATCGCCAATGTACAAAAAAGCGCACCTATTCATTTACACAAGAACCTACTTATTTGAATGACAAAATAAGACATGAAGCAAAACACGGGCATTCCATATCCATACATTCTTAGGATAAGGTTGCATCAGCGCCGAATACTCAGTACAACTCACAAGGCCTCCCTTCGCTCAGCTCACTTAGTCATCAATAATGAGCACTGCAAGCTATGCCATTCTAAGGAGGCTTATGATTTTATCAGCTGTTCGGAGCTTTAAGTTAGCACTAACTTAATTCACAAGCACGAACACGGTTTATTACTCATTTTATGAAGTGGTTTTACAAATCTTAATACACAAAAATAACAAGCACAAAAGATCACGCCAATCATTCGAAGATCAGTCTAATTACTAACTTAGCGTTTACATATTATGTAACAAATTTACATCTTTTCACAGTAACTTACAGGAATTGTTAACAAAAATTATCCGAATGAAAGAAATTGCCGAGAACTTGTTTTTCTGGCGATTTTGAGTCTTGTCGGGACTCTGTAGATCCTTTAAAATGTTGAGCGAATCCAGACGAATCCCGACCATCTGGCAACCCTAGTACAAGTACATGCTCCGGGATACTATTGAGAAATTCTAGATGGGTAACTCAAAACCAGGAACCCACGCTCAAAACTAACGCTTGTTACCACAACACCAAAACGAGGCGTATGAGTTGACGTGGTGATAAAATAGGTTAACAAAAGTTGAATTATTTTCCTCCTCAGTCATAAAAGTCATATATATGTACGAAATACGTTGACGCACTGATATTCTGTAACTTTCTTATTGAATCAGTCTAATTTATTCATCAAATGGCTTTTCCGAAGGTAACTAACTGATGCAGCCTTTGACCCTATAAAGAAATACCTATTTATGACTATTACCAAGAACCTGAACATTGCACCAATACATACATACCTAACTCACGAATGATATTAGTCGGGCAATTCTCTGAATTCCTAATAATAATTACCTAGTTATTTCACAGGCGTATAATATTCAATACAAATATTTGCCAAGGTCTTTTCCCTTCGCTGTGGAAGTTGAAACTAATGCTGGTTTGAGTACACGGGCGATTAACCTGAGCCACTTGAAAGCAACACTTGGTAATAGGGTAGTTGCCAAAAATATCTATTTAGTCCGTCAGTTAGATAACCTAAAAATATTGGACACATATTTTTTCTTTTGCCACGTTAATTTAAAAATTACGACGATACAGTGCGCTGATATATTTTGTGACGTCACGGTGTGCTACACTTATACTGACATAGTGACGTTACAAATCACACTCCTGAACTTTGATGCGCTTTATCTTTGTATTTTTTTTATATATTTAAACCCAAACCACTAGTCTTTCATTTAATGTAATGTAATGTTGCATTACTTTTAAGAATTAATATAAAATATCAAATTCTCTAGGGGACAAACAGGAATAAAAAACAGATGAATGACAATGATAGGAGTTAATAAAGCTCGCACTGTCTCCTCATTGCTAATAGGGCTACAGGGGGGGGCAGGGGGAGGGCGGGGGTTTTTCCGATCTTTCCCCCATGGGGGTCAAAGCAGGGTGACAGATCGGAATAATTCATTTCGTTTCGGGATCCAAGACCATGGAGTCATTTCTTCTGGACTCGTCGAACATCAACATCTAATTGATTGGTTTGTCCAAAAAAAAAAACATGGTATAACTCCTACTTACTTGATTTCCACTGACAGAACTTCAACTAAACTATCCGGGATCGTTTTTTTAATTGATAGTAGAGCTTAGAAATATTTAATGCTAGAGTAATCTCCTGATCAGGCAGTTTTCAGTAGCAAATTCGTTCGACGGCCAACAATCACCTTGCCAAAACTTGCCAAGAGGTTGCCTATACCAAAACAGCTTCCGAAAACCCAGTTGCTTAAATTATAATAAGTTGACTTCAGGCAGCTAAAAATCGCCCGTGAGGATACTGCAACAATGTTTCGCGAAAAAGATGACTAAATTATACAGATCGGGCTATGAACTCATCGCCTTTTTTGTTTACAGCCTGTCCCGTGGCCGCAAATTGTTGCAAATTGGTTATTACCTACATCAAAATAGCTGGAGATTCAGATGAATTACTGTGTTTATGTTATTGTTGTTTTTCCACACAGTGATCATCTTGATGGCTTCAGTTTTGTTTTTTATTTTTGTATGTCAGTTTTAGAAGACTTTATTTTATTGTTGGTGTCAGTTTTATAAATTCCTTTAGGTACCTATGCAGCAGTTGAGGAAAAACGTAATGCACTCGTTTATTTCGTCATATACGACTGAAGATTTGCATGATTTGTGACTTACAATTAAATTGTTTTTGATGCAGGAGGACATTTAGACTTAATCATAAATTACAGTTTTAGTCACATCATTTTTTTACTAGGCAAGCTTTTGAAGTGCGTGACTTTTAGTTAAGCCTGACATTCCATTCAAGTAGAGTTAAGATACTTAGAATTTGTCAGGTAATTAAGTATCAATAAATGTTATTAACAAGGTTTGAAATAAACAACAGAATTGCAAGATTCATTACACCTACTATGTGCAAATATACAGGTTTAATCGTTTCAGTTAAAAAGAAACCTTATAAAAACTGGAAAACGATTATAATTAGTCTTATCATGTTCATATATATGTTCAATTACCTCATCACAATAGTAAGATCATTAGATGCGCTCGCTCTGCGCGAGCTCGTGGCTAAATAATAACAGCCGCACGGGTCGATCTTCAAGGTTAAGCAACGCTTGACGAGGTCGGTCCGTGGATGGGTGACCATTTTCAACATACCGAGTTTCCTCCGTGCCTCGGAAAGCACGTTAAGCCGTTGGTCCCGGCTGTCATTTGAAGATCTTTGACAGTCGTTACTGGTAGTCAGAAGCCTGAGATCTGACACCAGTCTTGCCAAGGGGTACCGTGTTACCCAGTTACTGGGTTGTGGAGGTCAGATAGGCAGTCGCTCCACTTAAAACACTTAGTGCTCAGCTGAATCCGGTAAGACTGGAAGCCGACCCCAATAAAGTTGGGAAAAGGCTAGGCAGATTGAATAGTCAGATCATTAGATTAACGTAGGTCATATTATCCTATAAAAGCCACTAATTAAAGATATCCTGATGCCCTCGCTCTTGATCTAGATCTCGCCTGATGGTAAGCAATGAATTAGATCTACAATGGAACGGGCGAGCCCAGTAGATGTCTGTTCAATATGACGTGATTCTTGATAAGTCTACCTAAGAATATCGTCATATATGAGGACGTGAGGGCCACAGGAGAGACGTGGGGTAGCGGGAGGGGGACGGGAGGTCGTTCGACGACCCGCGTAGGTGGCGCGGTACGGAGGTGTGCAGCCTGGCTTTGAATGCGACACGCTATGCCTTACGGCGACGACTGTGCGTAGAATTAGAATTGCCAACCACGCGTCAACGAGGTGACGTGGTTTGTTAATGGTAAAGTAGCTAGTTATACCAGCACATAAAGAAATGGCAGAAACGACAGCACAAGTGCCAGCACTACGCTTGCTCAAGGCTGGTTGGCGGTTTTAGTCTTTACGAGTTACAACATAACTGGCTTCTACCTGTAGTTTAGCCCACGTGGCAGTTAGAAATTAGCCCAAAGGAACGTACTGTCGGGAAAAAAGGATCCTAGTCTAAATGTAGGTCATGGTCTACCTGTATATCCAGTTTATCCAAAGCCGTTAAGCCGTTTTATATAAATAGTAAATTGACAAGCGGCAATAGCTCAACGGTTATGATGACTGCGGATGGGGAGCCGGGTCGTGTGTTCGAACTTCACCCGTTGCAAAAATGGAAAAAACATACTCCTAAGTTAGGAATTAGGAGTGTGTTTTTTCCAATTTTGCTTAGACATTCATGAGGACCCTAGGAAAAAAATCCCTGTTATTTGGACCCTGTGTTGGATATTTTTTATTCATTATCCATTTTTTGGGGATGAATGTACTCATAAGTATAAACAACTTTTAGTATGGGGTCAATTCTGAAATGGACAAAAAATTAGCTATTTCTTAGATAGGTTTGTCGAGTTATGTAAACTTAAATGTACTGAACATGAACAGCCGATTTTTATTATCTTTTCGTTTTAGCTATGTCTCTCTGGCTAATGGAACTGTAACTAACTTCATCTATGTCCTACTAAAGAAGGATTTTAGATATCTACACTACAATAGGTACAACATGGATTACGTAGAACAGTCTAAGACCTTTATTGTAATACCTATGTTCACGAATAAAGATTGATTGATTGATTGATTAATATTTTCTGAAGATTCGAGGTCAAACAGAATCTTCTACGGATTGCCACCAGTCCGAATTACAGCGTAAATAAAGCTCGTATGTTCGTAGGTACGGTCAGCAATTCAAGTCGATTACAGATACTACTACTACTTTTACAGATAGATAATCATCTTTTTCTTCAAATATTACTTGCTCAGTAATTGTGATTTAGAAAACTTAAGTGTAAATGAACTTTTATTGCTGACTTTAACTTCTTAATCTACGCTGTTTATAAAAGTTAGTTTGTGTTCCCTTCAAACGTCACATAACAATCTAGTCGGTGGCTGATGAGACAGTGTATGATTAACGCCATCTACTAGCTAATAGCAGAACAACAATTTAGCGTCATCTATTGTTGAAAAGTGAGACTATTCTTTAATTAGTACTAATATTTTAACTAGATGGCGCTTTGTACCGAAAGCTTTATTTTGTAACACAAAATAAATAAGAATTATTTCGGGTTTAATGAATAATTTTAAATTTCTTTTTATTAATTAAATGCTTTTATCATAAACAAAGTGCAGTGTAAAGCTGATGTATTCTAAAGCGCAAAGATAGTTTTTTTAAGAGTCTATAGGCTCGCGCTTGACCACTATCTTACCTGATGGTAAGCGATGATGTGGTCGACAAACGAAAAATATTATTCAATCTTTACTTAAAGAGCCCTAGATTTGTACTTGTTACTTTCTGTTAGGCGTGGTCAGATACCGTGATGAACGTCATGAATGACCAATACAGTACCAAGATGTTTGGCTTCTCAGGATTTCCAACCTGAGAATATTACGGTCATGGCGATATTTTTTTTATGATTTATTCGGAAATTGCTAAAATTACGGCGAAAGCATACTGTGTTGATGTTTTTTTCTTTTCTTTTACTCCAAACGATGATTGATTGTGTTAAAACAAAAAAATGTATTTGGCTTCTCATTTCAAGTAGGTATTAGAGATCGCGTTTCAATACTATAAAAAACCCGGTCAAGTGCGAGTCGGCCTCACATACGCATGGTTCCATTAGCATTTCGCTAAATATTTTTCCGAATTTCATGATTCAAGATAAACCGTCGGGTGTGAGGGGCGATAATTTTAATGTTGGCGAGAAACTAAAGTGTTTTTGACATTCTCATCAATTTCACCAACAACGTCATGGCGTCATTCTTATCAAAATGTAAATATTTGTTATTAATTTAACCCAGTGACTGATACAGCATATTATAACATAAGCGCACAAAAATGCAAGGTCTTTGCTGACTATCTGTATTTCAACATACACCATGATCTTTAAGTTTTAACTCATAAGATTGAAAATTACGTTGAAGAGACGCTAACGGTAAGTTTGTTAGAAAATCTGCCTTATCTCTTTTGGATTATGTGGGTTATTTTCTTACAGTGTTATATAAAATAATATGACGTAGAGCAAAAGATTCCGAAGATTCACTACGGTTAAAAAAATGTACTTTGTTGATCTAGTTAGCTTTAAATTTTTTGATAGCAAAGGTATCCTGGGCTCGATCCCGGACTCAGAAGCGTTATCGCAATTTTTCTCAATAAAATACCGGGTGCTTAATTTGTGATTGGTGTGGTAAGACCGAAGACCAATAGGGAAGCAACGTTTCACCGATGTGTTGACTGTGAAGCTTGACCGCCACCGCCTAATCGCCTTTGAGCCTTTTAGCTCTGTATTCTAGTTTTAGCCATACAGATCGATCTTCGATGTTAACATCGAAGATCCCCCTTGTCGAGATTGGTAATTGGATGAGTGACCATTATATATAGAGATTCCTCCGCGCCTCGGCAAGCACGCTTAGCGGTTTGTTCCAGCTACCATTTTTAGAACGTTGACAGTCATCACGGACAGTCAGAAGCCAGGAAATCTGGCATCAGTCGTGCCAAGAGGGACCGTGTTAAGGTGAACGCGCACCTAGAGGCACCGCAGGAGTCGCACGCGCCGCAGTCATCGAATTTTATAAATCTTTATATGAAATCGTAAGCAGCCTCGCGCACCTATCCGCGCCGCATGACCCGCATTTCAGCAAAATGCTGTAGGTATACGGATTCCACCAGCGCGTGTGGATGCCGTCATCAGATTCTGCGCGTTCGATGCTTGCGGCGAGTGCGGTGCGGGCTGCATGGAGACGTCATCAGTATCCGTATAGAAAGTATTGATATAATAAGATGAACGGAAGTGGATACGATGCATGCATTGCGTTCGGCGCGTTCGGTGCGGATTTCACGGGGCCTTGAGAAAATGCGAAGACTACGAAGCGTGCGGCTCCTGCGGTACGCATTCACATTTACTCAGCTACCAGGCTGAGAGGTCAGAAGGGCAGACTCTTCATGTAAAATACTGGTCCCCTTATGTATCCAGTTGGACTGCAAACCGACTCCGACATAGTTGAGAAAACGCTAAATTGATTGATTAATTCGAATTTTATGCATTGCACGGAATCGGTCTTCTGCTAAGTTTCTCCTTTTACATGGTTACACCGGTATCAACAGTGCATGTCATTTTTATTGTTTAGCTTTAAAGCGAATCTAGGACTCATTTAGCACAGGAGTCACGTTTAGTACATATCGCTATCGTTAATCTAATGATGTTGATCGTAAAAGCGAAACATTGTAACTAGAATTATATTGGACTTAGGTACCAAGTCTGCGTGTCGTAAGTAAACGGTACGGACTTATTCTGTTGTGCTCTGAGTGAATTCACAAGAGGGCATAGACAAGTGACATTCTGTCAACAAAAGCGTGGCGATAGCGATTGGAAAATATCAAAAACTAGCTTTTGTCCGCGACTTCGTCTGCTTATCATTAGCACTTGAGAATATATTGGTTGCCCATATAAAATTCCACCTCGTTTCCTCCCTGATGATTTCCGGGATAAAAATTATCCTATTGCCTCCTTAGCGTCTCAAACTGTCTCCATACCAAATTTAATTTATTCGGTTCAGCGGATTAAGCGGAAAAGGTAACAGGCAGACAGAGTATCTATATTATTATATATAAAAGCGAAAGGTCAGTCACTCACTCATCTCGAAATATCGAAAACCGCTTGACGTATAAAGATGAAATTTAGAAGGGCGAAGTGACGAAAGTTCGCACTAAGAAAAGATTTTTTGGAAATTACCCCTAAGGGGTAAAAGGAGGGTTGAAAGTTTGTATGAAATTTTTACGGTTTGTAAATTGGTCTCTTGAAATTTTAAATTTACGCTCTTAGTTGATAAAAAGAATTCATGTATTTATTGGTTTTTGGAAATTCAAATCCCTTTTTACTCCCTTACGGGTGTAAGGGAGTAAAAAGGGATTTGAAAGTTTGTACGAAACTTTTACAGTTTGAAATTGGACATATGGAATTTTAGATTTATGCTGTTGGTTGATAAAAAGAATTTAGATATTTATTGATTTATGGAAATTTAACCCGTGAAGGGGTAAAAAACGGATTGAAAGTTTGTTTGAAATTTTACAGTAAATTGGACACAGGAAATTTCAGATTTACGCTCTTGGTTGTTAAAAAGAATTCATGTATTTATTGGTTATTGGAAATTCCACCCGTAAGGGTGTAAAAAGTTTATATGGAATTTCTATGAATGTAAGTTGGACACATGAAATTAAAGATCGCTTTTGCTTGATAAAAAGAATTCAGGTATTTATTGTTTTTTTTGAAATTGTACTTAGGGGTAGCTGAAAAGGTGGAAATTTGTTGGGTTTATATACTTGAAAGATGGCATAAATACTAACCTAAGTATATAGTAAAGGTTTTCATTATTAGTTTTTTAAAACAACTCCTAAGAGACGATTTAGGGGGTGTTAAAGATTTTTGAAGAATTTTACTGTACAGGGCGTTTTAAAAAACGCCCTGTAAGAAGGGATTTTTAAAATTTAAGGGGGTGAAACTAAAAAAATCATCTATAGGATAAAATACGGTTCACGGGAACGAAGTCGCGGGCAAAGTGCTAGTATCAGTATAAGGGGATGCGCATTTATCGCACGGGGAATCCTGTAATGGTAGATTATCTTACAAATATATAAATGCGAAAGTTTGGATGTGTGATGTTTGTTACTCAATCACGCCAGAACGGATGAACGGATCTGGATGAAATTTCGCACAGAAATAGATTGTAGTCAGTAATAGCACATAGGATACTATTTATCCCGGGAATATATACCCTCGGGATAATTTTCGACATTCACACGGGCGAAGCCGCTGGCAGAAGCTAGTTCTAGTTCTAGTTAGGGGGGTTTGGTTTCCGCACTTAGTCCCTTAAGTGGACCATTGTGCGTGGGCCATGGCGGCCGTTTGGTGGTCATTCCAACCAGCCCACCTCCCTCCAGAAGTCAATTAGAGCTCCTGGTTTCCTTAAAACATCCGTGTAAGATCTGGGTGACCCGAGGGTTTGTGTTCTTATCTGGGTTACACCTATGCATTCAAAGAGAACGTGCGCAACGGTTTCGTCGGCCTCCATGCACGCCCTGCACAGAGGACTGTCCGTTATGCCTATTGTGTGGAAGTGTTTGTTGAGTGAGCAGTGTCCCGTGATGGTCCCCGTCACCAGGCGCAGGCCATTCCTGTCCAGGCGTAGAAGACGTCTGGTAAGCCTCCTGTCCAAAGATGGCAGAGCTTCTTTGGACTGCCTACAGCCCGGTGCCGAAGTCCACCAGTACTCCGCCTGTGTCTGGGTGAGTTCTTGTAGCCACCTGCGTATTTGGTTGAAGGGGATGGGTACAACAGGTTCGGGTCCGTAGAACGCCGTGCTGGATCCGCGTCTCGCAAGCTCGTCAGCCGCGTCGTTGCCCAGCGATCCGCTGTGTCCCTTTATCCACTGTAGTGTTACCGTGTTCCGGCTGGATACAGTTATTTGTGCTAGTGCTTTGTGACATTCTAATATTAGTTTTGATGTTATATATTCCTTCCGTAAGGATTGGAGGACTGATGCGCTGTCGGAGAGTATCCGTATGTGGGTGTCCGTAACCCTCCTGGCTTCTAGGGCGTGGACCGCTTGTATGATGCCCACACACTCCGCCTGATAGACGGTGTTGAAACCTCCTAGCGGTCTGGATATATTTATATTGAAATCGTGTGAGAAGACTCCGACTCCGGTACCGGAGTCAGTCTTCGATCCGTCGGTGTATACTCTCATCTCTTTCGAGCCTGAGTAGTCACATCGTTCTTCATTGAGAATTATATTGTAGTGCCTATTAAAGTGGTGTGTCTTCGGGGCTTTGTCGCAAGGTGATGCTAAAATCGGTTTCCGCTTGATCGCATCTTCCTTTATGCGTGTGTGCTTAATTCTGGAGTCTTTATTTAGGGTGCCTGATAGGTGGAGTCTAAAAGTGGCCAGGGCTGCCTCCTCTCGTACAATAAGGTGCAGAGGTGGCAGTCCCAGCATTGCCTGTAGGGCAGAGGTGGGTGTGGTTTTCATACTGCTAGTTATTGCAACGCAAGCGAACCGTTGCAGTTTTTCCAGATCTCTTTGGGCTGTGCTGAGGTCTGTTCTGGGCCACCAGACCAGCGAGCCGTATGTGATGATTGGTCGGATGACCGTAGTGTATAGCCAGTGAGTGATCAAGGGGCTAATCCCCCAATTCCTGCCTAGCAGTCGCTTGCACTGCCACAGTGATATGCTGGCTTTTGTGGTGATATAGTTCGTGTGTTTTGCCCAGTTCAGTTGTTTGTCCAAGTAGATGCCCAGGTACTTGGTTTCGGTTGAAAGGCTTAGGGTTGCTCCGAAGAAACGCGGTAGTTGCATTGCTTTCGGTTTTCTCTTTTTTGTGAAGAGAATAGTTCAGTTTTTGTGGGGTTCACTGAGAGTTGATGCTCGCTGCACCATTCCTCTACTATTTTCAGGGCTTGACGCATGAGATTGCATAGAGTGTTTTCGTGGGTCCCGTTAATTATAATTGTTATGTCATCCGCGTAGCCAACGGTGAAATAACCTTTGTCATTCAGTGTCTTGATGAGGCTGTCAACTACCAGGTTCCACAGGAGTGGCGAAAGGACGCCCCCCTGAGGACAGCCCTTCGCGACGATGGCCCTTGTAGTATCGTTAACCGTGACTTGAACCGCTCTTAGTTTGAGCATATTGGTGATCCAGCCCCCTAGGGTCGGGTCTATGCTGTGTCTATCGAGGGCCGTGTTTATGCTGTTGAACATGGTCTTATCGAAGGCGCCCTCGATGTCAATGAAGGCAGCCAGTGCTGAGCATTTGTGGTCCACTGCGCATTCAATTTTAGATACCACGTTGTGCAACGCAGATTCTGTTGATTTGCCCGTGGAATACGCATGCTGTTGTTTGTGTAGTGGTTTTATCCGGAGAGGCCCATCACGGATGTGCCTATCACAGAGTCTTTCGAGGGTTTTTAGTAAGAAGGATGTGAGGCTTATAGGCCTATACGCCTTGGGTTGTGTGTAATCAGTTTTCCCAGGTTTGGGTATGAAGATAACTTTCACCTCGCGCCATGCGAGAGGTATATATCTAAGTGCTATGCAGGCCCGGTAGATCTCCAACAGCCATGGTGTCAGATAATCTACCCCCCACTGCAGCAGGGCCGGGAAGATGCCATCCAGCCCCGCAGACTTGTATGGCTGAAAGGTGTTGATAGCCCATTTTATCCGGTCTACTGTAACTATAATGTGGGCTCTTGACCAGTCTTCTTCCGTTGGAGTCCATTCCGGTTCAGCCTCCCACGTCTTGTCCTCTAGGACTTGACAGTCCGGGAAGTGAGTTTCTAGTAGAACCTTGCTGGTTTCATAGTCAGTTTGTGTATATGAGTTGTCGGGTTTTTTCAGCGCGCCGAGGGTTCGGTCCTGGTCCGTTGATAGGATCTTCCTCACCCTTGCGGCCTCATTATTTGTTTCAATGGATTCACAGAATTCCCGCCATGCTGTCCTCCTGGCGGATCTAATCTGTTTTTTGTACGCATATTGGGTCTCTTTGTATATCTCCCAGTCTTCCGGGAGTCTTGTGTTTTTTGCTCTGTTAAATTGCTTACGCAGAGTATCTCTGAGTTTACCAAGATTTGCGTTCCACCAGGGGTTCCTCTCGTTCCCGCTTCGTGGCGCCCTTGATTTGCAGCATGCATGGTAAGCTTCAGTTAGGTATTTGGATAATTTTGTTACGGTATATTCTAATTGTGCTTGGTCCCTTACGGTTCCCCGTGCTAGGTGTCCAGCTAAAAGTGAGGCCAGGAGGCTTTTAAACCCAGGAACATTGGTACGCCTCGGGTTTCGCCTTGGTGTGGGTTTTTTAGTGTTTGTGGTTAGTGTAAAGCGGATCCTTCTGTGGTCTGAGCAAGAAGGCTCGTCCGATACGTGCCAGTTTGTGATAAGGTTTGTCGCATTTTCCGTAGCGAGTGTTAAATCTATGATTGTTTGTCCACGGGCCGTGACCCAAGTGGGTTCTGAGCCGCGGTTAACAATGTTAAGATTAGTAGAGAATAAAAAGGTGGATAGTACCTCTCCTCTGGAGTTCGGTGTGACACTGCCCCAGAGCGGGTGGTGGGCGTTCGAGTCGGTGCAGATGATCAGGTCCAAACTGGCGCGCTCGCAGTGCTGCACCAGGTCAGCCAGCTCCTTTGGCGGACAATCTGTGTCCTCGCCTGGCATATATGCCGAGGCCAGTACAACGTCCGGAGCGCCACCTTCGGTTTGGAGCCTGTCAGCTGCTGAATTGAGTCAGTGGCGAAAAGGGAATTTCTTTGGGTATGTAGATGCAGGTTCTTGGCTTATCGGAGCCTTGTGTGTCGAGAGTTATCTTACCTCCGATGTTGTTGAGGCCACATACTCTGTTGTTCCTGATCCACGGCTCTTGGATCAGTGCGATGGTTCGGTGCTTAATCTCCAGTGCCCTGCGTAAGCTGGCCGTGGCAGTCTGGCTATGCTGGAGGTTGGTTTGGATGATGTTGAGGGGCGTTGGTGGAGGTGGAGTGGGGTTAGTCGGAGACGGATCCATCGGATAGTCCCTCCGTCTCCACCTCCCGGTGTTTGTCGAGGTCGTGTGTGTCACCCGGCGACGAGGCAAGAAGTTGGTCATTCCAGCCGGGTGATACGGGCGGTAAGGCGTCGTCATCATCGGCCATTGCCGCTCGAGCCATCTCTGCCTCAAGTTGGACAATGTCCGTGTCAGTCGTCTGTGCCGTCGTCGGTTTCGGTTGTGTACTGTCGGTCTGGGTGTCGGAGGGGCGGATCGTGGGCCAGAAGCGCACGTATATCGACCCTAGCAGGTACGATATCCGTCGCTCCCGCCCCAGGACCTTTTCAGCTTCCTCCGGTGGCAGCCCCAGGGTTAGGTAGGTCCCATAACGGTCGCCACCGATGGTAGTTGCCCTGTACAGCGACCACCTTGCGATGTCATACCAGGTGTTCTGGCGGATCAATATGCCGTGGAGCCTGCTCACATCACCTCTGTATCGAGGGACGAAGAGCGAGGCTCGGACACGGGTGGGTACGTCGGTCTGTCTGAGCACCGTCAGCGTCTGGTCGTTGTCGGGTAGTCTGATGTGGGGCACATTCTGGGTCAGCCAGGTCAGGGCGTTATCGTCCTCGCACCATATCTGCACCGTGCCTTCCGCTACCCGCGGGTATCCGCGGAAGGCCGGGAGTGGCGCCGACGGGTCCGAGTCCATCAGTCTGTTCTCCAGGGCGGTCTTGATGTGTTCGGCCTCATCCCTAGTTAGCTCCCTACTGGGGTGGGGAAGGCAGATTGCTACCGCTAGCCGCGCAGGAATGTCCTTTGTGGCCCGCGCGTAGGTCCTCTGCCCCTCCTGTGCGGAGTGAACTCTCACACGCTTGGCGTCCCCCTGGAGCGCGCTAGGTGAGGTCGTATCGTCGGGGCGCGTCCTCTTACCCGGCCCCGTCCCACTCGGTACAGGCTTCGGGTTTGAGGTGCCTGGCAGGGCGTTGGATGCCAGCAACGCCCGGCGTGCGGCATGGGAACGCTTGCCCCTGGTGCGTCTTGGTCGGGTTTGGGATTTGTCGGTGTCTTGGGGTCGGGCGGCGGCCCCGGCAGGTACATTTGCGTGCGGGGGCTCTTCGCGCTGGGTTGCCCCTTCGCGTACCTTCCCCCGCTCGCTTGGGTCCGCGTCCGGCCGCTTTCCACGCTGGGTTTCCCCCGCACGTACTTGCAGCTGGTCGCGTGGCGCCGCGTCCAGCCGCTTGTCGCGCTGGGTTTCCCCTTCGCGTGCTAGCGGCCCGTCGCGTGGCCCCGCGTCCGGCCCCTTTCCACGCTGGGTTGCCCCTGCGCGTACTCGTGGCTGGACGCGTACCCACCCTTCTGCGTCCGATCGCGCTTCGCGCTGGCTGTTGCCTTCGCGAGAACTACGCTTTCGGTCGCCTACTTCAATCTCTCGGGCTGGGATTTTTCCGCCCTTTTCAGGGCGTACTTCATCGACTACAGCTGGGAGAGTGGCAGAGCTGCCAGGTCTGTCGTCTTTCCCCGTGTCTATTTTGGTGTGTCGGTCTGGGTCACTGTCTACGTAAGTGGAGCTGCTCCGCACAACGCTCTGTTGCCAGAGGTTCGCGGGGGGCATGCCCCGTGTAGTGGGTGTTGGCGCGTGAGTCGCAGCCGGAGACGGGATTAAGGGCGCGTTAGTCGCAGCCAGGGTCGGGTTAATGGGCGCGTTATTCGCAGCCTGTGAATTGGGCGCTAAGTCAGCAGCCGGCCGCGCAGAAAAGCGCGGCATTAATTGCTCTACAATGCAGTTTGATGCTCCCCCCATAATACGCTGGGAGCTAACCGCCGAAGCGGTGTGGGATTCCCCGGCTTGGCCGGGACCCACCTGGGTATTTTCTTTCTCATTCTGCATGTTCATGTTGTCGGGGGGTGGGCTTTTTTGGAATCGAGGTTACCCTTTCTCTGGGAACGACGGGATGGAGGGATTGGAGGGAAGGAATTTGATGGGTGTGGGGGGGAGGTTCCTTGGGGGTCACCCTAGGCCTGGGAGTTGCCCTAGGGATTTAAGGATCGACGGGATGTGTGCGGGTATGGAGGGATGGCTTTGCTAGGTGATGGGCACATGGGACGATGGTAAATGGGTTACCCTAAGCCTGGGATTTTGACTTTCGGGAACTTCTCTTGTCCGGGATCTCTTTGGGAGATGCCCCGACCGCGGGATCATCCACTGTCAGCGGTCGGTCCCGCAGCCGGGGTTGGGCTATCCGCAACCTGCCCACCCGCTCGGTTGCATGAGAAGAAGTGCCTGGCAGTCCGGGTCGCCCCACCACGGATGTACGTATACATTCGCGTTGGGTCAATCCAGCCCTCCCCGAGCAGAAGCTAATAAATAAATAAAACAAAGTTTGACAAAGATAGAGCACACCAGAGTCAAACAAACTCGGCATATCGATTATTTTATTACTACCCTTAACCCAGCAGCTAAGCTTCAGATACCTACCCTCAGGAACCATGCGTCTTTCTGGAATAAAAAGTAGGGTATAATGTATCTTTCCACCTGTGAAAGAATTTTCTTAATCGTATCAGCCCTTTCTGCAAGGATAGGATAGATGGACCCCTTTTTCCGCACTTAGGCTCGCATTTGGTCCGTTGTGTGTGTAGGCCTCCTCTCTGTGAGAGGGAATGGACCGTAATCCACCATACGGCCCCAGTGATGTCACATGTTTTCGAATGATTGGTTCTAAGATATGCCGGTTTCCTCACTATGTTTTCCTTCACCGTTTTGAGAGCAGTGGTGATGAAATAATTTACATATAGTAGAGCACCTGCCTGGGTTCGAACCCACAAACTACAACATGTAAGTCGCGGCCGTTACCACGTTACCTATACTCTGCTACAATATTTAATATCAAAGCAATCAGCTGACAGCAGGGGTGAACATTTTAGATTCGCTCTAATCTAATCTTCTTGTCCTATGACTCTGGATATTTAATGGAGAACATTAAATATCCAGAGTCTGTATGCCTGTAGTAGCTATCTTTCATCTGTTAAATCGATGTACAACAAATACAACATTTTATTTTAATTTTGTGGTTGAGTAGAGGGTAGCCCTATTAAAAATCTGTTTTACTTTGCTAGTAAAAGTAGGTAGGTAGGTATTTTGTTTCTTATCTATTCTTCTCTATAACAAACTACATTTCCGAATGGACGGTAGAATTAATTATTTTTACTTTTAAATTTAATGACGTTCTAAAGTGCCGTTTAATGGCCTAATTAAATAAAGATTTTTTTTTCCTTTTTTATACATTGTATCTTCAAAATTGCTATAGTATAGGTAATCTACGTGCTTTTAAATGGAAAACAAGAAAAAAAGAAGAAAAGGTTAAAAGTATACATAGACGTAGTAATATTGCAAAATATCACCTGCTGCTCTACAGAAGAAATTTATTACAGGCAGGTTATTTACAAAGTACGCTGTAACTTTGTAAATTACCTGCTTGTAATAAATTTCTATTCTAGAACTGCAATTTTAAATTCAGGAAATGTCTTATAGCGATACAATGTAGGCGATAATCGCTGTAAATGCTACCCTACCACTCCCACGGCAAGAGCGGTGACATCAAAGAGTCATCGTGACATATAACAGTTTTATTATAATTCTGACGTAAGTAATCATGTCGCGCGAGTAGGGTGACCATGTGTAGTGTTAACTTTTATCTATAATTATGGAACATCTGTGAAACAGTGAGTGTTTTCTTAAAAACTGCAAGTATGAACCTAAACAAAAGAATATTAAGGTTCATACTTGCAGTTTTCGCCCGTGACCTATCCCCAGGCACCACTTATTTTTCCAAGTTAAAAAGTAGCCAATAAGGCGCTGTATAATACAACGCGACCATCGCGCGAACACGCGACCGTGGTGTTCATTTGTAAAGAAAAATCAAAAAACACCCTCTGTCGGCACGACGACGCGTTCGTGTTTGCCATACAAATGAATGCATCGTCGACAGAGGGCGCTTTTCGATGATCTCGTTGTATTAGGACAGCGCCTATGATTAAACAGTATTCATAGACTCTCATTTTAAAGCAAACTTTTTCAAAAAATTCGACGTGCCATACTAACGACCGTTATTTATAGTGTTTTTATTGGTACGATTAAAATATTCAAGTAAACGAGTAATGCATTGAAAATGTCAATTTAGAAAGTTAAAGAAAGATTCATTATGTACGTAATTTAAATACCTAATAGTCGTAGTAATGGCGATTTAGTTTTGGTCACTTTCAGAATAATTTATTTAGCGTGTAACAACTAACATGTATATTGACCAAGAATATGTACACTTTCACCGTTTATTATTCCTTATTTGAAGCTGTAAAATGACGAAAAATTTTGTTTTTTTATTCGAAGTATTTGTATTCATATATATATCAAACATGTATTACTTCTCTAATAAGTGTAGGCTAGCCTTATATCAAGCTAATAATTTGTCAATTTTGGCCATTAAGTTCTTCTGTAAATCCATCCGCGAAAAATAATGTCCATCCCAATTCATAGCCACTGTAGGCGCACTCAAACGTATCGTAAAGAAAACGTTCCGTTGCATCACACGTAACCATTGTTATTGGGACCCAAATAAACACACACATGCTTCATAAATATTGCGCTCAGCTGCATTTCTTATACAGCGACCTTGGCTACATTGTAGTTGATAGTAAAGTAACCTAAGGCTGCTTTTCCACCAGAGAATGTGGTAAGAAGTGGTATGCAGCTATGCTGCGCGGATGTGAAAGCTAAGCTAAGAAACCGTGTGATATCACTAACAAAGAAAATTAGGTTAAAAAAAGTCACTAGATGGCGTAATATGCATCTGTTTGTTATTGAATTGTGTGTAAAATTTATATTTTCTAGAATTGATCATAAAAATTGTATGTTCTTGTTTAAGCAACTTTCTTAAGCACAAAATTATTTAATATTGGGCTCTTAATTCACATTTCAAAGATTATTTGAACGGATCATTTAAAATTGATTGCAATAGATGGCGCTGTTTTAAATTTCTAAAGTATGGCACTCCATTTTTTTTAACGATTTTAACTCATTTTGGTACAATAAAACTGTAAAAAAGACCAAACAAATTCCATAAAACAAATCATCACTGTATTTAAAGAAAAACTAGTGACGAACCCAAAAAACCCTTTCACTTGCAAATCGCTGCTAACACCATCTACAGCTGTGGAACAGAACCGAACGCGATCGAAGTACTTATGAAAATAATCAGCTTAATCAGACGAAAAACGCTAGTTACATCGCCACGGTTTCTTTGTATGGGATGAGATACAGATAGTATGCTATTATTATTTTATCTGTGCTAATGCTAAGCTGCGTAGCGGAGCGAGTAAGATGTGATATGAAGATATGCCGCAGCGAGGTAGCTGTACGAAGCAGATGCACAGCTTGAGCTATGCGATGCATAGACAGTAGGGAAGGCACGGGGAGCGGCTACTGTAGGTACTCAGCTCTGCACTTAGCTACGCCACGCGCACATCCATAAAGCTCCCTTCCATAGCACGCCTCCATAACACGCATCACATCACACTAATATCATAAAGGCGAAAGCTTGTGAGTGTGTGTGTGTGTGTTTGTATGTTAGTTACTTTATCACGCTCAAACGGCTGGACGGATCTGGATGAAATTTGGCACAGAGATAGTTTATAGTCTGAAATAGCACAAAGGATACTTGTTAACCCCGGGATTATATTCCCTTTGGTTAATTTTTCCTTTCGACATTCACGCGGTCGAAGCCGCTGGCAGAAGCTAGTCTTACTAATATTATAAATATGAAAGTTTGAATGGATGTTTGTTACTCAATCGCGCCAGAACGGCTGAAAGGATCTGGATGAAATTTGGCACAGACATAGGTTATAGTCTGGCATTTTTTTATCCCGGTATAATGTTTTCTTCGGATGATAAAAACACTTATCACGAAAAAAAAGATAGATATCAAACGCATCCATAGCAACTTATCCTAGCACATCTCTGGTGGAAAAGCAATCAAATTCTGGTGCAGATCAGCTATTCAAAGTGATGAAGTCAAGCTGTGATGCATTGTGGTTACATTGATATTGATTATGTGGAATTAAATGTCGTGGGTATTCTTATTAATTGATAATTGCAAGTGTGATGACGGAAGACAATAGTCATTTAAGAAGAACCTTCAGTGCACTATTGCACTGAAAGAGGTCATCATCAAAAATAGCTGGACGATTGGCCGCGGCCTGCAAAATTTATGTAGGTATAGCGTTAAGTCGTAATGCATCATACCCAATATATAGTTGTGATTTTCCTTATCTTCAACTTTCCGGGCCCGCTGCATAGTAGGTAATAGTTTGCCTTTTATTTATTTAATACTTTAAGCATACAAACGGACAGAGACGGACTACAGGTATTTTCTACCAGTCAACGTTCGGTTGACGCAGAAAAAACATAGGTGCAATAACGATGATAATTTGGATTTAATTATTAGACACAAATATAAGCTAAAAGTAAATACAATATAATTATACAATAAAGTTCCAAACGAATGTACTAAATACAGGAATATACTTAATCAAATAGATCTAATGGAAATAGATTAGTAACAAATTAGCGCTGTGACGATAGTACTGCCAACTTCTTGCGAATGTGTTTTCTAACTTTGACTTTAATGGTTGGTTCTCATATCCTGGGGTGAGTATTCTACAAAGAAAAGACTGAACGAAGAAAGAACGGTGAACGACGTTAGTGCGGTGATCAGGACATTGAAAAAGGCGGTTATTTGATGATGGTAGATTTTTATTGTGTTTGTGGAGATGTATTGAAAGTGAGGGGCCAGATAACTAAGAGAATTGGGAGAATCAATAAATGAGTGCAATGTAGTTAGTGCCTTTTGTTCTCTGCACTGGCGTATGGGAAACCACTTTGGAAGAGACCGATGCGCAGAGACATGATCACGGCCAAGTTTGTTGAGTAAATCTGCATTCGAGTCATATTAGCACACGTCACCATAATCGATGATAGGAAAAATTAGGGTCTGCACAAGCATTGTCTTTGTCTTCGATGGTAAAATGTTTTTGAGACGATGTAGAGACCGGAGCGTTCTAGTAACCTTCTGAATAACACTAGCGACTTGAGTATGCCAGTTCAGGGTTCTATCAATACGTAAACCTAGTTCCTTTACCTCAATGCTAAATGGGACGATCGTACTGTCGAACAGAACAGGTGGCAGAGTTGAACCGTCCACTTAAGCGATGCTTCGAGAACTCCCAATTATGATCACCTGACATTTATTATAAATTGTAGTTTTGATTTTGGTGCATAGTTCAGGAATTTTGCCTAAGTAAATAAAAAATAAAAAAGCCGGTATTCTTCTTAATATGTATTTAAAGTATTAATTAGAATTTAAATATTATTTATTTTATTATTTCGAACACCTACCACTGTGTAGACTTTTTTATCCATAGGTTAACTTTTAAAGGTGGACAGGTCCACTCAATCTGGCTGGTTCTTTCCTCAAAAGACCATTTCAGACTTCAGTCTACATGGTCTTCACATGATCTAACCAAGATTTTGTCTGGACTTTAAAAGAGACTGTGACCTCTGAGTTTGTTTCGGCCTTTCTTCTCAGAGTAGTCAGATAGGAAACGCCGACTTCATCTAGTTTTAAAAATATGATCGACATGTAAAAGTGTTTGTACAAACCTACTTACAGAAATAAATCATTTATCATTTATCATTATCAAAGAATGCCTTGTTGCTGTAACTCCGCCTATGTACCACTTCTGTACCTACATATAACTTAAATAAATAAAATTATTTTTTTTGTTTCTCTTTATCTTTCACATTTTATTTACAAACAATACTGGGGGAAACCCAAGCTCCCTCATATCTTAGTCATGTACTGTGTTGAAACGGTGTCATGTTCATAATCGTTTTCAGTATTAAGTTACTTCCAAACTGTTATGAGGCGATAATGCGCTGCAACGCAAACCATGTGATAAGCTGGTGTGCATGTATTTGATGTTTCTAGTTCACTCTTGTGGGTTTCGTTCTATGTAGGTAACTTATAATTGAGTTGAATAAAATGTTTTCAAAATTAACCTGTCCTTGATAACTCCTCATGTGAGGAGTGGGGTATACAAAAATTTAAGATTTGGAAGAATTTAGAAAAATGTATGTAATTTTTTTAACAAGCAGAAAGCGGCGTACTTCATCAACTCCATCAAGGACTATTTCGTGGAAGGAAAGAATTCCGTCCGTACTTGCGCTTCTGCGTCATACACGTGCTTTTCAGAACCTGAAGTGCTACTTCATACAACTTGCTTTAAATTTCACTCTGAATAACATTGTTTAAAAAGGAAGCGCTAATAGTTTTCGTATTTGCTCAACATTAGTAAGTAAAAACTTTAAGCGATTCTAATTTAGCACTGGTTTTTCAGGATGACATTATTCTACTTCGTAACATGTAAACGCTTTTATTTTTGTTCACAATTTTATGTCATTATTATTTTTGAGCTGAAAAGTTTATCATTAAAAGTATACTTTCCATCATAATATAATTCGCAATTAAGCACGGCTTTTCCTCATGCTGTCTTAATACAGAGTAAATAATACAAGTTGTAAATTTAAAATGTACTTCCCTACCTGGTATCATTCCAAACCTTTGTCCACTGCTTCGACCGACCAATCAACATCATCATTTCAGCCAAAAGATGTCCACAGTTTAAAACAGGTCTCTTCCAAGCGTCGCCATATCGATCAACCCTGTGCTTCTCGTATCCATTGGATTCCCGCGATCCTCATCAGGTCATCGAACCGAGTGATCTTCAAACGGAGCAGCGATTAATGATATCGTTCAATCAAAATATTTAACTCCAAGAAGAATTATTTTGCAAAACTTTCTTTACAGTTAGTTATTTATGAAACTGTTGTAGCTGTAAACGAAATACATAGTGTAAATATAAATCGGAAGATTGTAGGTGTTGATGCTTCTGAAGGCGATCCGACGCGTGAAGTAATTCCTACTTGCACTTTCGATAGTCGGTTTCAGAATAGAGAGATCCGGGTGTATTAAAAAAACGTATCTAAGTGCAGAAATAAATTTTACGTTTTTTTTGCGAAAGATTTTGTGGATAGAGTATAAAATGGAAATGGTTTTCATCGCCAGGTTAATACCTAGATAAAAATAATAAAATTAAAGTTCACGTGTATTTTTTTGTACTTAAGACTGTTAAGTTGTTTACAGCGACATCCGTTGCAAAATACATAATATCAACTCCTACTTTTTGAACATAATGAATTACTTGGTCTTCTTTGTTCTGTTACAACCTTGATTTAAGGGATTTAAAACCACTTGAGCATTTCTCGAATTTCGAAGTGTCATCAGCCACGCCGCCGCCGGGCTGTCGCCGAATCCGCAGGTCAAAAAATCAATATTTAACTGTCATCCTAGAGAGCCACACGTTTCTAAGTCCTAAATTTAATACTTCCAGTTTTCTACGTTTGCACTATTTCATGTTTATAGTTTAGCTGTTTAAATTCGCTTTTTTTAATTCCTTCACGAAGGCATGGCCTAACAGTTCTAAAACATCACGCAACTCGTTTATCCTACTCGACAGATACCTATGTAAATCAGACTCAGTCATATAAAAAGACCAAAGAAACGATGGATGGACTGCGGATATGATGATAATTAGTAAAAAGAGAGTGATCACTGTGATATAGACGGATAGAGAAGCATTGAACACAATAATGTTGTTAGAACCACAAAATAACGTTGGGAAAAGTTCAAAAGAATGATTTAATCAGGGTTGGGCAGTATTTGAATAACTAGTAACTAAAATACGTAATTGAATAACAAATACATATTTGGTATTTGTAATTCAATTACTTACTTCTTAAAAAAATATTTGTAATTGGTTTTTTAAATACCTGACACTGAGGTATTTTTTGGTTAGTATTTCAAATACTTATGGCTTCAAATACCTTCAACATAAATATATTTAGCGATCTTATTAATGGATGCGTTCAGCAGAAAATAGCGTTCGATAGCTTTCATAAGCAAAATAATATAATAATAATATTATAAGCCTTTATTCAGACACATTTACATTTTGACACAATTATTTAACTTAAATTATGGCTCTGGTGAGTCGGCATTGACAACTTGGTCTGTTTGCCCATATTTGACAAAGGCCTCCTACAATTATTTCCGTTCTTTTCTATCCAATGCCATCCTGGTCCATGCTTTCCCTGCTGTTGCTTCTATGTCATCGTCCCATCTTCAAAACTGTCTTCCACGTTTCCTTTTTCCGTAAGCAAAATGGCGACCGCTAAATACATATGTCAATCTTTAAAGTTGAGAACACTGCACCTATACTGTACGTCAAATTGTCAAGTATCTTACCGTACACCAGACTGTATTTTGTCATTTGTATTTTAAATAAAAATAGTTAAAATAACGTGTATTTTGTATTTAACATTTGAAATGCACGACTTAAAAATATTTTGTATTTGGTATTTTAAATATATTGCGAGATAGTATTTTGTATTTTAATTATGCCCAGCTCTGAATGTAATAACCATCCAGATTCACACGTTAATTCGCTTTCCGCACAATTCAACAAAATTCAACTCATTTTCAAGCGAGTATTAATAAAAGTATGATTAGGAAATCATATTGAAATTAAGAATTACTCATTCATGCGTTGGCAAGTGTTGGCCCAATTTTTTGTGAAAATATTCAGGTCGAATGGAGACCATCCATCGTTCACGACATTTGTGAGATGACACACTGAGTATCATAGAGATTGTGCATGACGGATTTATTATTTTATTTGTTTACTTTGGTGACTGAAGCCGGCTTTTTTTGTTAGTTGTGAATAGCCGCGGCTAAGCTTATCTATGGGGTTAAGCAAAGAGTTGTAAAGAACCTGATGGACGCTCAGTTGAATATAGGAGCTATAATATCTAGATATAACTACCTGGGTATCTAAATTCTAAGCAACTGGTAAAAGATCTGTTGCTTGGATTGGTAGGAAGTGGAAAATATGTTTTCACACCACCTGCTCGACAATGTCCAGTTACAGAGTACAGTTTACTTCTCCGCGTATTTGAAATTTGTAAAAAATAATAAATTAAGATCTAAATGATATCTAAGTGGCGCAACAAAGTGTAATAAGTATTTTGCAGTAGTGATATTGTTTGTGACAATTTCAAACCAGTAAAATATCAAAAATGACAACAGTGTAATACAAAAACTAAAACCAGTGCTAAACGACTAATACACATTATATTGGTGCTTCTTCTAAAGAAACAACGTCGAAATTCAAACATTTAATATGAATAATTACTTGAGTGGCAATTTTATGAACCAAAGTGACTAAAACAAAATAACAATAAACCATTAATACCGTTACGAAAAAAATTTAAGAAAATGGACTTTGGACCCTAAATATTGTATGACAACTAGCGCCATAACGGCCACAAGTGCTGACTAGGCGAACTAAAAGAACTTCGCTACTCCCCGCCAGAGGGCCAAACGGTCTATTAGTGTTACCAACGTAGGAATAATTAAGTATTTGTACGTAAAATTACTGGCATGGGGGATGAAAACATAACGCTGAGAAAAAAACAAATCCAGTCTACGTCGTTCTCAGAAACGTCACTTTTCGATGCTACTGTTATGAGTATGCCAGAAACTTCACTACGAGACGATGAAACTATAGCAACGTTACAGGAAGAGATCAATGATTTAAGGATTAAGTTGCAAAGCGCGAATCAGGAAGTTGACAACTTGCTCTGTGAGAATAAAAATTTAAAGTCAGATCTGGATAAATGTAATCGTGTCATAGAATTATATAAGAAAGTGGGTGCAGGAGAAGCCAAGTGTGCCATTCCAGGTCCTAAACGAAAGGTTTCAAACACGAAACTCCAAGTGAGTAGCCTAACATCAACCCCAATAAAAAAATCTTTTGGAAATAAATCTACATGCCGAATACAAACTTTGAATAAGGAAACCCAAACCAGTAATCTCACGGCTCATACGCCAGCAAAATTAAAATGCCAAACATCGACAGCATGTAGTAATAAACTGAGAACGGAAAATGCATGCAAACGAACACAAACAGTTTTAAATATTGGAAATTCTTCTATACATCGAGACAGCAAAACTGAAACAACCAATACTGTTACACCAATAAAACAAATGACTAATGATTCGGACAACAGTAATTTAAAACGTAACAAAATTTGCATCTTAAGCACCGACAACAGGAATAAATTGCTTGACATTGCAGAAAGAACTACAGATAAATGTGAACTTTGCCACTACATCACACCTTATGGAAATGTTCAAGCTCTCATGAAAGGCATCGAAAAAAAACTCGCAGACTTCACCATGATGGACTACTGCATTATATTGATAGGTGGCGAGGACTTCCAAGTCACATGTAGATATTATGACAGTATTTTATTATTAAGACAAGTTTTAAAAGAAATCACGAATACAAACATAATTATTTGCACACCAACGTATAAGTTCTTCAATAATAATTACTTATATAATTCGAGAGTAGAAACTTTCAATAACTTGTTATTTCTGGATACAGCTACTCATGGACATGCTTATTTTCTAGATAGTAACAAGAATTTAAGATACGATGATACCATGTTCAATAGACGCACGGGCATGATAAATTACTCCGGCATGAAATCAATTTTTAATGATATTTATAATATGATTATTTATATTCAAAGTGTCAATACTGAGTATGAAATATGTGAACTTGACATAAATAACAAAATGTATCCTAATGACAACTTCAATAAGTATAAGACAACATCTGCGACTAGTACGGAGGGACAAAACTCGCAGTTTTTTCTGTAATACCCTCATTATTCTGCACCAAAATATTGCCGGTTTGCTAAACAAATCAGACTTGTTGACTATTCAATTAAAAAACCTTGAAAATCTTGGAACTATTGTAGACGTTCTCTGTATAACAGAACATTTTATTACATCTGGTCATGCAAGTTTGTTGTACCTTCCTGGTTTCCATCCCGCCTCTTTCTTTTGTCGCAAAACAAATCGCGGAGGGACTTGTATTTTAGTTAGAACTGGGCATCGATATAAAGAACTGCCTGATATTGCTAAGCTCTCTGTGTCAGGCGTTTTTGAAATTTGTGGAATTGAATTGATAACTCATTCTATCATTGTAATTTGTGTTTATAGAATTCCTAAATACAATTATTTGACATTTTATGATAGACTTGACATTGTTTTGAGTAAGTTATGTTTGTTAAATAGAAAAAAAATTGTGGTATGTGGCGATTTAAATATTGATACGTTAAAAAGGAATAGCATTGCTTTGGAACTAGAGAATTTTTTACTACGTTATAACTTGACATTAGAAATAAATCAACCTACGAGGCTTAGTAGTAACACATGTATCGATCATTTTGCGCATAACATACGAAGAGGATGTAAAGCTGAAATTATAGATCTCATCCTTTCCGATCACACGTCACAAATACTCAGAGTTCCCATAAATAGTAGATGCCGCTTAAAATTCTGGAAAATTGTAAGAAAAGATTACTCCACAGAAAACCTCAAAAAATTCCGAGAATGCATTCGGAGTTTAACTTTTAAGGATGTACATGAAAGTAACGATGCCAATATAGCTTACAAAACATTTTATGAAACGTTCTCCCTATTCTACAAACTTTGCTTCCCTAATAAAATAATAACTATTCATACAAATAAAAAAATAAAATGGGTATCGCGCGGCATAAAAAGCTGTAGTAAAAAACAAAGAAAATTACTGTGGGCGTACAGACTAAATCCTGTATTGAAAAATAAAACTAACTTTAAAAAATACTCTTTACAATATAAGAAAATAATAAGACTAACACAAAAAGCTCAAAATGATTACTTTATAAAAACCTCGCAGAATAAGTCAAAAGCTACATGGCAAATAGTCAATAAACCAAAAAATAACTCTCCTAAAGAACAAATAATGACCATTAATAATTGTGACCTGACCTTTTCAAAACCTATTGACATTGCAAATGCATTTAATAATTATTTTATAGATGAAATCGAGAATAATATTAAAACTAACATGGAATTCGACAGTAAATTGGACAATTTAACAAGGCAGTCAATGTTTATGCAGCCTGTTCTAACAACCGACATTGTTTCGGCTATAGGATCACTTAAAAATACAAGTACTGTAGGATTTGACGGAATGTCAACAAAGGTGATAAAATTTGTAAATGAACTTATAGCACCAGTGTTAGCGCATATTATGAACCTTAGCATTGTTGACGGAATTTATCCTGAAGACTTGAAAAAAGTTATTATTAAACCACTTCATAAAAAAGGTAACAAAAGTGATATTAAGAACTATAGGCCAATAGCTAAAATTTCTGTATTTTCCAAAATTTTCGAGAAGATTATTTATAAGTCGCTGTATTGCTATCTAAATAAATTTCACTTATTGTGCAAGGAACAGAATGGCTTTAGAAAGAATACCACGATCAACATGGCTATTTTTGATTTTTTGCGTGGCATTATGCTAGCAGTAGACCAGAAAGCTCCTATCTGTGCTATTTACACAGATATGACCAAAGCCTTCGATTATGTAAATCACGACATCTTAATAAACAAATTGTGTTGCTACGGTATCAGAGGAAACATTTTAAAACTACTCGAATCTTATCTCTCCAACAGAATGCAATGTACAGAGATTGCAAGAATATGCGAAAAAACAAAATTTGAAAAGAGTTTTTTATCTCATTCAAGATTAATAAAGTTTGGTGTCCCACAGGGTAGCGTCCTTGGGCCACCACTTTTCTTGATCTATATAAATGATCTGCCAAAAGTGACTCAACATCAAATGGTGATGTTTGCAGACGACAGTACTGCAATAGTAAAATGTATTGATCGCAATATTTATCAAGATGACATAAATAATACACTATCGGACATAATTGATTGGCTTAACAAAAATAATTTAGTTATAAACTTAAAGAAAACCAAAGTAATGCACTTTCACCAAAGAACTGAAGTTCCAAAAGTAAATATCAGACATAGCAACTGTGACATTGAAGAAGTTAAAGAAGCTAAATTCTTAGGTTTATACCTTGATAACCAGCTTAACTGGAAGGCCCACATAGGTGACCTAAGTAAGAAAATAAATAAATCAGCATATGCACTTTTCCAAATTGCGAGAAAAATAAATATAGATTCGCTACTAGTAGCATATCACGGCTTAGTGGCTTCTATTTTGCGATATGGTATAATTTTTTGGGGCAATTCTACTGATAAAGACATCGTTTTTAGAGCACAAAAAAGGTGCATAAGATCAATGTGTGGTCTTAAAATTGATGATAGCTGTGTACCATTCTTTAAATCGCTGAAAATACTTACCTTACCTTCATTGTATATTTTTGAAATTAGTGTTTTCGTCAAAACAAACATGAGGTTGTTCGAAAAAGTGTCTAGGTTACGAGATGTTCCGCTTCGTAGCCAATACGCAAACTCTTTAAGCAATCAGCGCTGTAAGACTGCCTTAGTGAGTAAGAGTGTTTTAGGCATGGCACCGCGCATTTATAATAAATTACCAGATGTCATAAAAAATTTGAATGTCACACTTTTCAAAAAAAAATTAAAACTGTTATTAATTGAAAAATGTTATTATACGACTGATGAATTTCTGAATGATAAATTAATGTAGACCTATCTATTTATGTGACTGGAGAAACAATCTTTAATTGAATATTGTTACTAATTGCAATCTATGATTATTATTTATGCATTGACTGTAGAAATTACTCCATGGTTTGACATTCATAATTTTGATGTTATTTATATAACTTATTCTATTACTTTTGACATACCTACTAAATGATTTGTGTTTACCTCTCGCATGATTAATTTTCAATTTTTTTGACTGTAGAAATTACTCCATATTGTGACATTTATAATTTTGTTGTTATTAATTTATCATATTCTATGAATTTTGACATACCTACCAAATAATTTGTGTTTACCTCTCGCATGATTAATATTTTATTTTTCTTCGTATTTCGCATGTAACCATAATATTTGTACGCTTCTTGGCATAACATAGCGACCTACGAACTTTAATTTAAGAACTGTATTATGATACTACCTATGTTACACAAATAAAGAATGATTATTATGATTATGATTATGATTATTATTATGACAGATCATGCAATCTCAACGTTAAGTAAAGCATTACCTCCCAAGGGAGGTAAAATTGTGTGAAACTCCCAAGGGAGTAAAGTGATTAAAATTTGGAAAGTCTAATTCCTGTGAAAACTCGTGGAAAACTATAAGTAAAAAAATGCCCATATTGCATTATAAAGAGGTTTGTTCGAAAATCGAACTCGAGAAAGGCGCGGTTTCAAAGGATGTGAAACAAAAGACGATGTTAGGTGCTGTGATCTTCAGCGAGTTTTATTGCAATATTCTTGTTGACAAAAAATGTCGAGCGGTAGTGATTTTACTCCTCCAGAGTTTATCAAAACAGGCGCTTTAGATATCATTACAAAATCAAAACACAGATAAGAAAAAGCCTATGAGGATTTTGTCCAATGGAGAACAACAACAGTAGGAGTCAGGACTGTGTCGGAAGCCGTCCTTTTAGTTTATTTCCAACATTTGGCAGAAACTCGAAAGTCAAGCAGCCTATAGCACATTTATTCAATGCTCGTCTGAGCATTGAATAAACATACATCTGTACATTATCTCGCATTAGGTGTGAAAAGTAGAGAATGCTGCTTTGGGATTAAGCCTGTATTCGTTTTGGGCAGCTTGAACCCCTCGCTTCACTCTCTCGCAGTCCCCCTTTACGCTCAGGATTCAATACGCCGCCCGTGACGTAAGACACTGCTTTATCCTCTTGGTGCATAAAATACTATTTTATTCCTTCTTCCTTCACTGTGCTCTGCTGATTATTTTTGTTGTGAGATCCAAGACAGTTGTATCGTTTCTTCGAAACCAGTCGGCTTTCATTCTCCTCGATGCTTTTCTGATGACACTGGCTTTCAGGATTTGCAGTGGTTGGAAATAGTTTGGCGAGCATGATGAAGTTGGAGGACCGTAAGATAAATAGGAAGGTAAGCAAGAGTCTGATCTAAGCCCTTGTATCCGCGGTTGCTATACCTATACCATTCACAGAAACATATTAATCCTGAAATTGTAATAGAGAAAGCTGAGGATGAAACTTTCAATGGTTAAGGCGCAAATAACCCTCAGTAGTTGGTATTAAAATAAATCTCGTCTAAACGGATAGTCGTAATTTTTGGGAAAAAATATATGTTACATAAGACCATTTTCTTAGTAATTGGATCAAAGAAAATTTCGAGATTTATTCGTACAACATAGTGGAAGTAGTTAGTAAAGTTATGTCTAACACGGACAAGAAAATAACAATCGCACCAAAACCCCGACTGCCGAAGGAGGGTAATGTGTTTATTAGTCTATGTTTGTATGTTTGTTCCTATGTGGCGTACTAAAGACCAAACGCGTTGGCCAATTTTGATGATTCTTACGTCAATCGATTCTTAACCTTGCGAGTGTCACTGGCTTCATTAAAATTGGAAAATAGAAAAGTGGCGGATTTCGGGCGCCATATTGTGGGGCACCAATTTTTATTCCTAACCCACCGTGTGAATTATCAAAATAAAGGTTTTTAAGAGGTGATTTCAAAAATATAAACACTTAATACGAAAAAAAAATGTTAACTAGAAAGTTAACTCAAAAACCCAAAAAACACGACTGCTAAGCGAACTAAAAAGACGTAAACAAGAAGAAAAGCATGCTGTGCAGTCGGAGGATACATCTGTTTTTTGTCAGCCAGCTCGCGAATATGTATCCTCCGACTGCACACCATGATTTTCTTCTTGTTCACGTCCTTTTAGTTCGCTTCTTAAGCAGTCGGGTTTATTTTATTAATTACCTTTATTAAATGAAATTGTCACCATCTCAAAGACAATTTTACTATCTACATTTTAATGTAAGGCTTTTTTTTAAAGCTATAGAATAATAACGAAAGTATAAAAAAAAACTACTGAATTTTGAATCGCGCAGGTGTGAAACGAGTGCGCGTTATGTTTCCTAAAGGTCGTTGGCGATTGTCGTCGTCAGGGACAGCAGACGGATCAGTGATCGTTGTCCGTTTTTGTTGTTATTTGCTAACAAGTAATCGCTGCTAGTCATCCCATATTCTTCCCTGTAGTCATTTCCATTAGCTTTATCAATGACCTATAATGGCCACCAATGGCAAGTGGCCTATGTAATCGACTTCAAAAGAAGAAGAAGGTTCTCAATTCGTCTGGATGTTTTTGTTTTAGCTATCGCATTATTTCATGTATTTTGTATCACGTAATTAAGTAAAATGCTAATTAAAATAAAGGGTTTTTGATGTAATAAGATAAGAATGGCCTTGTATAGGGCCGTACGTTACATTATTATGTAACATCAAATTCAGCGTTTGCCTGCTAATAGTCTTATCTGATGAAGTATCTGATTAATAAATACCTTTGTCAGGGTTAAGATAATATGACGTATGGAAGGAAATTAGAGGTACTATTTTTTACAAAATAAAACAACTTCATTTTGCAAAGCAAATCTTCATGCCAGACTGTGTTGAAGGCCTGAGATATGTCTAGGTAGGCCGCACAGCAATATTTCTTGTTTTCGTAAGCTTCGTGGCAATTTTTAATCAATCTAAGAACCTGTTCTGTGGTGCCATGCTTCTGCCTTTTTTTTAGGCTGGAGAAATGCATACTGCACCACCACGGGGAGATAGCGCAGTTATGTGAGACTCCAACACACTAAAACTCCACGGTGTCCTCCTGTGCCGCTTATGGCGGGAACACGGGCACGCGTTAGCATTAGCACTCACCGCGAACCCGCCGCGGCTGTTAAAACCGAATTGATGGTTAGGTATTATTTTGGCCTCTGCTATCACTGAGTTTAGCCTCTTTAAGAAAAAGATTTCCATGAATTTCGACAGAATGGGTAGCAGGCTGATTGGCCTGTACGGTGAGACTTCTTCAGGATTTTTGCCAGGTTTAAGGATCATTATGATTTGTGCCACTTTCCATTGCTGTGGGAAGGCTCCTCTTTTCAGGATACAGTTGAACAATTGTGTCAAAAATAAGACTGCTTTTACTGGTAGCTCGCATAAAATTTTAGCTGTTATTAGGTCATATCTTGGGGCCTAATTTCGATTCAGGTGTTTTATAACAGCAGCGGTCTCTGTTTTCTTAATTTTTTTGGTAGGCAGGCCAAGTTGGAGAGGTTGTTTGAGGCATTAGAGGAGCTCCTTGTTGTTGGTTCGTTCAGCATTTTGAACAGGGTTTTGAACAGGGTTCGGTACGAATACATCTTCTAAGTGCAAAGGCTTCTGCTTGTTCTAGGTCAATTTTTGTCCAAGTACCAACCTTTTTGCGTATAAGTAGAAGCGATGGGTTTGTTGAGATCTCGCCAGATGGAAAGCGATAGATACGATGGAACGAGTGCGCCCAGAAGATGCCTTTTCACTCTTGCTTTAAATACTGTCGGTTTAAAGGTCGTAGGAAACAGACGCTTTCTGTTAAGAACAAAATTACGCAGTCAAACTACTGACTCATGATCATTTACTTAACGGAGAAACTTTAATTACTGTCCATTTTTCAAGCATACGGAAATGGGTATCCTGTGCGCCCAACAGTCAAATAATGACAATCTACCAAATCGACTTGTCACCGTTGACCGGACCGGACCGGACATCAGTCTGTCCCAGGTTGTATCACTGAGGTTTCATTTCTGGGATGTTGTTACAATTTGACTTTATTTTTTATTCTTGAGGCATTCAGGAAGTTACAGTATTTTAGTCGATCCGTCATAGAAGGTACTAGACATAGTTTATTTGTAAACTCACATTTTATAGTTTTATTTTTCTCTTCACGTGCGTACTCTAAAATGTTCTTGAGGACACAGATAAAAATATGCATACCTATAGACAGTGTAAATAATTGGGTCATTTTTGTCAACCAGTGGATCTGATACTTATAACTGATTATAGTCTATCTTATCACCTACTAATTACAGAGTGTGTCCGTTACCTACGATATATTTTTCGTGTTAGTACTTATTTCCTTAACACTCTTGCAGCTCCAGGGCATACTATAAAAAAACATGTTTCACTGACAACAGCCAATATAGCTGAATATCAAAGCTATAACTGATCCAGGGAGAATGCACCGTGCATTCTTCATTATTCTATTGGAAGTCCCGGGAAAGAGCCAGTCATTGCATGATGAAGCCGCACCAATTAACTACAAAAAAAAATCTTGAACAGTTGATGACCGGCACGGCTCATTGGCACCGCTGAAGCATAGGAATAGGAAAGCAATTTCATGATGGTTTCGCGCGCGACCGGCGCGGCTTCACCGGCTAGACCGGGAGCCGTGACAGTCGACGGCACCCAACCGCGGCGCGAACACGCGTCTCACGCTCCGCTTAACCTCCCCGACGCAAACACCATCCAACAAATTCGCGAACTATTTATCGACACAGTTCCATAATTTTCCAACTGATTGTGCTACATCAGTGTTACCGTGCTGTGCTTTGCAGGTTCGGCGTTGCTAAGGTAAATAAACCGGCACTAATACGCAAGTTATCGGACGTTTTGTGTGTTAAGTTATCGCTTAAAACGGAATTTAATTTATGCTTAAAGTTTTTGAAATTTCTGTCTCAATGGATGGTCTCTTGATGTAAGAAATTAAAGGTTTCATTCATGATATTATGTTAACAGAAGCTATGTACGCTGATTTAACGAAATACTTAGGTACTCGAAATTCGTTGTAGTTTTTTATTGCCTAACGTTATTCCGACGAAAAAAAAAAATTTTATTGTAATTTGAAACATGAAAAATTTATCAGAAATTGTTTTGTCATGAAAATATCCTTTCAATACAAAAAAAAAAACTTGACACAGAAAGCCACAAATTTCCCAAATAAATCAAAGACCAGTTAGAACTAAGAACAATACCAATTAACAATCCAGAAATAGACGAACTCATTAAAACATGCGAAATCGAAAATAACGATGTTTATCGAACAAATCTTCGACTATTAGCAGAACCAAGAGTTGCTAACAACAAGTTAGCGGCAAGACCACCTGTTAAAGGCAACTTGGTGAAAGATCTTCCGATGCTTCAAGGAGTTAGGAAGATTGTGTAAGCAAATATGACAAGGCATTATCTTTGAGGGATTCTTTCCTTATTGATGTGGTGACGGAGATGTACGGTGTGGTAGACGCATTATCTATAAGTGGTAGCTTGGGAGGTACACAAAAGATGAAAGGATGTTTTTGCGGATGTTTTAAGATCGTCTTTTATCTTGCTATAGACTGCTTCTGGCTGTGAGAGGATATTTTAGGTGATAGATAAGAAAATCCTCGATTTGGGGAATCTCTGAATCTTGTGAGGTTAAAATTAAAAACTCTAGAGCATTATTAAGATTTTTGTTTTATAGCTGGAACAAATCACATGTGACTTTATTTGCGTAAGACACGTGGTTTCCATATTTCTGTCTCGCTAAAACTTTAATTACATGTATTGGCTTTATGTAAATACAGACTCAATAAATAAACTATGTTCTTCAATTTCCGAATCCTTGATATTTTCGAGACATGACGATAGCTACACAGACTTCTTATCATATCAAGTTCTTGTTCAGCACAAATAATTCAGAAGATATATTATGCAAGCAAATACATTATGGTAATCTGAAACTATAAAAATATGCTGGAATTTTAATAAAAACGGTTCGCAAGGTGCTTCCATGTTTAATTGTGCATTGGGCTGTCAAAAGATGTTGAATTTATATCTTCGAGTAGCAATATTTGCATGTTTAATATGTATGAAAGCAAATTTTATTAAATCATATAGGATAGTAAACTTTTGAATATATAAGTTACTAATAAAATGAACGTATTTATATAAAGAGAATAAGTTACGAATAAGTCTGTACCTAATTGAAGGAGTGTACCTAAAGTGCAACTCTGCCCAATGCTTCGGGTAATTCAGGCATGATGTTATTATGATGAAGCAGTAAATGTTAAATAAGGACAGGTGCAGTTTAAAGCCAAATGCCCGCATGAATGAGACGAATCGATCGATTCAATACTTGATTGGCAAAAACCGGTACAGGAATTTTAGCGGCACGATGCCAAATTAGTACGAACGAATACGTCTGCGGATTCTGATGGTAAAATGTACGAAAATTGACTAAGGGAATTAACAGCTAAAATGTTTTATGCGAAAGACGAAAGGATTTGCATGACACATATTGCACTCAAGAGAAATTTCTTTGAAGAAACACAAATGCCATTACTAAAATTATTAAAACTGGAGTAAAAATTGTGTCTTAAATATTGCCTTAAAGATGTTCTACTGACGAAGTCACAAAATTTTTCGGGCGACTTAAAATTGCAGAATATAGTTTCATTATAAAAGTAAAATATCTCTGCACATTCTCTACCGGTTTCTGAATTGCATCGACATTTTTATTTTCAAGTCGTTCTTCTAAAGTGCTCTCAATTTTGTGATGGTTGACCGTGACTTAGACTATGAAAATACTAAAAATAATTGAAATATTTTCAGAAACTAAATCTGAAGTAAGTGAATTTTCTATGCCAGATCTAGATTTTAGGACACAAGTGTTGATAAGTATGATGTCACAAAGATTAACCATGGCCTAGAAGTCACGGTCAATCTTCATATAAATTTTAATCAAAACTGTTAAGGAATTTCTGCCTAATTGGTTGATTTATCAACTTGGAGACATAAAGACGAGATCCCATAGACCGTTTGTGCTGAGATGTTTAGGATGATGTTGAAGAAAACACAAATAATAAATGAAGAAGAAGTAGAGTATCTTAAAAGATAGACGCTATCTAAAATAACATTTTAAAGCGCTCTTGGGAGGAAAAGCTTTTACCACTTTTCTTTGCCCGAGACATTTTATATTCTACAAGGATTTTCCAAGTTGAATTTCTTAACGTAAAGGTAAAGTAGTTCGTTCAGACGATGGCGATGATGTCATGTGTTATGTATCGTCACTTGTGTGGATATGTAAATATGTTTCATTGTGTAAACACACTGTTATCTCCATGTGAGTACTTGTTCCAACAGTACTCTAGTTACAGTTTAGTTCCGAGGAAGGATATGTGTCTAATTTCTTGATATTATTCGTCGCTTTTGGGAACAATATTGTTTTATGAGATCTATGTACGTTAGAATTCCTAATCTTTTGAGATGGGGCCATGTAATAGGATGTTATGTCACAATTTAGAAGGCCTATAAAGCTATTAGCAGGATTTTTGTTAGTCATATTTTTATATTTTGGTCTAAAGAGTTGAAGTGATACGAATAATGTTGTTGAGAACCTGCCTACGTGATGGTTTTAGTTTTATTACCAGGTAAAAGTAAAACAAAGAATGAAGTGTGTTTCTAAAATTGTATTCAGATATAAATAAACGAATTCCAATCTGATTCGATTCCGCACTTTTTACCCACTATTTGCACCATTTTCAATGCCAAATGATTCAATGCCAGAATGCCAGTGCAAACTGAGTGTGCAAACTGAAACTTGGCACGAATTTAACGAGAGCAATATTAATTGTGATACACTGAGAGAATGTCTGGAGTCACGAAATGGAACAGTATTATTATAACAGTCTAATATATAATCATCCGACTGGAAATAAGTGCAGGCGCAAGTAAAAATAATGAAAATTGAATACCGAAGTAAGAGCTTACTGGTATTAACTTTAGTACCTATGTATAAAGTAGAGCAGGCAAGTACAGTAAAATTAAAAGGCAAGAAGTGTAAACTGAAAGTAAAAGATAACATAGAAGCAACAAGAAAACAGCAGCGGAAAATATATTGTTACTGTAGGAAGATAATGAGAAGACAACTAAACAAAAAATCTTTGCGATTGTCATATTTCAAAATTCGCAGCAGTCAAAACCTTTAAATTCCTTCTCAGAACAAGGTTTAAGATAATTTATTACATTTCAACAACTCACTCACAACCTATTGTTTGAATTCCAAGCCGATTCTCAGAACCAAGTCAAGGGGTTCATTTATAAGGCACCATATTCATATTCTTAAACCTAAAAATTCATCTTCGGTTATCATTAGCTTTTTGATGATTTATTTCATCGGTACACAAGTTATCTTCAGTTTGATGATCGGCAGAACAGATGGCCATTATAACCCGTCTTGTTTTAACTTTATTGGTTTATATAATTTAAACAAGTTTGTTGTTGAACTCTAACGTTGAAGGATTAAATATGATTGGAGTTTATTGGCCACGGTACTATGTCTTGAGAGTTGAAGAGGAATGCTTATGATCCACGACTGAAAAGTTTGTTCATCGCGGATGTTAGCTAGAAATATTTTTGTGACTTGATCCCGAATTATATGGTTAGAAATAAAGTGACTATTGAGATAACGGCTAAAGAGATTTATACGGAAAACGAAAGTCAAGCTCCGACGAACCCAAACAAATGTCCCGTTCTATTTCATTCTTGCAAGTCTTGGGTCGTCCGTGATAGTTATCACCAGTAAGTGGATTTAAGATCTAAACACAGTATCGAAACTTGTCAATATTTTCATTGATGTCGATACTTATTTCAGCAAAGATCGTTTTAGCATTATGCAAATTCATATCCCTCGTAAACTAAGCTTTTCAGTTTAAAGGTATGCAGTCACCTAAAATTACAAAATTAGGTCATGCTACTAAAGTTGATTGATCATGTTCCTGCGGGCGCTTTGTTTTAGAGCCTACCGTTTGCGTCATATCGTGTTGTCCCTTCATCTGATGATGTTATGTTCCGCCCCATGTTTCGCGCTGCAGTAAAAATGATCACCACAATATTGTGACATCCGCTCACATTAATCTTTGTGTTGGCAGTGATACAAAAATCTATTACATCATATCTCGTAAGTAATCGTGGTTTATATTGGCCTGACTATTATTGCTGAGCTACATCCAGAAAGTGTATTGACTTAGTATTCTAGTTTTCGTGCTTGCATTCCGTGATGCTCTGTTTTTGGTTTAAAATTCTGAGTGCCCGGATTTGTACGTGTGAGAGTTTCATGAAAAAACAAATTATTATAAAAACAAAAAACCCGACTGCTAAAAAATAATAAACTGAAAACAGAAAAACAAATACTAGGTATAATTAATACATTAAATATTATGAGGTGCTGCACGCAAAATAGTATAATATAGAAAAACCCTCCCGCAGTCGGGTAAAAAGTAAACTTTCCCAATCTGAAACGACTACTTACAACATTAACGTTGCATTAGTAATTGATGTGTCGTTAACTTCCTTGTGTAGGTAGGTATAGGTTAAAAGCAATTATATAGATTTAATATGTCTTATATTTGTGTTTTTCTGGACACATAAAAATAATGTTCAAAGTTGACACTAACAAATTAGTATGGCATTTACATTCAGAAATGAATAATAATTACAGCTTGAATGGTGCCCAACGAAGGATAATGAACCAATTTTCGAAAACAGATCGGCTGAAGTTCGGAGAATTAATTTTACTCGTAAGATTTTAACGGTGTAAAATATAACTGGCGAAACGGAACACAGTAGAGATTTTTTTTTTTTTTTTTTTTTTATTGATTATAGGCTTGCGCTTGACCACTATCTCACCTGATGGTAAGCGATGATGTGGTCGACGATGAAGCACGCTTGCCTAGAAGAAACCTATTCACTCTTGACTTGAAGACTCCCAGGTTGTAGCTATCAGGAAATACAGACTCCGGCAGGGAATTCCACTCCTTTGCTGTACGCATAATGAAAGTATTCCCAAAACGTTTGGTGCGTATGGGTGGGATGTCCACCATGTACCGATGACGCATCGCCGTACGTCTTGTAGTCCTATGATGGAACGGGCTAGGAGGAATTAGTTCATGCAATTCCAACGCACACTCCCCGAAATGTAACCGATAAAAAACCGACAGGCTGGCAACTCGGCGCCGATGTTCGAGGTTCTGGAGCCTAGATTCGACCAGTACTTCATTGCCGATGAGCCTCTTGGCCCGTCTTTCGATCGACTCAAGTGCATCCAGCTGGTACCTGGCAGATCCGTCCCAGAGATGAGAGCAGTACTCCATGCATGATCGAACTTGCGCTTGATACAAGTTTAGCAACTGTTCTGGCGTGAAGTACCGTCTCACCTTCGTGAGGATCCCCAATTTTTTGGCAGCCAGCTGAGCTTTTGCCTCAATGAACGGACCAAAATTGAGCGTCGATGTCAACGTAATGCCAAGAACCTCAAGATGGTCAGTAATCGGCACGGTCACACCTCGGAAAGAAGGAGCCGGGTGGAATTGGCTCCTTTTAGCGGAAAAAAGACACGCCTGGGTCTTGGCAGCATTGAATCTGACCAGATTGGCATCGCCCCATTCGGAGACTGCCTTCAAGGACAGATTCAAGCGCCCAACCATGGCCTCCCGAAGAGACCGGATCTGAGGTCCAGTAGCGCGCGCGTTGGACACGTATCTCTCAGCAACAGTGCTATCGTCCGCGTACCCAAAGGTGCCGGGTTTTAGCAAGTCATTTATGTGCAGCAAGAACAATGTTGCTGAGAGTACGGACCCCTGAGGGACCCCGGCATTAATACCCAGTAGGTCAGAAGAGCGGCCATCAATAACCACTTGAATGGACCGGTCCCTCAGGAAGTCTGCAATCCAATCGCACAGACCACTGGGCAGACCGAATGATGGAAGCTTACCAATAAGGCTTTCATGCCAGACCCTATCAAATGCCTTCGAGATGTCGAGGGAGACGGCAAGCGCTTCCCCGTGCTTCTCGATGGCCTCACTCCAGATGTGTATGGCATACGCTAGAAGATCGCCAGTTGACCGATTTTGGCGGAAGCCATATTGGCGGTCACTGAGGATGTCATTAGCTTCTAGGTATGCCAGGAGCTTGGAGTTGAGCACTCGTTCCATACTCTTGCAGAGGATGGACGTTATTGATATGGGTCTGTAGTTGGCCGGGTCAGCCCGACTGCCCTTCTTGGGCACAGGCTGAACGTTAGCTTGCTTCCAAGCATTCGGCACTTTTCCCGTCTCATACGAAAGGCGAAAGAGGCGTGTCAGGATCGGAGACAGTTCAGGCGCACAGGTTCTGAGAACAATTGCCGGAATCCCGTCGGGGCCACTAGCTTTGTTCACGTCAAGGTTGCGCAGCACCCTACGAACGTCCTTTTGATGGATACGAATGTCCGACATACTCGTCTCGCATCCATCAGGAGGAGGAGGGGGCCGCGCGTCACCAGAATCCAGACGTGAAGATTCCGCAAAAAGAGAGGCAAACAAGTTAGCTTTCTCCTCAGCGGAGTGGGCCAGTGACCCGTCGGGCCTCAGCAGTGGTGGTAGTGAGGGACGGCAGAAGTTCGATTCAACCGACTTAGCCAGGGACCAAAACGCTTTACTACCCGCTGGGTATGAAGCAAGTTTGGTCCCAATACGGCTTATGTGGTCAAACCGAGATCGTCGCATCACCTTTTTGCAGGACTTGGCAGCCCTATTGTAGGCGCTCTTCCGCTGACCCATGTCGCTTGCTTTGCGTGCCCGACTGTCGACCCATGCCAGGTACGCCTCGTGTTTAAGCGTGTTGGCGCGCTTGCACTCGGCGCCAAACCATGGCCGGTCAACGCTAGACATTGCTACGTCAGAGAACGGAATGTAGTACTCCATTCCCTGACGCAACACATCCGACACGGCGTCCGCGCACGACGAAGGATCAGCCGAAAAGAAGCAAGTAGGCTGCCAAGGATAAGATGCGAAAAAAGAACGCATCACATCCCAATCTGCTGACTTGTACCGCCAAACCCGCCGAGCGCCTCTTGGGCTGGGATCGGGTGGGGAGTGAACGGATACAGACTTCACCAGACAATGGTCGGAACTACCCAAAGGTGAAGATACCGACACCGAGTAGCGGTCTGGATCTGTTGTCAGCAGAAGGTCCAAGCAATTGGCTGTGTGCGAATCAACATCCGGCACCCTCGTTGCCTCCTGGACCAGCTGGGTGAGATTTAAAGCAAGCGAAAGCTTTCTCATCTCACGCCCAGCATGATCAGTAAACTGGTACGGGAAAAGCCACTCCTGGTGGTGGGCATTGAAGTCCCCCAGTAATACTAATTGGGCGGAAGGGTACCGCTGCTGTGCCGTATCAGCCGCCTCACTAAGATACTCTGTGAGCCTGGTTGTCTCCTGATCGCCGCTGTGCGAGCGGTAGACACAGGCGTAGACAATTTTATCAAGGCCCGTGTCCACCATGGCCCACAGCACAGAGAACCTAGAGTCCTCAAGGTTTCGGAGACGCCGATAACAGATGTCGTCTCGGGCGTACATGCATACACCCGCGCGTTGTTTAAAATTGTGCTCCAGGGTATACCCTGGGTAAGTTAGGTACGATACTTCCGATGGACATCTGATCTGCGTCTCCGAAAGGAAAAAGAGAGCCGGCTTATCAGTCTCCAGATGATGATGGACTGCTATGAGGTTGGAGTGCAAACCTCTGATGTTCGTGAGGTGCACTTTGAGTGGGAGGGGGTGCAGCCGCTGTTTAACTTTGATCATTTTTCTCCTTTTCATAGTTCGATGCGAGTGAAGTTAGGTGAGGAAAAGGAAGTGAGATGTGGTTCCACGCTGCTAACCTTCAGACACGCACTGAAGGGACGCTATCATTGGGGGACTAGTCTGGAGACTGCGGGGACGCCCGAGCCCCCCCGGGAATGTCCATCGGGCCCTCCCTTCTGGTCGCCAACCAGCACGATGGTGCATTCCGGGATTTTTCGTCAGTTGGCGGGGCAGCCTTTCGTGTGGGGCTGGCACACTACTTGGGCCCCCAACTACCTGCGGTCGGCCAGCGGTGCACCGTGCCTCGGATCCCGCTACCCTCCGCGACCAGCCGCCCGATACGCCCCCAACAGCGCGCGTCAGGCTGGTCTGCCTGCAATGGAACTGCCACCTCGACCCATCTCCTGAACTGGCTACACCGAGCATCGCACCGGAACACGGCTAGGCCGCTTGGCGGTACGTCTTTGCCCGGTGGGTGGTCGCAAGCCTTCGGCCGAAGCCTACCACCAGTTATTGTCACCTGATTGGCACCACCCGGGGACCACGTGTCGGGTATCGAATAGGGTACTTTCCTACGGACGTGGGTGACTCGGCCCCCAAAGATTGGAGATTTCTTCGAATAATTAAGGGTATTTACCACACCAATCGATTGATCTTCTTTCGAAAATATTGTAGAACGATGCTGGTCGATTGTTGTGGTACCTTAGGCCAATCAACAACGGATACAGCCGGCTTTGGCTGATCAATAAAACTTAGGTTGGGTCAGTTTTGTCAATGGACGATGGATCTCTCATCATTCGATTAATTAATCGAATGAAGATTTTTTTAATGAATGTAATAGAACTTGTTATTGGACAGTACGATTTTGTCACTCGAACACGAGTATCTGTATGCAGGCTTTTTAGAGTAAGAGACCGCATAATTCAACCGGACTTTGTATATTTGCGATAGTTATTTTAAGGACGCCTTTTGAATGAAAAACATGATTAGATATAAGTACGACATTCGTGCGAAAAATCTATAATAAACGATTTTGTGTACTGAAACGGTCACAGAATGAGACTACTGAAGTTTGCAGTGATTGAAATAAGAAAATAATTGAGTGCTGCGTAATTTTCTGGTTATTATTTGTGTGGCTTGATTATGCACGAAATCTTCCAAAATTAATAATATACCAAAACGTGAGATTTATAAGTGGTCAATATTATTACAATCAAATTAGTCGTACCTAATACGGAATAAATTTTCCAAAGCAAATTTAAATCTGTTTAAAGTTTTTGTTTGTTTTTTTTTGTGTTTATCTGTTAATGTAAATTCTATTGTTGACAAAAGACTACACTACCGTTCAGTGTCAAAGGCTAGGAACGTATTATAAAAAGTTAATACATTTCTAGTTTCAATAAATGATAGACACCATCTTTCAGCATATTCACAATAGGGGTCCTTATCCCACTACAGATCAAATACCTGTTCACAATAAGGTACAGAATTTGAACTTTAAATTTACTAATGAAAACCAAAACGATGCCTTTGAAGATTATTCAATTATAATTCTTGAATATTGTAGTAACCACAAGCGGTGTAATAGGCTAAATTAATTATTAAACGAGATCTTACCCACAATATTGGTTACATTTCAAGCCGGTAGGTAGCATATCAGCGAACCCCATATCATATTAGGCCAGAATTTTGGGGCTAACGGCTCTTAAAAATTACCTAAATAACGAAGCGTTTCTGCAATTTAAATGAGTTATTTTTTGGAAAATCTCGACACTCTCCACAAAATATAAACACGTACAGGTCGTTTGAAAGCTGGATGCTTAATAGGGATGTTTCGTGGGTACAAAAATAATAATTCTATTTAGTCCGTCTGTGAGATTATCAAATAATATTGGACACGTATTTTTTGCTTTACTAAATCAATAAAAATTGACAAAGATAAAGCACATCAAAGATCAGGTGTGGGGGCTTGTGACATTACTATGTCAGTATAAAGTGTACTAACGGCGTGACGTCACACGATAATTTAACGCTTTGTATTCGTAACTTTATGTTTACGCGTCAAAAGAAAAAATACGTGTCCAATATTTAATATTAATCTACCTGACGGACAAAAAACTAATTTTCGGTGAACATTCCTATTTAAGAGAAAATGAATCCGAAATAAGAAGGAGAATGTAGGCAGAAGTATGTAGGAATCTTAGCAGGTGGCGTTCTGTAGTTTCTGCCTACCCTCATGGGCAAAAGGCGTGAGTTTATGAATGTATGTATTTATGCGAAAATAATTGAGGCCATTTTGGAAAAGATATTTTATCAAAATCTTAAGACAATTTCCATATTCGAAGAAAACTACAGTACAGAGTATTTTCTATAACTACAATATTTCTCAACATTTTTGATTTGCAACAGCATTAATTCTGGAAAAAAAGTGTTCCACATTCGCCCTAATTGTTAGCTCCACTTAATAAATAAAGAAAAATCTTACAAATCAAAATTAGGGTCAATGCGGAACAAATTAAAGAAATATTGTAATTGTGAATAACTGTCTTAACAAAGGGCGTGGACAATCTGTTTCATCAATATTATGTGTTTGAACTATGTAACTGACTAAATATGAACGCGTAATATATGAGAGTAAACACTTTGAAGGTCTCTTATGTAATTTATGTAAACCTTTGGGTCGTATTCAAAACGATTTTGGGTCGCTGTCATGTGATAAAACTTCGAGAATAAGAGAAAGTTCATTTATTTTTTGCTTAAAAAAACCTACTATTTTTAATTTAGGGAATATATTTTTGCATCCCGTAAGGGATTAAAGTATTTATAAAAATTGGTAATTTTTCAAGTAGGTACCTAAAAATTTCCCACCAACCCATTCCCAAGTGCCAATTCAGTAAAAAATCACAACATTTCAGGATTTTGAAAATCTGCCTATGTTTGTATAGTATATATATTTATTTCAACTAGGCCATTAAGTGGCACTTTTGAACGTCAACAATTAAAATTAACAAGTAATAAAAATTGATTCTACCGTGCATTCGGCAAAGTAGCTTGTTATGGAGAAGAACGCACAAGAAACTCACTCACTTATTCTTTTAGTGTTTCACAATATTTACAAAAGTACATACATATAACGATGAGGACGATGCACCCAGAATAGCACTACACACTATTCTACGTACAGATATAAAGTATTAATAAATAAAAACAAAACATACCACTAAAACTTCTTAGCAAGACTCAAATTCAGGCAAAGCTTATCTAAACTTAGTTTACCATATTTATATTATCTCTTGTATTCACTATAAGGCTAGAAGTGCCTAGGAACAAAAATTGCAGGCACGGTAGATAGCCAAAAACTACATAATAAAAAACTGCAAACAATTTTATCAAACGTAACGATACGACATAACACACTCAAGTTTATCATATCGGATCTTGTCAAAAAATCAAACGATTTTCATAGAAATCAGATTATTTAGCACTTGAGTTAGGAACATCCTTTTATGTTTGTCATATTGGCACGTCAGTTATGTTTTTATATCAAGGTTGGCTGATAAAATGGATGAAAGTATATCCTGTGTGAGCTGATAATGAATAATACTATCGATTCATTTGTCCTTGTATGCAAATAGAATGTGTTATCTCATCACGGGAATACTGGAGGAAATGACTGGAGGATTATGCAATATGTACCTACCTATATCTTAAGAAAATAACGACACATACACAAAAACTGCGACTTTTTCCTTGGGATAGAGACTTCAGAACCTGATCCAAGTGTTGTGATGCCGCTTCTTTGGTGATATCGTCGATACAATTCTCGCAGTTTTCGCCTTTATTTTGTATGGCCAATCTTGGTCATCATTTGGTCAACAGTTTACTCCAGCAATCTGCTCCGCATTTAGCCTGGTGCCCTGCCCAAATCCACTTCGTCACCAACGTTTATTTATTTATTTAATCATTTACGCGCACACACTCATAATATACAGACAAGAAGAAGAAACAGAAAAATAGGTACATAGATGATGCTTATTTCTTTAGAAATCTCTTCCAGCATACCTGCGAAAGAAAGATGAAAAAAAAGATGTAGACATAGTACCTATGTAGAGTTGAAAAATAATAAACATAAAACGATTCGTAACTAAGTAATAACTAATAAACAATACGGATAATAAATTAAATATACCTCTTTTTTTTTTTTTTGGGTTTGAAATCAAAACCCACCCGTGTTCCTTCAGTTGCTTGTGCCTGGGCCGCGGTAACTCTCTTTCAAATTTATCCGCGACCCAGACAAGCATCGTCCCTAGCGGACCCCGTCAGTTTTGCTGACATCTCTTTGAAGCGCGCGTGGAACACTACGCGCCGTCGACTCGGGCCTGGTCCTTATCGGAAGGCGAGCTACCCATTACTCGCCGTCCGCAAGCCCGCGCCTACGGTGGCCGGGAATCGGCTTGCGACTTCCGACGCCCGGGGCGTCTCCTGCGGTGCCTAGGGGCGTGAGGGCGTCTCCGTTCCGCCTCCCTCACGCGTTCTGCCTCCTCCTTTGCGAGCATTACTGCTTCGCTGAAGGAGGTGACAGCTTCCCATGCCCTCTCGCTCCGTACCATGGCCTGAACCAAGGCCGGACGCGAGAGGTCGCCACCGCTGATCGCCTCCATGAGGACCCGGCGGTGCTCGGCCCTAGCGGGGCAGACCTCCACCGTATGCTCTACCGTGTCCTCCGGGCGATCCACACAATGGTGACACCCGGGCGTTTCCTCCCGCCTTATCCTATACAGGAACCTCCCGAAACAGCCGTGTCCGGTGAGGACCTGCGTCAGGCGGAAGGTGAGGACGCCGTGGCGCCTCTCAAGCCACTCCTCAAAGAGGGGCCTTATCGCCGCAATTGTGGCGTGCCCAGCACTGGGTTGCAACAGTCGCTCTCCCCATGTCGCCATGAGATCCTGCCGGAGTTCAGTCCGCCAAGCCGCGATTTGTCTTGGCAGTGGGGTTTCGCCCCGGCGTTTCGCCTCCCCTCGCCACTCCCAAATATACCTACTGTCATAATAATATATACAAACGTATTTGTGAAGTCAATACTAAAACAATAAATACTACTACCTATATATATATATAATAATAATAAAACATAATTATGCAACTATGATAAAATGGAAAGGTAGTGTTCTTTCTTCCGATGACGAATTGCGGTGTTACACATTCCGTCAGATAGATACTAAAGATGGGTCGCTTCTTGGCCCATAATATCAGCGTACAGACTATAAACTAACCCTTGACTTTTATGGGTCTACGTCTACCATCACTTTAATTACCTATATCAACTTTTTTCGAGACATTTTCAACAATGAGTCATTTGTGTTGGTCAAAAATCGCAAAATCGTGTCAATTAAATCTAGCTATCTTTTCAGACATCCTTGAAGGCTAACCGTCGTTTCCTAAACGAACTTCTATTGGATATCCATTACCTATTAAATGTGACTTGTTGTCAACCGTTTTGTGCAACCCATTGAAAGCGTAGGTGGCCGTCCACGCGAACAGCCAAAACCGACTATTACATAGCAGACGTTTCATTGAGAATTTCTTAAGCTTAAACAATTTAAAAATGTATGTTTTCCTTTTTTTATTTAAAATTAGCTTATGCCAGCGGCTTCGCCCGCGTGAAAAGTGTTTTCTTGCGTAAAACACTAAAAAAAGATCCGTTAAGCGGTTCTGGCGTAATTGAGTGACAAACATAAATCCAAAATTTCGCATTGATAGTATTATATTTTAGTAATATTATAGTAAAATAACATAGCATCACGCCTGTATTCCGCGAAGGGTTAGGCAGAGTTGGTGCACACCCACAGTTCACCAATATTTAAGTCCATTGTTATAGGGGGCGCGCTTATTGTCAATCGGGCATAAAAGCAGGCCTCCAAAAAAAAAAGTCCCCAGGCTGCTATTGGTAAATTCCAGATGGATAAACCCAACAAAATTTTGTCCGACATGGGAATCGAACCCAGTACCTCATGCACAGAAGTAGCGCTTGCGACCACTACACCAACGCAGCAGATTTTTTTTTAGCTCTATCTATGCAACAACAATCTAAACTTAACGTGCCTGAAGAGTTTAAATTCCTGTCTATGTTTATGAATTTTGTATCTACATTTTTATCGAAGGCTATGCCACTTTAACCCAGTGTGGCCCCAAAAGAATCATAATTTTGAATAACGAGTTTTTTTTAAATAAAAATTTGAATCCGTGGAATAGACTGGAATGAATATTTTTACATTTAGGATGAAAACTTGTTTTGTAGATTAGCATGGTAAACCAGTGACATTTTTATAAAAATTATTTATTTTTTAATGGATATATTTTTTTGCATCTAAAATCTTTTAATAAACCTAGGAGGAGATAAAATTGTAGATAGCTTCAATAAAATACCTATTCAGATTCCTATAAAACTTAAACTATTTGCTATATAAAAAAATATTTGAAGTCGATTATTTACTCAACGTCCCAATCAAAAAGTATCATCATTTATCATTGAAGAAACCGTTAGAAGTACCAAGCTGTCATAAAATCTAAAGGGGTAATCCCGTGCCTAATCCGAAATAGAACAGTCATGTTGAATCATCACATCCTTTAACAGTCCTCTATACAGTTACCAATGACACCGAAATCAGCCCATTTGCAAGCAGGGTACTCTCGGTGACGTCATCAATAGTGACGTTACGACTCCAAAAATCATTCCGCCAGCACCGTTAACTGTCAAAGTAGATAATTGATTTATGACTGTTTGCAACATTGAGTCGAATCAACTCATTGATAACTGTTTAGTGAAGGTTGGCTTCGAGTGGTATGTGAATGTGAAGGGAGGACATACAAACAACGAATTCACAGTCACATTCTTGTTCTTCTTTTTGGTGGATTTTATAAAATAATCATATCTGCCTGCCTGCATTTGCCGAAGGTTTTTTGAAAAGCACAGGTACCTAAACTTATCTATATACAGAACAGGTATACCCACGTCATGTCCCATCAGGAAGCGAACCTTTTGTCATCAATCGAGCACAAAACTAGACTCCGGCAAATCTAGAAGAATATCTAGGACCTATCCAGCATATTTGCGGCATCTGTCCGACAAATTAACTCTTTTCTTTAATTTTTTCAATGAATTTACCATCCTCTATTATACAATTATTAGATCACGGTTTTATTTACTATCAGAACTCTCGTAAATAAAACCTTGAATTATTAAGAGCACATTCCTACTGTAATAACAATACAACCTATAAATATGATACCTTATGAATGAACATTAAGTCATTTCTGCATATTTATTGCTCAATTGCTAGAACTGACTGACTGTACTTAAGAAGCAATGGTCAGGCAGGGAGCAGTGGACATTCCAGTCCAGCTTGTCGGTTTTTTATCGGTAAAATTTCAGGGAGCATGCGTTGGATTTGCACGATCTAATTCCACCTAGCTCGTTGCATCATCGGACTACCAGACGTACGGCGATGCGCCATCGGTATATGGTGGACATCCCACCCATACGTAGAAAACGCTTTGGAAACACTTTTATTATGCGTACAGCTAAGGAGTGAAATTCTCTGCCGGAGTTTGTGTTTCCCGACATAATCTAGGAGTCTTTAAGTCGAGGAGGGTCCGGTGACGGACCGCCGCTGTAGGTTCGCGGTGAGTGCTAACGCGTGCCCGTGTTCCCCCCATAAGCTGCACAGGAGGACAGCGTGGAGTTTTAGTGGGTTGGAGTCCCACATAACTGCGCTATCTCCCCGTGGTAGCGCAGTATGCATGAGCATTTCTCCAAGCAAAAAAAAAAAGGAGTCTTTTAGTCAAGAGTGAATGGGTTAATTCTAGGCAAGCGTGTCTCACCGTCGACCACATCATCGCTTACTAACAGGTGAGATAGTGGCTGGACCACTATCTCACCTGTTGGTAAGCAAGCAACATAAATTAAAAAAAAGGTTCAGCAGTGGACATCTTCCGGCTGAAATGATGATGATGTGATATTAAAACTATCCCATACAGTTTTATGTTACAGTGTTTTACACAGTTTCATAGATAGTCAAGGCAATGGTACTGCACTTGAAGGCTTCAATTGAATTTCTGAGTAACATCAATTGATTGGTCGACCCCCTCAATTGGAGACGCGACACCATTGTCGAGATGAGACTGTAATTATGATATATGATTATGATACTTGTGTGGACTGATATTGGGATGGTATTTAGAGTGACGGTCCTAAAAGAGAGTAGGTTACTTTGTAAATGATGTTGATTCTTGCGATTGTTGTATGTGCACTTATTTCACTGTAATTTGCATAACTTTTTTCACTCTTTCGCTGTTCTTTTCGATTAGATTCATTGCCAGACGAATCGGTCGTATGTCTCGGACGTCGTCCAGCTTTGTTGTTTTGGCGTTTTTTCTGGTAGTCGCCTTGATTCTGTTGTTCAGCAATTGCAGTGTATAGCTATCCCACTTATTTCCCGTAATCTGCATACTGCATAGCCCTTATTCCTTCGCTATTCTTATACGATTACTTTCCTAGCGGGATCCAAGCCAGTCGAATCGCTTCGCCGGGACTCGTCCAGCTTCATTGCCATGGCGCAATCCTACCGGTAGACACTGTTGATTCAGATGGCTGTCAGGAGTTGCAGTTGTTTCGGACAGTGTGGCGAGTTTATATTTAAAAGGAATCTGAAACATTTTTCGACGTCAAGGTAACACAGTCGAATTATGTAACTTAGAAAGACGAATTCTAAATTTCTCTAAATAAGTGTATATACTGTTCTGTATACAAAATTATTGAAACACGTCAAAGATATTTAGAAGACGGTAAATTTTGAGAATAGTTTTGAATTTGTTCTCTATCAATCACATCAAATAACGACAGATGATACAATACTATAGCAAAACTACTTTAAACGCAGTCGCAATAAACACAAACATACACACACAATAAACCCACATACAAATAAAATCTAACAGCTCCCATTAATTTCACACGAATCCCATCTCGTGTTTCAATACCAATAATATTGCAATACAACACCCTAGAGAGTGGACCATTCTCAGTGGGCCATTCACCAGCGGGCCATTAGGTGCCACTGTCCCGTTTAAGTTGACATCCGGACCTCTGACACCAACAGATGGTGTTGTCCGTTCAAACGGTGCAGTTGTTTTAGCTGTTTGTGCGTCGTGTGCGATTAAGTTTATTGCGTGACTTTGGTTATTTGCCCCTTTACTGTTTACGTGTTTGTTTGTATTTATTTATTTATTAAAGAAATGTGGGTGTGCTATAGATGTAATTCTACCTCTTTTTGGGGCATACGCGTATGACGCGTATGTTGTTTATAAAAGAATCCAAAAAGATCCCAAAAACCAAATTAGCACCCATTTCCTTTTTGTATTTCATTTTCTAGTAACTTTTTTTCTAGTAACGTTTACATAGATTCATAAATGACTAACATTTTTGTTATCAAATTATGTTAACTGAATAAATATAATAAAAACATTGTGGAATAACTCCTGTGGATCTGCAAGTTTAATTCTCTAAAATTGTCAGTCGTGAATAAAATGCACGAAAGACGCTTAAGGTTACACTAGTCGATCATTCTTCCATACAAACGTAGTCTGGCGATAACTCGACTGTTTGACGATTTATGTTCAAAATAAAAAAAAATATAAATTTTTCACATCATTATCTAGCCCTGTATGGAAAGAAAAAAGTAAAAGAATATATATATTTGAAAGTTATGAGCATTGAAAGTTCCATATTTCAACACTAATTTTATCGCATCTTTGGGCGGAAATAAATATCATAAGAAGAAGGAAAATTGCAAAACGGCCTCATTCAGGGATAGATAAGTAATTCCACAGTGAAATATGCATTTAGTCGTTTTTTCATGATATCGCGCGCTCGTTTTCGTCCTAAATCATCATCCATTACGATAAAAATTTGCAAAAGTGCTAATTCGTACGCGAATTAGCTTCTTCCTGCTTATCCCAGCATACATATCTTTCGCACGTGTTGTCGGATGAGATAGCATGCATTTTAACCCCGCGCACAAAATAGTTCGTGCCGTCGGCTAGGGGAACCTTAAGGGATTAAACTTAACAATTAATAGTACTGTTGACAACAGTAGCACGTGCTACAAGACTCGTTTCTCTAATAACGTAAATTCTATTGTGAATTTCACTAAACAGTCGCCCCTCTAAAGCCATTAGCTGCAAATGACAAAACCGCTGCAACTATTTGTCGCCGAAAGCTGGTCATGTCGCCATTAGCACCCTCTGGAACAGATGTCCTTTTTGCTAATGAAATCATTAAGAATTAAATGAGATTCTACAATATGCAGTGAGCTAGACAGTGTTGTGAGAAATGGTCCATGTTCTTCTCTGTATTTACTAACAGCTGCCTCCGATATATCCTACCTATTCAATTCTTCCACTATTATAAAAGCGAATATTTGTGAAGGGTAATATAGCTTGTTTTTCAGAATAACATATAGGCAATAAAATGATTATAATATTGTTAATTTCTTTATAATTGGTTCAGCAGTTTCTTCGTTAAAGGACAACACTCAAACATTCGTCCACCCTCATAAACTTTCGCATTTATTATAGTAGAATTTACTTGAATGCAGACTATTTAAGCATTGTTTGTATGGTAACTGCGCAAAAGTGGAAATGCGATCCTGCTTGATGTCCTGCCGGCATTGATTCGGTAAAACTAACACATAATCGTTTATTTACCCATACGTATACTCTTTAGTAACAGAGTGGTATTCATCGGCACAGATTCTGGCGTTAAATTAGCTGTGATATTCGATAATGGCCCTTCCAAATCTAAAAGCCTTTACCGCATCCGCTTTGTAACAGTAACACTGTGCTTTTATAGTATCTAATGCCGTCAATTTAGCCAGAGTCGCCCTTACAAATCATTATCCTCGACTTCCATTCACGGACTAGAGCTGTCGAGACAATTTGTCGCCAACTGTCACCTACACTGGCACATGGCACCCCTCTAGTGGAAGCACAGATGTCCGTCTGTCTATTGTACATAAATCACGCAGTTCTGATCAGCTGCCTGCCAGTTTGAACTTGACACGCAAACCTTTTTTGTTTACTTTTTTTTGGTGAAAAAAAAACAGCGCCCTGCATATTTTGTTTTTTCTATGCAACGGTTCTATAGGATGTAGTGATGGTTCGATAATTGATGTGCTTGCTAGCAATTCGACACCTCAGTCACCGAAGTGTAACAATTCAGAAAAAGGTTCTTATGATATATTTAGAAAAATATACGACTAGTGATACTGTTACCAGTGTACTTTTCATACATTCTTATATTCTGTAATGTGTCATCTGTAATGTTAGATTATTATGAAATTAGAATGGACATTTATAATATTAGTATGGATTCGGAGAAGTATTAATACCACGTGGGCAAAGCCGCGGGCGGCAGCTAGTAATAACATAAATGTATTATGCTGAATATTGCATCACACTGCAAATATTTTTTTAAGTAGACAGTATTTAGAAGAGCTTACTTAAAGAGTTACTACAGGGAAATCAATTATCACAATGCCAATGCAATCACATCTTAGTTGAGCTGGTAGAGCATGTCAATCCTATACAGTTTAGAATCATTATCGCTGATAAGGATGTCACCTAAAATAACCACATTTCTGAAGCCCATATTTAACATGCAAAATTTACGGGTAGACACTGTGTAAGTCATTATTCAGGACCACTTGTATTAATTCATCATTCACACCAAGATGCAATTCATAAATTAATATGAGTAATTGCACTTACTTACGAAGTACCATGCTGCATATAATCTCTAACACTTGAAACTTGATCTTCCAGCTGAGGATTACAAAGCCATAATTTGTTCTCACTGAAACATACAAATAGGATAATGCTTCTATTGTGGAATTTAGTACTCAATAAACAACAATCGCAATCTTTGTAATATTCGATTACAAACTTCTAAAAGAAGTTTCTTCCTTTCATAATTTTGTATCTTTAGTGCTGAATTTACTCATGATTTTATTATATTTCGTAACTTTCTAATTTACTAAATTAATTCAAGAAAAGATAGCATCCTAATTGGGTAACAAACTTTAGTCTTGTTATAATTAAGTATCAAAAATACTTAATTATGACAAGACGATATAGGCATATTTCGAATTATGTTCATACAGTTTCCGAATAGACAAATCAAACGTCGCGGTCGTTGAGATGAATAGACATTTTTTTGTAGTTAGTTAGTTCCAAAATCAAAACGATTGTGAGTTAAGGCTTCCACAGATAAGCGCGATGCGACAATGCTCCAACGCGATTTCCTAGAAATATATTTTTTATTTGGTGATAAGCTAGGGCTTGAGCTCGATCACACCTGATGAAAAACGAACGATGAGTACAATAAATCGAATGTGATCTACGATTAATAAATCGGTGGTACATCATTGTCGCATTGTCGTATTGCGACTTTCTGCGGGAGCCTTTACGCATTAAGATTGCAGGTCCGAACTTAGATGCAAAAAATAATAGAATATGTGAGTGCAACAAAAAAACAAACAAGCACAAAAATTCAAACAAAAAAAATCGTAGTGTTTTGTTTACATTCAAGAATGATCTTATAAATAACATATTGAGTTATGGAAGACGAATCGTTTACGCTGCGATGTCGTAATTTCAAGTTCTTAATGCATTCAAACATTCAGTAGATCAATGGCAGTCTGGCACGTTTGCAAGTCAATGGAAACTTTTTCATTGAGAATTTATAATCGAATTAGGTAACACTGAAGCTATCAATGAAACTGGTTAGATTGTGTTTCTGAATATTTAGGGAAAAATTAACAGTACAGGGTCAAAATGTACTAAGACAATTTTAAAGTTCAGTTATTCTACGACGATGAGAAGGATTGTCATAAGTATATAATGTATTTTTCATATTTTTTGATAATATATGTTTTAATTTTAAAATTTGTAAAATATGGGGGCACGACAGTGCCTCCGCCGAGACGAGCCAAGCGAAGCGCAAGGGCCCTACCTACCTTTTCTCGAAGCACTTCGTCGTTTTTTTGAGTCATAACTTAGATTTACCAGGATAGCTTAAACCAGGGGTCTTTAAGTCAAGAGTAAATAGGTTACTTCTAGGCAAGCGTGCTTCACCGTAAACCACATCATCACTTAACATCAGGCGAGATAGTGGATAAATGCGAGCCTATCACAAAAAAAAAATAACAAAGTCCTCGGGCTATGATGTGTATAGTGAACTTATTAAACAGATAAAGTTTCAACTGCTTAGTCTCATACTTTAAATTTTATTAATATCTAAAAAACCACACCGAAACGGTCAAGCCACATATTTTGACTAAGGTGTAAAGTTTGTGAAGTTAGGGCTTGTAGATTTAGAAGCTTGGCTCTATATGAGATCTGATACCTTTTTGCCAGTGCGAGCCATATGGTCTCGTCTTGGCAAAATTTTACATGAAATTTTTTTGGTGGGATATTATATACAACTATAAGTAACAGGTAAATGAACGAAATTTACCTACTCAACATTTTATGTCAAGGCAAAATATTGTTTTATGAACGATTTATTTATATTATGAGAAATAGTAATGTGGTTAATATCGTTCTTGCTTTAGAGTAGGTTTACTTAATACATATTTAAGTATTAAGTAATCAAAGTTATTACTTTAACAAGGACCTCTATAAAATACGATATTCTTTTACTAACGCTCGTAAGGTTTTATTAAAGTGTATACCAGCTAACATTTGACCAATTATGCCGTAAATCTTTAACGTGCTAAAGTTGGGCAATTATGTAAAATTGCCTGTCGGTTTGGACATAGGTACTCAATACCTGCAAGTACTACATACTACATTATGTTTTACTGTTCAAGTAATACCACATGAATCATAAATGTTAATTTAAAAAACAACCGACTGCGTAATACACTGAAAAACCTGCAGAGCGAAAATGGATTTCCTTGTGCAAGCGGCAAGAGTAAACCTTCTTGCATACAATACAAATACAAAAGTTACGTCACTTGCCAATCCCAAACAAACAATGACAGTAACTAAAGAAAGTTTTCTCCACAAACAGGATGCGGTAAACACACCTTCTTCAACAGACTTACAAAAGGAAACTTCATCTCTCCGTATTTTTTACCAAACCACAGTCTCATTGAAGATCATTCATTCAAAGTTTCTGAACCACAACCACAAACAAAATACACAGTTACCAACATAATAAAAAAGTCCTTTCAATCCCGAAAACCGCTAACGATGCAAGAAAAAACTGAATGTTACCAAAAACAGTCGATGCAAAGACCACAAGGCTGTATAATGCCTTGCCTTTGCCTTACGATGGTCACGAATCCCATTGTTTCCTTGGCCAATAAAACATCAAAAGGGTTCTGGTGTTTACCACTTTGGACTTTTTCATTGCTTCCTGTGTTGTTCGAATTTTGAACAGGTGTAGTGTTTTTATTGGTTGTTTTTGCTTTCTTTTTTTTTGCCGGTTGCGTGTTTTGGCTAAGAAACAGGAAGAGAAAAATTAATTTACTTTATGCCCTGTTGTTATTATACGCTTGTTTGCTCGCGTTATGTTTCGAGAACTTGGTTCATTTTATGAAATTAGATGTAGGATTAATAAACAATTCCTTTCTATTCAGCTACAACATTTGCTAACTTAGTAAACAAAATGTATTTAATCGTTATGATCTTTAGAACAGACAACATAACGCTAAAATTCTTATTTATGATTTCATAACATTTAAAACATCATTTATGGCTCAATAAAAGAGGCAGTTTTACAATTTGATCCTAGTAAAAACATTTGCAACAATTATATTGTATTTATTTATGAGACATCTATTAATACATATCCGATTATGATCCGGAGCACATGTTGCACCGTTTCGGGTCTTTCGAGTCACTGGTACATCCGTTAACGTCATCTTACTGTCTCACCTACTAACATTAATGTGAAAACTGACAAAAACCGTAAAACCGATTTACTTTTATTTATGAAACGTCTGAAATTAATTTTATAATTAGCACAAATTGTTAAGACGAAAACTGGTTTCTGAAAACGAAATGATAAACATTATTTAGGTTTGGCAGTGATCAATATGGAAAAAATATTCTTCTTTGGTGTTAGCAACTAATTTAAATAAATACAATCTTCGAAAGATTTATTCCGGTCTTATACCAAGAATTAATACCACTGGTATTTTTTCAACTCATATTTATTTTCTATTCCGAACGAATACCATTGTTTAAATTAATACCAAAACAATTTTAAAGATGTACATTCAGTAAAAATGTTTTGTATGTAATTCTAAGACCTTTAATTGAAATTAAAATAAGTACATCATAAAAATCGTTTGAAGAAAAGAGAATTGATTACATTTTGAACGAAATGATTAATTGTTGACACTTTTTATTTTATCCACAAGCCAATGAATTCCGGCTTTACCTAATTTCATTTTATCTTTTGAATACTATCTTTTGTGCAAAAACGTTGCAATCTTGTTTGGATAAATGATTTACGCGATTAATAAACATTTTTTTTTTTTAACATAACCTAATTGTTGGGCGTTTCTAGGCCGAAAATAGGCATATGTCTCTAATTTGATTAGGTTTGATTGAGCTAACTGTACCAAATTTAAGTTGTTAGTTCATCACATTCACACAATAAATTTAATTATTTAAAGAGTGGTATCCGTTCGGAATAGAAAATAAATATCAATTGAAACAAATACCATTGGTAATAGTTGTTGGTATTAGAACGGAATAAATCCTTGGAACTAAATTAAAATAGGGTAGTATTTAAACGAGTGACTGTAAATTAAAGTTTTAAGTCACAAAAATAATTAATTTACTTTATAGTATTACTAAGTGAGCGACTGACTGCGAGTGACAAGAAATCAACAGAACAGCAACTTACAAACATTAATTTAAGTTACTTAAAATACAAAATGAGAAGCTTCATAATATTTGACTTGAAAATAAAAGTTTGTCGACGGAGCCCCGCTGCTCGGGGCTCCTATTTCCGTCCGCAGGGTCTAAAGTAACCTAACACGAACGAGATGACGGGAGCTGAATTCGCTCGCTTTGCTCGCTCACTTCAGCTCCCGTCATCTAGTTCGAACCTAACCTGTCCGTGTCGGGGTGACCTAAGCTCCCGAGCTCGCTTCGCTCGCTCTTGGACTAATTCGTTAAAGACACGAATGCACCCGAATGCCCACGCATTTCTAGTCGTTCACTTCGTAATTTAGTCGCCCGGCTAGAATTTTAATATCTGAAATGGATTATTCGCAACCCACTTTTTGTAAGCTCGTTCTGGATTTTATTATTAATCAATATTCGTCGATAGTTTAGTTAATTTTTCGCTTACTCAAATTCATACCGCTCAAGTAATTAAAATAGTATCTCATCATCAGTCGCTAAGTTTTTTTTTTATTCGATCGTTTTATAATTCCCCATTAAAATATAACGTTAACCACTTGTGCCCTTAGTGTAAGTTTTATTCTTAATCGATCGTATTGACGTAAACGTTCAAATATGTCAATTTGTAATGAACACAAGGGGTTTTCCATTATTGTCACTCAAAACAAAGCTCAATAAACGCTTTATTCAGTTTATTACAAATTAAAATTTACGCTTACACGTTCGAATATTTTTGAAAAACTCGCACTGAGGTCGCAGATGTTTAATGTTTTATTTAAATTTAGTATCAAGATTGTACCTATTTAATTAAATTGGGTTTCTATAATACCAAGAACGAATATTTTTTCTGAACTTACCACTACCAAACCTAAGTAATGTTTATCACTTTGTGTTCAGAAAATAATTAGATAGTATCTCCTGCACTCGTACAATTTTTGCAAAATTTTACATCAATTTCCTACATTTCATAGACAAAAGTAAGGCCACTGGTAACAATCCTATAGACTTGTGCGGAGTCTAATAACAGTGCATTTAGTCGTCGTGGTGTTTACGCTAAGGTTATATTAAGGCTCCCCACGCTTCCGTGGGGAGAGGCATATTCGAATCTCTTGTATAAACACTGGGTTTAGGGGACAGGCTTAAAGGTGGTTAAAATAATAATAGAGGTTATAATCTTAATCCTTATGTGGACGGAGGTCGTAACTCTGGAAATGGAATAGGTAAACATAATAACAATTTCTGATGCAGATTTACTTTGGAGTTAAGCTTAGAAACGGAAGTTAAAAATTTGTTTAAATAACCAAGACAAAATCGCTATTTACACCTACTAACAAGGTTTGATGATAAGTGGGTAGGTACTTAGATAATATGTGTTTGAAAAACAAATGAGTTAGATAATCCTCAAATGTCAGTCCATTGTGCGGGCAAAATAAATATTTATTTTCCCTTTACTTTTCATCGTAGTCTACAAAAAATAAAATACTTTAATAAATAGATACGAAAAGTTACAAAAGGAACAAACTTGCACCTTGATGAGCTCGCTCATTTATTTTAAAAATAAAACAGCATAAATCTTGTTCCAATTATAAAATTTTAATTTCGAACAGTGAATGGGAATGAATCACGCGGTGACTCGGTCAGACTTCATTCATTCTTTCGAGTTTATTTGTGTGCTTCAAATGTGTTACTGGGACAACTTTGATGTTTGATAGCTGATAAACATTACGAAGCATTCCATTGACATTTCTGACCACATTTTTTTCTGTATAAAATAATTATGTCATGATTAATGAAGGGCTTCTGCAGTATGCTGAGTCAATAAAGAAATTATTCGGGAAACAACTATATTCCATGGCTTTCCGCCAATTTTCACAGAGCGAATAGGAAAGAATCGCACGTGATTTCGTATCATAATATGACAAACCAAAATTGTTTCGGCGACTTCAAAGAGATAACAGATACAGATAAAAGAAAGAAAGCGAGTAAATTGTCAGTTGTTTTGATAAAATTGCATGTTTTTTGATCAATGACATAAGTATTCAGGCTTGTCCGCGATAACCTTTAAAGTAGGTGTAAAATATTTAATTTTACTTACCTCGTTAATACCTACTATACTTCTTAAAAGATAGCTTGATTTCTGCGACAGCTGTCAGTATCAATACAGTAACAGTAGCTAACACTATCGTAACAATAACGTATACGTCAGTTTGACATAAGTCGCAGAGATCAACCTATCTTTTATGAAGTATAGGAACAAGTACAACTTAAAACAAAAAAAAAATTATGATTGCGACTTAAAAATATAGAGGGTATATTTATTTGGACAATAAAACAAATACCATGAAAAGTATATTTAATTACTTTATTTTATCAATTCTACAATATATTAAAATTATTTTAATTTTTACAGGTAAACAAAACGCATCTCTCTTTAGCGAGCATACCACCATTAGGTAAGAATTTCACTAAAGAGATCAACTCGCTTACAGTAGGTATCAACCTTCAAAATCCTTCAACAACAGAGCTGATCACACTTCACTGCTGACATTAGTACTGTCACTAAACAAATAGCCATTAGACAGGTCATAAAAACATAACTCATCGCCGGCGGTCGCTATTACGACCATTACACGCTGCACTTAGAGCCCAAGGTCGAACTCATCGTGCGTAGACACCAGAATTGTTGGTTTTACGGCTGCAATAAATGCAACCCCAAGGCTGGGTGAGATCATTCGCAAAAATTAATTGTGTGAAAGTTGGTTGTTGAGTTAGAGGCGGTAGCGGGTGATGTATATGCGATTGGAATCAACACATACCTAGAAAAGAGCGCCACATATTTTTTTTTTGTGGAGAAATGCTCATACATACTGCGCTACCACGGGGAGATAGCGCAGTTATGTGGGACTCGAACCCACTAAAACTCCACGGTGCCCTCCTGTGCCGCTTATGGCGAGAACACGGGCACGTGCTAACAGCACTCACCGCGAACCCGTCGCGACTGTCCGTCACCGGACCCTCCACTGGGGTGTACACCCCATCATCGGCGCACCAGAATACACTGACGCCGTGACCGTCCCAGGGACCAAACCAGCACATGGGTGCCATACGACCCCGTGTACGTCCTTGGCCCCCTGTGCTGGGTCAGGTCAGTCGCCCCACCACTTTTCGGCCTCAGGTGATAGGGACCTCCCCTGCGGCCCTATCGCGTCCGCCATCAGATGGTGGCGACCCCGACCAGGCTGCGGAAGGTAGGGAGAGCGGCGCACCGTAATACTGGCACTCCTTTCCCACCGCGACCTCCAACCCTCAGGCGCGATATCGTATGTGACTTGGGACGCTCCATACGACCTCGCGGCCCGCCTCAGTTGCGATGTCGCCTTGTCGTCCAGCGACCAACAAGTAGGTTGCGGTGCCCCTTACTAAGCGGCACCGCAACCTACTTGTTGGTCGCTGGTCAGAAATGCGTGAGATTGTCAAGCGCTATAGAAAATATGTCATGTGGCGATTGTCGAATGATACTTTGTCTAAAGCCTCCATACAAACCCCGAGTTTCTCAGCTCTAAATTATCGCAGAATTAATGTGACAAATTGTTGAGCATGCGTTATCTGCTGTGATTGGTTAAATAAATTTTTAACAGCCAATCACAGCAGATAATGCGTGCTTGACAATTTGTCACATTCATTCTGCGATAATTTAGAGCTGACAAACTCGGGGTAAATCTATCAGCGATAGTGATAGTCGAAAATAAAAACTGTATGGGATTCACATAGATTAGGGACGCTAAGAACAGAGAATCATCTACTAAGGAAAGGAGGCATTTTGGAGGCATGCGAAACAGAAAGTAAAATCCCACAATCTCAATTGAAAAGGGCCGATCCTCCGACTAGACGGGGTCCGAGCAACTGCCCGACGGTTGTTGTCGGACTGTTGTATATGTTCAAATCGCGCTGAAATCTTTGCTTGCACGATGCACTATTTTGAGACATCAGGTGAAGGTCATTAGTTCGTATGTGTGTTCTCATTTAAATAGCAGCCGGTGACATATTCGCACTAGTGTTATCTATTAGATTGATCAATTCTCACTGTTTAATCACAACGTCGTATCGGCATCATTCATATTGCCAAAACATCACTAACACAATCCTTTTCCCACGCTTCCCTCACCTTACTTGCACCACACACTAATGTACAGCATAGTGTCACTACTGCTAGATTTACGATCGAACCGCACATCCTGTTTAATGGCCGCCGGTGACATATTCGCACTAGTGTCATCTATTCCGACACTTTACCTACCGACGTTATTATTATTGTGGCAGGCTTTAATTGAAATAGTGTCCATTTATTGGACACTAGCTGTGCCCGCAGCTTTGCCCGCGTCTGGTATTTACTTTTTACTATATAAAGGGTCTACTGTTGAAGTATGTGTGTTTTACAACCGGAACAAAAAGGATCCTGTCAACCTTATCCAGGTCATGGATATATATTCATGCCTTTCATTAAAATCCACGACCGTAAAGACGTGTTTTTTTTAATTCCGTTTCTACAAACTTTCATTGTTTGCAATATTACTAGTTTCTGCCTGCGGCTACTTTTGCCTGAAAGCCGGAAAAGTATCCTTTAACATTTTCCAAAGGTCCAAACGATCTCAATACCAAAATTCACCTATATTGATTAATTGGTTTAGTCATGAAACCGTAACAAATAAACAGACAGACATAGTAACTTTCGCATTGATGATATTCGTATGGATTAGTCGGATTAGGAAAACGGATAGTGTCCGGTATTTTATCTTTGGGGTGACATGAAAAAGGAGTGGTTGATCGCTTCTGTTAGTGGTTGCTCTGGTAATCTTATTAATTTACTGCTTTCTACCTGTCTATGGCCTTTTATGGGTAGGTTTTATGGCTAGCGTTATTCTTGTATGTGCATTTGTTTGTATCTTAATGGATAAGATTAAAGCACGATCCATGAAATAAAAAAATATACGAATATTTTGTTTCCAGCAATTGTTTTCTCAGTTCCAATGATTTAATTTTTTTCTGCGATTCTCACATGCTTCTCTCAATGATATTTGCCAAGCTTTAAACCAACTCTAATACGAGTACCTCATTGTCGCTGGCGCTTTTAAAACGCGCTCTCCTACAACTGTTTATGGTATGTCCCGATTTCGGGCTTTTAGTTCAATGTCATTAAATCCTTATGTCTTGTCCTTGCCCCACATAGTAACTAACACAATACGGTGACTTTCCAATCTAATTTTTAAAGTTGTGTTCTTTCCGTGATTGAAACAGTTATTCAACAGTCATAATCATCATTTCAGCCGAAAGACGTCCACTGCTGGACATAGGCCTCCCTAGCGTCGCCACATTTACCGGTCCCGTGCATTTCGCATCCAGCGTATCCCCGCAACCTTTACGGGGTTAATAGTTAATAACATCTCTTTCTAATCTTGAAATTCACATTCGCAAGAAGTTTACGGAATCATCACAAAATTGATTTGTTCGTTTCAGATTATTTATAACATTGTTTATAGGTATGTATGTATATATTTATTATTCCTATTTTTTTGTATCTTTTCTCTATTCATCCTATCATTTAGTTGCACCTGCCTTGTTTTATCTCTGCACCACCCTAAGCTCGACTGGTAGAAAATGCCTAAGGCATTAAGTCCGCCTTTGTACTTATGCATAAAGTTTTAATAAATAAATTCTTCATCGTTTATGACAATTTATTTGGATTTAGTGCAGAATAATAATTCTTCGGAGGATCTCTTAAGATGGTTCCTATTCCTAAAAAAATGTAATTTGCCGCTATTCACATTATTTTTTTGTGTGGCCAGACCACTCTAAAAAAACAGTGAACCACCCGAAATACCAAATTCTGAACGGTACGAAAAGAATAAACCTAATGAATATTAAAACCCACTTAGAAGGTAAGGCGTGACATTTTTATTTAACTTGTAACCCTTTCAATGGTGAGTGCATCTGTGTCAATACGCAGTGTTAGTTCAATCTTTTGTGACATACGAATGGGACAAAAGTCTGTACTAACATTCGGTGTTACGTGCGAAGCTATGCACATTAGAATAATGTTGAGTTTAGGGACTTATTTGGTTCTAGTATGTTCCGTTTTACCGGATGGAGTACCGGAAAAAAAAAATCCGAGAGACGTAAGAAATGTGCAGCAAACCAATTCTGTACAGTTTTATTTATGAATAGTTAAATTATTTATCTGTTAAACAATTATTTAAACACTTATAATAAACAAACAAGAAGTAGGAACAGAAAATAGATACAAAGGTAATACTTATTTCTACAGAAATCTCTTCCAGCATACGTTAGTAGGTAGGTTTTAGTTAAAAGGCAACACTTGCAAAATAAAAAAAGGGGGAACACAATATAAAATCGTCTGTGAATAATTTAATAAATATTAAGAATTAATGAGCACCAAAACACATACTGTTAACAGATTAGGAGAACAATAAAATTTTAATAAATTGCCGAGAATCCTCGAAACCTAAACACATACGGTGTCTCAGGCAGTACATGATGAGAATCAACCGTTTAATTTAAATTTATAACCAAAACGTTATTAAAAATTCATAAAAGTAGCAAAAAAATATGAATCTAAGAGCTAATTGATTATGTCAATTTAAAACTCCAAGGTTAACAATAAAATATTTACTGATACGTAAACGCATTGTCTTCCCATCCCACGATATAAATATTCTAGTAAATAATAAAATTGTTGCCTACACGCGCCTTTTATGGCTTAAAAATACGCACAATGATACGAAACAAAAACACCCATTGACACCTTTGAAGGACTTGTCAAATTTTGAAAACCACATTAAATCTATTGGCAAAGAATTGATTAGCATGCGAATATGATTTTTGTAACTTGTAATATAAAGTCTTATTCAAAATTGATAGGCAGTAAATTTAAAACTGCAAAGGCCAACCCGTCAACTGCCACCGTCATGTCAAGTTCACTCATTTTCGTAATCGATGAGTCATTTATGTCATATTCGCGTTATGTCATTTTATAATAATATTCGATTTATAAAATACACGTCATCGTGAATTTTATAGTTGGTCTGTGATGATTTAATTTGCATAACGTTTCTATTTTCGTTTTAAATTGTTCGTCATGAATATTGATGGAGGTTTTACTCATGCGTTTAGCTCAACGGTTTCCAGATGGAAATAAATGAAAATGAGAATTTGTATTAAATGTTTTACATTCATAGAGGACCTTGTTTTTCATTGGTATCCTGAGCTCTTTGAACAGTTATAGAGAGGGGTTTTAAAGCTTGGGTAATTAATTAATTAATTTAATACCTTGGCAAATTAAATAAATTCATTGTTAATTTACTAAAAGGTTGAATATTTAAATATGCAATATCAATACTAAAACTCAAAAACGTTTTACAGTTAAAGTTTTACAGTTCCGTATAAGGTTACAAATTAACAATTGAAAATAAAAATATAAATATTTGATACCTACAGTGTCTGAAAGGCGAAATATTCCTTTGTACTCATTAAAATTCAGTCTGAAAAAATGTACCGCTTAGTTAATTAACGGTTTAAACTTAATTAATGCCATTCAAGCAATTATATCAGTATAATTTACAGCAATTATTCCTAATTTTTACATTATTATCACACCAAACATTTGCCGGCAATTGCACGGCATACTGTGTTACACGTACACCGAAAAGTTATGTTCCCTGTCACCATGAAAGGCAAATATTTTCCCCTGTCTATTAACAAAAGATGTGTGTCAGGGCATTGTTCTAGTGTCAACATGTCACCAGTGTACTAATTAGTCTCGAGGTGACGAACCGACTGACAGTTTGTCAGTACTCTAGTGAAAGTGACAACATATTGCATCACTGTCAAAACTTATTAGGCTTTTGTGAAAGATAACTTTTATGAACGTCATTAATTTTGGGGCACATTTTACGACGTCGGCGTTCTAGGGTTATTATGGGTAATTTATAGATGGATAAATTTAGTGCGCGCTGATTTATGTAGACATTTTAAATTTATTTTAATAGCTAACTGACTTTTTTGAAATTTTAAATTCAGTGTAAAATTATTTTAAATTACAGTAATTAATATGCTTCACATTTTTTTCTCCAGCAAATAAAAAAACACCTTGAACTAAATTCAAACCAGAAAACATGACGTAACTTCAATACATTCCCACAAGACAATTTTTCCCAAAAAGCACTACCAATGAATTCCAAAATCACAACAAAAAGTATTTTAAGTAAATAATAAACGATTGATTTATTAAAAATTGTAATTGCATCGACGGTACAGCCTACACGGAGCCGTGACCCACAAGCGATGACGTCACGAAGGCTTGACGGGCCGTACCACATGACTTATGATACACACGGACGAATAAATCAGCAAACCTTGCAGTCTCGCAGCTTTGCAGCTTTGATTGATACTCAAATTACAAGCGAAATTGAGTTTTTACGAGCTTTTGCTAAGAAGAGAGGTGGTTGTCGTAAACTTGAAAATTTTTAAGGGAATGAAAAATAATTTTTGTTTTTTTGGAATGTGTCGAATATTTAATTAAAATTATGACGTTATGATAGATCTTATTATTTGTTTTATTACTTAATCGTAGTTTTATGGTTTTAATCATAATAAAAAATGATTTATCATTTTATTTCCCATAGACAAATATTTATCATCTAAAACAATAATTTAAAATTAAAATCTTTCGCGTTGACATTATCCATGCCACCCAAGTTGAATCTTCATTTTGAGAAACGATTTACACAAATCAAAGATACAAATACTCTGTTCCGGGAACGATAATGTGAAATAAATAAAACATTTCAATCGGTCTCGTCTGGAATAAATAACTTTTTGCCGATGGTTGGAGACACCTGTCCCATACTCATTTATCTTTGCAGTTTCACCGACGGCAGATACCGGTGTAATTTTGTGTTTTTTTTTTACTTTTATTCTGTCATGTGTTTCGCGGTTTTCTTTTAATTAAAATAACTGGTAAAGAGGAAGTGAATTGTTTTTTCTTCTTGCGATTTTTTTATAGCTGTCGGTCAAATTTTGGCGGTTTGCTAATAGGTGGTTTGTTTATTAATACGTATATTTTGTTTATTTAATAAATAATGTACACACAGTCAATTGCAGACCACACATCATGACAATAGAATACAAAATTACTGCTTACTTCTGTTTTTTATTTAATATTTTGATTATTATTTAATATGGTATGTTATTTTTGGGCCAGTGTCGTCCATAATTATAGGTATATAACCCCCGAAGGAAAAAGAGATATGTTATAAGTTTTACGTGTATTGCTGTATATCTGTGTGTCTGTCTGTGGCATCATAGCTCCTGAACGGATTAACTGATTAAGATTTAGTTTTTTTTGTTTGATAGATGTCTAAGTCGAGAGTGTTCCTAGATACGTTTGATTGAAATCAGTACAACCGTTTAAAAGTAATTCGCATTTTACTCTTTGAATCAGGGTTTTTTCGCAAGATATCATGTCATAATTGTTTCGATAGATTGTCGATTGAAGCATGTCTACTACTAGGTATATTATATATAGTTTAAAAGGCATGAAATAAAAATTAATTAAAAACCCCCGACATAAAAACCTCTAAAAAGCAAAAATTAAGCCTCTTACTCGCGTCGGGGAACCGCAAAGTAAGAAAAATAAAGTGCTGTAAATGTTGGAGGTTTTCATGTCGGGGATTTTTTAATTTTGTAATTTTTTTTTAATATTGCGAATCTCACGACATTCCTCAACTTTGTTGCGTGGAAAACTAGGTATGGCATGCTTTATTGTTATAAATTAATTAAAATGCCTCAGCGGCTAAAACAATAATAAATTATCTTCAGTTCACACAAAAATTAATTACTTTGTGTCATTTTATTCATTACCTAACCTTTATATTTTTCAATTAAAACGTAAATCATGTCCAACTGGATTTTGTTCAAAATCGGGTTTTCACACCCAATTATCACAAGTTTATGCGGATAGTAACCAACAGCCAGGCATTTTATAAATAATTTATTTTATTTAAATAAAATATTTGAGTTGAGTAAATATGTGAAATTTATCTACCTTATAAGATATCAGAAGAACACGATATCTTATACGTTAAAATTATCATAATATGTTTAACGACTTTTAAATAAAGAAATCTGTTTAAATGTTTATTGAATTTGAATGGCTGTTACTTTTGTTTATTGTCATCATCATCATCATCATTTCAGCCGAAAGACGTCCACTGCTGGACATAAACCTCACCCCAGCGTCACCATATTTATCGGTCCTGTGCGTCTCGCATCGAACAGTTTCACGCAGCCTTAACCATGGTCATCGATTCACTTAGATGGATTCCAACGTTGCAGATTCCGGTTTTCAGTTCGTGATTAGGTTATTTATTGTACAACAACAAAAAATTACACGACAAAAATGTCACAAAATAAGCACTTCCAATATAAAAAAAAACTTTAATGAGTTCATTATGACATAATAGCCATCGCTTGTCACACAGCCCTTCCTTATGTCACACTCTAGCTCATTGTTGACCCAGTCTAAGCTGATGGATATCTAAAACGTTTTATTTATCGTATAATTTGTGTGACAAACTAGCGTATAATTCACAATGGACCGCCTGATACTTCGTGTTGTGACCAGAATAGAAGAGTGAGTGAGGCAGATGTACCGAGTTTTAATAAGAGAAAATGAAATAGATAAATTGTGTGGAGCTGCTGATGGTGAACTTAGTAGCAGACAAGCAGGCGAAAAAAAATTAAGAGACAGAGAGATAAAAATGTAGTATCTTTCATATAGGTATAAAGCAGATTAAAAAGTACCAGCACAAAATTGGTGCATCATAATACTATTATATATAATAACTATTTATATCCATAAAATATTATAGAAAACAGAGAGTCCAAGGGATTTTTGATGCTCATGGCGACCTTTCAATAGCAAAAAATAAACACCAAGACCGAATATACCTATACCTACCTATAGTATTTTGAATATATTTCTATTCAGCGGCGAAAAAAGCACCAGCCGAAAATTGGCGCGAATTAAAAGCCATTAGTGTTGTGTCATGTCAAACGTTTCAGACTCAGATGATAATCGTTTTCCGAATTTTGTTAATCTATATAATATCAGAGATAATAACATTAGTTAACCCCATTACATGCGAACAGTGGGCATAATACATAATTGTCACAGGCTACATATTTCAACACCTACAGACATAATTTAGAAATGAATATTACGTATTCCAATAAATTATCTCCTTCACTCACATATTCATACATCTTTGGGATAAGCAGAGAAGTCTGTGTCAGCTTAAATTAATGAAACGTCATCGCATCCGAGCGTACTTGACATTTGAAAATGGAACATCCTAAGCCCTAGATGACGTTTAAGATGACAGCTGCTATGGAAGCAATTTTAGCAAAAGACTAGACATAAAAATAATATCGTTAATAAATGTCTGTCTCTCCTAATTTATAAGCTGTTAACTAACAATCCAAGTGAAGGATTTATAGCGGAAAACGGTGATTATATACGTAAAAAAACCATTCTGAATGTTTTGCTGAAATTATTTCGGCAATACAATTTTTGTAAATCACTTTTTCTACATGTGTATTTGTGTTATTGGTAGGACTAAAAAAAGCATTTTTTTGCGACTGTCAAATTGACATTCCAAAAATTTCAAATCTTTTTTTTCGCAAACTGTTCGTCACGTCTCGTCATAGGCACGTGTTCGTCAAAAAAATATGGTTGTCGTTTTTTGCGATCTGTATTATGTCAAATAGGCTATTCTGTAACCGAATCGCGTAACACAGATGCTTGTTAACTGACAAAAGAGTGTTTTTATTGGCAAGCTGCGTGTTTCTAAGAATCTATTTAATTTTACAAAAACGATTCTTGACTATTTTAATTTATTAAATGTTTGAAGCTAAAAACGTTTGGTCGTGTCAATTTATTTTAGCGTTTGAACACGCTTGTTACTGTTCTGAGAAAGTGTTTAATATTGAATCTAATGGTGAAAGTTTTTCTCAAGAAAATACCGCGAATGTTATGAAGTGAGTGACAATATTAATTTAATTAGATTCACTGACAAAATTCGGTAGGTATTAAAAAACCTTTAAAACCACAACTTTCATTTTTACAACCAATTTAAAAGACTGTGTTCCATTGCTATCAATTATCACCGTTGCATTCAAATAAACATAATAGAAACAAAAGAAAAACAAAAAACCCGAAACCCGCCTCTATTTCGCTAAAGATGCACAACACTATTACCATAATATTCTAAAACTGAAACACAACAAAGCTACATGTTGCCACATCTCTATTTGTCTGAGTCCCAATTTACATAGTGTCAAACGTAGTTGAGCTGTAAACCATAACTCATGTGGCCGCAGCCTTATTTACAACTTGTCTGGTTACAACGTAAAACGGTGACTAAGTACTGATGCATGGTACTTAAGATAAGATGGTTGTAATTTCTTACAACGTCCTCGTATTGTTCTTAATCTGGGAAGATGGAATTTATGCAAGGGATTTTGTTGCAGTAAGAAAATTAATGAGTTTCTGTCAATTTTGCTGGCCTGGGTTACAATAAATTGCGGTCTGCGAATGGCATAAACTTTTGACTTTTTTATGAATGAACCAAAGAATAATTTTATCCCAACAGTACAATAATCGAGTATTTTAAAAACGACCGGAAAATTACAAGGGATTTTATTTTTAACCAACTTTCCAAAAAGAAGGAGGTTCTATGTTCGAATGTATGTATGTTTGTTTGTTTGTTCACCGGTTCACTCCGTCAATTATGGACCGATTTGGCATTTATTTTTTGTTTGAAACGATATACTCTCAAGGTGATCCCTTTGTCACCAAGTCAGAATCTGATGAGGGGATCCCGTTGAAATCGATGGAACTCTTAAAATTGTATAGGCAAACATACAGCGATATTGGTATTTTCATCAAAGTAGCAAGCATTTGCATTCAGAAAGTATCATTTGGTGAAGTGGAACTGATGAAGAAGATCACAGATGGCCACTGGGACTTCTCAATGATAATTTTGTTTTGAGTATGAGATGTCTGGAAGAGTAAAATTACTATGATGAAATTTCGATACCGACTTCGGAAAAGAAAATTGTTCTTTGCTTTGGAAGTCGGTTGAATGAATTTGTTAATTTTTTTTTTTCTTTTCAACAGATTGGGCAGATACCCAATATGGCGAAGCTGTAAACCCACTATATATTGATCAGAAAACTAAGAACTTCAAATATGCTGAAAGCCTTTCAGAAAACATGACTAATGAACCGGTTACATATCATAAGTTCGAAAAACATTTGAATGAATTTCATTTCACCTAAAGCTTTTCAACTAATATCGCTTCGTTTTTTTTATTTCATCGAGATCACACCTGCCACTATCTCAGTTGAACAATATCAATTAATTTTTTTTCGTTACTCCGACGTTTCTTTTGGTGGAAAAACTTTTTACCGAAGTTACAATTAGCCGAAATATTTTTTTTTTCGAAAGTGTACAAAATGGAGAGAAACAGTGGCCGAATACAAATGTTAAGAAAAGAGACTTGAAAAAAAATTGTCGACGGAGCCCCGCTCCTATTTCTGTCCGCAGGGTCTAACCAAGGAGATGACGGACGGTCATCCCCTTCGAACCTAACCTATCCGTGTCGGGGTGCCCTAAATTCCCGAGCTCGCTTCTCTCGCTCTTGGACTAATACGTTGAAAGAATTCATTTATAAAAAAATTCTAATGCATGAAAGTTATTAATATTCGATAAAATGTTGTTTCGGTGTATGACAAATAAATCATTTGGCAAATGAAAAAAGTTCAATAGAGGCTTCGGCCAAACGCAAAAAGTTATTTTGTAAATCTGCGAAATGTAGTTCGGTAAAATAATATCTATGACACATGATACTTCGATGAATTGAATATATGACAAATAATGCATACAGCCAGTAAAGACGTCGTCGGTCAATAGTTTTCGGTTAAATAAAATTCGAACAATTTTTTTCTGGCAAAGTGGTCGGTTCCTCTAATGAACCATATCACTATGCAAAGTAGCGTCGGCGTCGTTGCGTCGTGAATATAGTGTCAGACCATTTTACAAGTTGCCCAAACAACTGCAACCTTGTGACCATTGTCGTATTTTCCAGGACATCTTGCAAGTCTTGACCTTGCAGGTTCCCAATAAGTGAACAGTGTACTTTTTTGTGCAGACTTTTCACGGATTTTCAAAAACTGTCTCAGTTATGGTGCTTATAAAATGTTCCACTGTTCGATTTTGGAAGCGAGAGGCACAGAACCGGTGGATATGGCGACGTTTGGGATAGGTCTATGTCAAGCAATGTACCTTTTCCGGCTGAAATGAAGAAGCTATTTTTAAAAGGTTCTGTTTCAACATTTCTTCAATATTTTTGATAATTATATTTCGACTGGATCTGTAGTTAATGTCTGTAAGCAAGATGAACTGAAAATATCATATATTTAAAATCTTCAGCATTTCAATTTCAAAGACTAGGTTCTATACTTTTCACTTTTTGACACAAAATTAGCACATGTCAGCGCTCTATTCAACTGACACCGAAATGGAAGACGGAAATCCGTCAAAAAACTTGTCTGTGTCTTCATGTTATAATTCTTGCAAAAATTGTAAAACAAAACACGAAGTAGAACAAAAAGAAACTACAAGTCATAACCTTACGTCATAGTGCAGAGAATCGTGACAAACCACTGCATATAATTCAAGATCTGTACAATGGATTACGTGTTCCGAGTTGCATTTCCATACAGACGAATAATAATTTGCCACAAAAAAATCACTTGCTATGATAATGTATCTGTCTGGACATCTGAACGACAGTTATTTAAGTTTTTACTGTCAGTAATAACTTATGATGGTGATAAATCTATTAAGACTGTACCTGTAAGTTATTTTTGCTTGACGGTTTAACGTAAGTTGAAAAGGAAGATCCTTTATTGCCTAGGGTTTGTTTTTGAAACTACTGAACCATTGCATTCATTTTATTTTAATACAGCTGTGTGCCCGTTGGGATGTCATAAGGCAAAAAATACGAACTTCCATTCAAAATCCTTACTGTTTCAGTAAATAATTGAATTAATTCATGTTTTTTTTTTCAAGTAGATTTGAAAATTAGATTATAGAACTCATCAACGATGGCAATTAATTAGGCAAAACCACCCTCATGAGCCCGCCCTACAAGGGTGCAATAGTGCACCGCACCATTTTAGACGGCCTCATTTATTCTTCTCCACGTGTGTGCTTCAAGTTCTTCCTATCAACGAACAGTTTTTTTTATGTGGAAACGTTGACATCACTCGATATATTTTTTTAATAAACACAGCTTTATTTACGAGCCCATTCTTTATTGTATTGTAATTAGTTTTACAAGTAATTCCAACATAATCGAGAATTAAAGCAAACGTCTTTTATATTTTCGTCTTTCCTAGAAACACAACCTTAAAACCAGTACATACTTCCATTTGAAATCGGATTCTCAGAAACAGTGACAACACGATTAGGCTTACATACAGAAACATTACCTTAATGTAAGCCAGCTTCGGAAACACGTACAAATAAGGTTGTTTATCCACCTACCCGTTAGTTCGCGACCCAATTGTTATCCTCGTGATACTTCGTCGTGGTGACAGTTTTTATACAAACACAGAAAGTGGCTGCCTAGTTGGTATAGTAATCATAAGCGCTATTCCTAAGCATGAAGACTTAGGTTCGATTCCTGGGTTGGACAGTTTTATTTGGTTTTAGTCAGTAGCACCCGGAGTTTGGATTTGTGCCTTCTCTTGCACGGAACGTAAACAAAACTAGCGAAAAGCACAAATCAGGGCACTATGTATAATGTCCGGGCATTATGAATCTAGTCAAGTCAAATCGGGCAATGAAATCAATAATTAATTATAAATAATTAGTCCAAACGCGAGTGAAGTGAGCTCGGGAGCTTAGGGCAACCCGACACGGATAGGTTAGGTTTGAAGGAGATGACGGAAGCTGAAGTGAACGAGCAAAGCGAGCGAACTCGGCTCCCGTCAACTGTTAGGTTACTTTAGACCCTGCAGACAGAAATGGGAGCCCCACGCAGGAGGCTTTCGTCGATTTTGTTGCTTAAGTAGTAGTCCTACTTATACCTATTCCATATTAAAACCAATGTCAACATTAAAATAATATTAAAAAACACATCTTTTTATTACCCGGCACAATAAGTGATGGGCATTATTCAGAAAGCCCGGTCAATTTAATTATTTCAATAGTTTTATCATATTGCTTACTCATATTGAGCATTTTTCAAATTGCCTGGGCATTATGAATAATGACGTATTAATCACTTGGTCCATTTTATATATATATAAATGTGGTGTAGATACCTATATACACCTCGGCCAAACTCTTCGGGGACATTAGGTGTGATCATGTGGGTTACAAAAGGAGATCAGCAGAGCACAGTAACTGTAATTTTACATATCAAGTCATATCAAATGAGAATAAGGATTAAGTATACACCCAGCTTAAGACTTTATCGCAGATCCGTGCTTTGAGGGGAAATCTTAGGAAACCCGTCCATGTAATATATTCTAGACATGTTTGCAGCCTTAGTTAGTGGTAACGATGAGGTGGCATCGGTGAAGATCATCGTTGCGGATACCTACATCATCACTATGACATAGCTAGATGATAATATAGCAATGACATCAACACTTTGTATTGTCATGAAGTTTCCCTCACGAGTTGAGTAGAAAGTTGTTCATATTGAAATATTATTAAAGGTTCTAGCAAAACGGTGCGAAGCGACAACGTGATTACTCGTGTATATAGAAATTGTTTTATATGGGTAAAATATCCGTAAAACAATGTCTGTCAACAAGACCTGATAAAACACGTATGACACGTATTGAAGATTTTTTGGCAGTAAATTTTTTCAAGAGCATTTGATATAGTCCCCGTCCGATCTTGACTCAATTGTCGAAGCCTTTTCGGACATTTCTTTGGCATTCTATTAAAACATCCTTCTAAATGATGTCCGATGCCAGTTTCTCTAAGTTTAATGGTCACCGAAAGCACGGAATCCCATTTACCACTACCAACCAACTATTTTTAGGTCCACGTAAAAACATGATCGTAAAAGTTCCGTTTATGCTCACGGATACTCCTTGCCAATACATACTAAGCATTAGCATTTTAACAAATGGCTTGACATGTTCCTTAGTCACAATGAGGAATCTGGCATGTCCTAGAAGCAAAAAATTCGAAGAAATGTGACATTCACCAACCCGTACCGGACCCGTGTGGTGGATTAAGGCTCTTTTCTTTCCACAGAGACAAGCTCTGTGTTCCATTTGTGGAAAAATTATAGGATGGGAAAAGCTTTATACCTCTTAGTCACTATGTCACTGACTCATGCACTTGGGATTACGACAGTACTCCAACTTATAATTCTGCACGCTGATCTGTATCGGCAAACCCTGTGTATGACTTGAATTTTACGTTGGGTACGTGATCCGTGTCAGTTCGAAGTTCATTGTGCAATCTGTGAGTCAGTTTTTTGTGTTCGGCTATGTTGTCATAAAAATCTACCTTATTAGCTTTCCTAACATAGATGCTATCGATGTCCTTTGGATTTGGCAGCTTCATAAAATCCCCCAACAGCATGGAATAATTAAAACAAAAAACGATAATCAGTCCGCTTGTCAAATGTTTTTCTTTACAAATGTTTTATGAATTTTATAGACAAACTTGAAGAGAAGAAGTCAGCTTAGCCAATGGCCATACATTAAATTATAACTTAAATAACAGGATATTACCAATTAGGTCAAAGATATTCCTCGTACCAAAGGAAATGAAAAACGTCAAGATACTCGTCTGTGCCAAATTGACATTTGTGAATTGCATTAGAATGTCAAATAAGGTAAAGTAGCATTTTATCTCTTTGGCACTATTGCGTACGACACGGTCGACGCACCCAATACCGAAGGGCCTAGACATGATGTCTCACACTCAAAACCGTCACTAGTGTTGGGCAATGATAATAATCCGGTTAATATCATTTGGCTAATAATCGAATAAAAGTCAGTTAGTAGCCATTAATAGCAATTATGGATGATAACCCTGCTGTTAATGTTATTTTAGTGATTGAAAATTTCCCTTCATGGTTTTCAGGCTTAGGACTGTCAGATTAGACTTCATTTTCATCATCTTTCTTTGTTGTAAATAAATGTGTTATTTAAAACTAATCTGGCCCATTTAAAAATTTTCAATCAGCTATTTACATTGATTTTTGATAATTAGATTTTTATGTACTTAGTTTTTTTTTTATTCATAATCAGTCATTTATTTGGGATATTTTTTTGGGATTTTTTTTTTTTTTTTTTAGTATTTTTTTTTTATATTTGTTGCTCAAAAATAATTTTCAGCCTAATTATTGCTAGAAACACTGGAATCTTCAAAATCTCCTAAGTTTGTTACATCGATTGGATCGGACTCTAATGGATCTATTTCTGGTGTATTAAGAAGAACAGGTTCATCACAGTCACAGGATATTTCATCGATTTCTGATGTTGGAGAGAAAGGTTCTGAATCCATGTGGAAATCACTTTCCATATCTTTACTTGACGGTCTGTTTTCCAAATTCCAGTTGTGTGATATATAAGTTATTTTTCCTGCTCGTTCAGTAGTTAGTTTATTTCTTTTTTTTGTATGTACATCAGCTTGAGTACTAAAGGTCCTTTCCGTAGCTGCTGACGTGTAAGGAGCTGATAAAATAGCAACTGCAATTTTATGAAGCTTAGTAGAACTGCAAATACCCTTCCACCAGCTAAGGGCGTCTGTTTCTTCGACTTGAGACCAAATAAAGCAATTATTAATTAGCAACAATTTATATATTATTTAGCAATAATATTTATTAGCAACAATTTATGTTCACACCCACAGATTTTACACTAAACAAAAAAAAAGCATTTATTTTTTTAACAATACATTAATAGCAGGGTTATCATCCATTGCAAGGCTATTAATGGACACTTATGGATTATAATCGATAATAACTCAAAGCATCCGGCTATTTACCCAACTCTAACCGTCACACAGCTCACATTTGCGAACTACGATTCTACGAGTCGTTTTACAACTTACGATTGTCACATCTGGAATCCTGGACAGTAATTCTAATATTGTCCAAGGCTTCTTTACACGATCGAAATAACCTCTATAATTTGTCGATATTGATATACTTTTTTTTGCTGATTAAGATGAAATCATCTTCCTCCGCTATTGTCTACTGTATGTAGAAATGTTTGTCCTGTTTTATTAAGGTGAACAACAATATAATAAATGAATATATGGACAGCATATGCGTTCTGTCATACATCTTCGATAAGAAATCATCTGAATAGTCACCTCTTTTTCACTAGCGGAGTGCCAATTGAAAATCAGCGTTGGGTGTCTAACGCCCAGCAAATGCTGACTTGGTAACTCTTTCGGTATAGGCACGCCTAGCGCAGCTCTTCTTCAACCTTATTTGTACTTTTTTTAATGTTCTTCTCTATTACTTTGTGATTGTTGGCATTGTGTAGAGCATTGATTGCAGGCATAGAATAGAAAACATTTATTCGACAAAGACACAACTTTGTCGAATAAATGTTTTCTATTCTATTCTATTGTCTTTTCTACCCATATCGTATCTCAACCATCTTTTTAATTGCAGTGGATGCTGCATTGTTTTTGTTAACGGGGGGAAACCTTCATAAGGCGCCTGGACTTTTGAGGAAAAGCCCAGGGAATGTGGGATTTTACCTCACTAAATCACCCCGGTGATCACCATCAGCACATGGAGGAGGCCCTGTTACCTCTAAAAAAACCAGCCCGGAACCCCTCTGTGCAACGCCTGTTAGAGCACATGCCTGGGGAGACTAAAAAAGCGTCTCCCCTGAGCCTCGCTGTGCATGGCAGCACGTGATCACTGTGCCACCGTCTTTCCTGGAGTCACTTGATGGGTGGACAGAGTCCCCAGTCTGAGCGCACGCGACCCCACAGTGGATCCTGCCTAGGAAATGTGTATAACTCAGTCACCTCAAAAACTTTAGGTAAAGAACAAACAAAATGTGGTACTTCTAAAATATTTAAGTAAACAATCTTCTAATGAAATCGATTGATGGCATATCCGAATGTTTATATTAAGATTTTAATTTATTATATCGATGAAAGAATACGAGAACAAAGTAGTTCAGTACCTGTTTTAATAACACGATTATTATTTTTAGTTTTTGTTTGGATATGAAAAGTATTGTCTCGATGACGAATCAGTTACCCTAAATCTGGATGATGCTCATGTTTCATTACATCGTGGCGTTACCCACCTAAGACCAAGTCAGTCACTTAAGTCGGTAACATATTTATTTAAAATAGGTAAGCAAACTTCTAGTAGCAACACTTATGTGCATTATCTATAATCAGTTAATTATTTCATAAAAAGTTTTAGTACTTTACTAGAACCAAAAGTTTCATAAAAATCATAAAGATGATTCAAGTCGATTGCAATGATTGCATTGTAGCTGTCTTTTAAATTCATATAGATCCTTTGGAACAAATCAACTGAAAACAATAACACCAACATTTATTTACATAACCAATCACAACACGAAACATTTCAATTTCCGGGCGTATGAAGAGATTTATAAATAATTACCGTTTGACCTACTTGTAGTGTATGGTGCATTATTACACCATGTGATGCAACAGGCAGGAGATGCTTCCTAGTAACTCGATCTGTGAACACCTTGTGTTTGGCCCTTTGATCTGAAATACCTGAATGCGGATAGGATAAATGTCGGTATATTTAGGTGATTTGTGTAGATATTTCTTTGAAAGAAATGTCAGAATCTTTGAGATTGAAGAGAAGTTTTGCAGAGACCAATGCTGCAAATCTAACGCAAATTATTTGAGAATAGTTGAAAACTGTAAATGCTCAAACAACAAGTGTAGATGTTTTGGTGGCCAAACCGATTTTCATGAAAACTGCAAAAGTCTGAAAATGTTTAAATAGTCGTCGCAAGGAACAGAGTTAAGAAATAGAATTCATCGATTTAATAAGTATAGCTAAACACTTCACATGACAGAAGATTGCAAAAAAGATTGAATATTATAATTTAATGAATTCAATACCAACATTATTTCATATCAGGAACAAGTGCATTACGGAAGATGGAAGGACGTGCCAATGCATAAAGAAGTCCTCATTATAACAGTTTTATTAGTCTGTATATTTCACAAGTATTCCCATTACAGTATGCGTTCTAGTCGTAAACATGAATGAATAATTGATTTCGTAATAATTCTCCATTTTTACGGCTATATTGAATCCTCCTTATACGGCGTAACGGATGGTAATATATGCTTTTAGGTAGTGTAATTTTGCATGGTCTCTTTTAATATCAGCGTTGGTAAAACTTTTACTCGTATGTACAAAACGTCTTTTATGTAACAGTTAAAATAAAATACAATTTTGTAATATAATTTCTGGTAAAATATTACTTTCTTAGTTGTTACTATTATTTTAGTAGCACAGGAATCATCTAAAAAAAATAACGTAATTAAATAAGTTTATAACTAAGAAATTAACTACGATAAGAAGCGTGAAGTTTAAGCACGATCAATCATCACTACGGTTAAACTGACGTGATGGTGTCAAACCGTATCATGAACGACTGAACATGTTCATTCATTCAGATGATCCGTCATCATTCATTCATCATCAACTGGATGGCTGTCAATCGGTTTAACAATCTAATTATATTTGAGGTCAAGTTTATACGGTTTGGGTTAATTCGTTCTCATGATAGTCAGTTGATAGATTAATTTAGAGTTAAGATGGTTGTCAAGTTAATTGAAGTGATGATAATCAAACAACTATTTTATGAATGGACCCGCTACTTAAAATGGTGTACCTCGTTGATTTCATTATTGCATCGATAATTGGTAGATTGGTACTTCTCCAAACGTTTTAACGTTCAAGTTGTATACACGAATATTAAAAAATCAAATTGTTTATAAATACACAACTAAAAAACTAAGCATCTCTAAGACTTCACTAAAAAGGCAAATTCTAAGAAGTTTTTTCTCAAAATACTTGTAATATATAAAAAAATACTATAAATCAGGCTATAATAACCTCTTATTTGCAGATGTAACTTATATGACAACCTAAATAGACCATTAGGGCTTCCTAAGAAAGTAAATAAATATTCCCTCGGTATAAACTTGATTCTATATATCATATATATTCACTAAAACTCTAATCCACTATTTGATCCTACATAAAAGCGCTGCTAACACATTGGATCGATATCACCCGAGGTTAAACCTATGAAAGGAATACCTTTCTTACTATTTACCTTGCAAAATATTTTGCCTTTTATCTTTGAATATTTTCTCGTCCCTGGAAAGGCTTATTGTATACACACCGGAAGGTTAAATGCTAAAAGGGTTCTGACCCCTGCTATAATTAATATTTTCATTTCTGCTGGTTTGAAGATGAAAGCATTTTTCACTGAAGACGAAGTACCGTTGGTACATAAGATTATATATGATGGTGGAAGCAATGCAAAGGATGCATCTTAGGTGGCATTAATCCTGTGACTAACGAGTTATTGCAGTGGAATGTACCATCTGCCAGTTCCGGTAAAATAGAACTCATGCATTCTAACACAGTAAAATCTCAGCCAACCTTAGACCACCCAAGAGAATTTGCAGTGTCTATATTTGCATAACAAAATAATTAACGATATCAGTAACAAGATCAACACCTTTTACCGTTCTCAAAATCTATATATTTTAACAATCCCTTTCTCTTGAGTAAAGGTGAGCACCTTCGAGTATTTCAAGCAGCTTTACATTGGGAAAGCCAATTAAATTTACCCTTTCGGCTTATCGTGTTAACCCGAATAAATTATGAAAGTGCGATTGGCGTGTTCGCACATTTATGCGATTAATATGTGCTGGCGCGGATATCTTTCGAGTTACAACATGCCTTTAGCGATCTGATAATGGAAATCGATTACTTTACAGTTTCTGCTGAAGATAATAAGTTCTGATAAATCTGTGGTACTAAAGGCTGGTTATCTAGTAGCTGTTATAGTTTTTCTTTATCATATTTTGGGTTGGATTCTGATACGTTTTTGTCTGGTTTGGTTTGGCATCTGATTAAAATCATATTAAAGTTTGTAAGTACTCATAGTATTCTATAATTCTCTCTATATCACCTATCTGCATGCAGATTATATTATGTACTTGAAATACCTGCCCAAACCATTCAAATTTCTTACTATTCCGACTCCATCGTAACCGAATGAAAGAGGATTTCCGTTACCTTGTATCCTTAAGTGCTTTGGTAAGATGTGGTCGTTAGCAATTCTATTCTTTTCCACGTTTGCAATGTTTTTGCGAAGTATCACGTCATTTACTTGGCTTACCTCCAAAACCACACCTATGTTACCTAGTCTTTCTAAAATCAAGGAAAATAAATTGAATAATTGAGTTTGCTCAAGGAAGACTTGCGAAACGTTGCAAACTAAATTCTTTATTTTGGAATTGATCTGACTGACACGAACATTCACAGGTGTAAATTAAGATCAGACATCACTGTTCCAAGAGCTTCTAGCAAGAGTATCTAGGAGTCAGCAGATAAATCGGTATATATTATATTAATAATATTAGTTCAGACTAAACTCGTTTCGGTAGTTTTATTCCAAGCGTATTAGCATCTAGCCTAGTCAAATATAATAATAAGATATAAAATAATCTATAAAGCTCTACAAGCGTAACTTGTTAGCAAAATGTCAAATAATGTAATAATAATCACATTAACATCAATCAATACTACATTTTTGCAGTATTTTTTGTTCGCATGATTGAGATCTATTAAGAAGTTCAAGGTTACACAGATGCTCGTAGCTTGAGTAGTAAATTGCTAACAGATTACTCACAAAAAGGAAATTAGTCTTAATATCTACGGAGTGTTTGATCCTACTTAACTTTAGAGCTTCCAAAAAGAGGTTAAATCTTTTGGTTCCTTTGATCTTGTAAATAGCACAGACATATATTATGTAGAAGATTTTCCCCACGGCTTCGGTGCTGTGGCCTATCCCACAGGAATTTTTGATTTTTCTCGAACAAAAATGGTTTATCACTCAATCAGTGAAAAGAAATTCGAATCAGTAGGTTCTCCTAAAAAAATACCTGTTTGAATTGTGATATAAAACAGGCTGTATAAAAATCAACAATTTCAAATCTTTATGTATTAGTTTAGATTTGTATCACACCTGAGACACGGGAAAGATTTAAGGTAAACGTGTAAAAGAAGAAATCTTTCAAACAATATTCGTCGAAATCGGAAAATGAGGTAATATTTTTAAATCGTCTTACCAAAAAGGAGGAGGTTCTATGTTCGACTTCGTGTTGTTTTTTTTTTGTGTATGTTCACCGATATCTCCGTCATTTGTCGACCGATTTTGAAAATTATTTTTTTGTTTGAAAGAGTATGTTTTTTTTGATGAGTATGAATTGGTCCCATTTTAATTTGGTGGAGATCTGATGAAGAACTTCGAAGATATACGACAGAACTCTTCAATAAATAACGGCAAATCTCTCGGGATTGCTGCAATCGCATGTCTGTTTATTGATTATACCACTTCACAACATAACATCACGCCAGTACGCTCTTAAGGGGTCCGCAGATCTCTCATTTCACCGGTTAATGTTGAAGTCTAATGATATTCGGGTTTTCTATTCTGAACAACTTGCCTATTAGGTAGGTACAACTAAAAAGTGAAAAATAAAAATCTTTAAAAAAAAAAACTACTACCAACTTCCAAATAAGAAAACTACAAACTGAAAAATAAAAGTTTTTTTTTATAAGAAAGATGTCCTTTGATTCGACTGTCAGATAAAATAAACTACCAAACTTTCGATAATCATCTATGACAGTAATAATTACACATATTGCCCTTTAGTAAATGTACCTACAGCTGAACATAAAATTAATATGATTGATAACACGATACCTGTTTTATCGGAGACTGGTTGCTTTGGCCACGGTAAACAGTGCTTTGGCTTAAGTTCAGCTTACAGTTATTGAAATGCACTGGAGAATAATGTTGGTAGGAAGGTCATAAGTATTAAGGCGATATATACGCCCCAATGTTAACGCAGTACTGGCCGTGCGCCCGCTCGGAACCAAAATATCAATATTGAACCTCCTTTTCAACAGTTTTGCTTTTGGAGGAGTATCCAAAAGTTGCGAAAAATATCGTGTTGTTAATTATTTTTTTAAAGCAAAACTATTAGTTACACGAAAAAACTTTGTTTCAAAAATAATGTACATGAATCAAAAATAAATGTATATTTATTTCAAATCTTTTAACCTAGCCGTTACTAAATGCTTTAGAAAGTAACCGTTTTATGGCACTAAAACGGTGGAAGACCCTTAATACAATGATTTGTATATTTATTGATTACGTAACTTTTATAGTGCCTGAAACTGAAAATCTAATAATCATTTTTCCTAACATAGTTTCCTGCATTAGTTTATTTATTATAAGTGAATCAAATAGACAAAGTACGCATATATATTTACATCTTATGCATACACAGTACAAAAACTACACAAATAAAAACACTAATACAAAAACGAAATCTAAAATACAAAAAAGGAATAATAAATAATAAAATTCCATTTCTAAATTTATTATTTCTTAAAAAATTGTGGCGTAATAGTTATGAGATTATGAAATTTATGAGTTAATGCATAACTTACGATAAGAATATTATTGTTAGACAATTATGGTAATGAATCTATTCTAAAACGTCTCAGAGGTCAATTAGCAAAAATTAAAGCTAAAGAGTCGGACACAGATAATGGAGAAACAGGTAAAGTTCATGGTAATTGAGGCACTAGTGGAAAAACTAGATTAAACTTTGCTATGTGGTTTTTGATTAGATAGAGCGTTATTTAAAATTTTATAAAACACTCTTTAAAATCTCGCACTGAAACGCCTTGCAGCAATTACACCAATCGAGTACAATCTTATAATAACCTCACTAGAAGTCCAGGTTTCCTCACAATGTTTTCCTTCACCGTTGTCATCGATGTCCAAGTTGAACTAAGAAAGTACATATGAATTGAAAAATACACATTGGTACTTGCCCGGATTCGAACCTACGACACGAGAGGCGAGGTCTTAGCTACTGGGCCATCACGACAGACCAGATGACCAATGAATTACATCATTATTTTTGGTAAGATGTTACTGACTGCGTATTATCAATAACCAATGAAAAAACCAACAAAGGCAATTCTAAAGAAAAAACACAGCCAAAACTGAACGACTTTACAATAAACACGACAACAAAATAAAGCTCTTATTTCCGAACAGAACAAACATTGGTAATACAAAACACGCCTAAAGTATTGTAAATAGTGTTTAAAAAGACATCCTGGTTCGCAATTAGATGACCGGCGCCAAAAGGTCGATGAACAAGTAACTGTAATAGAAACCAATGTTCTATCCTTTGAAATAAAAAATAAAGACACTCCTCCATTGAATTTTAATGTTTGTGTTTAGATTAAACAAATGCTCCCCGAGGCTAGACAGGTTTGCTTGTAGCAAAAAATACTCGGAAACTGTAAGCACGTGCGACTTGTATTTATTGTCGATTTTGATATTATTTATTGTTCGATTGAAGCGATGATTCGTTGCTAATAATTATTTGTAAAAATCTAAGATTATTATTACAAGATTCAAGACGTAGATCTACTTCGAAAAAAAATATTATCAGGCAAACCTCATAAAACAGGCCGTAAAAATTCCGCCATAATTTTGCCAACATTTACTATCAAATACAAATCGCTAATTGGCCATGAAGCACCAATAATTATTAGCAACATGCTTATATTACTCAATGGTAAACTGTTCAATCCTGACCCCGGAACTAGGCAAAAGATTATACGGCGTGTGCCAAAGAACAGTGTTTAGGCGTGATGCGAAAACGTGTTCCATTCTGTTACTTTGATTACGGGATGGAAATTGTAGAGACGATCGGATGATATATCTAAGCGCTGCAAGATTGAATTACGTAAACGATAGGGAGTCGATGCAATGCATGTTTACCCAATCAAATGCCTTCGGTAAATCAAATAGAGAATGTCTAAACTTTAGGTTAGATAATAATCAAAATGACTCTAACATAAGAATTGATAATATTTCTAAACATAAAAATATGAGAAATTCTTAAATATACAATAGTATCTACTTTGATATATATGTAAACCAGCATCTATTTTATTGGTTTTGCTGCCAAAAAGCAATAAACCACAACTTGTTGAACCAAAAAATCCTTTGAAACGACAAAGAACCGAACATCGTCGCAAATTCCACTCCAGCTTTAATATTATGCAGAGATATATCTCTGAATACAAACAGAATTATTCCATTGTGTGGAATCCGTTGGAATTCTACATTCAAAATTCGTAATGTCATCTAGATAAACGAAATCTAGTTTTGTACAAATCCTAAAACGTTAAGAGCGACGTCGCGGTCGCAGCAAAAAATGTCGTTGTTGCAAAATGTTTATACATAATCCAAGTTCATTAAACCGGTTATGTTTGCGGAATTAGCAGTAACAAAAACAATGATTACGCTTTATTCTTAATTGTTGTACACTTGACCGTAACTGTTGAGTTCATGGTCGAATGTTCAAAGCTTTTTATGTTTTTATCAAGAGAAAATTGTGGTTTAGGTAATCTCGTGAATGAATGATATGATACTTTGACATTTTATAGAAAGAACTCGTTTTGTTATATTCGTCTTCTTTCTTGTGTCATAAATCATCTAAACAATTTATTCGACCCTTGGCTTGTCATGTTATAATTACTCCTATATCCTTTCTCTTAACTAGCATACTTATCCACACTTATCACTCTCATCAACACTACAAAGCAAACGCTAATAAGCTTTCCTCTGCCGACACGATCGCGTGACGATCATAATGAAACAACTAGCACATGGGGGATCACAATTATCCTAACGGCTGCTTGTTTAACTGATCATATCTTCCTCGTTCCTTAATTTTAATGATGGCTACTTAATGGGATTTTTAACATCACAAATTATATGATAGCCACAACCATGGTGGGTGAAGCTTCTAAGTTTTGTTCGGTTTTACGGTCAATTATCGTGTAAACTGATGTGTATCGCTGTTTTCGGCGGTGGTTGTTAAATAATTACGTGTGTAGGTGTCCGAGTAATTAATAGTGGCATGAATTGTTTGGTGGATTATTGTTTTTATGTTGGCAATGGTAAATTGTACCAATTTTTTTGTTGTTAAGCAGTTTGCAATAGTGCGTGTTATACTAGATGAAAAAATGTTTATTAGACTCATCTTCACTTTGAATGCCGCGATAAGCGTAGCTACTGTTATATAATAATTTTGACGAACCAGTTTTGGTTATTATTAGCTTTTAATTGTCTCACTGTAGAAAAAATGACATCTTTATAGGTTAACAGAATAGCAAAATCTATCTTCTAAAGACCGCCGAATAGAGCGATGACCTATTCAATAGGTATACTATTATGTAGAGTAGAGTGATCCAAAGTCAGTCCTAAATGTACATCCAGTAACATAATTTAAAGGTGTTATTCTCGTAATCTACGTGTCAAAAAGCTATTTACACTAAACATACAACAACTTACTGTTTATTTCTGGTAATATGCGTGGTTAAACTTAATTTTGAAGCTTAATATTAAATCAGAAATCTCACGCACGTTTTTTAAAACATGTCAAAAACGTATTTCGTTCATGTTAGTGGAGTCATGTGGAATGATGTTTTGACGAGCTTTGTCAGTCACTTGGAGTCCCTCTAAATCGTTATGCATAACTTAAAAATAATTCGTATTTAAATTGAAATTATGAATGTCTTCTTTGCTTATGTATTCGTTTTTGTTATAAGTGAATCCATCTGGTTTATGCCTCGGGCCGTTATATTCAAATTTTGTTTACGTTCTACAACTGTTGAAATGCGATTGGTTGCACTTTATGATACCGAGAATATGTTTCACTGTTGCTATGGTATCTTGCTTTGGAATAAATTCTGCCGTGATTTCCAAATCTTCCACAAGGTTATAAGATAGAAATGCATTTAGATTTATTTCTCCAATTTCATCATCGATTTCGTCTTTCTTTATTCCATTTCATTGACCTAGATTCGATTGCCAAAATTAACTCTTACATCATAAATAATCTTATTGCATTTCTCGCAAGTGTCAATGATATCTTAAATTAATTGGACAGGGGATTAAACTGTAATAATAAGTTCGGTTACATTCGTGAGTTCTGGGAATCTGAGATTTCTCGAGTTAATCCTCGCGTGTTGATCCATCGTTACCGCATACAAATGTGCAATTAATGTTTTTCTTTTCGTTTCAGGTAAATGTTCGATGTTTACATTGTGATGCGACACGATATAGAATGAACAGGTATTTAAAAGAAACTTAAAGTAATTTATACGTTGTCTTAACAGAAAATTAATGGTTTTCATCGTAAGTAATAAGTATCAGAAATAAGCATTTTCTAGCTAAAACGTCTCTGAAGAAAATTGCTAAAAATAAATGAATATTTGTCTGAGTAGAGTGGCTCGTATCCTTCAAAATGACATAATATCAGCAATAAAGATTACTAATCGTCCAAAATATTTGGGATTGAACACATGACATATCGAGAGTACATGTCAATTCCATTCTTTTTAGGGTTCCGTACCCGAAGGGTCGAAACGGAGCCATATTGCTGTCACTCACGTGTCTGTCTGTCCGTCATCTATCACACAATTTTGTTCCGAAGATTTGTTTAACGTCCCGACGAACTTGAAATTTGGTGAAAATGTTTATTATTACGTATACTTTACTAAAAAATACCAATATATTGATAAATTAGGTTTTTACTTTGGTACGGAACCCTAAATGTGCGAAGTCTGACACGCACTTGTGCGATTTTTTTCTTTATAACAGTTTTTATCGCTGATCGTGATACCTTGTCTAGGTTCTCTGAAACAAATATTATTAGAAGAATCACAAAGAAAACAACCAAAATGACTAGTTGCTTTTCTGGAAAAAGTTTGAAAGCTCCTGCGGCCAGGCTAGGATAAGATAATTAACTACAACACGAATACGATTCTAATAGTTATTAGAAAGATGTTCATAACTTTGCTTATAAATGAAATGCCAATATTTACAACACGCATTTCATTCCTAAGCTTTTGAGGAAAACAGTAAATAATATAAAATCCTATATATAATTATGAATTACCAATCATAACACCCTGACTGGTGTCACAGGAAGCCCATACATTATAACAGTGTCTGTAGGCTTAGACACGCGGCTTGTTTTGTGTTCCATTACAAACCATAACTCTCCTACTACATTTAGTTTGCCTCTCCTTCTTAGGAACTTGTCTGAGGAAGTAATTAATCTTTGATACCAATTACTAGTTATGTAGATAGAGATGGGTAAGACTTTTTATATTTCGTTTTGCAAAACGGGTAAATGCTTTTCATGAAATACGATGGGACATTATCATCTTCCTGGCCTTGTCACATGTTATTTGGGGTCGGTGCAACACGTTTTCTTCTTCCATACCGTCCTGTCAACCGTCACGATATCAATGACTCCCTTTTCTTTCATATCACTCCTCACACAGTCCATCCGTCTTTTTTTGGCTTTCCTCTCCCTCTCCATCCATCAACATTTATATTCATAACTATTTTAGTAACGTGCGTTTCATCTCTCCTCATCACATGACCATACCAGGACAAATTATTTCCTTTATTTATTTATATATTATATTCTTTATTGTACACCACAAAAATAAATACACAGGACAAAAATCATAAAAGCAAGTGTACAATGGGCGGTCTTATCGCACAGGGCAATCTCGAACAGACAATCTGTTTTTTTTTCGTTCAACTTTTAATTAATACGATGGCACTAAAAGATGTAAAAATCTATGCTGGAGTTGTTATGTTTGACGGCGTTTCATAGTCTACAGCCAAGCTACGAGGGGAGATCTAAAAGTACGCAGAATATTTTCCATAAAATACATCAAATATGTAGAATATACAAATCAATCTACTTTTTGAGGAAATTATGCCGCGAACTTATATGTAAAGCAAATCGTAAATAAGCAATATCAGAATACCGTGGAACTGGACCTGTCCTATAACTTACAAGAAGCTGTAAGGATCAAAACACAGTTCTACCTTGACATGATCAGTAAGCAGGTACATAAATCCCTATTATTTCTTAGTAAACAGATCTTGAATAACTTGAACTTCCTAAAATCACTTCGCAACGATGTCGCAGGCCTGTAAGTTTATCTTACAGTACATATGTAGGTCGGAAGGACCAACGGCTAGCCTGCTGTTAATTATGTTTGTTGCACTTTACTTAAACTGTAAGCTGCCATGTCTAGTGGTTTACCTTTCATAAATTTTGGCCCGGCAATGAATAAGTTAACAGCTAAGGGTTATTCTTACCGTTATCAACCAAACTACAAAGTCGTTAGTTCCTTGGGATTTATCCTTAAATAATGTAATATAATTTAATATCGTCGGCCTAAATATCAAAAGTCGCAACTCCGTACCAGAAAAAAATAATGATAGGCTGCACTGCAACTGAATCCCTTCTATTATTTCTTCCACAACCAAAGTATTTTTGAGGAAATGCGGACGCAGACATCCGATTGAATATCCAAAGTAAAATGTAGTAATTCGAGGTTGGGCTCTCGCCTATTTCCTCCTCAAATATTGGACCAATTTAAAACATATGCCATAAACTGAAAAAAAAAGATATTTACAATGTTTTCTTTTTTTATGTGATTTTTATGTCTTTAGAAGCAATAGAAAACTCAGTTATTTTTTTAAATTGCGTTGTCAACAGAGGTCTTGGGTACAAATTTGACAACTATAAATGAAAAATTAAAAACATAGAAGCACAACATATATCTTTTGTATTAAATTTATGGAATATCTTTTAAATTTGTACAATATTGGAGGAGGGAATAGGCCAGAGCCAAATCTCGAATTATGACTTTTTACTTTTTTTTTTAGTCGGAGCTATCTGCCCGCGTTGCCTATTAAGGAACTAAATACAGGTGCACCTTGACACGATCTATTAAACACATCTAGAATATCAAAAAGCACCTAATATTACCTCAGTAATGTCGCAAGCTGCCTGTAAGGTTTATCTTACAGTACCTATGTAGGCCACTTCGGAGCACAGCCACTAGCTAGCTACCTACTGTTAATTACGTTAATTGTACTTTACTTAGCAGCAGGGCTTTGCCTGTGGTTGGGTTAGTTATGTCCTAGATTCTATCCTTATTTAAGAGAATTGAATAATAATGTTAGCTTTAAAATAATTGCATAGTCTAGAAACAATATTTATGATTTGATAGACACAAGATTTTCTTATGAGGATGGCTATAAAAAGAGCGACCAAAAAAACGACAGATGGTGTAAAAGATGATGATAAAATAAAAAATATATACATCTTTGGGTCTTTTCAACATAACTGTTTGTAAACTGATAAAGTTACACTGATCGAATGACAATGAAATTCAATAAAGAGAACAGGTTCTAGAATACAATACATTTTGCACATAAACTTGAGTTTAAACGTCGTGGTTAATTGCAAATAGGTACTACTGAGATATTTTTAGTTTATCGAAACTGTTTTTAATCACACTCATTACAGCAAGCAATAATTTCACTTCATAAAATCGTTATTCAAATATTTTCTTACAAAACCAATCGATGAAGCCAGAACCTATTCTAACCATATTCTAGGTCACCTTTGAAGAAGAGACTCCCCTCAGTATGATGCCATAATGCATAAATCTGATAACTAACAACATAAAGCTATTGATCGGCGCCGACGCATACTAGTTGACATACTTAGTCAGACAAGGAAAATATAGGACTTACCTAGATACAATAATTTGTTATCGATACGAAGATTCACACTTAAGTACAAGTATCACTTACTGAATATAAATACCACTTAGCAGTCTATTTACTATTTTATTTTGGTATGTCCAACTATCTCTTGGCATAATTCAGCATAATGCTTGATAAAGTCTAATCGGTCGTTTCTGTTCCTTATCAAGATAAATAACAACATGTTAGTAAACAAAAACTAACCATAAAACTAAGGAACAACGTTTAATTTTGGATTCAGTTCTTTTTCAGAACGCGGAAAAGTGAGAAAGGTTGCAACGTAATGCTTTTTCGAGTCCGTCTTGAAACAGTGTGGTTTAAATAAAAAGGTTAGTTTTTAAGGTAATCTTACTAAATATTTCAATAGGTTTTTCAATAGGTAGCTTATGTTTCTATTATAAATAACTCATGAATCTAATTCAATAATTTGTATGAATGAAAGATGGACCTATACATATAATGTTATTGCTTCGAGGAAGCAATAAGATTTGATTTAATATAATGTATACCTACATAAACTAATAAATAACAGAGGCATATTGATCGAGAAAATGAAGGAGAGTGGTATCTACCTTGGTATAGTTCAAAAATTTCAAATATTTGCAATCGCTTTAGGTGAAAACCCACAATCACTATAGGCCGAAGTTTCAACATATTCTTAAGTTATGTGACTATTGAAAATAGCCTTAAGTAGGTATACTACAGGGAAACATGGCAAAACTACAGAGTCTATCATCTTAGTTTTAAACCAGTTTTCTAGAACGAACCTTCCGAACTTTGAGTCTCGAACCCTCGATATCAATCAGACTTCATAGAAATCTCGACTCCATTCTAAATTTAAATTATCTACTAGATTTAGGTCTAGATAACATGTCTAGCTCAGACTATCCTTTCAAACGAGCACAAAAGACTTTAACTATCCAAGAAATAAATCATTTAAGCAGTTTGAGTGGGTTCAAAATGATCAAATCCAATTTTAAGGTCATCTTGGTCATCACTGATATTGGTGAAGGAAAATATTGGCAGGCAACATGGACCTAAGGTTAAAATAAGTCTATAACCAACCTGTCCTGCGTGGTTATTAATGCTCGTACCTTCTCTGTATGAGAAGACGCCTTTGCCTTGTAGTGGGCCTATTACAAGCAGGTATTCATCATCATCAGCCTTTTAATGTTCCCACTGTTGGGACACAGGCCTCCTCTCTATGAGAGGGAATGGGCCGTAATCCACCACGCGGGCCCAGTGCGGGTTGGTGGATGTCACATGGCTTCGAATTTTTGTTTCTAGGACATACAGGTTTCGTCACGATGTTTTCTTTCACCGTTTTGTGGCTGGCTGGCTGGTATTATGTCTACATAATCTGGTAATTTGATGTTGTTTGTTAAGTTTTTTTGTAATTATTTTAATTCATTAATTATCAAACAATAGTACCACCTATCTTGACACGATTACAGGCAATCTGCAGCATAATGTAGGTGACTAGGTACACGGTTATGTGTCAGCAAACAAGCTGATAAGGTCTTATCAGTCGCCTACTAGATACACGATAGGATTGCGTTACCTGTTACGCCATTACTAGGAATTTTGTTTGAGTACGGCTCAGATCTGCGACTGGTTTCCGTATTCGGTAACGAATAGTTTAGCATATTTAATATAAATCAGATAAAGTACTAAGTTTATATTACCACTAGCTGACCCGGCGAACTTCGTTCCGCCTAACAAATTTCTAAAATAAAAGACTTTTTCTTCATCAGGTACCTGCCAATAAAAGTCTCGTCAAAATCGGTCTAGCCATTTCAGAGATTAGCCGGAACAGACAGACAGATAAAATTTGCAAAAAAATTTATTTTGGTGTATGTATCGTATATATATTCATATACATGTAGTAAAAAATGGTTATTTCAATATTACAAACAGACACTCCAATTTTATTTGTATGTATAGATAGATGTATAGATAATACGAAGAGTAACATCCATTTAGACGCCTAATTTTGGCTGGTTGAGACCGGAAATAATAGTTAAGTTAAAAGCGGAAGTAAGTATATACTGAGGTACTTGCTTAAAAAGTTGATATACTCCTGAGAAATCAGTACAGTAATTGCCTAACATTTTGTAATTTCAGTCTTCATGGAAGCTAATCAACGCAAAATTTATAGTCAAAATGATCTTAATGAACAGACGTTAGTTAATCTTTGCTACGTAATGTCTATTAGTATTTTTTAACAAGATACCCTATTATTATGTCCTTGACTAAGCCTAAATCCCATTGTATGCAAGCATGTGACGCGTCATTTGCCTGGACTCTACAGAGACCTTGTCTACAGCTTAATATAAGCACAGCTTAGCTTAGACACGAGCTAAGCTGGCTTAAATTAGTATAATGTGAGACGGTAAAACGTTCCTGTTTTAATATGATGAATGAAATTCGTTTAAGTGCTGTAATGGATGCACTTAATTACCTGAAACCAGACTAAAACATTACTACTGTTCCGCTAAAGAGCATAGACCTCTTTTTATACAGAATAATAGCTAATGAAATATTTGAATAAGATGATACGAAGATATGTCGTAGTATAGTAAAAGAGGTGATCTGATTCAGGTTGCGGGAATACGATGGATGCGAGACGCAAAGGACTGATCATTGTGGCGACGCTTGGGGGAGGCCTATGTCCAGCAGTGGACGTCTCTCGGTTGAAATGATGATGATGATAGTAAGCCAGTTATCGAAGTTAGCACTGGAGAGAGTATAAAGAGCAAAAGGTAATATTTCGATTCTCAGTAACATTAACACTGAGGTCAGGTCGACATACAAGATATTAAATCTGCTAAAGGCTGCTAGCAACCGCCGTATCTGCATAAATAATAAAGATAAACGATAATTACGATCCTGCTATCTCAAGCACACTGCTAGTAATTATAATATGCAAATTGTTCTCACACACAGACAGACATAACTGATGAAGATTAGTCATTCAGACAAAATAGACAAGGGAAGCGGGAGTGTATGCATGTGTTCGAGAAATTAATGGAAATGCACTTTACGTTGAGCTAATAGTCTGAAATTGGATAGTAGAGGGGATGTTATTGTGGGCAAATTGAAAATTAAAATGTTTTTTTTTTATGTTATGTTATGCTAGCATCGAGAATGATGAAAATGGGTCTATAGCTATCGTTTTTTTTTCTGTATCAGGATAAAAAGTAAGACTTGATTGTAAATTATATTAATACTAGCTTCTGCCAGCGGCTTCGCCTGCGTGGAAGGCGAAAATTATGCCGAGGGACCATATTCCCGGGATAAAAGTATACCATGTGCTACTCCTGATTATAATCTAAATTGATGTTTAAAAATCTCATCCAAATCCGTCCAGCCGTTTGAGCGTGAAGAAGTAACAAACACACACACAAACACTCACAAACTTTTTATAGTATTATTGTGATTGTAAATGTGAAAATTTGTATGTTTGTGTATCAACTACGCATAAACGGCTGAATGGATTTGGATGCTATTTCTCACACGGATAGTTTATTATCTGGATTAACACACACAATACGTGTTTATCAAGCTAATAAACTATATGCTTTTACCCCAATAAATTCTGTATTCATGCGGGCAAAGCCGCTGGAAGAAGCTAGTATGGGAATATAGAACAAAATTTACGTTTTCAGGATGTGGCTCCTTAATCCAGATAGATATACGCATTCAGTAACTCACCAAGAAACAACTCTTGACATTGACCCAACTGTTTCAAACGCTGCACGATATAACTCATACATATAGCGTAGATAGTGTTTGATATTCATGTAACTGATAATAGGTTCTCCAATCTACATATTCACGGTCGCACCTACAGACTAGAACTACAAACAATCGACAATTTCAATGTTTCTATAGTTAGTGTAACCTTCATTTACAGTATCATATATAGTTCTATAGATTAGTACTATTAAAGGCTAGTCAGTACTTAGTGCTAACATTTGGACAAAGCAGGATTGATGTAATTGTGTCTAGAATTGTATAGGATGAGGTAACTTCTCATAGAATCTTAATTAAAAGATTCCAATAACTCCTCTGCTACTATTACTAACGCAAAAGTTTGTGGGGATGCATAGCTAGATTGATGTTTGTTACTCTTTCACGCAAAAACTACTGAACGGATTTTGATGAAACTTCAGAGTAATGTAGTTTATACATCAGAATAACATATCATTTATGAAAATATTGTGCAATTTCACCAAAATTGGGGTGAAGTGCGGGAAGCACTATTTCAACGTGGGCGGCGCGGAACCGCGCTTGGTAGCTAGTAATCTGTGTATCTATATGTTACTTTGAAGTTTATTAATCCTTCTATAATTTCTCATAATTATGTATCAAAGTGTATCATAGACATCAAAATTTTTCAACATTTACCCGTCTTTGAGGGAAATCCTAAAATTTTCCGTATGATTGCTGGAAAAGCACAAAATAAGCGATTATCATACACGATTTCAGCTTTTTACCAGTAAGACCTGGTAAATCATAGTTCTATCGGTAAATCGTAGGTTTTACCGTAGTTCGGGCTTCTACAGTGACATATATATGCATCATCGTCATGACTAATCAGTACACAGTTATTACAAAACACACCCTCGGACGTGATAAATATCTTAACAGTTTAATGATTGCCCTGAGGGAAATGGCCCTAATCACAGAGATTGATAGGCCATTGGTTGATTACGGCACAATTGACCTCATCATCGCTTGCCACCAGGTTCGATAGTGGTGAAACATGAGCCTATCAATGATAATAAAAAAATGTTTGATGATACTGGCTATATAGCTACATTATATATAGCATAATGAGTAACTTAAATTCACTACAAGGTATCTACAGCTATTTGTGAGAACATTTTGTAGCCAAGACCACACACGACCAAACTAATAAATTGTACTTAAATAAAACTTGTAAAGCAAAATATACTACCAAAGAATCTCTTAATAGCCCTAAAACCACGCAAACGTACAATTAATATTTTCCAACATAACAAATGTAGAAATGAAACCAATTATTTATATATATGGCTGCACTATAATTCAGCAAATAATGATTATGTAAGAGGCAGTAATTATGCTAATGGTTTCGAGACGACAGAAAAATGCTCTTAGTCACAAGTCCCACCCACTTAGATCACTAAATATGGAACTTTAGAACGATCGGCGACCTCTTTGAACCGTTTCGCAAAACGATTTTGAATTCTGGTTGTTTATGTAAATGTTGAATGTTGTTCTATTAGTTCCGGACTTGAATTACCTCATAATACAAGAAATGGAATCGAAGATGAATAAATTATAGGTGAAATAAATCAAGTAGTTAATGATGCTCTAGAACTAGAAAATGTTATTGAAACCCCAAAAACTATAATCTAATACAAATGAAAGGCAAAGATTAAAGTGTCAACAAAGTAGTTTTGAATGTCTTTCTAGTTCTACTAACAGATAATTATAACAACATAAACAGTAGTACAGTTGAAGAGAGAACATCAAAACTTATTATAAAAACATTACACACGTGTAACCCAGAATTAGAGCAAATAAAGAAATTGACAGATTGATCACAGGAACCAGTTCTCGCAAATCATCAATTGAAAGAATCAGTCATTGTTCACATTTATTGGACACTTGTCCAATAAAATATGAATGATTTGAAAGTCGATCTGCGAATTTCATTTAGACTTTGGACATTTCACTTCTTAGGTCAAATACCAAATGCTGTTCATAAATTTAATAACCTCCTTATTTTTAAGTTGGTTAAACACTTACATAGATAGAATTTAATCGACTCAATTTACAGTAAGAAGTTCTGATTTAGACTACTGATATACATTCGTCAAAAGAAGAAACGTGTATACTTAAAATGAAGTCATAAATGTATGCCACCAATACAGTAATAACTCTTCATACCAAATCAGTTAAGTTTGACAACTTCGTAATATTTGTCATGTCGCTTAGCACAATAATAACTCTTCATACCAAATCAATTAAGTTTGACAACTTCGTAATATTTGTCATGTCGCATAATCCTATCGCTTAATCATCTACATTATCATACAAACGACCACTTATATACATCTGATAGCACACTCAACTATAACGGTCAAAGAAATTCGCCCAAAACGGTAAAACCACTGAATTAAAAAGTGCCGCAAAGTTGGTACTTTGCCTATCAAATCGGCGGTCTACTTAAATTGTTCAGGTGAAATGCTGGAGGCGTTTAAAGACCACTATTGACTGACTTACAATAGGAATATATCAAAAACTTGAATCAAATTCCGCAATACAGCCCAAGAAAAGACAAACTTCGGTCGGAACTCGCCAAACTTTAGATCTATCGAGATCAAGCTTAGAAACTTCTGAATAAAGCGCAAGAGAACATATACTACTGAAAATACTAGCAAGAATAATATTGTAGCACAACAAAGAGCTATTAAGTGATACCTGACTAGAATTTTGCGTAGACTCGGAGGCCTTTTATAGTAAATGGATACATTTAAGTCGGAATAACAGGTGGAATAATACTGGAGAAAATGCTGCATACAAGATAACGGCTCTATACTATGCTGCTAGACCAGAGACCAGATACAAGTTGAGGAGTATTAGAATGAAGATCTTTTTCATTTTGTATTGCTATTCATAACCAAATTTTATTATTATTGATATTTCCTTTATTTCACAATTTTCTTATTAAATACATTTTTAAATATTTTTATAAAACATACAAAAAACATTTAAAAATATAAAAAATAGAGGCCCACCGGTATCGGGAACAGGGTCCAAGCTACCGGCGGTCAGGGCTCCAGAGAAAGGAACCTCCTAACAATACGAGCCGTGTCCAGCAGTACTGCTTTCTGGATCAGGCCCATGATATTGATATCATTATTATTGATATTATTATAGACGATACGTCACACAATCATAGGAATTTGACGAAGAAAAAGAGTCTCATTTCACGAGATAACGAGTATTGGGTATCCGAGTAAACATTGTAATTTGGCTTTAGGATACCGGTGTTATATTCTATGAGAATGAAGTGAGTCCAACTCCTAATTCTTCCTATTTTTGGCATCAACTAACGGTCTCACGTCCTTCATCACTTTACAAATATTAGTCCAAAACATTTAGGCAATCTATTTGGATTACTACAAACGGCACAATGGGTACAACAAAATGCTCTACTCTTGACCCACATTCTCAATGAGTTCTGAACTATAAGACAAATAGCATGTTTTCTAAATACGGCAGACTGAGTTAATACCATGCCGACGCGACGTTCTATGTACACAGAGGCGTTATTCCGAACAGATTATGTGCACAAATGTGTTGCTAACTATTATGTGGTTTGCGTTACCTGTACCACATAATTTGTAGTTGGTAAACGTTACACGAGTGTAGACATGACTGTCGAAGATAAGGGTGGAAGAGACGGACCATTTCGTTACGTAATAATTTCGATATTTGGAATAATCAATCTCAACCGTAGATTTGTAGCAGATAGAAAGAAGCAACTGCTGAGACTTAATAGATTAGCCACAAAAGTTACGTATAAGTCAAACATGGACAAGAGAAGTGGAAGTCTATTTTACCGTATTACTTTAGTCCGACTTTCTTTTCCAAACTACCGTCCTGAAATAAAAATACTGATGGAAGTATTTTCGCACGTCATTATCATTATTCAGAAACCAAGTTCCCTCACTGCTGAGCATATCCATAACAAGAGGCCCTTTTCTTGTGCCACTCACCATATCCCACGTTCGTATGAAAGCCTCATCCACGATGGCAACAATGCCATCTGCCCAAAGTCGCTGCCGAACGCCTTATACTTCTTCTTCTAGTCCTTGGACGCTACTCAGGTCCCCTTTACTTTACCTATAGTCACCGCGCCTTGCCAGGTGTCCTGCCCAGCTACTTTTGAGATCCGTAATTTTCGCAAGAATTTTCTTCTAACCTTTTGGCACAAAAACTTTCTGTATTTAGTCCTCGACCAAACGTTTCGAAGTATGCAGCGAAAAATCGATTCCCTTATCAAAGTTTATCGGCGTTACGGCCATTGTACTTTGTTATAAACAACTTAATGTTCTTCGGAAATTGGCACACATTGCTCACATGCCATTGATAAGTTCTTCTGTTTCGTCCTAGACTGTTTCTAAGAACCGCTTTGTTTCTACTGTAGGTTCAATGATCTTTGGTGTATATTACACTTAGGTACAGACAGATATATGCTGCCAAATATTGGGGTTATTTTCGATTAGACTTTCGCAGTATTTAAAGAATTCCCCAAAAAAACTAAAATTTCGCAGACAACACGTTTTTATATAAATAATTGTTGTATCTGTAGAACAATTGCTATCATAATTTGCGGTCGCATTTTCGCGTTCTGCGCGTCAGCGATTCTTTTTAAATAGCATGAGTATAGAGTGGCTGATCCCAATCTATATCTACAACCTAGTCCATAACACAAAATCTTATATTATTTTCTAAAGATACTTAAATTAACGTTTAATCATTCTTTTTTATAACTGTCGAAATACACCGTTATCCTAATCACTCATACACAAATGCCTATCTCACTACCGTCACCACTCAATCCAGACCTACATCAGTTTCATTCAGTATCTCTTCATTCATCATTCATTCATGTCGCCGCGGACGCATGACACTGACATAATATTCATTCATCAATGACATCGCTTCTCTATAATAAGAGGTCAGTCGGTTAAGCAAACATGCGTAAAGTAACGTTAATTGAGAACTTTAGTAATTAACATGAGTTATGTTGTAATAATTAGAGCTTTGATCATTGATGGTTTGTGTTGATATACAATGTCATGTTTGTTTGAAGCATGGACAAAGCTTGATTTAAATCGTGCTTATGTGGTTCAATGAACTATTTTTCATTTGCATAAATCCTTTACCAGCACTATTTGTTTATCTTGTTTTTCTCCAGCATTCAGTTCTAAGAAATTTTGAAAATATTTTTGTGAATATATTATAATATTAATGATATATAATATATTTCATATTTATTCAATGTTTCATTTTTTGTGACACTTTGAAGCATGCACCAAGCTGGATTTAGATCGTTCTTAGGTAATTCTATGAACTCTTTTTCTATTTTTTTTTTTGTTTTGATGATAGGCTTGCGCTTGACCACTATCTCACCTGATGGTAAGCGATGATGTGTGTCTTTTCATCAATCCTTTATCAGTTTTATTTGTTTCTCCTGTTTTTCACTAGCTTTTAACTCTGTGAAATTCATTAGTATTTTCTGAAATTTTCTTTAAGGCACATCATGTCCTAGAACTAGGTCCTCTGAAGAATGGACTGTGTGAAAAAAATTATGAATAATAAAGGGGTGATTATTGAGTTAACGGCAATAATGTTTTTCTTTTTCCATACATGGAAGACGAAAACCCCAATTAAGAAAGACGGTGTTAACGATGTCCTTGAACTTGGCAGACTTGATTTCATTTTTAGCAGTATGAACTCACGCCAGCCTAAAGTATGACTCAACATTCCGATTCCGAATTGAATATTATATTGCCATTACAATCAATATCGAACCTTTTAACAATATATTACCAATATTAAGCAATATTATGACATGTTAGTTAAATAATATGCTCGTAATATTACAACCACGTGCGCAAGAGTGTAGAATCAGTATTAAATCATTCGAATCACAATCGATGTGTGCCACACAGTCACACGTGGCTACTTATGTAATATTGATTGGTAGCTTCACAAGCTAATCCGAACTTTATTCTAATAAAACTATGTTTTCTTCGAAAGTTGGAATAATTATTAGGAAGGCTTCACATTACATGTGACAGAATGTCGATAAAATTAAATTAAATGTTCGTTTATAGGCTATTAAACGCATAATATTACACTATTAAAATTGCTTACTTAATTTACTAATAAAGCGAAAAAGACATGACGCAGTTAGATAATGAGGTTTTATCTGGTACAGCCCTTCTATTCTCCAGGAGAGCCTGCCCCAGGGCAGAAGGCATTCATAACGATTTCCAAAAAGTAAATAATTTTAAAGATGATGATCGTTTAGATGATGCAAGGATAAGACTGTGAAATCTTAAAGAAATATGAGAGAAGAGACTTTGGTCACTATACCTCAATAATAAAGTCTCCATTTACTAACCTATTCATTGATTACACTTATATTTATTTTAACAGAAAGAAACACATGCTAACCTTGACACAGAGTTTAAAAAAGACAACAAAAAACCCTATGCTGAGAAACCAAATATGTAGCTTTAAACACTAGACCTAACCTAACATGAATGCCTAAACATTAACAAGAACAATTAGCGTAACAGCTATTAAAACAACAATTAACACGAACAGATAAACTCGACATTTACACCAGTAAAGATACTGCAGCGTTTTGTTTACGGCTTAGCAAACCAAGATGATAAGATACCGTGCATTCCGCGTCGAGAATACTGTAATGTTATTATGTTCTGACACTTTTCTTAACCCCTATTACCGTATCCTTGTTTTGCTGATAGTGATGCAGTTAAATGTAGAACTCATCCAAAGAGAGATAATGCTTAGAAATGGATGCATCGACAAGAGGGCTCAGACATAGTGACGTTCCTATTATCAGCGAAAATTATTTTCAAGAAGTTCACAATGCATGTGATAAACTTGCGCCACTTGTCTCGTTGCCAAATCCAAACATTTAGGTCTTATGAAAATCGTTATCGTTGACAAAATTTCACTTTTTAACCGACCTCAAAACTTTTTACTAGGTGAACCAATTGAGATGATTCTTTTTTTTATTTGAGCTGATTCTTCTCATGTTAATTTACATTTGGTGATGAAGATGTTCGGAGATATACAACATAACTCTTCAATAAACAACGGCAAATCTCTCGGGATTGCTGCAGTCGCTGTATGTTTAATGTTTACGCCATCTCATAACATAACATCAAGTTGGTACGCTCTAAAAGGGTACGCAGATGTGTACAGTTCACCCTGGTAAACTCTCATTTCACCTGTTATATTTGAGTTTTATGTTATTCGGGTAATCTATTCTGGCATAACTTTGTGCATTATACCTTACTATAGAACTTGATCATTAGGTACCACAACAAAAAAGTGCAAATAAAAACCTTTTTTACAAAAAAATACAACGGACTTCCTATGTAAAAAAAGTTTTTTTATAACTTAAGGAACGGGAAAGGCTTTTAGGGAAGTCAACATTAAGTTTACTTAATTTGCACTTGACATTAAAGATCAAGAAACTCAACTTTAAATTTTCTTTGTTTTCAGGTAAAAATCAGCCAATGTCCTCGAAAGTCTCGACAATATCAGAATCTGTCAACATAAAGATAACACAAATGAGGTAAAAACAAGAAGCAAACTTGAAACATTATACAATATTTTTCTTTTTTTCGATAACATCTTTAATTTGCCTACATTTTGACTTCGATTGTCGACCGAGATGAGACTGCGACTTGATTTTTAACGATTTTTAAGTACAAGTATTGGCCATCAGAAAAAGAAGATAATGTAATCAGATTCTTCTCACACGACGTAACTACCGTTTTATAGGCTTATAACCTATTCACCTGTCTTTACCAGAGATCTATCGGAATATTTAATTTGCCGATCGCCTCTTAATCGATCGTTTGCTGCATACAAATAGTCCAAAATTCGAAAACACTGTGAATACACATGACGCGATTTGCTGATGGATTCGAAAGTTTAAAGGGAGATAAGCCGGTGTTTAGTTAGCTGTCATCCTCGATCTCTGCTAAGATCTAGAGAACTTTGAAGTTATTTTTGCATCAGCACGAGGAGTACACCGCGGCATGGTGACAAGACCATCATTACATGCCGCAGCATGTAATGATGGTTTTGTCCCCATGCCGTTACATTCAGGAAGACCGGAAACGAAATAAGCTGCCCAGAGAGCGCACAAAAGGCTTTTGTGGACAACGGTAAATGGCCTTTATGAGCCACTTTGGCAAGCACTCAAGGGCTATAGGGGCAGGCCATTATGGGCTACTCTGGTTGGCCATAGCGGGCACTTGTTTGGGTCATCTCAGGCCACTGTTGGGTGCGAAAATACTTGTATGTACCATAGGTACATTCATAGAGGGTAAAATTTATCCAGCTTGCAAAACATACAGAAATGACTGAACAAATATAAAAATCAACAGACCACTTCAAGAAAGCTGTGAAATTAGTGGCTCTAGACGAGGCGCCTCATTCTGGATCATTTTACTAGCTCCATACTGTTAAGTGGAGTCCAATTAAGTCTGTCTATAAACTGTCAGTGTCCATTGCATATAATGGTCAGTCGTTTGAAACCCATAAAATGCAATGGCGTCAAAACATGTCTATTAAAATGCAATATAAACCTGATCAGGGTGCATATAACACCATAACATAATGGTGTTGTTTTACGGCAAATAATTGCGACCATTCCCGCTCGAAAACCTTAATTACATTGTAAAAAATGTCAGAAACTTATAAAATATACAAAAAAAAATTGAGTATATAATTTTGACAAGATTATTGTGATCAACCTAGGTTGCTACCAAGGTTGATCACGTTGTTCCAATGATGAGTAGTATAAAAGAGTAAGCAGAGACAAGGGATTAACAAATATGATTTTTTTACAATTAATACAGGCCAGGTGCAGTGTTTATCTCTTTATCATGACCTCGTTTTAAAAATCGCGATAGTCATTCCCTACTTAAGGCGTGTTTCTTATCATTCGCCTGCAACACTATGCAACTGATTGTTGTTAAGACAAAACAAATATTAAAGAGTTATATTTACATACTTTTATCTCTTAGTATTTTTATATCAGTGACTGCCAAAGTGGAAGCATTTAGACTTCTTTTTCGCAATAAATCTGTCGCATTTTGAATAGTGCAGCTTTGTTCTTGACATGAAAACAAACTGTCATTGGTAATTCAAATGCATATTGTATAGGTATTCTTAATGCCATTTCGCGGCAACCTTGTTCTATCTCTTTTACGAAAGCGTCCACATCGAATAAAAATAAAGCAAAAGATTTTTATTTTGAAAAAAAGAACTAGCAACACTGAAAACTAATGTGCATTATTAATACAATCGTTGTGCATAGCTTTCGCCAACAATTTATTGCAACAAAATTATCCACAGCTGCGGTCCCGCTCGAAATATTGCGCCGTATATTTTAACTTATGAAAACAAAGGACTCCACTGTTATCGTTGCATCTATGGCAGAGACACTGCCCCATATCCACGGACTTTCACCACCGTACTGGTTTAACTCGGCTGCAGTATTTCACACTTATATCGCGAATTGAAACAGCTTTATGGTGCAAACAATTCTCAGTTTATTGTTTTAATTATTTCGCGAAGATTGCTGGTTGAAATTATGAAAGTGGAAAAGTGATTATAAACAACCGTTTTGCTGGTAAACATGCTAGTTTATGTAGTGGAGACTTCAGTTACAATAATGTTGTTTTTTGCACAGACAAATAAAACCTTGACTGCATTTTAGAAGCTAGCGAAACGTTTAGCGGTTTTGACACCGGAAATATAGAAGTGGGGAAACGAAGGCGATCTAGCCACGCGTGGGTCGTCCGGTCGGTAGGTCATACTGTCTGCGCCCACGTGATTTCTTTGTAGACGGGCCGCCGTAAAATCTCGCTCGTATTTTTCATATTTCCGAAATGTTTTTCGGAGATTGTTGTTTGAGAAACTGTGATTAGGGTTGTTTATATAAAATACAGTATGGTTATGTAGGAGTCACAGATTTATCTAATTATTTGTGCGATTTTGGTTGGCTTCAATTTCCAATAATTGCATAATAATTTTTTACCAAGTTTTTTACTTAGCAATAACGACAAGATGTTTCCGAAATAAAACTATCTCAAAATCATAAGATGGTATAAAATAAAAATATAAGTATTCCAGCAGTTTCAGAGAGTGACACCTATAAACTTGGAATAGACGTGTCTCGAGAAAACGCGTTACGAATAGAAAAATAAAACTTGTTTGCGTTTTCACTTTCACCGTCAACCTTACCGCTTACGTTTTTTACCTTAAAAAAACATGGCTGGCTAGAACTAGAAAATAAAAAGAAATATGACGTCATTCCGAAAATAAATCGCAACAAACGAGAACGCTCACACTTGAAGTGTTTATTTACATGGAATGCTGTAACAGAATTCCAAAATTAAATTTAAAATAAAGTATCGGATATGTTGCCAGCGCTAATATAATTTTCCAGTGAAACCGTTATGAAACGATTACATAGGTGCGTGTTTTATTTTAAAATACTCTTGTTTATAGGTTGTTGCAACTTTGTAAAATGAAATATTAAAAGCGGTTAGTAACATATTGGCCTTGACTCGTGTAACTTATATCCGATGTTATGATTGGCTCACAATAGAATCTCTGTATTTTTGTTATAGTCTTATATATTTGGGAACAAAAACGCTTTGTTTCTCTGAGTCATATACAACTGAATGCCTGTTTAAAAAAATATGATTGAAGCAGTTTTTTTCCTACCGGTTTGATGATGAAATACTTTTTATGAATGCTACTCTTAAAAGCGTACGTAAAGTAGCTAATAACGATTTATCTTTTCGACAGCATGTCATTATGTAGCACGAAACACGTGCTAACGTAACTTTTTTCCTCACCAACGTTGGGTCTCACCACTTGGGTTGCCAACTAACGTAAAAATCAATTTTCCAGTCATCGTCTCTATGTCTTCGCTCTACTGTTTTCCCGCCATTCATGTATACCCTTTCCCCCACTTTCCATAGTTCATTTCACATCAAATACCTAATGTATCTAATCTCTCCTTGAACGCATTTAGCGCAGTATTGCAGTATTTACTACTCGGTTAAGTGATTTCCACTCTATTTTGGGAATCAAAGGAAAACAGTGAATCACAAACCAGTATTGCATGCATGAATTAGAACAACTGAATGAGGTTGTCACCAATAGAATTTTGAATTACGATGGGCTATCAATAGATTGTGGTGCTAAAAGCGAAAATAGGATTGCAGTCTGAATTTTACCTGGAAACACTTCGGAAAGGTTGACGTAAGCAGACGTAAAGTCATACATCAACAACATACCTCTACTGCCACAGCTACCCTGTTTTAGATGAAATATTGTTTCGTTGTCGTGGCTAAACAGGTTGGTACCTACCTATGCCATCTTTCACTACCCTCGCGGCTTTTGAACCAAGCATCACAAATACAATTCCATGCTTCCAAAGATCAGAGGACCTAGAAATGTAACATTTCATTAAAATAACGATTTACAATATAGCCAATAGTAGGTATAGGTGTCGGATTGATAGGTGCTCCGGGCTTGGGAATGTCACGTGGTCTAAAACATTTTGAAATGGCAGTTGATATCGCTGGTAGATATCACTTTGTCTGGAACCCCATCAACATCATAATTTCAGCCGAAAGACGTCCACTGCTGGACATAGACCTCCCCCAGGCGTCGCCACCTTGACCGATCCCGTGCGACTCGCATCCAGCGCCCGCAACCTTAACCAGGTCATGGGTCCACCTAGTGGGAGACCTTCCAACGTTTCGTCTTCCGATTCGCGGTCGCCATTCCAGAACTTTTCGGCCCCATCGGCCATCCTTCCTGCGAGCAATGTACCCTGCCTACTGCCACTTAAGTTTCGCAATTCTTCTGGAGCCCCAGGCTCTAAATTAATTAAGAAAAATTGTTTTATAATTTTCTTCCCTTGCCTATTAGCTACTGCAAAGTAAACCTTTACCATCTTCACAATTTTCACCAACTACCAAGTATAGCGCGCTTTTCTTTCAGATTTCCTTGCATTATCATTTAATCCAAACAATTGTTTCCCACCAACGTGTTTTCCACCTTTAATATTCCCTTCAGTCTATCAAACATGCCGGATATTCACAAATTTTCAAGGAATCCCCGTGTCTACCAGAGATACAGTCTCCCAATCTGCAATAAAGTAAGCGAGTTGATAACTATACTTAACATTCTCTGTGTGCCCTTTGTCACAGTTAGAATGTAACACGCGTTTACTTAAATGTTGGGTTAAGAATAATAATGTTTACGATATTCTCAGAACTCTTTAGTAGAAGGTAGTTTTAAACGTCAACTTAATGTCAACGAGGCTTACGTAAACCTAATTTCACATAGCAACACTGATTTACTCTATAAGGTTTTCCAGCGGCGTTGCTCTGATCACCTATGCCATTAGAAAGTGTTATTCCCTGGTAAAACGTAGCCACACTGATACACACACACTCAGAACTTTTAGAGATAGTCTTGTTTCCTATCTGTGAGAGAATTTTCGTACTGAAGATGACGTCAGTTTTAAACTTGGAACGTTGACTAAGGTCCAGAAGACGGATAGCTGTCAAAGTTTTTTAGCTATACTTCTGGCCCATAATCAACGTTCCAAGTTTAAACTGACTTTATTTAGTTCATCCTCATTGGATCATCATCCCCCAGAGAGAAATAGATAGTACATCAATGGTATTCTAGTAAACAGATACGTTATACACTCACAAAACAACCGAAAAAAGTGTTCCGCACAACAGCGGCAGCACACTTACACTCTTTTCATTCATCTAACATTTCACTACAAGTCGAAAGGGATGGCTTGATAAATGATAAATGAGAGATGATTAAACCAACAAGAAAAAAAGAGACAGCTAGTGTTTGTCACTTGCGTGTGAATGCAAACAAACATTATACTGGCCACCAATGTTTTAACCATCTCTTTCTTTTTCTAACCTCCAAATATCAGAATATTAGCACAGAATAAATAATAAATATTAGGAAAAAAATGAAATTGTAAATTGAGGTGTATTGCGTACTTACATATGATATGAGATCCCTACTGTTTTATGTACTTTGGGATCATAATTGGTAAATTTTCTAAATACACACGATGACATTTTTAATTCTTTTTTTTTGTTTCAACAAAGCGTATCGCTCTTTGGCATGCGACACATAGACTAAAGACTATACGTCCCGATTAGCACGTATTCGAGTCTTCACAATGAGAGCGCTCATAACATATTTGTTTACTATAATATCATTGTAGTACACTGTTTATTTTACACCATGACAAATTACAACATACAGAGATTTCCCTTGTATAAACAAACAAACAGTTTAACTCTCTACAATACCAGTTTTGAATACCGTGGTTGACGTAAACATTGGACTAAAGTTTTTTTTATGGTATCACTAATACTGGTAATTCTGTTCTTAAAATATATAATGGTTTAGCGTAGGCATTCGATTGTTTTCTGTCTATAAACGGCTGTAAAAGTCATGTACGAAGGGCAATGGCCGTCACGATATTGTTTATAATTAATGCAAAGATATTTATCACTTACATAATGGTCTCTAGAAGTTTGTAGTCATTTAAATACTATTGCCTAGTTTCAACCATAACAAGTAAATTATCATGGATATTAAGCGGTTATCATGTAGTTACTATGAAGCTGCTCTATATTTTTCCGAAAGCTTTATTTTTCACGCAAGCCAGAATCGCAGTGTAATCGCATAATACTCGAAATCTATACTTAATATTACAAACCTGCAGAGTTTGTTTGTTTGAACGCGCTAATCTCAGGAACTACTGGTTGGAATTGAAAAAATCGTTGGATAGTCCATTTATCGAGGAAAGCTATATAACATCACGCTAAGACCAATAGGAGCGGAGCATAAAGGAAAAATGTTGCAAAAACGGGTAATAATATTCTATTTTGAGAGCTTCCATTGCGTGCGCTGCATAACCGGTTAAAGTTACGCAACATTCATGTAGGTAGCCAGTTGACGGGAGCGAAGCCGCGTGGGACAGCTAGTTAACTCATAAAAATGCACAGATGGGTTATAAGTTCATCACTATGTTATAATCGTGATTCCGGACGAAAGAACCCCTGAAAGCATCGCATCGGCCAGTCCCTGTACTTTTCACATCCTTTGGTCAACCTTATGGGAGGCCTTCTAATTAGGTTTTAACCTACTTTCTAATTAATTTACGCATAAGCGAATTCTGCTGATCCAGTGAAATTATCAATTGGTAATCAGTTTTGAAACCTAAGTTTATCAAAAGCGATTTTATACCTCTGAAGAAAACTGCATGAACCTTTCCTAATATACACATAACTACATACGTTACCTTGTAATCCTTTTAGCTGAGCCATCAAATATCTTAAGTCAGCAAATATGCTAAAACCGTATGCAACCGCTCACGCAACAGTAACAATGCGTTTAGATCAATTTACACCGGGGCAAAGTACTGAGCATTACTGGGCAATCAGCTAATCTAATTTTGGGCAATGCAGCTCGAATTACGCTGGGCAATGAATTTTATGGATACGCGTATTGGAAATGAAAACAATGGTACAGTTACAATGTGTGACGAAATTATTAGGAATAGTTGTTTTAATGAGTTAGTTAATGGTACTCCGGCCTTTATTAGATAGGTACCTGATAAGCATAAAAATGAAACCAACCTAGGCATCCAATGTGGTTGTGAACATCGGCGTTTTGTCAACCCTGTAAGGAATATTCAGTGTACAGGTACATACATTGAAATAACCACCTTTATACCTTTTCCGTGTAGTTTAAATGGATATATCTCCAGAAATGGTGATTATGAACACATCCTGCTATTATCTGATTTTGAGGTCAATGCAAACTAGCATCGGTGAGCAACCACAGAATGACCACTGAATCTTCATACAGCTTTCAATACGGTAATATAATTAAATTCTCACAAGTCTCACTCGTCTCGCCTTGCTTTTACCCCTTACCTATGGCTAAGTACGAACATTTCTAGCTGATTTATTTATTGTCTGAGGGATTTTTACGTGATGACAGCACCTTCAGAATAGGTACTTCAGCTAGCTGGTTGGTTAACCGCAAGTCACAATGCACTACAAATCTCAGACATACTCACAGTTGTCTAGCACAATAGGGCGCTCGTAGACAGTCATCTAATTTGTGCCGATGGCGCAACTTAGATACAAAGTAACAACTGTCATTTGTAGGCAATACAACAGCTCCGGAGAATCAATCGTGCGCAGCATTCCTTGTTGCCGCAAACTGTACTTAATGTTCGATCTTACCGTTTTATAAGGTGTCCTAGGTAAGCTTAAAGGAGTAAAGGTTTATGAATACAGTGACTCATTTTACCTAGTTCATCTTTTGAGCACACGCTTTGTGGCATACATTATTCTTATTACCGATAAGTCGTAATATTAGCCCCCGACCTCTAAGGTAGATGAAGGTATAAGGAAAGCTGAAGGTGTGATAATTTATCAGCGATAGCAACAGTCAGAAAGACAAAAATGTCTTTATGGGTTTGATATGTGCCAGTCGATGAGGCGACACTATTGGGGAAAGTCGTCCAGCAGTGGACGTCTTTCTGCTCAAATGAAGATGATGATCGAATGATTAAATAATCAATCATTTTCGCATTTCGATAATCACTATAATGACAGTTTATCTAGAGTTAGAGGCTCTGGACCATTTTAAAACAAAAAGAAGCTATTAAAGGCATGTGTTCTGTTTGACATAAGATCCATAACTTTGTTGAAAACAGACACTTTGTAAAATGAATCGAGAAAAACCTTGGGAATTGCCACACGAAAAAACACAAACAAAAATCAGTCATCGGAACACTATAAGTGACAAGAAGTCGTTAATCTGTCGCTAAAGTTTGACAACAAAACAATTGCCAATCCGACCGTGACCATCAGATAATTTTGTCTGAACATCGATTAAATCAATCTACCTATCTGATGCTGGAAGATTGTTCATCGAGATCTGGTACAAGATTCAATAAGAGCTGAGACAAATTATGATCCTAATGAGATGACCTTGTTCTTCTTCTCTATTTCGGCTTTTTATGGATAAGGAAAATGTAGGATGGGTATATAGCTAAGATGTGGTATAAGAATGAGAAGACAAAGGAATTTGAATAAGAGCATTTTTCTTCAACCTATTGTGCGAGTAGTTCATTAACTTAAGAATCTTAATTATTTTTTCCATGAGTTCCTAAGATATAACAACTTTATATTTAACTCTGCAGCATGATTAAACAACAATATCTTCGTCCGCCTTTGGCACTCGCCTTGGCAAATCAAGTTATCAGGATAGAAATAAGTTTTTTCGGATACGATTGATCGCCATCAATTTCACATTCTAGGTTAGTCACTGAACTCACCGACTCTCAAAAAAAACATATATCAAAAACTAAAATCAGCGTCTAAAAATAGAACCGCAATGAACATTATTAAATTACGAGACGCCTTAAAAATAACTAAATTTCTCAAAACGATGATGACCCTTAGTTTTGTTGCTATAAATAAATATTTATAAAGAAAACTGACCACCCAAGACGGCCTTGAGAAGTCAAAACATGATTTGGAGCCACAGACTTATTTATAAGCTCATATAGATCCTCGCCGTCGTAACATAAGCCTCAGTGTGTCTGTTTTTGTGCACATTTATAAAGAACCGCTAATACACATTTCATGAGAATTTCTTTAGTTTTTTCGCTCTTTCTTTTTATTTATTTTTGTTTAAGAAAAGATTTTCAGTTTCGTTTTTCTGGTTTGCTACATCCGTGATTTTGTCCGTGAAAATTTGTTTTTTTAAATGAAACAAAATACTACTTTTCTATAAACACTTACATAAATCATAGACAGCTAATAGACGTAGAATTAATTTGCTAGTCAACTCAAATAAAAAAAAAATCGAATCATCTGAAATCGATTGTCCTAAGGTCTGTTTATTTAGCAGATCTTTCTTTCTTTTTATGAAAGCTTTACAACGCCTATTTAATTTATGTATCCAGTCCACATGAGATCATCGTAGACTGTGGTATGTGGTAATTAGGAAACAATTTATTTTCTATTATTAAACACCTGATTCAGGTTCCATCACAGTTGAAATCTTATTATAAACGATAATCTCATAATTGCATATTATAATTTATAATACTTGCAAATTGAAACAGCGTCCATTTAAGGTCTGGTTCGACTGATTCACACATTGTGTTGTCGCCAGTTTTGGCTAGTGAAACCAACCTTAATCCTTCGTTGCATGAAAAGAAAGTAGTTCAATGACGAAGTATTTAGTTCTAAGCTTAAGGATCGTTTAAGGTGAGCAACGATTTGTTTGAAATAAATGTAAAGGCTCAGACAGACACTACGACAACTCGGCAACGATTCGACAACCATGTTTCATACAAATTGTTCTTTGGCGACTACATTATTACATCCGTAGAAAATTTTCTATAAAAGGGCCGTTGCATCGTAGCGTCGCGTTGTACCTTAAAACTAAAGGTCGATTCAAATCATAGACTGACTAAAGATTTTATAAAAGATAGTGGAAATTTGAATTTTTCCTTCTACTCCATTATTATTTTCTAATTAATTTCGTTGCGGGATCCAAGACAGTCAAATTCGTTCTCCGGGACTTCGTCGAGCTTCATTGCTTCGGCGCTTTTCTGATGGTCGCCACTGTTGATTCTGGCTTTCAGGAGTTGCAGTGGTTTGGGAATAGTGCGGTGGGATTGTCTCAAATGACTAAAGATTTTCATGTAAAATCTTAAAAGGAAAGTGGCTTGTTGTATTGAAGATTGAGACTAAAAGATTGTGACATACGGCGTGCATCTATAGAGTAGTAGGTACCTACTTTACCGAAAATAAAAGAAGAAAATTTAATTAGCTGTTTTCATTTTCAACTTTTCATTCCATCTTTTGAACTAACATTATCCGAATGAAAATGCAAACGTATCGTGTCTATAGGAACGCGGCTTTCTTCAGTAAAATGTTTTTAGTGTACATCGTATTCAAAAAAGGAATACCATTTTACGCAATGTGTATTTTATTTACAGATTGCAAAACCGATATTTAAATTACAGTGCTCCAAAATGATTGGCTGTCAAAAAGTTCGAAATTCGAATACAAAATATTGCGGTTGTGAAAATAAAAAGCTTTGTATGTCATTTTTCAGAACTTTTATTTGAGAAATGAATCACAGAATGATGTTCGTTTTATGTTCGATTGTTTTACAGTTTTGAACGAGTAGTGATGTTTTTCGTATTATCGATTACATAATTCTTCGTCTGTGCAACGACTAAATCTAAAATGTGACTCACGAAAGTGTCGAATATTTTGCCAAGAGCACTATTTCTATTGACAAAAATAATAATACGAATTGTATTGCGCAAGAACAGTCTTGATACTCGTTTGTAATAGTTTTATGAGCCCTAAAATGTTGCAATTAAACATTAAGCATTACGTCAGAATCACCGACCGTGGTGTTGACTTGTTGAAAATAAAATGCCTACATGAGGTCATCATTTCCTACAAAAATTTTAAGTTTCACATAAATATTTAATATCTGAAATATTTGACGTGGTTATTACAATATTAATGTGAATTATTATTAAATAAGTATCATATCATAAATTATACTTTTTAACATAAAATCTGAGGAACATTTGCTTTGTAAATATTTAATAAATTGCCTTAATTAAATATGTATTACGTTTATTTTTAAAACTCGTGTAAAATTGTAGCGCTTTTATGAATTCCGCCATCTTTACCGTCGATCCTTGAATCAAGATTAGTGAGCATCCATACATAAATTAGGATCTTCGGAGGCTCCATTCACAGGCTTTTCGTCCGGCTAATTAATTTTACGGCCCCATCCGCTATTTACATGTACATCGTAAAATTCGCAGAACAACGCGAACATCAAACATAAATATTTAGCAACGGCATTGTACAAATTAATTTATGACCAACGCTTTGATAATCATCTTTATTTTTACATTTATCAAGGCAAAATAATCCGTAAATCAAGACGTTAATATCACCGGAAATCGGCCCCCATAATGACCTAAATTATGCGCGGTATTAATAAAAATGATCGGTGTAATTCGTATCATTCATTCACTAATAAGCCAATCAATTTGATTCGATAATCGATTAGTTTGATGTTAATGTTGCTATTGGTTAACAATGAACGATCGTTATCGTTCATTCATTCAGTGACACGATTCGATTTATAAAAATATCTGAGGGTGCTTACGTCAGCTGGCCCAGAAAGCCGACCTTTATGCGAACGTAAATTTTAATTGACATAAAATACTAGCTGCACTGTGTAGCTCATTTATTTACAACTTGTGCCCGGTGCATATAAACGGCAACCCTATAATGTTTAAAAATTACGTGGGTCACATCTTAACGAGTATCGTTTATCATGTTCATATGATCAGCGACGTAAAGTCTGCGTAACACATTTTTTCAGGTGACAACAGCCATTAAAAGAAAGTAAATGTTGACCGTTGCTTTATTAATACCTAATCATTTATACCTACTTGACATTTACTGCTACAGTGAATTAATAGATAATACCGCATAGGTGTTCTAGATTGTTTACTGTTCTAGTTAACGTCACTTTCATTTTTCTTTAAACATGCGATCATATTTCATTTTTCCAAGATAAACCCATAAAATATAACATAATTTATGAAAATATTATGCGATGAAAACAAATCAGTTTATTCGATTAAATTATCCGTCATTAAAAGTCGATTTCAAATCGATTATGGATTTAATCGGATCTCACGATTGATATGGGGCACTTGTCAGATAAATTGCTACTAATTTCCCTTTGCCGTTAAAGTAGTGGAAGTTTCTTTCATAAGTGGAGACTTTCGCGGATTATCAATTGTCTTGACAAGCTGTTAGGCGCTCCGCAGACGGAGCAACTTCGATCTCAAAGACTCCACAACTGGCAAAATGCAAATAAATCTTTGTGAAGTTTTCCTTATAAATTGAAACAATTGCGCAGTCAGCAATTTATTTGTGACATTTATCGACAACAATTTTCGGTTGCTGCAATGGGTGACGAAATCAATTCTAAATTGCCAGAACTAGCAACTGATAAATGTGTGTCTGGGTGTGTGTCAGTTACTGGTTTCCGCAAAACCGCGTCCCTCGAACCACGCAGACTCCTTAGCCGGTGTTGCTCCACGTCTATTCTTACTTACTGCATCTGGCAACCTTTAACGGAAACTTTTAAATAAAAAGTAGTTGTGACAACTAAGTTGCTCCATGTATGGATCATCAAAACTGACTTATCGATTTCGATCGGATATTTAATTAATTGACAGAATTCGATTTGTATTTATTGTAAACCGGTGTGTTCTGTAGCCGGACGGGTGTATGTAGAACGTGTGTTAATTATTTTACTAGTGAAAATAAATTAATGGATTTTTTGTTGAAAGCAATCCTGTTTGAGGTGTTGCTGGTGTGAAATATAGCTGTAGAGTTGCCATAAACCACTTTTGTGTAAATAATTAAGTATCCGCGGTTTTTTTTTTACTTCGTTGTCATTTGTGGTTTTAAGTAAGTGAACTGTAGTTTATTTGAATTTACTAAAGAATACTCTTGTGAATTTAGTTTTTCAGCCCATTGGGATTACGTACAGAAGATTGGCGGTTTTATTGTGGTATTTCTTTGCATAAGTATTTTTTTTAAGTTTTTGTTAACCTAACTTTATTACAGCGAAACTGTTTTTATATTAGGTAAGTATTTTTAATTAAGGACAGGGTTTATCAACAAAAACTTTATAAACTATAAATATCTACTTTTATTTTTTCTTCAAACGAATTAAACGAAGGCCGCGATAATTCCCCTCAGACAAAATAACAAACTGCATCAGAACCAGACTGATCTGCAATGTTTGTTTATGTAGCGTTCAGTGAATTATCTAGAAAAAATATACTCTCAATCAATTACCGTTCAACATCGCAACCTGCATTCCAATCAAAGTTATTTCCATTTTCAAATAAATAAAGCGCGGTATCCGGAAACGAAAAGAAAAGAAATAAGTATGAATTGCGCGAAAATAAACGTCATTTCTTTTTTTTTTAAATAAATAAAGCGCCAGTATCTGGAAACAAATTGGAAAAACTAGAAAGGGTATGATTTAAGCTGTCACCAATTTAATTCATTTTGTGTTTCTTAAATAATAGGGTTTGCCCTCAAAATAGTAGATTTGTCACCAAAATGTAGTCACCAAACAATATAAAATCAATTCCACAATAAATTACCGAAAATCATGGAGATATGGGGTCAAGTACCAAATAAATGGTTTTGTATGTATTATAATAGGTTTGTCCTAATAGTATTTAAGCAAACTAATTTAAAGAGATCACCAATAAATCATATATTAGGTCACTAGAAAATTTCATAAAGTTAGATTGGTGTATATGCAACAGAGTCGACGGAGCCCCGCTGCCGTCGACGGGGCTCCTGTTTCTGAATGCAGGGTCTAAAGTAACCTAACACGAAGGAGATGACGGGAGCTGAGTTCATCTCCTTCGAACCTAACCTGTCCGAGACGGGGTGCCCTAAGCTCCCGAGCTCGCTTCGCTCGCTCTTAAACCGATTCATTGACCATTGTCATTGTCATTTTAATGTTGACATTTTCATTAAAATTATAAATTGATGTATTAAATTGGTAACGAATACTAAAATTTTAATAACTGAACGAAATAAAATGTAACAAATAAAAAGGAGTCGCAGTCAGGGATCGATAATCGATTTATTTGGTGACAGATCTACCATTCTGAGCACCAAGCTATTATTTAAGTAATAAAACTATTGTTATAAGAACGAAGTTTATATTCATGTAATGCACTACAATTTTATTGGTAATCCATCTCATATTTTACACATTATATTAACAATAATTTGGTAATTCATACCTGGGAACACTCTTTGTTTATCTGAGAACGAAAATATTTCGTGGCGATAGATCTATTTATTAGGTGATACAACTTGATGACAAATATAAATTTTGGTGACAAAAAATATAGTTCCCAACTAGAAATAAGTAGTTAATTGTGCGAAAATGAACGTCAGTATCCTACCTTCATTCCATTAATGCGCCAGCGCCGATGGCACGTTGATCCAAGATGGCCATGTTACACAATAATTTCTAGATAATTCCCGCCAAGGTCGAAACATTGGGTACTATTTTCGTATTAATTGAAATAAATACACAAGTGTTGGGTTGTAATGTGGCCATCTGTTTGGTTTTTTTAGGACGAGTCTCAAATTCAGCTGTTTTAATGTTCGGTATGTGACGTATCCCTTAATTGATTGATAGTTTTCACTCTCGCAAACTCACTCTATTGCTCAATTGGTGAAAGGGTGTCAAAAAGCGTAAAACTTACGAGTATGTATTCCTATTTCAAACAAGGCTAATAAACCAAAATTATGTATAACTTTGATCAAATCACCCAATCATGTAATTACATTTTTTTTTAAGATAAAAATGATATGGGTAAAAATAACCATTAAATCAAATAAACAATCTCAAATTACCTTTAATTACTTGTTAACACTGTCCTTTTAAAGCCACAAACACGGAAAAACCAATGATGTCTTATTACTTAGAAACAATCGTATATTAACAGTTTCTTACTTAAAATGACACCTAGATAAGACAAACAACACTGAATGACAATTACGCATGAAGACAAATGTGAGTAATTCAGCAAATAATTATGATTCATGTGTAAATGTGTATACGTTACTGGCCAAGGGCTGATAAAAACACTTAAAGATAAATTGCCTTTTAACATCTTATGTGGTTACAATGTTTTCTTCAAAGTGATAATACTTGTTCAGGGATTTATTTCAGAATTATTAAAAGCATACATACCATTTCAACTATCAGTATAAAGGTTACGATTCTTCTTTACCTTATCATATTTTCACATACTCGGACTATGGAATCAACTGACCCCTGACACCACAATGGGCTAAAATTTGCATAAATGTTATACTGAAGGAGCCTCCGTGAGTGACAAAATTCAAATGCTCCTGGCACACAATCAGAAGACAGCTTTGCCTTACTGAATCTGTCACAAAACTACGCAAAATTAATACTTTGAAACTGATGAATACTTTTATACCGCTGTCTGCAAAACGTCTGGCCACCTCACAATCGGTAGCAATCGACTCGGCGCCAGTAATTTGGCGCTATTTATTGCTGGGCTTGCAAATGACGTGACGCCATTTTATGAGATCAACTGTACAATAAATCTAATAGACCACCCGTGTACGTAGTGCTACAGTCAATGGTTTTTTTCAGCAATTACGTCGGTTACACGTGATTAGAAGTGTACTAATACTTGGTAGATTTGGAACAAGGATTAAAGATACAATAATTTTCTAAAAAAAACTTGGCTCTGATCAACCATCATGATTCAGAGATCACCGATGCAAGTGCAGCCAAATGTTGGCTCTAAAACAGCAGTGACCTTTGCAAGACGAATATTGAGTTACGAAAATTAATACCCAGTGACACATTCTTCGGAAGGAACATCCAAAACGTTGTATCTGGCAACGCCTTTAGTACCGGTACAAGCTACCGCGAAGTAAAGTCTTGATACGCCAGTGACGTGAGTATAAATAGGCGTGAAACTCAAGTCAAACTGATTTACGTGCGTGTCCCGATTTCGGTAATAAGCCCAGTAATGTGTCCACGGCAAAGTTTATATTACAATTTTATGACTCAAACATCGAACCGAACTTTGGCCAATCCGTAAGCCCTGGTGGGTTTTATTTATATGAGCGAAAAAAAATAAACCGTTCCTAAAAAAAACTAACAATTTGCCGCAAATCATATTTTTATATGTTTACACAGGTTTCCACTATCATTCAAAGCTCAGAATAAGTTATTTCAAGGGCTTCATTTCTGCTGATAGCCTATTGGACAGCTTACACAAATATATTACTGTAATATCTTCCATATTTCTGTAAAACATCAAATAATTTGTTAAATAAAAATGTATGCTTCGATAAATCACTGTAATGGCTTATTTTTTCGCAAATCAAAATAGATTTCGGATCAAACTTATGATTTCGAAACGTGCCGTTGAAAGAAAACTCGTGGTTATAAATAATTTAATGAAAATAAACTGTTTGTAAATTAGTAAATGCCTTACTTTGAGATTGCGTGGGAAAACGATGGAGTTTGGAGCTTGCTAACAATGTAAGAACATTGAAATTGATAGTCATTCATTAGCGAAGGTCTAGACATTATAGCTTTTAAGATTGAACAAAGAATCTTCTGTTCTGAAATGGCTAAGAATCGAAATAAACAAAAGAATTTGTTTCTTAACTACTTGGTCGTGTAAATAGACCATTAGACAGTAATTTGCATGTAAACTAACAGGAAGTTTCATGTATCCAAAAATATTTAAACGAGGAGCTACCAATTATTAGAAACGAAAAGGATAATGGATTTTTCTGTTTGAAAAGAAATACAATCGTCCTGCAATTTTGAGGTTGGCTTCCAGTCTTACCGGATGCAGTATTTACATGGAACGACTGCCAATCTGACCTCCACAACCCTGTAAGACCATATCAAAAAAAAAATTGTGGTATCCAAAAATAATCCGAATTCCAATAAAAAATACTGATTGCACAGCAAAATAGATACCTCAAAATGTAATAATTTTAGCAACAATTGCGGGAGTATTTCTGTCTCCAGGGTCTAAAGTAACCTAGCATGAAGTAGTTGAGTTCGCTCGCTTTGCTCGCTCACTTCAACTCCCTTGACAAAACTGGTGTCATGTTATCGCACTTCCGGACAGCTTAACGTGATTTTCGAGGCAAGAAGAAGTCTAGCTATGGAATTAATGGGCACCTATTCACTGGGCGTAGGTACTCGGCAAGCATTGCTTAACCTTGAAGATAGACCAGTGTGAACACGAATCCCACTTTCTCCCTCAATTAAAGGCCTTGAAAAAACATTTTTAGAGTAACCATTTCATGATTTACGCATAGACAATAAAAATATTGACAATCTTACATCGCTTACCTTTACGCCTGCAGATCATTAATCCTGCTCTAACTCCCACTTCTGCTAAAACAATCTTAACTTTACTATCGAAGAAACAAATTGTCTTCTAACAGCCCATATGTCTTTAGCAAGAATTGCGAGAATGTCAGGCAAATCGATTTTTCCAACTGAAAAATAAGTTGTAGCTTGTTGTAGTCAAGTTACACAACAGAAGAAAATTTAGAAAATGCACCTTGAACTGTAGACGTTCTCTGAAAAGTTTCGAACTGATTTCAATTAAGGCTATTTTTAACAGACTTTCCAAAAAGAAGAAAGGAAGAAGGTTCCATGTTCGACTGTTTGCATTTTTAGGGTTTTGTATCCAAAGGGTAAAAACGGGACCCTATTTCTAAGACTCCGCGGTCCGTCTGTCTGTCTGTCTATCCGTCTGTCACCAGGCTGTATCTCATGAACCGTGAGAGCTAGGCAGTTGAAATTTTCACAGATGATGTATTTCTGTTGCCGCTATAACAACAAATACTAAAAACAGAATAAAATAAATATTTAAGTGGGGCTCCCATACAACAGACGTGTTTTTTTGCCGTTTTTTTGCGATAATGGTACGGAACTCTTCGTGCGCGAGTCTGAGTCGCACTTGGCCGGTTTTTTTATTTATGTTCACCGATTTCTCCGTCAATTGTGGACCGATTTTAAAAATTATTTTTATTAGATGTAAAAAAGTATGATCTCGAATCGGTCCTTTCTAACTTTGGTGAAAATCTGATGAAGAAGTTCAGAGATATTTAATGTTAATTCTTCATTGAATGACGGTATAGAGTCCAGTATTGCGGAAATCGCATGTCTATTTACTGTAAATTTCTTTAGAAATTGCGCACTAATTAATTACAACAACAAAAAAAAATAGAAAATAAAAAAATGGTTAAAAAAAATACAACAATCTTCCAAATAAAAACACAAGGTATAAAATGAAAAATAACATCAATTTCGGCAGTCGGTGTCAAGAAACGAAGAAACGAAACCTTAAAGTCAAACTTTGTTTTTTAAAACTATTAATGCCAACATAATAATAAGCCAGTTAGTTTTATTTATAAGTCGGTTGTATTTTTTTGTAAAAAAGTTTTTTACTTATACCAAACTCTAGCTTTTTCTCCGCACCTTCACTCTCGTACAGTATCACGCTGGGATCGTGTATTCAAATATTTTTATTTCAACTAAACCTTTTGCGGGTACTTTTAAATTGTCAAACAAAATATCTTTTTTCTATCCTTTTTTTTTTAAACGTACCCGCACTAGGAATTTCTTCCTGTATCGTGGGTGCGTTTACAAACATTTAAACTCACATACACAAGATATCCAGATCCGGAACAACTAGCTGTAGGCCATACAAACATTTGCTCCGTGCGGGAATCGAACCCACGACACGCAGCGCCGCAGCCGATCGCTCAACCACTACGCCAACCGTATCGTCTGATATGAGTCTAGTTGCACATTCGCAAGCGTCAGTAGGTCTTTATGGGGAATAATATGCAAAAATTCCACGGACACCCTTTTCCATCAGTTTTAATTACAAGTATTTGGTTACATCATTCTTGTTAGAAAAATAGATGTATGTGAGAACGATTTTAAAAGACGTACACGTAAAAGCGTGTAGAGTAAAACAAACAATTCATGTATGTTTCCAGAACAACAAAACTTCAGCACTGAGCGATATAAAAAACAATATTATACTAACCGATTTTGATCTTAGATAAAATTTAGCTGTGTGTAAATTAATCTACCAAAACCAGGAAAGCCTTCTATCTCGTATCGTATCTACAGTCACCATATCGGATTTGACAGATGACACATTCTTTTTTGTTTTTTGTTCTTATTTCAAACAAGTGTCATCGTACTAGAGGCCATGGTTCCAACAATCTTCACATTAGTAACGCATTAGAAAACAGTGTGGCCTGAGAAAGTGCGAGTTTGACACTGTAGAAAATCGCTCAGTAATGACCCAGTCATTAGATATAACCAGTATTTGTATGATGGAACTAATTTAATGATAGGTGAAGCTAGAAACGTCGCCATAAAGGCCGTAATTTTATACAAGACTTCTTTGATTCCACATTTCGTGGACATACAATTTTTCGGACTAGATTAAAATAAATAAAGATATTCCGCAGATGTTATGTTATTTAAACTTTAGTTGCCAACTCGAAAAAAAGATTTGAAGTTTTTGTTTTATCAATATTAGTTTATCGAGCCCATCATGACTGCGAAGTTCTACTACCTCATTTTATTTGACGCTGTATAGCTGAATTGAAAAAGAAGTGTTAGATAAGTTAATAACTCCAGGAAACTAACAGCGTGTCCTTAATCGCATAGACTACCAAAAAAATTAGACAAATTTATCAATCGAATGCAAATATCACGTCAACAAATCTACATTTAAGTCTTTACCATTTCATAATGATTCGCTGTTTCTTCGTTGCGGGAATCAAGCCATTTGAATTGTCTCTCCGGGACTCGCCGCGCTTTATTGACACAACGCTTTTCTAGTGGTCGCCACTGTTGATTCTGGCTTAGGAGTATCAAGACGGACTAGTTGCTATAAAAAAATCTACCACTAAAGCCTGATTTAAAATTAAAACCCGAATTGAAGCTGTTAAATGTAATTCAGGCCTAAACAGCCACCACTCAACCGAGCGTCAACCCTATTCTACCCGCGGCGTAAACCCTAAAACGCTGCGGGGCTAAATAAAGTGACCACGAGCCTCTCTCTCATTTCCCGCGCGCTTATGGTCGCTCTGAATTATGTGGTCAACGGAGTGATTATGTGTAAACAGCGTAAATTAAACTAGAGCCAGAGAGAAGGAGAGGAGGGCTGGCGTTTTTGTAGTTTGTGGTTTACTTATGATGACTTTTATGTTGTGGAGTGTAGAGTTTGTAGGAAATAGAGGTATTTGATCCATAAAGGTGTGTTGTAAAGTATTAATGTGTTATCTTGTGATTACATTTCATTTTGTATCAATACTTATTGCAATGAAAACGCTACTATCAAGGATAGAGTCGTGAGTCTGATTCCCGGATCGGGTAGTAATATTGGACTTTTTGTTATAGGATCAATTAAGGGATCCATCTAGGTTTTCAGTAACTGCCCGAAGTACGGATTGCCCGTTTAATAGCAAATGGTTCGTCCACTATTACATGAGACTTAAACATAATTGGTGAAAAAGAGTCAGAGTACTTATACAGGCGTGATGATATGCCAACAGATAACTTTATGTATCATATCAGTACCAAACACTTAAGTGCTTTCACGAAGTTCTCACGCCAAATCTGGTTGAGGATCACCCGACAGTAAGAGGAAACTCCCTCGATGAGTCATTTGTAAACTTTTGTTTGAGTACAAAGAATATAAAAACCACAGCAGGACTATTTGAATAACGAACCTCTTGAACAAGACTCCTAATGGTTTGTCATCAAACTCGGCAAATTCATATGGAAATCCCTATACAAAGGTTATGTATAATTATGTAATAGCAAGAGATGTGTCTTGCTTTGAAAATGACTACTTTACGTATTGGAAACATTGAAGGATGACTCTGGCATAATAATTAGTGGCTGGCATGATGAGTTAGGCATATATCATAATTTTTACGGTCTGTCCAGTAGGTACTCTAAAGGTTGCCTGCTAAAGTGAACCTAACTTATGTAAGCTGGCAGTAAAATGGTTTTGACTGGATTTAAAATTAGAATCGGTTTAAATTTGGAGAACATGTCGATTGTTTATTGTGGAGCAGATAACACGTTCTATATTTGTTCCTTTCTGTAATCTGAATTCGAAATTCGACCCCATCCCGTAAGCCGCTCAGAGCTCTGCCTACAGTTTATATAATTATGGTTGATGACACTACTGATTCTTATATTTTACCTTTTGTTGTAAAAGTTGTTGAGAAAAAGTAATGTCTCGATTTTCAATATCGCCTATTAGTTAGTAGTTACCTAAGAGAACTCTCTGAACACTGATCAATTCTCTTCATAATTTTCATCATAATTATGATTCGTTTTACTTTCATTTCTTGGCAATAGCAATCTCTGTCGATTTAAATGCAGCAGCTAGCAAAGCCCGTAATAGGAGATCAAGCATTAGGATCAAGTTAAGAAATCGTATCTAATAATTACTTGAATTAACACGGGATCAGAAATGTTGCTTATCTGTTCTTGTAGTGTTAGTTCGTAGGATTTTCCCATCGGAGCCTGTTTTTTACTGTAGTTGATGATGATACTTTAGATGTGTCTTAGAACTGGGCAATTAAGTAAAAGTAGTAGGTATTCGTTATCCGTTTACATAAACGGTCATAATTATTAACTTTATTCAAACGCTGCTGTTTCAGAAATGTTCTCACCTGATCATGAGGGGGATTGAAGATTCTTCTACTACATACTGCCTCATTAATTTCATGAATTACTTCATTTGACCTATCGATTTACATTAAGCTCGTTTTGCCAAAGCGTTGGCAAAACGAGCAACGAGTTTTCATCAATGTGCAAGGTAGCGACCTTGCACATTGATGAAAACCTTATACCTCGTAGACTCACTCTCGGGACGTCATTAAAAAAGTTTTACTGATGAGTTTCAGGAGTATTAACATAATTACCTAATTAAAACAATAACATAAAGAAAGCTCGCAAAAATAACTCAAAATATGTCTGAACTTATTCAAATTGCAATTACCTACTTGGTTTCTCAGAAGGGGACTTGTAAATTCTTAATGACGATACATGCGATGTCCTGTATTTGTTTATTTTATGCCACAAATTGAGAAAGTTCTCGTTGCATAAGTAAAAGTTTCTTCATCAAATAATTTATGACGTATTTTATTTCAAAAGTTTATTGCTAAAATGACAGAAAGTGTTAAGAAAAGTGGGACGTAGTTGATATTTAAAACTTTTAACAGCTGCCTATAAATATTTACAATTTTTAATAAAGAAAAAAAATCGTTTTCACAAAAAACAAACCGAAACTCTAAAAATAACTTTCTTTTCGGAAGTCGGTGGTTTGTTACCTTTTATTTTTATCGTTGTTCAACACCGACTTCCGAAACGAATGTTAATTTTGCACTTTTAAGTGTTTTACTTTAGAAGTCGGTATATTCTTTGTGAAAAAGTTTTATTTCTCTCTTTTTAGTTTTAGTACCCTATCACAAAAAATTGAGCAGGTTCTATAGCAAGGTACCTAAAGGATTGACAAAATACCCATAATAACTTAATTTGCACATTCATGCTGTTTGTCGCTAAGGAGTTCGGTTGTATGTTCCATATCTTGAAAACTGCTGAACCGATTTTGATTAAACTCGCAGTTTTCCCAAAGATGAGAAATACTTAATCCAATAAAAAGGAATGATCACGATCTGATATATAGTTTCGCAAATGCGTGGACAAATATACATATATACAAACATACATCATAATCATCATCTGATAACATATTTATAATATAATTATGTGAATAATGTGGAATTCCAAAATTATTACATATATATATGTCAAATTGATTACCTCCATTTTTTTTTTTAAGTCGGTAAAGAAAAGTAGTAAGAAAAGTTCGTTTTTTATAAGACATTTTCTTTTTGTCATTATGAGCCTTTTATATCCCACTGCAGGGTATAAGTCTCCCTTCCGTATTTCCTATTTTCTCTCCTTCTATTACGATATTGATAATAATTACCGTATTGAAATGTCTTTTTTTGTCTTTCATTTAACTTTTATCTCTGACCAAGATCTACCCTTGTTTTCATTCATCATCGTTTTCAAGCACTGCCTACAACTTACCGCCTTCAATTTGGTCATCAATTTGTAAATACCTCTCCTTATAAGATACAGACATAGCCCGCTAATCTGCGCAGGAGTGGGTGTGACTGCCAAGAAACGTTATACATGTTCAAACACTAGACCTTCGCAGAAGTCGTTACGGCGAATTATTTTTACGATGTCGATGGCATTCATTTAGAAACTACTTTTTATTAGCGTTAAATCTTCGGCTTTACATTGTAAGTAGGTATAATAACCTTTTTACGGTTTTATGATCCTGGCAGCAATCTTCGAATTGGGCACACTTCAAAGGCAAAATATATACTTTAGGTATATCCTGACTGTTACGTTTGAATAACTTTACGTAGATTAAAAGTATTCAATCATATTAGAGTTTTCATCGTACATATTTTTGGTATAATTTTAAGAGAATGGTTTCCAAACTTTCGGTCAGTGAGGTCTCACAACGCGCGAAGGGACTTCTTAAAGGAACACCTTAAAATTTGGATGAAATTAACAACATCCATTTATTCTTAGGCACCTACACTACAATCATACACATACTTTTCGTACTCAACACCAAATTCGGACCAGAAGGCTGCGCACACGCAAATCACCATAAACAATTTCATCATCATTGATTAGCCGACCATTTAAGATGATCAAGACATAACAGCTTAGAGCAAATACATCGTATAAAACAAATAAATCACATTGACGTTATTTAAATTTTGACATTCTGAAAGGTTGCTTGATTTAAACTATTTAAGGAGATGTCCAATAAATTTGGATAAATTCTAATTAGGAAGGTCAGTGGTATTTAGCCAAGTGGCCAGTATCAAATTGTGAATGAAATCTAAAATAACAATAATGTACTCAGCAGGCATCATTCAGAACGAACAGTAGGTATTTTAACTATTAGTAGTTATATAGGAATTTTTAACGATACATTTTTTTGGTTACAGTCGATATATTTCTCATAATTTGCACATTAGAGCACTATTGACAAAAGCCCCTTATTACAAATACATCAACTGCTATATTCTTTAAAAACCATACCTACTCCAAAGACATATGTATACAAAAACATACTTCTCAAAAATCATATAGAAGATAATCGTGAAATCATGAATAAGGAAATATGAAAAGCATAAAATATTACAAGTATGTAAATACAAAGTTTATTATAATAAAAATGAGCTCCATTTCAACATATTTTCTTTGAAAATAAAATGGTTGAAAATTCTATACTCGTGTATAAAAGGAAAAGAACTGAAGCTAAAAATATAAGGAGTTTTCGCTAAAGTGGGCAAATATGAATCGCTTGGAATTTTCCGAATTTTGCCGTCAGAAGAACGTGGATAATACGGGGATATCAATATTAATGTTTCGGAATTCGTTTTAGCGTAATTCGAAATATGAGAGTTGGAACGTTTTTCTTATCCGATATTTTTTTACGTTCCACGTAAAAAAGAAGCATACTGCGAAGAAAATTAATGAGCAAATCAATCGACTTAGAATTTGTAAGAGGTTTATGTTTTGATGGCCGATGCTCATTTTGTTTTTATCTAATATTTGCTTTCCCACTCCTGGGCAAAGGTTTCCTATAAGTCCTAGAAAAAAAAAATAACCAGCGGTCATGGTACGCATCCAAATCATCTTGCCACCTCTTTCTGAGCCGGCCTCAACGCCGGCGGCGTCTTACAGGTTTAAGAACCCTTTGAAAAAATTCTAGATCCTACTGCAAAAATGTGAGATTCAACTTTCAAATCGATACCGCGACTATTTTCAAGCACGATATATTTGCCAATCTCATTGATCAATGGTTTCAAACAGTCTCACGCCTGTTTGCAAGTTCTCAGAGTCCTCCGAAAGACATATCCCCGTCTTCTAAGAATTTAGCTTCAAAATATCACAAGTACAATGTAAGTCAAACTCAAAAACGACCATTCAACGTGTAAGTAAACTGACACCACAAACCAACATGTTGATGACAATGACGTCATAACCAAACATTTTATGACATTCTCTAAAATAAAAGTCGTGTCATGCCCTTGAAGGTCTTGTCGTGTGTAATGTCGGATGTACTGGTAAGCTGGTAATGTTCATAAATACATCATGAATTTTATTCTAGGTTGATGTGTAATAGCAGTGTGGTAAACAGAAAATAAATATTGCTAAAGGAAACTGTATCAATAAAGTTTAAATGCAGAAATATCGAAAATTGGAAAGGTCTACACAGCTCTATGCTCCAATAGATACGTCATTATAAAGATTTTCGGACTAAACTAAGTTCCTTAGCGTTCGTTTGGCGGATGGGGATTACACGGGAAAAGGTGTCCGACTAATATATGTAGTTCTATATTTAAAAGTTGGAGTGCAGTTTTTTCAGATGACCACTGTGTTCTGAAAAGATTTTAATAGAGTTCTTATAATATAACGAAAGGAACTACGTTCCAACTTCCAACTAGGCGTCCCGTGAAGCCATTAGTTTTTTTTACTTTGTATTTTTGATAGGCTTTGTGGAAATTATTTCATCACCACTGCTCTCAAAACGGTGAAGGAAACATCGTGAGAAAACCGGCATATCCTAGAACCAAAAATTCGAAGATCATCGATTCGAACATTTGACATCCTGCTCTGGGCCAGCGTTCCATCTCACAGAGAGAAGGCCTTTGTCCCAGCAGGGAACATTAAAAGGCTGATCATTAAAGAATTTACTAAAAGAATACCACTCCTTTGCTGTAGGTACTTACGCACAATGAAAGCGGCCTAAAAATGTATGTGCGCATAGGAAGGATGTTTTAATAAATACTGAAACATTAGGCAACACAGATGAAATTTGCTTAAATATAGCTGTATGAAAATGCATTGCGAAACTGATAAATGCGTATCTGAATCACTACACAGGTTTTCATAATTATAAGACATTACTCATTCTTTCTGTAATTGATAGCGTACGTACGTAATCAGTGCAAAAATAATGGTACTTTCACCAAATAACAGAAGTGCTCTCTTCAGCGGGATTTACGTCCGTACCCTTGAGAATTGGGTCAAGTATCGCTGACGATACTTTTCCAATCATGAAAGAATTTATGTACCTTTAATGGATACTTACATTAAAAAGTTGCTATAAATGGAACAAACTCGTTCTTAAAATGGTTTTCCTGAAATTAAAAATACATTTAGAGTTTTAGAGAGTAGTTTTTTGATTCGCAAATGAAAAAATAAATTAAAACATTGGAGCGATTTGCCACTAAATATGGGTGAGATTATCTGAAAATCAGGTATCTGTAATGGAATAATAGTCTGAAGAGTTATAAAATCAGTGAAAAAATAAAATAGAAGTTTTGTCATAAATTTGAGGTTGAAATCTTCAAACTACCTAAACAAAATCAGTCGTTGTTCATAATCTTTCTTCAAACACTGTTTACCCCAAAAAAATACCAAGATGGAACCTAGATGAGTTACGTATGTCTTTGCAAGTTTGAAGTCACCTTTATTTTTTCGTACACAACAAAAATGTAACGATACGCAAGCCGCCTGGAAGCGCCAGTCTGCTTCAGTTGGCGATACAAGAGAGGACCGAGCGCACCTCTCCAATACGAGTGATTCAAGTGATCTTTTATCTCGAGTGATCTGTGCAACAGAAATAGGGGTTCTGAAGTGGCACCTACATAAAATATTTTCTGATAAATATTTAGTTTTTTTTTTTAAATTGGTTATTGTCTCGATTTTTTTTTCTGGTAAGTATATCTTTTCTCCTTTAATGTTTTTAAGCTGGTAACACTTTTATAACAAATATATATTTTTTGTTTTTTAAATTCTCTTAATATTATTTTGCATAGCAATAAAACATAGATAGTATTGGTGAATGAATTTTGACCCCTCGATTGCCAGTTATCAACTTAGTGGTTGGGTTATCTTGGCTCTTACACAATTATCATCTTTAAATATTTTCTTCAAACTAAAACTAATTATAGAAATTTAATGTAATCATAAATCACGCTTACAAATATAACTCGTGATATAGGTCGGTCATTGCCACAGACTAAAAAGTTTGCAATTTTTTTTTGCCGGCATTTTTTGTATGTGTTACGCCTCTTTGGTAATCGTAGGCATTTAATTGACGTGACAGTCGGTTCGTCTGTCAGCGTAGGCGTCTTCTCGTCATTGATATTGACACCACGTAGTAAAACATAAATGCAGAAGATACAATCGATAAACGAGGGCTAATGTTTAAATTTCTCACCAGTTGGCGCCACTGACTAGGGTCCATAAATACAGCTGTTAAACTTTGTTATAACGTGCACGGAAGCAAATCTTGAATTAAAATTCATTTCCAATGCCGTAAAATTGCGAATAAATATAAAATCGAGAATAGGGTTTTGGCCCTATTATTTCGAAAAAAAGGAGGATAACATTTTCGGAAATATAAAACTCAATCTTAATCTGCCATATTTGGAATATATTAAAAAAATGTAAATAAACTCGCGCCAAAAAATTATGCAATTTGTCATTTTAAAAACCTCAGTCTACACCAGCGCCCCTAGCGGAAAAATCAAACGCGGTATACCCACTGAATGGTTTTAAAAACTGTCACTTACTCACTTTAGATATCAATATTAGGTATCATAGATTCTTGGATTTGCTGATAGCTCTTTTTCTGAATAGGTTTTTTACTTTACGTTACTTTTTACAAAAATGTTAATAGGTGCAACTGCAAACATTGGAAACACTTTATCATTGAAAAATCCCCTTTTTATTCTACTACAAATAATATTTTAAAGGGTTATTCTACAATTCGCCCACAAAGTAATCATTCAAATTTATTTTTTTATAAAAATTGATACAACAGAAACAGAATAATGACAGATTAGTATAAGAGACGGTAACGGACAAGCTATCTGTTGAACTACTGCTATTTCTATTCTATTCTGTGGTTTCGTATATCTATAGGTAATTTTTACTGTTTCACATTGACTATAAACAAAACACTTAGCTTATGTCATACACTGCGAATTAGCCATGTTAAATGCCATAGAACAAAATTTAACGAACACTCCCATACATTCTTACGGTCAATGCTATATTCATCAAATTCAAATCAAAATTCAAATCAAACATCAATAAAAAACAATCATGTCCAAAATGTTGTTAATTAAACAATCAATTTGTTTATAAATAATTTATCATTTACGGATGTGCCAATCCCACATATTTTTACTGGCCTCAAAAAGCCTCCCATTGCGTTATACTAAAAAGGTCTAACTAATTGGCAAAAATAACTTACTTTATGATCTTACCAAACTCTTTCGATATATTTGTGGGTTGGTTTCTTAATATTAAAAAATCCAATTTGTATTCCGTAAGAAAAATAGTGAACAAATAATAAGATACCTATATTATACCGACTTTCAATCAGGGTCAATTGCACCAATTTAACCGAACGCGATCAGCACATATGAACCTAGATTAAGAACTGTAATTGTCAAATATTCTATTAAATATTATTTTATTATATTTAAATGTACTGGCCGCGTTCTTTTTCTTGGTGGAACTTGTCCCTAAGATCTGTCAAGTCCATGCTCAAATCTCAGAACATCTAAGTGCATCGTTACTTCCTTAACTAACTTAAACTAAATCCTAGAAGTTCAAAAACAAATGCATAGCTCATTGCCACATCTCACGTTTCCAAGTAAACTGTATTATTTACAATATTGTTTCCAGATTACAACATTTAAACAACTTTCGTACGTGCTACAACATAACCTAAGTGTATCTAATATTAATATTATGCATAACACAACTTCACGCCGACAATCTCCGAAAGGTTAGGCAGAGGTACCTACTGTACACCTATAGTACGCCTACAGTACACCTACAGTATATCTACAGTACACCCACAGTACACCTACAGTACGCCTACAGTATATCTACAGTACACCTACAGTAAACCTACAGGACACCCACATTACTTCAGTTATGTTTAGGGGACGTAAACATAGTGTAACAGGGGCGAGCCTATTGCCATCATCAATAGGTGCATCGGGCACACATTCAGACACCGGGCTGCTAGCAGAGAAATTCCAGATGGAAAAACCCAATAACACATTGCCCGACATGGGAATCGAACCTAGGTCCTCATACTCAGCAGCAGCGCTTGCGACCACTAGTTCAACGAGGCAGTCTTATATTAATCATCATCATCATCCTTTTAATGTTCCCATTGCTGGGACACAGGCCTCCTCTCTGTGAGAGGGAATGGCCCGTAATCCACCACGCGGCCCAGTGCGGGTTGGTGGATGTCACATTTCTTCGAATTTTTGGGTCTAGGACATACCGGTTTCCTCATGATGTTTTCCTTCACCGTTTTGAGAACAGTGGTGATGTAATAATTTACACAAAGTAAAGCGCCTGCCTGGGTTCGAACCGACGGCGACGACCTAAAACTTATAAGTTGCGACCGCTATCACTGGGCCACCACTGCTCGCCAATAATATTATGCGTTAATAGATATTGCGAAAACTTGTATGTTGTATCCTTGTCCGCTTATCCTTTGAAGTAAATTACTTGGCTTACATAACCGGATCAGAGGCGTAACGCTAATGATACCCAAAGGGCTAGGCATCTATCATTTCTGAACGTAATTACGATATGATGCGTGTTTTCGATACGAGGGACATGTTCCAGAAAATAACAGCATTTAATAAAATAAATTAAGGACATTTTTGCACTGGTTGAACTACTGCCCCTTCCGGAATCAAAAGAACCTATCTATCATATAGCTGTAATTTCAATTGTTCTTCGCAGTCACTAATTTTGATTTTAGAATGCATTAATAACTGGTCGCTCCTAACGCTCAATTGTCACGAATAAAACATTTTAATGTAATGATTAACAGAAAAAAAAATAAAAGTTAAAAAAAAAATTTAAAAAACTCGCTTTAAAAGAAAATAAAATTTTCTATAAACTTAAATTCACCCTACGCTTTTTTATAATAAAATATTTTTTCGTTAATCACACTAATCTTAATTTAAATTTATTAAAAATTATTTTCTACTTTTTAGTTTGGTTTTGTATTAAAACGTGTTTTTTAGTTTTTTTGACTATTATTCATTTTTTACTTTTTAGTTCAATCGCTAATCCTGAAGATCCTGGTAAGGATCAAATGGGATAGATAGATGGATGGATGGGATATACTAAATTATTGCATTGTCATCGGTCCTTGAAAAGTGTGCAAAGTTTCATGACGTTTTGAAGGGGGTAAAAATCAAGTTCAAAGATTCCTTTACATCATACAAATTATACATACATACAGAGCTAATAAAAGCGTGTTAATAAAAAACGCACGAATGAAACACTTCGCACCGAGATCACCACTTGACAAAAAGGACAATGAAAGTCCAATACTTGTTCGCATATAGCTAAACCAAACTTGCACAGTGTCAGTACGAATTACCTTCTAACTAAGCCCAGGCTTACTCGAAACGAATTGCTATCAAGTGCTACATCTTGAAACATGCGGTACTAACAACAGTGCAATAAGTCTGATTGTTAATCTTGCTTGGAGTCTGTTATGTTTATTGAAGTTCTAAGAAGGACAAATCTTGGAAAAAGCTCCTGGATTATTATAAGTCATATTTTGATTTGTAAGTTTGGCACGCTTTTAGGCTTCAAACATACACGTTCCCTCGTAGTCAAAGGCTAGGCCCAATCCAACAAGTCATTCCCTAATTCCATGTGCCTACACAGTTTCGGTCGATGAAGATTAATAGATTAAATTATAATCAATGAGAGCTCATCTACTGTTGTCTGTTGTTTACAATCCATTCTAATTCATAACAACCGAAATACAGGCATTGCCTAGTTCGGTTGCAGTGACAACATCCATTTACTAGAAATAAATACAGCCAAACTATTTTCTGTAAAATATTACCAAGTTTTTTGAGAAATCAATTTAAATGTATAATGAAAAAAAAAACTGTTGTCTTCTGTCTTTGTAACATTTTGACGTCTTAACAGATTTAAATGAAACAAGGCACACGGGTAGCCCATGTCCTGTATTAGGAGATGGGATACTTTTTATCCCGGAAATTTAGGATATATTATCACTTAAGTGATTCACGCGCCATTCGCCGATGTTTAGGCGGATAAAGCCGTTGGCAAAAAATACTGTGAAAATATGTCCTGAAAATATACCCATAAAGCGATAAAATGAAAAAAAACCGGCCAAGTGCGAGTCGGACTCGCGCACGAAGAGTTCCGTACCATTGTCGCAAAAAACGGCAAAAAAATCACGTTTGTTATATGGAAGCCCCACTTAAATATTTATTTTATTACGTTTTTACGGTTTTTAGTATTTGTTGTTATAGCGGCAATAGAAATACATCATCTGTGAAAATTTCAACTGTCTAGCTATCACGGTTCATGAGATACAGCCTGGTGACAGACAGTCAGACGGACAGTGGAGTCTTAGTAATAGGGTCCGGTTTTTGCCCTTTGGGTACGGAATTCTAAAACGTAATATTTCTGCACGAAGTTTACCACAATACTGCGGTTGACTAGAAACAACTGGATATTTCTATATAACTGAAAGAATGCGGTATTAAGATAAAAATAGAAAATTATTAACGCGAGTCTCAGAAAATTCTTTTTAAATAAAAATAGTGTAGAGTTATTATCCTTACTATTACAAGCTCACCACACCTGCGGTTTTGTATTCGTATAATGTTACAAGAAGGACTCAAATCACTACGTCAGCTACTCAGCCACCTGTGAAATGTTGTCATGGATAACCTTTAGACCAGTTTATGATGTTAGATTTATCTATTTTGGACATAAATGATCTACTTTGGTTTCATATTTCTTTAAGTATAGGCCTTATTTATAACTTTTCAACCATTTAATTACTGAATAATTAGGTTCTTGACTTATAGGTAATATTTTAAACACTAAAATTCTTAAAGTTTCTGAAAAGGAATTATATCGACGCGTCTCAAATCAATCGCTGGTCAAGTATTATAATATTATGAAAATTCATTCAACCAGACAACTCGTCACATTAATTTAAGAAGACTTTTGTTCCAGAAACCGGTCATCATGTTTTATTTGATTTTTATAAATACTTTCGAGGTGCTTAGCAATATTACCTCGAATTCTGACCTCTTTGTGAAGGCTACTGTGATTCATTATAAAATATCAAAATGAACTCGAATGCCAACTTTTCTTTGTCTTCTCAATTATTCGAAGTCCTTAACAAATAATGCCTCAGATATTCTACGTTCTAGGCTATGTCTAAAGTAATGTGCAAGATATTCGCGCTTTCACACAACACACCTCGACGTTCGGTGATCACGAACTATCTGCAAAATAATACGTTAAGGGTTGTCTTCCTCAGAAAAAAATAATTCATACCACTATAAGATTGGGAGCCAAGGGTCAAGGGACAGTCTCATCAGTTTGTTGCCTGACCTGAAGGAAATTCTGTCTTGTATGTTGCTATTAGTAGCGGAAACTATTGCACACGTCATACTCTTGATAGAGTCACCTTAACGGGTGAACAGAAACAGCGATAAAGATTCCTTTGACACAAAAAAGCATGAGCTACTGCGTGCATCTGTATCTTTTTCAAGTGGGGTTTATAATCTCGTCGTGGGAAACAAAATCTCAAAAAAGCTGTGTCTCTCTTATCTGAAACTCGTTTTCTTTCTTTCCTTGTGTAGGGAATCTCAACAAATTCTTGAAATTTCATAAAATCCCAAAAATTTAGATCTTTTTGAAATCAGCACCTTTGAACTTGATTCATCTTGCTACTTCTAGTAAATGCACAAAACTTTCTCCTGATATAAATGTCATCTCATTAAAGTCACGTCTCTATTTGATTACACAAGCCTTACAGCCCTATACCAATGATTTATAGTGCACTTTGACAGTAAAATAAGACTATACATTACCCGATGCAAGCACAAACCTATAGGGGACTGTTATAGAGCATTTCTCTTGGAAAGCCTAGCTAAGTTACGAGTATATTCAGCATAGAAACTGTTGAACAAAGGGCTTCAATTGTTTGGATCTGCTTGTCTAAGTTGATTTATGGAGTTTATTTGACAATATCGTTAAGAGTCCTATTGTGTTTTCGTAAAGCAGTGCGATGAGTGCAGTTCTATCGCGATTTTTTGCCTTTTTGCCATCTGAAAATCAAAATGTTTCAAATTTTCTATATACAAAACTATATCATTAAATGATTCAAGATGGCCGATCCACGTTTTTAAAAAAACGTTCGAATTCAAGTCACATAAATTATCATCTCAGCCAGATTTCAGCGACAATCAATGTCAAAAATTGCCATAATGTAGGACACTTTAAAAGTTGTTTTTGACAGATTTCGAATGATCGTAGTCGCGAATGCAAACACTTCTAAAATACGACAATTGCCATTGTGATATTTGACCGTTCGTTAGATATAACTTAATACTAAGCTATTTAATTACCGTGACAAGCGTCAGGTCTAGTTTAGAATTTACGGAAGAACCAGTCAGCTATGAATGATCAAATGTCACAACTTAACGCGTCTACCTACCTATGCAAAAACCTACCTCAATCTCTTTTAAAGTCACTTTCAATATATAATCTCCAACAGGCGTCGTCTGCTAAACGATAAGATCATTATCAGTCTAACATTGACATGAATCAATTATATAAAAAATAACGTAGGTACCTATGTAATTAATACTGACTGCTACTTGTCCACAAACATTTGTTTATCCATTAGATTAATGACTAGCAAATTGAATAATAGTATGTTAGCGGCTTCGAAGGTCTAAGCTCATTTACACATAAATACTGATAAATTACTATTATTAGTGCAGCGTTAAAGTTACCGCAGACAGGTGAGCCGCGACAATGCGGTAACCCTCTTACATAGAAATTGTAAAAAGTATCCTACGGATATGTTATCCTTAGAAAAATATAAATTGCTTAGCTGTAACTTTCTCTAAGACATATTGATACGTACAGAGAGAAACTGCGTCCGTTTTTAATCATATTCCGCGCACGGAGGTATTTTGCGGACGGCGGCGAGGGAATTGGTCATACTTAAATCAAGTTTTAAGTAAATGCGAAGAAGAGCAGAAATCTTTCATTTTTTAATTTACATATGAATATAACGATCAAATTTCGACCACTGAACGACCACTGTGAGAGATTCTACAAAAACGCGTTGTCGCATTGTTGCATTGCGGCTGTCTGTGGTAACCTTTAATAGTAAAAGCTTATTATTCTTACCTCATCGTTATAGAACTCAAACTAAACTAAAGCATAACATTACGGCGTCGGTGACTTCAAAGCTAAGTGCAATTTCATGCAAACATTATGATAATTTAGCCTCAGGACTGAACTCGGCTAATCTGAATAAAATAATAGTAACTTGTGAGTACGTGAGTGGTGATTAATTTTAATGTTATCATCTATAATACTGGTATTAATTGGTACCTAGTGAGTTCATTAATTTGTGTGTATGAACCGTTTATGACCTTTGCTTTAAATTAATTGACCGAGTATTTAAGGCAAGGATTTTATAACAGTTAGTTCTTTGGCATTCACGTGAAATATGTAAGTACAGGCGCGTAGATATCATTACCGTGGTACAGGCTCTTTTTGTTTTAAAAAAAAAATATGACTCGCACACTGTTCGTTGTTGGTGTTTTTTGTTATTGAATTAGATAATTTACCTATGTTTGCAATATATGTAAGTATGTAAGAACCATGTTCCTATTTTTCAAGTGAAGGAATTTACCTGTTAGTGCTTGTAATACTTATATGTAGTATAGTAGTGCTAGGTGCATCGTCCTCACGTATAATATGAATTTATTAATGTATGTACTTTAATATTGTATAAGCTTTTTTTTTAAAAGAGTAAGTATGGAGTTTCTTGTGCATTCTTCTCCATAACAATCTACTTTTCCGAATGCACGGTAGAATCAAATTTTATTACTTGTTAATTTTTAACGTTCGAAAGTGCCGCTTAATGGCCTAGTCGAAATAAAAACATTTGACTTTGACAGGCAACCAACCAACCCGACCAATGATTGTTTGCAATTCTACTGGCACACCAAAATAGAGGTATTGTAGACTAGAGCATTGATGGGTCGTATTATTGTATTCGAAATGATTGAGTTCACCATTTATTGAGAGTTTATAATCTCTCGACTTCTCGTGGTAGTTCATGAACTTACATATTTTTAATAATCCTTTGACATATATATTGCAAATTATCGAAATCTGTTCACAAAATTACTAGATTTTATAACCTCGTAAGATTTATTACAAATGTACGGTGTTTGCAAGAATTCGGGGACATTATCACATACTACATAATAAAACTTATCATGTATGATCTGTCTTCAATAGTATTACGCAAAGGACGAATGTGTATAGGATGTCTATAATTATCTAGTGCTAGCCATTAAATGTGTTATGAAATTAGCTCACTGGGTCAGTTAGCTTCGTAAACGAGAACTAAACAAGACAAAAACGTGTGGGTAGGTGTAATGTCCGTTCTGAAAGTTTGAATGATTGTGAATTTTTCGACTTTTTTTTGGATTTATTACAGCCAGTTTTTTTTTTAAAGCAACAATTCGTCAGATCTTTTTACACGAAACAATAGCGGTGGTTTTTATAGCCGTGTCTGCTAGACAATATTTGAACTGAAAAGATTTATATGGACAATAGAAAAACCTAATGGTTGGTATGAAATAATTTCTCGAAAAATTGTCTAGACTTTCATCATGCGCAGGCTGCGATACTTATTTTATTTTGGTTTCGGGCCAAACCTTCACAAGGTGACCCAAATTTGGGGATAAGACCGTGGACTATGGAAAAACTACCGCAGTAAAGCTAACTTGGTGGTCACCATCACAATATGGACCGCTTTAAAGACTATCTTTGAACCACTTTGTGCAACGCCTAAGGTTAGTTGTTAAGGCACATCTCTGAGGAGGCTTTAAAGGGCCCGCCTGAACCTCGCTGTCCACGGCATCATGTGATCTCACCAAACCTTCATTGGATCACTAGGTTGCAAATACTTTCTACAGACATGATTTACCAACCCATCTTAAAATTTAGACATCTCCTAGCTCTCAATAAAACAGGTTAGCTTTCGCCACTAAATTGAATTCTCAACGATATTCGTACATTAACTCCATGTTCGTAATTAGGTTAGCAGCAACTACACCCCAGTCGTGAAATGAAATCTAGATTAGAGTCATAAAAATCTGAAATAAGCGTTTTAACTGAATTATTTGCTCTACGAGTACTAAAAGAGGTCAATGAACAGACCCATTGTCTGAGTAATAGTTTTCATAAAAAAGACGTGTGCCTGCGGGGGAACTCCGTCAGGAAAGAAATTCTTCACGCCTTTTCTTCAACTCCGAATGTAATTTGAAATGGATTAAAATCACATTTAAAGCGATATATACGCCCGGGCGCCCCAATGTTAACGCAGTACTGGCCGTACGCCCGCAATCGCAAAATATCAATATTGAACCTCCTTTTGAACAGTTTTGTTTGCAAAATATTATTTGATTTACATATGCTATTTCAGTTATAAAGAAATTCCAGCCATCAAATTTTCTGTGTAAGAATATAAGTAAACATCTAAGTCGTTTTGGAAGAGTATCCAAAAGTTGTGAAAAATATCGTGTAGCTAATTAGTTTTTTTAAGGAAAATAATCTGTTATACGAAAAAACCATGTTTAAAATATAATGTACATAAAACAATAATATTTTTTTTTCAAACCTTTTAACCTAGCCGTTACTAAGGAGTATGCTTTAGAAAGTTACCGTTTTACGGCACTAAAGCGGATATAGGCTTTTAAATAACACATGATGTAAACAATTATGGTGGCCCACGCTTGACGATAATATCCAAACTATGCCGGACGGAATCGAACATCTTGAGATGGGGCATAACGCATTTTCTTGACGTGGCGATTTCTACCAGACAACTCTTAATAAAACATTTATTTTACCTTCTTGCCTTCCAGACTGGTTTCAATTAAATCCTCCCTTTTCTCAGGAGAGGTCAAATAAATCTAGAATTTCTACTCAAGCCTTTTCTTTATTTTATTGCCTAATAGTCTAGACATCTGCTTTGTCTTATCTTTCAATGATAAACAAACCGTTTACGGCTAGAATTTCAATTTTATTAAATCTCAGTTTTCTTTCTTTTTGCCTACAATTTTTTTAGTGTCGTGAAAAATTTAATTAGGCTTGTTATAATATTTTCTGTTGTACTGTGTTTTTTTGGAAAATAATTATAAAGTATAGAAGTATTTATATCCTTTTCATACCCTGAGAACTTACACAATATGTGATACCGCGATTCCACATAAGGATTTGTCGTGGTTATTTGCTGAATTTTGAGTAGGTTTACTCATATAATTTTCGAAAAAAATCAGAAAAATGTAATTAAATATAACTCCCTATATTCCTCCAAATTAACACAAAGTATATAAAGAAATAGAGCCCAATTTAGGCAGTTATGTTTAAGTCTCATGTAACAAGGGATGAAATGTGACATCTATAATTTACATAGAGAGCAACCCCCTGAAGGTTTCTCACAATCTTTAAAATTGACACCGGATATCACCGCATTGTATGGTACAATAATTACGATTTATTTTAAGGGTCATTGCTCGTAATACGAGCACACACAATGTTAGTGCTCACAATACATTTGCTTATTAAGCATATTAGGTATTCGACCAGGTGCTCATAACGTAGTCATATTACAACAGTGAGCATTCAGAATTGTAACTTGATACAATGTTAATTGTGACAAGAGATTATTAAAGTGATTATTAATTGTCATAGAGTGATCAAGTTTTGTAGAGTCAGTGATAAAGATTAGGTACAATTTGATCTTCCACTAAGGAGGCTCTCCCCAAGTATCATGAACCCTACGAACCACTGTCCGAACTTTTTGCTGTAATTATCTCTGACAGACACCATCACCACTGACCACGTTGCCACTTTGTCTGGATATTAAGGTGACACTAATTAATTATAATGATACATTGCAGTAATTATTAGCAACTGAAAAAGGGTTGTACCTACCTAAATAATCCGTAACGACGGAAGTCCAAGCTACTTGTTTCTTGAACAAACCATTAACCGATAAAATCTGTCTACTAGGTAATCCTTTTGCGGCAAACTAATCTTATTAGTGAATTTAAGATAACGTCATTTATCAACATTGTATAAAAATGCATAATTTCGCCGAAACATACGCGGAACGATAAATCAATATTTTCAGATACGCCTCAATCCTGCATTCCATACAGAGATAAAAAGATTATCTAAGTGACATAGTTTATTCAAATCAACACAGAATTTGCATAAAACAACACACGAACATTGTTCCAAATGATAACACCATTTTTTCTTTGTTTCAGGTGACAGTTCCAAATTCAAATCGAAACAAAATCTCGAGTGTTTAGTTCCGAAATATCAAAAGTTGTAGCTGTCAGTTTTTTTTGTGATTTGAATATGGATTCGTGCAGAACTTTCCAGTGAAAAGTGTTGGTTGTGAGTGTTTGTGTGGAACTAGTAAGTTAAATTAACAAAATGGAAGCCATGGAACGGAGAGGAAAGTTAGCCGCAGTCGGGACCATCTTCTTGTTCGTGTTATGGTCGCAATGTGAGTATTACTACGTAGTATTATCTTATCTGTGGTATTACCTAATTTTATCTTATTAATATTATAAATTTGAAAGTTTTGATGGATGAGTGGATGTATATTTGTTACTCAATATACGCCAGAACGTCTGAACGAATCTAGATGAAATTTGGCACAGTGATAGATTATAGTTTGGAATAGCACACAGGCTATTTTTCATCCCAGTATAATTTTCCCTTGGGATGATAAAATACTTTTCAAGCGGTCGAAGCCGCTGGCAGAAGCTAGACTTTCATATACCCAAGTTTCAACTTACGTAAGTTTAAACTTGAACGTCATGCTTAACTGTACGATGTTTGAATTTAAAACGGAATACAGTTCAATAAAATCTTTTCTTTCTTTCTTTAGACCTTCATGTTAAGAGAAAGCATGGATTTTTATATATCAATGTTTGTAGATAGTAATATCTAAAAGAAAGTTCTGGGGGTGACCATAAGCTCTTAGAGTAAGTATTTCAAAGAGCTTATGGTCACCCCCCTGATCCGATTAAAAATTTAATATAAAAATAAATATATAAAATATATAAAAACATTTAAAAAAAAATAATGAATTAAAAATTATATTATTTAAAGAAAGGTAAACCATCTCAAGTGCATAGTCTATTTTTCTAATTTAATCTATGTTGTCCCACCTCTGGTCAAAGGTCCTCCATAGCCTTCCAATATTTTTTTAATTTTGCCTACTCCGGCTAATCCGTTAAAAACGAGTCCTAATCGCCACACCCGCGGTTATAATAAATTATTATCATATTTATTCATCGAACAACATGATCCATTCTTTGTAAGTAGAAACACCTTACCTATTGAAGTAACAATACAAATAAACAAACAATTAAAAATAATAATTGTATAAAAATTGGCAATAAATTAAAAATTAAAATTACAATAAAAAATTTTTATTCCAAATAAAAGATTTTACATGTCAATAAAAAAATGTCCAAAAAATAACAGATCAGTAAATAAATAAAATGTCGCCTGTGGATATGCTTTTTTCTTGGGAAAAAGCTAGTGAAACATAACTTCATTACCTACACTGCTACTGCATTCAATTCAAGCCATATAACCCCCACTTCCGTGTTCCGTATAAAAATGAGAATAATTCTAATCTAGATAACAGTAGAATCTACGCTAGGTCACATGCTTCCGCAATAATTCCTGGCTTCCGTGCTAACTATCGCTTGACCGGCTTCACGACAGTTAAGCTTAACGAGAGATCTATTTTAGCAGAGCGTTATAGTTTTAGCTCCGTGCCAGTTTTAGCTGGGGTTAAAAGTTGTTCCACTATTGTGACCTGTTTGTCTTGCACGGTTTTAGGTGGTTCTGTATTATTTTTATAATTTTTGGGTTAGGGAGTAGGTTGGTCTGCAATTTTATTAGTCTGATGTTCCTAGTTCGAAATTTCATCTTATAGAAATACGGGATGACTTTTTATTAATTGGTAAGTGGGTAAAAGCAATCAAACAAATTTTGATATAGGGTCAACACTTTAATATGAAGATAAAATCAGCTGTTCAGTACATTAATGACTAGCTGATTTTGCCCTCGATTACAGGGTTGGTTCTATAATAAAACCTGTTCATATTCATGAGTACCTACTTTTACCCCCTGAATGAATATGAATTCATTTTTCACTTCCATCAGACCACAAAAAATGGTCTTTCGTAGGCTGAAACCTGCCTGCAGTTCAGTGGTAAATACCCACTTTTTAGGTATGTACCTTTTTAGGTATGCCACCCCCACACGTTTAGGTGCTAATATTTCAACCGCAAATCTGCATTTATTTGTTGTCCTGAGACGAACAGCATCATTCATTATTCTGCGAAAAGCTGGCTGTGGGGATAGTCACTTTGCGTAAAAGTCATCGCCGCTTCAAGAACTCATGAATAAAAGAACCGGTGGAGACTAAAATTACTCGGGAAAACCCGAAATATTAACGCAAAGAAAAGCCATCCACGAAGATGAAACTCTTCGTAGGTATAAAGTATGATTAAATGAGAACTTTAAAGCGCACATAACAAATTCAACTAGAAAGTTCCGAAATTCTGTTTTCGCTGATATGCGCCGCGAATTTCAAAGAAAAAGTAATACAAAATAGTATCGCTGACCAGGTACAGCCGAAGAAATTTGTACGTTCAGACAGGATATGCTACTACAAAATTTATGATAACACAACATTGAAACATCGTTAGGTAGAAAAATGTTGATTCAAGATATTGTGTCTTATTGTGTTAATATGGCCAACATTTTTTGCCATTAATTTGGTTTACTTCTATTTCATATTGACGTTCGAATAAAATTGTCCCATCCAACACAACAAAATAAGGGACAACTTTGTTGTCACAACGCGCTTCAAGACTAACATGATTAATTATTTCGAGAGTAGCAAGCACTACTAGATAATACAGTTTATGAAGATTAAACGCCTCGTTTCGGTCGAGCAGTAATAAATACGAGTACACGCATTAAGATTGATACGACTTTCATGAGCGTTTCCTTTCTCTTCGAACTGAAACAGATTAATGTTGAAGATAAAGATCAATTTCCTGCCAATATCTAGATCATGGCCAATTTTCCGTTTATCCATAATATGTTGGAATAGAAACTTGTTTGGTATTTTTATGATTTTCATTTCTATTAAAACCGGTAATTTTTCAAGGTAATGCTTCGATTTCGATTATTATCACTTTTATTAATACGTTATTTTCATGTGTTTTACTACTTATTCATTTATTCTTGACAAGTTCCACGGGCTGGTGTCTAGTCTTGTCTATATTAAAATACCTACTAGATTTCGCCACGGTTTCGATAAAGTGGTCTATTCGACATAAAATTTGCATTTTTTAGGCATAATAATATTAAAGGGTAATAATATTAAGTTAGTAACAATGTAGCTTTATATCAGTGTCAAATTGTTCTTAATCGGACCAGTACTTTCAGAGTTTAGCTTTTACAGACACATAAACTAGCAATTTTACCTCTTCATTATATCATTAGTTTTATATTAGATGTCTTTGATTGTTACATTGTTTTGTTTTATTGCTCCATCGATTACACCAGCAACTTGGCAACATGTTCATCTAAGTATAGATTTTGTTGTCCCTTTATTCCAATTTCAAATTTCCTTCCTTTAAAACAAAAGCAGATAATCTAATGACGATCCAAAAAACTGGATCCGTCTGACTTTCGACCTTGGTCGAGAACTTGCTCGCGAATATAATCCGCCCACTATCTTAAGACTAATGGAAGGTAATTCCAGCTCCTGTTGAGATGGAAGATAACAGTAACAATGCGATATTTTCAAGAGTTGTCGTAACGCTGTCAGTGGTTTGGCCGAAAATGGTCAAACGACTTTGAAGGTTGTAGGTTAAGTCGTAATATTTGGCGAGAACAATATTTTGAGCATTTTTGTGTTTGCGCAGCTCACATGGGATTGGAATGTGTAGAAATAACATGTGAATACTTTACTTAATATCTCAAAAATTTTTTATTCAGATCATTTTGCAATATTTATAGTTAAAGGCTGTCGCAAACAGGCACGACGCGACAACGCAAGGCATATCCCCATAGAACAAAAACTATAAAAGCGGGTGTCGCATTGTGGAGTTGCGTTTGTTTAAGGGCAACCTTAAGCCTGTTTACAATCCCACTACACCATAAATAAAAATGCGAATGAGCTATACCTATGTAGCCGAAACATTATAAAAAATACTATCGCGCTGTGTAGGAAGTACGGTTAGATTGAAATGCCATGCCCTTCATCGTTAGTAATAATTTCTTTTCGATCCTACTTTGAGTACCTAATAGTAATAACACTGCCGACGATAAGGCAGACCACCAGCTCAACATTATTTATTTAGATAAAGTAAGAAAATCCCAACGGAAACCCAGGAAGTAATGAATCATGCTAAATTCTCGATTATTTTTCAACAATTTTTTTGCTCCTGAAAACATCTAATTGAATATAAGTCTCTGAGGAAATTAGAAATATAATACCTAGTGCTTTTATGAAGTTCTCACTGCAAATAGCTGCGAAATTAAAACAAGTTTAAACAGAAGTTATCTCATATAACCAGTAGAATTAACCCAGGCATGAAATAGTCTCTCATTTATAAACGTAGTTCTAAGGTTGATGGAACTGTTCGTTTTATAGTACTGTGCAGCTGCAGTAACTGTAGCAATAGCTTATATAATAACTCGTATAATTTTAGTAGCTGTTATATTTAAAACTAGAGTGCAAATGAAGATGTTACTATTAAGTTTTAAGAACATTTTAATCTGGAGGAACCAAACACTTTTGTAATAAAGAGCGGTAACTAGAAATACAAGCTATCTTTCTTCAAACGTAAAATTGTTATTGATGATAACTAATGATGGTAAAAGCGGTATAGTTGTTATTGCTAGTTCAAACTGATGTAAAATATACTTCTTTGATATTGTGTTGAGCAAGCTTATGCAGAGAACTGCATTTTTATTTATTGACAGCTCTTCCCTAGGACAAGCTAAGGTATGATTAAGAAGTATCAAAGCCAACATCGACAAAAATACAACTTAAGAAAAGAACGCATCAGTAAACCTTTGGATCAATTTTAATCTACTTCTCATCATGCAGCTTTTACTAACCGTTCATTTTCTTTCTGCCTTCTTCATAATTTTCTTCTTGCTGCTTCTTTTTTTTTAAATTCTCATTATAAAACTCTATTTTTGACCTGCAGGCAGGGGTGTGGAGGGTCAGAGGAACAACACGAAGATGTCGTACGTGTGTCCACCGAAGTTCATCCGACTGGGCCACAGCTGCTACTTTTTCAGCGACAACAAGGCCACGTGGCAGAACGCACTCTTCGCATGCACGGTAAGTCTTCATGATCATAAAGCCGACTGTTGAAGAAAAGACTTCAGAAATAGGAAATACTATATGAACCGAGAAATGTGCTAGTGAAAATTCCAAGACCTTTTGAAGGAGCTCCACTCCAATCCAACCGACTTAGTCGCTCTGACAACAGATAGAAAGCCTCGGTTAAAAATATCTAATAAACCACTAACTATAAATGTAGATTGAGTCGAGTTAGTTACTTGAAACATAGATAAGGGGTAAGATAAGAAATAAACTTCAATCACGGTTTGACATATACCAGGTATATCTGATACCCATCTCTTGCCATGTGTAGTACCAAAAGAATTCGATTGGCAAGGCATTCCCAATAAATTGCGCATGATCAAAGGGACTAAATAAAAATATTTTACATCTCAATCCATTTAAAATGACCACAAAGTATTTCATTAATTTAACCCCAAGAACTCATTAAAATCTCAACACAGTTATGCTAAAAATACTTTAGCTATGGCATTCGTAAACGGTATGTGATCCCAGACCTTCAAGTCATAACTTCTAGCATGACCCATTAAGGTTTTAGCGAACAAAGTAAAGTAGATCACATAATAATTTTATTATAGCCATCAAAACTTAATAATGTGGAATCTTAATAACTTGATAAATATGTTAATTACTTTCCAAATGAGACTGCTTTACATTCAATGGACAGTTCATTTAGTTCATTCAAACATTGACATACATTTTGTGGCTTAAAAATATCTTTACCTTTTTAGGTAATTTGCGATGAAATGAAATATTTTTGAAGATAATATAATAACCGACAAAAAATCGACCCAAAAATCTCCAAATGATATAACTGACCGAGCTTTTTTCAAAGAAGACGTTAGTCAGAGTCTAATGAGTCTAGATTGAAAAAATATACGAATGAAAAAAAATCCAGTCAAACAAGCCTGGTAGCAATGAAATATGATCGTGTTGATTAAGATATCAAATTGCGAGAATTGGAGACGCGACAACGGATTTAGCTGTGTGACCTCTGACCACTAGATCTTTCTACAAAAGTTATTATTTAAGGAATCCTGTCATGGTTTTGGTTATTAGTCTGGGTTGTTAGTTATTTATCATCGAACAAATTCGACGTTCTAGTTATGGATTCTTTCTTAGTGCCATCTTCATCGTCGTCGTTATTATCATTCCTATAAAAAAGGAAAAGATATCTCGAAAAATAAACTTAGAGAGATACAGGGTAATAAGTGTGAGACGTCTCATTTTCTTCCATTGGATAAAAGTCGGAAACACTGTAATTATACATTTCATATGATCAATTGTGTTGAAAGCTCCAAACATCACATATCAAGCTAATGCCAATATCCTCTTAAAATACGTCCAGGTGAGTTTTACGATCAATCAGAATAGCACTTAACGTTGACTAAATCACCCATATTCATTGTATCAACATTATAAGACACATTAAAATCAACATTAAATATTTTCAGAATAGGTACAGCCGTTATAAACCAGATGAATGCAATATCAATTAAGTTTTTTACATTCTTGCGGCTGCCGGCTATATTTGAATGATGTTTTCCTTTGATGGGCGATATCTGTAGTGGTATTGGTATGCGTAGGAATTCAGTAGAGATGTATTGGTATAGTTTGATTTTGAATTTTATAATTATCATCTCCTGACTTATAAGTGATAGTGCAGATTTACTTCTTGATGACTAGCAATATAAATTCTACTATGTTTACTAGGGCTCTGGATAAAATCAGCTTATTCAGCGTTAGCAGTCTAATAGTCCCAAAGGATTAAACACGTGATATTTATTTAATACTTCATACACATAAACATTCAGAGGCGTACCTAACGCCTCAGGCATTTCTACCAGTCGACCTTTGGGTGATGCAGAGAAAAATAGTAGTAGGTGCCGACATTTCGGTAGCTCACATCAATCCCATAAATATGCTAACCGTTATCGCTGATAAGTTAGGCTCTAAATAAAGTGTAATTTAATGGCAGTTCGACCATCGATATCGATGTTCAAATTGTAAAAATGTAAGGGATTGATCACGTGACATTTCGACAGCGCTTGTCAATCTTATACTGTTTTTCATTTTTGTAATCGCTATCGCGAAGCTTTCGGTGATTGAATGAGAATTGTCTAGAAACGAATGTCTCCTGGTCTAGACCCTCTTGTAATCATGTTAATTCACCCAACTATGCAAAATATTAGGCTCATGACAGGAGTGGGTTCTATAATGAAAGTGGCGGTGTCCCAACCATTGGGTTATGGCTACTTTAAAAGCTTTACTACCCATTTCTAAGACCCATTACTCCCCATGAAGCCCACGCCACCATTATCCTAAGGTGCTTTTACAAACAAAATATGCCAGTCAAGAAACTAGAACCAACATGAATATTCCTATGGCCAGACGACCATATAGCGGCAATAATATTAAGCTAATAATAGCGGCACAATAAAGACGGTTGGCTAGGCCATTGTCTGGGATAATATTGTCTAAGCTAAGCTGTTTTCCTTGATCGTTTCATTAATTCCATCGCTTGCATAGGCGAGAAGATACATACGATAAACATATACTATTATTATATGACTCTATCTGATATCTTAATTTCACCGTTATTTCAATTGATTTGTTTATGATTTAGAAATAATAAGATATCAATGACCGTTTTTTGTTTTTCAATATTAGACATAATAGTAACGACCTTTGACGTGACCATATTATGTGACTGATAAAAGCACAACTCTGCAAATGTTGTATCCGGTCCCGTTATCATAGTTTTTTTCTTCATCTATTTGGCGCCACTTGAAGTTTGCTTCTTGATAACCACAAACATCAATACCGAGTTTATTAACCCCATACTTTACTTCATAAATTTTTTGTACATCATTATGCAAATTTCTTCAACAACTCGTGTAACCAAATATTATATCATCACCATTGACGACTCAATGAGCGACAAACTGGACTAGTAAAGCAATCAATTTGCAAGAATAATTATACTAATGGTGTCCAACTATAAAGTGTTTTATGGGAATTTATGGCGAGCACTAAAAGCAAGTGGAATGTCCTTAGCTCTATGATCTTTAGCATTTGGACGACGACGCTAGCCCGCGTAGATGTGACCAAGACCTTGACATTACATTTTATCGGTCGGTATTATGTGATAGTTTAATTTGGCTCGAGGTCAGTTAATTAAAATATTTTTAGCGCGTTATTGTGACGTCCTTTTCTTTAGATATTTATTGGTTTTGGGTGTAAAAAGAAAAGCGTTTGTCTTGTGACTAAATAAATCCCATGCGTTTCATCCCTCCTCATCATCCACATTTATATCCATAACTTATTTAGTTAAGGATATAAATAAAGGGAGAGAATGGGAGGGGGGAATTGTGGGGAGGGGGGGGGGGAAATCGATGGCTTGTGTGAGGATTAATATGAAAAAAGGTAAAAGGATGGAATGGAAGAAGAAAACGTGTTGCGTCAACTCCAGGATTGGAAGACCCAAGGTGCAAATACATATTTGCAATAGTTCTTTCCCGTTTACCACCATCAAATAAAAGAGCATATTTGAGATATTTGAAATGATTATACCATGTAGCCCACAGATATAAATATAACTAGGTTACGCGATTGTATGTACTAGTTAGATTTCCGGAGCCGATAATACTAAATGAAAAGCTCAAATTACGATCAATGATCGTAATTTGAGCATTTCATTTAGTATTCTAGATTTCAGTGGATATCCGGAGCCGATAACTCTGGCAATCCAGTGAAATCTAGAAAAATGCCTAATTATGCTATATTGGCTGAAAAAGTTGGCCGAGGCATTGGAAATGTTTTCTTTCGTTGGTAAGTAAAATTGTTTTAAATTGCGTGTGAAAAAGTGACATGCCTAGTTTTCATACAGATGGAGGGACTTGCGTTATCTAGTTAGATTTATATCTGTGATGTAGCCCTTTACAAAGCATACAAATTTCGTATTTTCTACATAGATAACTCCTCGTATACATTTTCAGGTTAACTCTAATACACTTAAGTTAGATCTGGGTTAACCGCAATGGTCTCACCGGGTCGATGGATTTGATCCCGTTTGTGTTCATGCGGGTGTCTACTGTCCACACACTGGTTTATCATGGGAATTGGTTAAACACATTATTGTTTCTGTTTGTGTTGATTTACTAAGCGTCATTGTTAGGGGAACTTGTAGATAAATGACCAAAACTGTATTAAATATATTGTCACCAATCAAGAGACGATTATGGAAGATTGGTGTGATATGCTCGAGTTAAACTTTTAACAAGTAATTGCTTAGAGATTAAAGTTAAATCAGGAATAACAATGAGTATTTGAACTCTTACATTACTAATTTAATGAGGCATAAAATTGTTTAATTGGCATTTTTAAATTTTGTGTGAATGTAAGTTAAATAGTACAAAATGGCTTCAAAGAGCCGATTAAGTATATAAACTCAATGGTGTTAAATATTTACTTTTCTAGTATTTAAACATAACTCATTATATGCTTGCGTAAGTTTAAGCCTACAAAGTTAATCGGAACATTACAATTTTACGATTGATTAGCTCAGTAAGTTCGATTTCCATGTAGTAGGCAGTAGGGTCGATTTCATTCATATAAATTGGTAGTGACTAAAGTATTAGTACCTACTTTAAAATGTAAAAATTGATGACCAATGTGACGATATTGCGTATATCAAAAGTCCGAAATTGAGGCCTATAGTTTAGCAAGCATCGACGAATCGACACTCACTTATTAGAACATCGACTTATTAAACAAACAAAACGGTGGCATCTTGTTAGTACCTATTACATCACGCTCGTTATGGAATAATAGGTAGGTAGGCAGATACTAGAGAAAAGTTTGTCAACCCACTTGGAGTATTGGGTAGGTCCATTTTGGAAGAAAATCTCGTAATAAAAAACTATGCCGTGACTCCATCCACCCACATGTAAAGTTTTATAATATTACGTTATGAGAACCATTTTTACGACTTTCTTTCAGTTTTATTTAACCTTTTAGTCTTTTCTTAAAAAAAAAAAACAATGCTGTTATGCAACCATAATACATGAAAGAATCAAAAATATTTTATTTTGTATATGTATTTGATAACAAAAAAAAACCGGCCAAGTGCGAGTCGGACTCGCACACGAAGGGCAAAAAATTCACGTTTGTTGTATAGGAGCCCCACTTAAATATTTATTTTATTCTATTTTTAGTATTTTTTATTATAGCGCCAACAGAAATACATCATCTGTGAAAATTTCAACCGTCTAGCTATCACGGTTCATGACATACAGCCTGGTGACAGACAGACGGACAGTGGAGTCTTAGTAATAGGGTTTCGTTTTTAAGTAGAAAAACGGAGGCTGTCCGACATGACACGGTCATAAAAATATTAAGAATGTCAAAGGCGCTATTACTACGAGTAATTATAATATTATGACAAGTATGTTAACTCAGAATAGTATCAGCTCTTCAAAATACCATAAATCAGAGCTAAACATCAAACAAAAAGCGTGAACACTCCCTCTTTCTATACTTAAGCTTGACTAGTCCTCCATTGTGCATAGCCTTAGAGCCTGCGAGGATAATGCGTTATCGTGACGGCTCCACACAATAGCCCAGCGGTCGCACTATCTTGAGCAATATTGTGGCGATCTCTTTATTGTCTTCACGTCAGTCGTAAGGAAAATAACTAGAAATATTATGATAATAAATCGTATTAGGAACTGTTTAGAATTGAGGTCTTATATTGCAACCTGAGGATTTAGAGAAGTGGCATTCGACAAACGAAAGCGACACAATAGGGTTTGAAAAATCTTCAATAACGTATTTGATTGCCAAGAGCTATCGAAATGTCACGAGAATAATCCCTCACTCCGATCATCGATCATCGACAATATGAGAATATGATATTCTCTTGTCAAATTCAACTGACATTTTGACAAGTTCTCAATTCAAAACCGGATTTAAGTTATCTTGCAACTGTACAATAGCTCAAATTAAATTCACGCGAAAATAATAAGGTCCCCATGTCCAAAATCCATTACTTTTCGAAATTATTCACACTGACACAGATGTGACCCAAATATTTTTAGTACAAGCAAACCAAGTACTTACCCAACTCCCAACTTAGTTCGGTAAGGTCGACATTACCATACGAATGTTTTAGAAAAGGAGCGATCACCTCATATGCCGTCGTCAGCCGCCAATATGATGCAAATTCGTCTCATTTCATGCCCCTTGGAACCAATCGCAACAATATCCTGCGAATAAACGGAATGTCAAACAAACTTATTGTTCTAGAAGATTCTACTGTTCAATTGTGGTTGGAAGAAGGTTTTGTCTGGTGACTTTCATTCTAGTGTGGTCGAAGCAGGCTTTTGCGGCTATGTTTTAAATATGTCATGTCTATGACACACATGTGGCTGACGTTGTGTTTGAATTGTTTATGGAAAATATCTACAGCCGCATCTTACTTATGTAGATTTAAAAATGTTGTACGTCTGGGTATACTTAATAATCTGACAATAATAGATGTTGTACAAGTTTCTACTAATTATTCTAAAGAAATTTTCTGTTTTCTTGGTTGCGCAAGCTTCTTCTAAATTATTTTGTCGTATGAAGATGCGTCTACGAAATAAATTCCTCCACATCTTAATGTTCTCTACGCGGCGCGCTATTGTTCTGTAGCAGAATGTTAAGTATTTTGAAACTCTGAAGTTAAATTATCTTCCTTTCTATTCTATTCATTCCATACACAATTAATCATTCAAGAATAATGAGCCGTATATTCTAAATTCGAAACACAACGGACTAATGGCGGTGGACTTTCGCGACAACTTTCGCCAACATTCGCGAAAACTGCAAAATTTAATATTTCCTGCAGTTTTTTTATAGGGTTGTCGAGAGCAACCAGTTTTTGTGAAGATTCGGCTGTAGATTGATTTGTATAGACTTAAATCTGCAAACGACAAATTGTCGAAGCCAAATTATCAGTTTTTTTGCCAAGCTATTAGATTTAAATAAAATTCTCTATTAATAAATTATTTTGAGAAGTATAATTACAGAAAACTACTTTTATCTGTAAAACTTTTGTAGTAGTTCAGATTGTCCCCCTGCTGAGCAAATTTGCCTTCCTACTCTCTTTCTAAAATTATGCTGAGCAAAAAGCCAACATATTTATTTGTAATTTTCAAGATCTTTACGCACCCTTTACCAACACATCACTAATTTCGTACAACCATAAGAAACGCAAAGCATTAACGATTAATTTTATTGCAACCTCTAGCTAAAGCATGAGATGCATATTCGTAAGCAATAGCTTCCATGCCTCGTTCACCTTTGTGCTACAAATAACCAGTGCTAGTGCCGGTCACGATCAGTACTGCCTAGTTATCTGTTAAGCCAATACGCACTCCATTATGCCTGCTCTTTAATGACGTCAGACAGAAGTGTTTTTGAATTTGGAACGTCTGCTGATATTGTTTCATATTAAACTTATAGAACTGTCACGCTTATCATTGAGAATTGACAAATAGTGTTGTCATGAAGTCCTTGAGATTTAAAAGAAGTTCAGTAGCAGTTCAGTCTTTATTCTTCGAAGCATACTCATAAGCGTAATCAGCCTAAACTGTCTCCATTGATGGGACACATGCCTCCCCTCTGTGAAAGGGAAGGTGTCGATTTCTGTTTGTTATTAATGGAGTCGCTTTTGACCTCTATCTCACCTGATGGTAAGGGATGATATAGTTGACGGTTAAGCACGCTTGCCTAGAAGCTAATCACTCTTGAAGAGGTTACTTCTTTAAAAACATCTTCACCAATTTTCCCATATGATGAAGTATTATCGATCATTCTGCAACTCGCCAACGTTACATTAGAGATTCTTCTAAGTGGAGATTTCTTCACCGCAAGACACCGAAGTATTCTCATTGGTGCCACGAAGGTTGGCGACATAAGTAATGACTGATTCATGACAGATTCCACTCCTCAAGAAACACAGCATACCATGCATGCATAATACAACTGGAAATAAACTACATATCTTACAAATGACGCTAAGCAAAAAATACGATCAAACAAACAAGCAACTCATTGAATAAATAGTAACTAACTTAATTAAAAGCAGTAATAAATAATGCATGCCAATGACACTGTTTTCGCTCCAACAAAGTAACTTAAAGAATGCCCGCATACTTCTGTAATAACTGTCCACATTGGGCCATGGAAAGTGACCTGCTTAAAACGGTCAAGGGGGAACCGATGAAATGCAAACCAAAGATTCCGGTTCTACAATTTTTGTATTTCTTCGTCGATTTTTTTTGGGAAGTAGGTAGGATATTTATTTTGCGAGGAACCTTATTATTGGAACTCGTTTGTAAAATTCTTTTTTGTCTGAGCATGTTCACAAAGATTGAAACGCATCGGTATTCGGAATTGCCATAACTCTCCTTTTTTCTTCGCCGCAGTCGGGTAAAACGACGGTTTGAGTAAAACGAACATGAAAATAATAGTAGCCATAAATGTCTTTAAGTTTGCCTTGATTACAGTCTGTCAAGAAGAACTTTTTTTTGAACTATCCTGTGATACGTTCCTTCGATTGGACACTAATGCTTGATCGTCTCATTATTACATCTCGCCAAAAACCTTGTGAAAATATCATGTTCTGTTAAAACAGCATCTCAAACATACTTATCTTTCAATACGCACAAAAATATAGATATATGCCAAACGAGACTTTTAATATCACAGTATTCCAATGGATGTAATACTGTGGTAATATGTTCAATATTGTATAATCTTCCTCCAAATTCCCCGTTCCAGATTCCTTCAATATTTCCGTCATATCCCATGATCGATTCAACCGCTACAACAATGACACGTGTGTTTTCAACAAGTCCATCTGACCGATATACACAGCTGTACCTTGGACGTCTGTTAGTTAGTTTTATATAAACGTATGTTTCTATTAACAGAATGAGTTATTGTGACTGGGTTATGAGTGTTACGGCTTTTTCCTTCTTGTTTTATTTCTGTCTGTTGCTAAGGTATTAAAGTTCTTTTTTGTTGTTGCTAAGGGTACGATTATCGGAGGTTTTTTCTTGATTTGATTGTTTGCATTCTTAAGTTTAGCGTTGAGGTACCCGACTATAGCTTTACATTTATATTCCAAAGTTCAGAGAGATTTGTTTTCACAAAATTTGTTCTTGTTTTCGTTTATAAAAAAAGCTTCCTCGGAATATCCAACAATTTTACACCTCAGAACATTTGAAAATCATTTAAACCTCAAAAGCGAGCCAAGAACATTTAATTAACAGACATATTAAAACGCTTCTAGAAAAATACTATCACGGAACGAAAAACAAGAGATTCCACGTATTGGTTTATTTACAGCTGGCAATAGTTGATTATATCACTGAATGTTTCTTTTAAATAGATTAGAGACCACCCTAATGCGTGTTGTGCGTGGGCAAGGTACGGTCTACGCCAGAGATTTCCAACCTAGTGTACGGAAGCTAAACTAGAATAGTCAATAGGCATGTCGGGATCGGAGGTTTGATGATTTGCCCCCTAGGGCTCAGGGCTCTATTGTTAGGAACCTTACGCATTTCAAATACACAAATACAAATCTAAAACATTTTATTTCACTTAAACCTACATGGCCATCTAAAAAAATATGAAAACCTAGTGCACTTCCATTATACATAACAATAAATATAATACCAAGAAATCGGAAAAAGAAGAACCAACAAGAAACTCCACGGATATCTTAAAAATACAGTTTTTTACAATGTTTTTTTTTTTTTTTTTTTACTTTGAAGAGATTCGGGTTAAATGCGTTCGGAAATACAGACGCAGGTAGTGAGTTCCATTCCTTCGCTGTGCGCATTATAAAGGATGTTTGGAAGCGCTTGGTGCGAATTGGTGGAATGGCAACAAGGTAATTATGGTAACTTGCAGTGCGTCTAGATGTCCGATGGTAGAAGGGGGCTGGTGGGATAAGATCGTGGAGTTCTTGAGCACACTCACCGAAGTACAGTCTGTAGAAGACCGACAAGCAGGCAACCTTGCGGCGATGAGCCTCTTGGCTCTGCGTTCCACCGAGTCAAGCGCGGCAAGCTGATACTTAGCTGAGCCATCCCAAAGGTGGCTGCAATACTCTATGCAGGATCGGACTTGCGCTTTGTATAGGGTAAAAAGCTGTCCAGGCGTAAAGTATCGCTTCACTCTATTAAGGATGCCCAGTTTTTTGGCCGCAATTTGGGCTTTGTACTCAATGGAAATGCCGAAGTTGAGACTGGATGTCAACTCCATGCCTAGAAGCTCAAGCCGATCATCAGTCACAGGAACAGACGCACCCCGAAAAGTAGGCGATTGTTCGAAAATACTCCTTTTAGCGGTAAAAAGACACGCCTGTGTTTTGGTGGCGTTAAAGGAGACCAGATTCTCATCACCCCACTGGGAGACAAGGCTTTTAAGGTCAAATCTGTCCGCTCCACCAAAGCCTCTCTCAAGGAACGAACTTCTTCCACGCTGGTTTTTGCGCTGTTCCCATATTACAGTGGAGACCTGTCAACAAAATACCAAGCAGACTTCAACTGGCCGCACGACCGGCTGCATCTAGACCGCATAAGCTCCAAGAAACTTTAACAGCAACACATCGCCGGTCGTAATGTTTTAAAATATCAACTGCAAACGGGGTTAGGAACAAAATATGCAAAGATTTGCACGGACAGGCAGAAGAATTAAGATTTGTTTTAAGAGGTCTCTCTCTCTAGCTTAATTTATAGCAAGCTCTTCATATCTATGAGGACAAGACATACCTTTCGGGTGCAAGTATTATTATATTTTTTATAATTAACACTAACAAACCTACCTACCTGAACGTCAAAAGTTGCGCGCTCCTGATCTACAGCGATATGTTTACGTTATCTCAGTAAATGATTTCAGGGTGATACACGTGCTTCTGACTGCCAGTAACATAACATGTGCTGCATTTATGTGCACTGAGTGTTTAGAACTAGTAGTAGTGTTTAGAAGAAGTGACCTTGTTTGTTTAAAGTGTGGCACAGGCCTAGGAGTAGGTAGGACTAAAATATATCGGACGTTTTACTATTTTATAATACAGCACAGACATGGTTTGTCTATCCGAAAATTTGTATATCGTTCTCCATCAATTTGCTCAACCACAACGGCATAGAACTAGTGGAAACAAAGCTTAAGAATAAGAAACATTAGATGTCACATTCACCATCATCATCATCCACAGCCCGACTTCGCCCACTGCTGAGCATAGGCCTCTCTCTTCTTGTACCAATCACCACGTTCCTGTGCTAACCTCATCCAGGTTCAACCCGCAATGGCAACAATGTCATCTGCCCATCTCGCCGCTGGACGACCAATACTTCTTTTGCCAGTCCTTGGACGCCATTCAATCACCACCTTACTCCACCTATCATCACCGCGCCTTGCCAGGTGTCCTATCCAGCTCCTTTTCAGTTCCGAAATTCGTTTTCCGACGTCGGAAACCTTCGTACGTCTTCAGATCTCAACGTTTGGAACCCTTTTTTTGAAGTCACATTATACTAATTAAATCATAAAGAGTGGCTTTTGATTCACTAGTAATTTTTATCGTGGATCGGGGTGTTTTACTCGTAAAAATGATCAATAGTCACTATGGGACCAATCTAAATCGCGTATGATTGTGGTAAAAACAGCTGTAGGTATGTTTTGCTTCCTACATTTGATCGAGTTATGCGAACATAAATCATATTTCAGAGTTTATCCCGTAGTAAAATTTTCACTGCCTGAAATATTGCTATACCTAGTAATTTAAGTCAACTTGTATATTCCTTACGCTTCAATTTAAGTTTTAAAAAGTTCCTTGAAGATCTAAATCTGGTAACCATCGATCAACGTCCAAAAGATACGTATACCTACATGATTACCTATACTGAAAGCAAAAGTTTAATGAGTTCAGGTATTCGTAACTTATCTAACGCTTGCGATAATGTATTGCTCGAGTTTTCCACTTAAAGGGTAAATACGGTTTCTTTAGTCACTTTAAGAAAGTTATATCGATTATCCTGGCATTTGTAGCCTAATAGAATAACTTTGCTTTAGAAATGTTTTCACATATGTCTGGATTACTGATCTAATAACGATAATTATTTCACTGATAGTGAAATAAGTAACTAGTAGCTTTGACGTCAAACAAGGAAAATAATTACCTACCGTGTGTCCTTACCTATCAACGGGCTGTAACTTAAACATCAAATTTCTTGGAATTGTTAAGCATAATGAATCGATGAACTCCAAATCTGTGTTTCTGTCTCCATTTTTCCTCCCATCCATCCTAAACATAAAAACGATTTCCAACAGTAGTTATGTTACTAGGCTAAACTAAAATAAAAATTGAAACTTAATAATTATGACCGTGTAGGCGGGTGCGTGATGCGTATACGCATAGTACGAACATTCAATGTGAATGTACTACGTCAACGCCGAATTCCATCATTTATTTCTGGTTTATTTACACGGTATGCTGGAACAAACATGTAACAATTTATTGTTTGATTTCAAGGACGGAAGTATAAAAGAGGTGTGAAGATTTGTTCCAGGCTGTTGTATAAAATTAATAAATTTATTTTAAGGACCTATTTTAGGACCGGGAGAGCCCACTGCATGCAAGAGCATAGGATCGATCGAAGTGGCGGCAGTAGACGACTTTAGGCTAAAGTGATGATGACGACTTCCACGACTTCTTCCTCCTTCCTCTTTCCTCTTCTTCTTCGCCTTTTTTGAGCTAAAGTCTAAATAACTCTTCATAATTTGGTTTAAACATTACATCCACGTCTAATCTCCAGTAATGTAGCATAAACCACGAAGAATTATTATGAGTAACTAACTGCCAAAAGAGCTGTTAAAGAACAGTTAAATATCACGTTTGTACTAGTTCTTAAAATAGAACCTTCAAAGAGAAAATGCTTGATGTCTTTGTAATTAGTAGTGTGATACATAGAAAATGAATGATCTCATTATTATTGTCAAGCCTCAATCATGCTCTTAAATATTACTTTCCACCTTAAAAAGGAAGCTGTGTTTTTGATGTGCGAAGGACCTTTTTCCGATCCTTTTAACAAGATCCGTAACTCCTTTTATAAATTGTTTCTGTGACATGCAGCATATTAAGAACTGGCACAGTCAGAAAAGTTGATGGTCAGGTCAACCACCCAGGATTTCCGAGACGTATTTAATAAGTTATCCTCACTGACAAAGGCTCCTTCAATTCAACCAGAAAAACCAATAACGGACAAACCGTCAAAGAAATTCTTTGCATAACTTTCATTTCAAAACCGCCGCCCCAATTAGTGGGACCGTATGATCTGGTTAGCTCTGCCCCACAAACAACAGGAAGAGTCGTAAAGTTTTATCGATATGTTGTACGTGCCAAAAGCATGGTGGTTCTAGGTACCAATATGAGCCCGAGCCAAGTCATGGTGGCGTCAGCTTCCTTAAACGAGCCGTGGCAGGAATGTTTAGGTTTGAGGATTTAGTTATTTGACATCATGGTTTCGTGGTACCTTAGAGGAAATGGTGGGGTGGGCAAGCTTCATTATGATTACTTTATTCTGACCTTTCCTGTTCGCGAATATAAGTGCAACAAAGATGTGTAGATCAAAGTTCAACAGATGACGAACATTTTTTTGTGATCGGATAGGATAAACATTGCCATGTGTACTTAACGTATATTCAGCACAACGTGCAATTTTCATGGACAGAAAAAACATTTACCAAAAAATTGCAGGATGTGCCAACCATTTAGGTCCAAAACCGCTTGTAAAGGAAAACAAAACTGCAAAATAAACAAGATACGATAAAATCATTCACATTCATTCCCATACAAAACACTGGAGGTCACAATAGCAAACACATATTTTTTTCTGTTGTATACATAACTAATGTCACTGTTGCAGTGATTATTTTTACATTGAATTGATGAATAGATTGCGATAAGGCCGCGATTAGTTGTTCGTAAACGGCTTTTAGTAATCGGTTTTTTATTATATTGTTACTATGAACAACAAATGACAACGCTAGACATATAATATACTCGTATATAGTTTATAGCTTACTCACGATTCTGTTAATTTCAGTTATTCTCGCTTTTCCAGTGGGTTAACTTGCGTACATTCTTCTATTCAATCCTTACAAATATATTCATACTAACGTGCACACTCACGCTTGATAGTAAATAATAAATTCATAATATTGTAAAATTACTTACTTTTGCACCGCATCACAGTTATAGTGGCAGCTCGAACACGGTGTTGACGTAAGTAACTGGTGATGGCACAGGAATCCTCCTAGTTTAAGACCAGTGGCGCATGTTTTGTATTTTGCTACTAACTCACAAGTCTTATTTAAGCTACAAAAACTGTAAATAGGTTTAAGTTGGTTGGTTGAACAAAATAAACATTGTCATTCTTAGTTTGTCATTGTTATCTACGGTTCTTCTGAAAGGCAATAATATAGATACATTTTGTCTCTTAGAGTCTTGTGTCTACGAGAAGCCAATTGATTAATTGTGCGGTTATTAAAACATTTTCTTAGAACGTCATTAAATAAGCCCATAAAAGTGCAACAGATTAGTATTATCCTCTACTTGACAGCTATAATAAACGGTCACAATTATTATGTGACACTGCAATATTACCTAGTTAAGCAGATGATGCAGATATTATATAAGATGATCTTCTTCTAAATATTGATAGGTTGTAAAAGAATTCTACTACAGAGCTGAACCTACTGAACTGAACTGTGCCAGTGTGCCTACTACAGAGTTTATTTTTTAGTTTTTTACCATACCACACCACACCACGATAATGATTTTTATGACTGTCATTCGATTGTACAAGGTTTAGACTGAATTGTACAAGGTTTAGACTGGATTTTACAAGGTTTGGACTGGATTGTACAAGGTTTGGACTGGATTGTACAAGGTTTGAACTGGATTATACCGCGTTTTAAAACGTTCTCATCATCACCTGCCTAATATTTGCCTTACTATGTCGCGGTAGAAGGATGTTGGGTACAATAAACAATATTTTATTATATTCTACTGCTTCATCGTATTGCTGTTCATAACTATCTATCTATATTCAGTTCTATCTATCTAGTATCTACTTTCAATTCCTAAAGAATAGAATCCAATAGTATTTTCGTCCCGGAGAGTGATCCAAAGTCCTTACTCTCAACGAGCGTTTACGCTCTTGCTTGACCAACAACGAGACATGACCATCACTAATGATGAAGGCTACAAACAAACTAACATAAATTTCCCCACGACCAGTCAGTATTACGTAATGTTTCTATTAAATTAACATTAAACTCAATAATGTGTGCGACGTTTACTAGTCTGAATCTGAAGTCAATTATATTGACCTATTGACCATTTATATTGGATCCACTTGTGATATTAGTTGCTGGCTCTTTGCTTAAATCTGCTTCTTCGTGGTAAAATCCTTGAGCTTTTTCGAAGAATTACTGTTTTAAGCCTTATGGCTTTTCAGGGCTCTTTAAGCACATGCCGCCATCTTGCATATTGAAGACAATTACACTATTTTTTGACAACAATGCCTCCCGCCTGAAAATTGCATTCAAGTGCCAAAAGACTCTTGTAGCACTTTAGAAAGTAAAGATGCTGGAAAAAATTTAGTGTTGCCAGGTGGTCAAATACGGCGGTGATAACTCTTCCTCAGGCAGGCAACCGTACAACAGCCTGTTACAGTTTGAAATCTTATATACAAAACTATAAGTGTTACAAGATTTCAATACAGGTAGAAACAAACAAAATCCAAATATGCGATCACAAACCAACTCCGGTGAAGATATAAATTCGTCATTGTTTGGATGTTGTAACGCACATTCCAAGCTTTTACGCAAGTTCGACAATGACGTCAAAATGATGGCGTCACGTATTCTCGTGAATCTCCCACATAATATGACACATCTCACATAAGATCGTTTGATGGGAAAACGCACGTCACACATCAAAACGATATATAAATGCAAAACCGATGTTTTCTTTAAAAACCGTCGCCTACGCAGAAAGCGCGTCACGTATACTATTTTCACGGGCATTACTCAGGCGGTGGCCTTCGGTATCTAATTGAAACACATAAAATTATACAGCGTGGAGAGACGTGACGTGGTGCAAGGCGGGAGATATAGCCTAGTAGATGTGTCCTAGTTTCATCTATCTTCAATATTTAAATCAGTTGGTTACCTGATTTAATTCGTGAAGGTAGAGACTCGGCTCGGCTTGGAATCTGACACCAGTCTTGCCAAAAGGGTACCGTGTTACCAAGTCACTGGGTTGTGGAGGTCAGATAGGCAGTCGCTCCACGTAAAACACTAGTGCTCAGCTGAATCCGGTAAGACTGGAAGCCGACCCCAATATAGTTGGGAAAAGGCTAGGCAAGAGAGAGAGAGAGACTCGGCTCGTGTCGTGAAGCAAGATCGATATTGATTTACATTATTTTTTGTTAGCTTGAATTATTCCATTCCTGGGCAAACACCTCCCGCCACCTCTTGAAGTTGGGGTGTTGTGCTATATCTCGCCAATTCTCGAGAAAGCCCGCCATGTTGTCTCACCATTTTATTCTTGCAGACATGGCCTGTCCAGTCCTAATTCAGTTTTGCAGCGTTTTGAGCTTTTTGTTCCCTAGTTTTGAGCTATTTTCAAAAAATGTTACTAACTAATATTTTTCTTTATTTTCAGGTAAGCTTCTTGATAAGCCCAACACTGCAATAGCAACTTGGTAACGTTAATAACTTTGTACTTTATCAAAACTATTAATAATTCTTTCGTAGTTCTTGTCCAAAAGGCAATAACAGATAGTTATCTGTTCCGAAAATCAAATTCCCTGTTACACAGTTTTCAAACAAAACAATGCTATAAACATATTTGGTTCCTTAATAATAGAATAGTAAAAGAACAAAGGATGGCAATTCGCCCATCTTAGCAAATATTTGTCACAGTGTATCGCCATTCACTATCTAGATCGAACCTCAGACAAATTAATTATCGTAATTCTGGACTATAAACATAATAATATAAAATAGTTAAGGTACGATGGTACTATTTTGTGACTACGACACCTTTGCCCTCTGACAAATTTTTTGATTCATAGGACCACCATATTAAAATAAAATTTATAGGTTAAATAGCAAGTGACTTCTATATCTGCGCATTCCACATTTAATACGATGATAGATGCACATTTCTTACGCATTTTTAGTTAATCTTTCGCACATCTGTCCAAAGATAATGTTTTGAAGACCAACGACTCCATATTCTATAGTGAAATTGAATCGAGAGTCACTTGTTTATCTCGAGCAACTTCATCAGTTCAATCAATGAAACTATTCCATCAATGATTGTCATCAGCAATTCATTTCCCAGCATCTACTCGTCATCTCACACTTGTACCGTGATCGTGTCACATTCTTGACTTGTCCCATTGAGATCAATTCAATGCTGACATCATCTGCCGGTGCTTGCTCAACACCTATTAGTGCGGACATTGCTTTTCCAATTGCCACTGTGAGGCCATATTTATACGCAATTTACTTGATAGTATTTGCCTTTGCAATCTTTAATTCAATTTTTATAGGACTGGTATCTTCAGTGACCTTAACTAGTAGTTTGACGTGCTTAATCATTTTAATTTATGGATTTTTATCGTTATTTATAGGAAATATTTTATGTAAAGTTACATCTTTTGATCATCTCAACGCTTCAGACTTAAAGACCAGCTATAACAGTGTCATTTTGATTATAGCTTGACACATACCCAATATTCTTCTTTAACTTTATTAGACTTTTCAACATGTTCAGTAATTTCAGTAAACTTATGTTCAGCAACAGAATTACCATTATTTAGTTTTCAGTTAGTCGTGTTATCGAGTGTTTCAACATTTTGAGTCATTCGGTTTGTGTAAAATGCAACTGTATAAATAATAAAAACTAATTTTACACTAACTACGTCTACCACTTATATAATAATTATAATTAACGTTAAAACGTCTTCACTAAAAACAGATGTTTTGGTTATATTCAAGACGTTAAAGAATAGTTAAATAGTTAAACTTTTGAATATAGGTACAAGTTCATGTATTGCAGTGCATTTTGCAAGGTAATATACGGCATTTTAATATATTGATTAGAAATCATAAAGATATGCGATAAAAAGCAACTGATATTTATAAATATTTGTACTATCGACACTCAATGACGCTATTGCTTAGTAATATCGTAAGATAGACACGGCAAGGCTTTCACTACCTAATCTCAAATAGCACGGCTTCCCCGGAAATTATGAATACACTAAAGTTAATACAGATCAAGATAAAATATAATATATCATCTATTTTTTTCTAATATCAAGGGATTCCTCGGAAATTATGAAGACTCTAGCGTTAAATCATATCCATATGAAAATAATCAGATTAAATCTATTTGCTAACAAATTCTGCCATGTCTTGAATCAATTGAATTTGAAATGTAAAGTTCAGTTGCTTGCAGTAAAATCGGAACCCCAAGATATTTAAAAAAAACTCACTGAATCACTTTTCCGTTTCCTAACTGCTATATATAAACATCAATCATACTACTAATATAACCTTATAACTTAAATTAAAATACAAATTATCATACTACCAATCACTCGCATTCCACGGTGTTCGATGACGTCACCGCCCACCTCACTGATTGCACAGATGTGCACCGCAGCGACCCAGATTCGCGACATTGGACCGGCCCGATGGACGATTGTGTACAACCATACACTACCACCATTGTATTAAGCTTTTGTTGACTTATCGCAGAGGTCATGCTTTATTTCATTTCTGTAGCTATGCACATAAGGTGATTTAATAAAAACAACCTTCGGATAAAGTATTCTAATATTTTTTAAGCTAAAGTTACCTCAATAAAGTTATTGTTGCCGAACGCACTATAAGCACTGCAAAATTTTCTTTTCTTTGAAGAGAAGCGGCTCACTTGATTATTGCGTGCACATTTTCGTACCAAGTTAGTTTGATATTGTTACCAACTATCTTGATGAAATAACGATTCTGATTAAATGCACGTTCGAGGACTTTGCAACTCAAAATGACGTCATTAAAATTATCTATTGTTTCAATAATGTTTTTGATCTCTTCATCCTACTCATAAAACTTGCCGTAAGCGGTCATTAACCTTATCCTTAATAAATTTATGATCGCTATTAAGTCATTTATTAACCTGTTTGGGTTAAAAAAAGATATGAAATTATATTACAACACTCCTTATTGTTTTCCTGCTCTGTCTTCATCATACAAATGAGTATATTCATCTCCTTCTCTCCTAGGATTAATGTGGCATTTAATTTCAATATTCGCTCTGGTCAATTCTCTGTTGTTAAGTGGTTCATAAAACTGATCGGTCATTATTTTCAGATAATGTTATGTTAAAAGCCATTTTTGTCTGCCAGTGTTTGTTTATCTTGTTTTTTTTTCAATGTCTTGATCTAGTTTCAATTTTTTGTATGAATTGGTTTTCCCAGATCGAACCAGTTGTATCTCTGTTATGTTTTTGTCCGGAAGCGACTTTTGTAACGACTCCGTGACGGTCATCTCAGGACTCCTGTGCTTTAAGCTGGCGTTTTTTAGCTTTAAATTGGATGGATTTTATTGCCTTTCTTTTTTACCTGATTACGGTAAAAATAGTAGGTTAAATATTTTATAGGTGCAAAGGTTATATGGCCAGGCAAGCAGATCAGGCAAGTGCAATAGTGACCGCCAGGGAACTGTTTTGATATGAATTAGTTTAAGAATGAATGATCTATTTAATGTGGTTACGCAGGTGAACACAAAACATCACAAGAACTTGCGGCGCTCGGTTGACGTTGTCATTTTCCCACATTTAAAAAGGTTGCATCTAGATTGTACCCACGCACTATATTCAGCTTAGTCTACCAAAATAATTAACTGTAATAAACGGCAGTAATAAATAATATAAATTGGCTAAACTAATATTGACATTTTATTGCTTGTTCAGACGTCTGCGATGAATACGACCTCGCGTCACCAAGATTAAACTAAATAAAAATAATATCTGGGCCAGCTTACGGTTTAAGTCAATTGTACCATTTGTACCCAATATCTAATTTTATTCATCCAAGGTTTGCTGATGAAGTGCGAAGGTCGCAGGATCTGACTCATGGACTTCTGAATGAAATATGGAATATCGTTTGACTTTAATTTATAAGTTCATGAAGGGCCCATAAATCTTGTTCTTCTGTCCAGCGTTAATAATGTTCGCAATTTACCACGGCCCTATTGTGCAACATGTTGTGATGAAAATAAAGTGATTCTAAATTGAATTTTGTACATTGAATTTACAAAATAAAATAAGTGACTTGAAAGTAAACCGAAAGTAAGATCGAAAACTATATTTGGGTATGAATGGAAATCATTTGGATAAAATGACAAACATTTCATAAGATAGACAAACGGCCTACCAAAATGTCCCTGGTAACAAAGCAAGATAAAACGAAGTTTCCAAGCGAAAAAAGGAAGAAACTGAAATCGTTCTTAATCGAGAACACACTAAAATAGTCCCAATAATGACTAACTCCAACTTTTGGAAACCTTATTCTAAATCACTTCACAGTTCAGCTGCTACTCTTTTTGCAACGCCCAGTGAACTGATCGAGCTTCTAATTAAAGATGGGACTTCTAAATTGAAGAACGACTTAGAGGAGGTATAAAAACAAAAGCTATCTAGACCAGTATACCGGGTACAGAGTATAGTGACATACATTCCTTTTATTACCTTCTAAGGATGGTTACTGAGATGACGACAAGGTGTGGAAGAAGAAGATATTATGCTGACCCCAAATAAATTTGGATAAGGATAAGAAACAATGGTCATAGGATGACTTAAGTGTCTATGGCTGATAAAACCGGTCAAGTGCGTGTCGGACTTCGCAACTTCAAATAAGATTTTTTCTTTGGTACGGAACCCTAAAAGGGTTAGTAAAATATACTGTATAATAAATATCAATATCACCAAACTTCAAGTTCATAGGTCAATGGGAAGTTAAAAAATTCTTCGGAACAAAATTGTGTGACAGACGACAGACAGACGGACGCGTGGGCGACAGCAATAGGGCTCCGTTTGTACCCTTCGGGTACGGAACCCTAAAAATCAACTGGAGAGAAAGGTATAGATACACTGAATTTCTATAACTCTTTGGATTGGCAAGGAGGAATGGGACGATATATTGCAGTGTTTATCTTTTAACAACACTCTCTGTCAGTTATTTCTCTGTGTCTATGATCGTGTTAGTCAGCGACAGTAAATGTATTGGCTGAAGTCTCGTTAACAGGTTTTCTTATATCTCTATCGAATGCCGTGTGTTCCAAGTTCTAACAATAGACTGGTACTAGAATAGACTGCATTCGCTAATACTGAGAAATGCTTGTATAATACATCAGAATGTTCTAAAACGAGAAAAACGTTTCAGAACTGACGTATGATCTGACGATGACGAATTGAATTTGGTAATATACCATGACGTCATGACGTAGATGATAGTAGACAGAAGAAAAATGTATTGCCGATCAAAAACATTTATTGGAGCTGTCTTAACATTTTGCTGCGTCCAAATTGTAAAGGCTACTTTTCTTAAACAATTTAATCTTCTCGATATGTTGTTGCTAGATCAACAAACAACTACGAAGATCGCTTACTCACTTAGCTCCCAGACGATCGTTAAAAGGTTTATCGAATCATCTTCTAGACATTATAAAAAACATTTTCACAAAAAAAATACAACCTACTTCCAAATAAAAACACTAGAAAGGAAAAAATAAGTTCAAATTCGGCAGACACTGTTTCTGGTTTCGTTTCTTACCGACTTTCAAAATTGAAGTTATGTTTTACTTTGTATCTAGTGTTTTTTTTTATTTGGAAATAGTATTTAAAAAAAATGTTTGTTTTACTTTTCTCTTCTTAATTTGTGGTACCTAGTGGACAAGTCTTATAGTTAACAGACATGCGATTGCAGCAATCCCGAGAGATTTGCCGAAGAGTTCTGTAGTATAGTTCTCCAAAGTTTTACATCAGATCTTCACCGTTTGGGACCACTACGGTAAAGTACCCTTTATACAGAAAAAGTATTACCATAATCTGTGCACAATTGGCAGCGAAATCAGTGAACATATATAAAAAAATACATATAATCTAACATAGAACCGCCTCCTTTTTGACAAGACTGTTAAAAATAGCCTTCAAATTTTTTATCATCCTCTTACCTAACAAAGTAAAGCTCCCTATCAACATCTTATTTAACATAATTTCGCAGCACTATTAAATCTAGTTCATAATGAGTGTTCTGCGAGCCTTGATAATATATTTTCTTAAGTTTACTGAGTTATTAGAGTGAAATATATCGTACGTTGCTCAGTGCGTCTATAGCAACAATATGCAAATACTAGTTACAAATGAGAAACAGACAAACTGACTAGACAGTGTGTGGTGCAAGTTATAAAATAATTTAGATTCAAATATTTAAAAAAAATAACTGAGCTGACTGAGCAACTGAGCAAGGCAAGACAATGTCATATATTAATTAAACAGTAAAAGAAAGAAAAAAACTAAAGCAAATCCACAACCTGCTTAAACACAAACATATTATATACGCCTATATTGGTCAAACCGTTTAGCCAAAGTTGTAGTTAGTTACCGACTGGGGCGAGCCTTTTGTCATCAACCGGGCATAAAGCACACATAGTAACTAATCCGGCATTTATTTAGATGATTACTCATTAATGCACCTTTTCACATCAAACGAACATTCCTTTCCCCCATTCGCATAATTATATCACCCGCCTCCCACTTCAATACACATCTTCGCAGACACATATCGCCACAAATCTTTTGCTTTACACTCATTCCACGAACCGCTTCGCCAGTACACAATGACCGATGGCATTGGCACGCCAGCTTAGATGTCTGAATTGTAGCACTGATAGTGAGTGCTCTGTGGCTATTCGTGGCCACCCAGATACAATCATGTTAGGTGTTCCGGAGTAAAGGATGAGGATATTAATTCAGATGTTAAATTCAAAGTGGCTCATGCATCTATTGCTTAATGCAGCATGTGTTTCTAAGAAAATGACTCATCGGTCATAATACAAATTTATTCTGAAAGTGTAACTACACGGTGATACGATTATACGATAAATAGTAATACAAAAAATTAGAGACTTAGGTATGCCAAAACTTATACAGAAAAACATTCAATGCATGATATCGATACCTTTAACAAAAACACAGATTCAATACTTATAGAATCAAAAGAAGAAAAAAAATATGTTCGATTGCACCCTGCCTGTTAAAATTCAATGATAAATAGCCCAACATAATTTCTATCATCCTCAATTAATAAACACCCACAAATAATTTGTACCGACAAAAACTAAAGAAATAAATATAGACTTAATAATCATAGACAAGCATACAATAATAAATCAAAAACGTATCACACGGAAGCTTCTTAACCATCTTGTTATTAATTGGGACTAAATATAGCGTTTAGTTAGCCATTGATTTATTTTAACTCGGGTACATTCACCTATGTCTTTATTTGTATGTAATTTTATAGTTGCATCTTTAAATAGATCGGGTAGTTGATCGTAAATTTATTTCTTAGGTGGGATGTCGTTATGTAGCAGATAATTTATTTTCGATATGCTTTGGTATAGTTCTTGGTTTTTAACTTAGTTATATCATTATCTTCATCAGCTTCCTTCATTTCTGTTTTATTGCCTAGATTAGACCACTTGCATATTCAGACTATAACGCTTTCACTAATGAAGCTTATGCTTCCTCTCTGTCAGAGGAAGAGGGCTGTAAATGCATTAATCCATCACGCTTGCCTAATGTAAATTGGTAGATATTACAAGTCTTCGAACTTTTGGTTTAGAATATACTACTTCTTCACTAGCCTTTAATTCAACTTATTTAGTGGACAAGCCAAGTAAACACCTTTAATATACTTACCTACCAGTAAAAGGTTACTAAGGTGTTTGGCCAATTTATTATTATGTTTGAAAGTTACAGCTGCACTCTACACACTCATTTCAAATCTTAATTCTGATTCGTGATCTGCTTCATTGCATTCCTATTAGTGGCAATTAAAAACACAATCTCAATGTAATTTAAATTAGTTCGTTTAACTTGAGTCAAGTGAGGTGATATTTCACTCAGGCTGCACTGAATCAATTTATCATTAACGCGTCAATTAACGCGGAGTTAATCTACTGTCAAGCGTTATAATGATGCACAATTTTACAGCGCGTCATAATTAAGATTTGAAATTCGAATGACGTCATTATTTGTGAGTTTGATTTGACAGTTGTTGATAGAGTAAAAATAGTTATTGTTATATGCGATCTTAGAATAAAATAAATGCATATTATAATCGAACAGTGAAGTCGTACGGAGTAACTGTTGTGATGATTGATCACTTCATTCAAATTAAATTTATTAAAAGCTTCACGCCATAGAGTAGAATATAATTCTTTATCTTCCATTTCATTAATGAAGTCTACGTCGGCTATTTCATTTAAATTATTGTAACTAAAAACCTCTGTTGCATAATAATTATAAATATAAAAGAAAATTTTATCATAGTTACAATAACCAGCATAAATTATGATTGTATAGACGTAACCAATCCGATACTAAAGGCGAATAAAGAAAATACTCATTGATAAAAATAAATAGTACTGGAGTTGCTAAGAGCACAGAGCATAAATATAGAAGTAATACCAGCGCAATGATCGCAAAGAAATTGATTTTGTTTCCAGGCGAGTGATTATCGTGTTTAGGACATGAGAGAATAGCGATTAAGCGGTAATAAAAGAGATAGAAATTGTGGTCTCAACCTTTTGAAAATAAAAACAAGATAGGAAAACGGCCATTCGTACCTACAACTTAAAAAAAACCCTTACCACATCACCTTCTTTCCGTCTTTCAGAATTTTTATCCTCTACGTTTATAATATACCTACACTTATACTCGAAATTGCATTATGTCGTTCTTTGTACTCCTAAAAAGCAAAAACTGTGACTGAAAGAGACATAAAATAAACCTCGGTTTTATTTAAAGTTTTTTTTTTTAGTTTTAATTATTAATTTAAAGTTGAAAACTTGCTAAACCATAGAACTTTGAAGAAGTAGAAAGCAAACTTTGACAATAAAGTAATGTTGTGCACATTCTTCAAATTCTCTCAATTCAGAAACCAGGTGGTTTTCTCTAAAAAAAAGACTTAATTGTGGTCCGCGCCCACGCTCCACCTACAACTTGCACCAACAATAGTTATGCAACTACAGCCGATTGATTCGGCCGTGATCTTGATCCCTTTCGATTCGATTACACTGTCAATGGCGATCACATGTCCGTTGCGATCAATCGATTCTTATTGCTTGTTTATCGGATCATTGTTTGGTGTGTCATTATTCGATGCTGGTTTATCGATGTTTTGAAATGTTCCTCGATGTGTGGTGAATCGATTCTTACTGGTATGTGTGGTATTCTTTGTAGTTACTTTTATATGTGTTAGAAGATTAGGCCGCAAATGCTATAAGGAAACTCGAGCTTTTGCTCTAGATATAATTTGATAAGTTATTGTAATATGGTTTGAAAAATGTTTCACAATACTTCTCATGATAATTGAAACATTTCGAAGGCTTTTTCGTTATTCTAGGTATAATACTAAACTTAGGTCCATATTTCAAGTCAGTTTGAAGCATAGATTTAGTATATTTTCGCTGTACATACATCTATGGTTTGAAGGATCTCACCATACCATACCAACGGAGAAAAGCTCTGGATTAATTCAATCGATGAAATCGTCTGAGGTGGAGTAGAGTTGGAGGATATGAATTGGTATACGGGTCTTACTTCTAATAAAATTGGACAACTGGGCCCTAAAATAATCATAGAGCTATTTGATCGAATTATGGTCCTTAGCTATGAAAAACCATTACAGGAAGCATAATATTAAACATTATTCAACTATCTAATTGCCTAGCTTAACCTCTCAAATTCATGTAGCGTAAAAAGCCACTCCTTCTCTTCAAAATCAACAATCATTTACAAAACCGACCCATATGTATGAAAGTGAAGATGCTGACCGACCATGATCTTGCCTCATCTCATTTCGCATTGCCATTCACAACCGTATGTATGATGTATTGTCTGTACCGTATTATCATGTAAAATTCACTATTTAAATTCACCGTTCTGACATATGAGAAGATGCTGATAGAATTGTAAGTGGAAATAGGGTACGAATGTATGTATTATACGCACTCCTACATATACGGACGAACTTATGTATATACGCATTACTACGTATAGCCATAGAGACAGTTGAAGACCTCTAAAACGTCGGTAACCTACGGCGTAATAGCGACTTGGGGCTCTAAACAAAATGGTTTCCACTGTTTATGGGCCCTCTGAAGCATAAAGCTTATAATACATAGAATTATAGATACAATCACAGAAGCCATAGTAGCAACTATAAACGGTAGGTCAGATAACAGGAACTGCATTATCGAAGGTACTATAACTCAAAATTCTTCTAAATGTAATGCTTACGCTCCGCTTCAAGATAATGATAGCATAGTCAAACAAACAGTTACTTCCAATCATTCGAAGCTTCCTATCAACTCAAATGATATATCAATAGAAAGAATGTCTTGCGAGTCTTGCGCCACCATCAATTTTCCCCAATCAGACCCGCAGCACAACTTTTTGAGCTTATAAATATTCATAACGATCAAAACTGTTCCTATTTACATGACAACCATGGCTGTCTATCACTCTGCTATCACAATAGACCTCGCACATGATAATACTCCAACGTATGTCACTTTAGACGTTGTGTTCATGTAAGCCGAGATTACAAGAGACGGAAACTAACCAACACACATTCATCTGCAGAAATGAAAAGTACAGGAATTTGAGCCTTATGATGAGAGAGATGCAGATGATGCTTAGTGGCAGTAATGGCAGATATCGGCAGAATATATTGGTAAAAATGCGTATTAAGGTGTAATTCGACGAACAGGCATTGAGTGTCGAATATTTTTATTGAGGAAATTCGAAGATAACCACATTTCAAATATCTTAATATGCGGGCTGCAAGAGAAGGTATTGCATTACGTTTCGTAATATGCAAACATTAAAAATAAGACGACAAAAAACATAATTGATAAAAGCTCTACAAAATATATCAAAAGGGCCAATTGAAATTTATTTCTAATCTAACTCAGGGTAAACCACAAGTAAATCAAACAGTTAATAAAACAGTATGTGTGTCCTGATTGTGGTCAATGATTTGCAGCTTGCAGCGAACAATTGGAGGCAAACAATCACTAGATTTGCCTAAGTCGTTGCGAAGATGCCTTAGATAGATACTGCAATGTCTATGATGTGTCTGAGCGGAGATATGAAACCTATTCTACGTGACCCATTGAGATTTAAATAGATTCTAGACTTTTGTAAATGAAAGCTTGACTAATTTTAACAGCGGGTGTTCCATTGATGAAAATATAAGTGATTACTGATTACGCTACAAACTAGCGCCGTGACTCTTTCACCAGCGTTATGCTGAGCGATGGCAGTTTTGTGGGGTTGTGACGCATATTTTCCTTATTTGTCCTTCATTTTGTTTATTTTTACGTTTTCATGGTTTACGTCATACCTGGTGCAAATTAACTCTTTTGCTTTCTTTCATAACAAACTCTTTGCCATTATCTCAATTATTGCTTCGAAGTCGGCGCAATATTTTGTCTTCTTGCATACTTCTCTATCTCTTCATCTCGGTAGTCACTCCCTTTGTAGCCATATATATGTAGCTTTTATAGCTTTGTATTCACAGAATTTAATGTAAAATCACTACGAGAAATTAAGATTCCATTCTCACAAATCAATATCTGTTACTGCATTACTTACATATCTTTAGCTAAACTCTTGCACGACATCAAAATCGGTTAATGTCAAGTAGATGTTAACGTCTTATATTGGCAAACATAGATATCAACCGCAAATAACGACTGTATAACCTCAGTCTTAAGAGACTTATTTAGTAATTGTAAAAGACTTGTATTATTTAGTTTGCCAGCAAAAAACTACAACAGTTAAACAACAAACTACTTACAGTTCTAGATTTGCCGTGACTTCGGCTGCCTCTAATAAAATAGTGGTTTGTTTGAGCGACAGTTTTAAAGGATCTAGGAGTTAAGATTCAAACGGCCTACTTTGCAAATGCAGCCATAAACTTGTAATCGCACTATACATGGTACTATTACTAGCAAGAGCCGGCTGTTTTAATGTAAACACTAACTTTAGAACTATCAACGAACATTGTTGTGAAGCATACTAATTTAGTCCCACTAAGTTTATCGGAGAAACAACTAATGTTTACCGAAATAACTACCCAGGCTCTGGAGTTCGTGGTGTGGCTAGATAATAAAGTGATACAAAAATATACAGAGAACAACCTGTAGAATATTTTGAAACCAAAATAACTGGTCCTTTTATTTTTGATATTGCTGCTAGAAACGTTTCTTTTTTGAAGACTTCGTGTTTAAACACGAACAACGTTGTTGTTCTTCTGTGGAACCATTTCTATGTAAACGCGTCGACGGATTGCCGTGAGGCGTCTGTGGAAGCCTCAAGACTTCAACCATCTATCACAATTGTAATAGTATTCTTAACAACACAGAACATGTCAAAACCTAACCCTATGTCGCAATACATAATCAAATACCACTAATCCACCTTGATCTAAGATCATAGGCAAGTCGTAATTATCATCCGATTAGCATATGACTGTTTTGTCTCGAAATCAATAGGCAAATGAGGTCATCGTAGTCAATGGACAGGACGAGCTCGCAAATTGTCCGTGTAATAGGGCAAGCTAAATGGAAACTGGACGCACTGTCAAGTCTGATATGGTGGGGGTTATAAGCGAAGAGCGGGATTGACAGAAATTAGATACCAGTAATAAGCCAATTGTTACTGTACCATACATCACGCCTGTATTTGAATATTTAGGTGTTTCTACAGTACACCCTTATTTCGCCTGGTATGTATGTATACGTCCCATAATTATAATAGAGAGCGAGCTTGTTAACATCAACTGGGCACTAATCCAGATATAGATTAGGTTTTCCAGCTGAAATTTCTTAATATCAGACCTCAATTTCAGCTATTGAGAAATTCCAGATGGAAAATCCCAACAACGCTACCCAACCCGAGAATCATACAAGAAAGTCATATTCAGTAATAATGCTTGCGAGCACGACATCAACAAGGCTAAAATTATAATAAAAAAATAAACAAACAACACACAAAACAATAGATAAAGTAACAATTTTAAAATTCAAGAAAACTGTAAGGTGTTTGGCATCGGTTATAGTTGATCATTAATAATGATAATGTCAAACAATTCCAAGAAAAAGAAACGTTCAAGTCGCGAGTACACCAAAAACTAATTAATCTTACACCACGCAATAACCTACATAGCCCTACCAACACCCACGAGAGGCGCCAAAGTTGACGCCATCATGAGCAAACAGTGATAATCATAGTAAATAGGTCACATCACCATCAGCAGAGGTGATACTATGGAAATTCACAGCCAATTGAACGAATAAAAAGATGACATCTGCGATCCTCTTAATTGTAATCGGCGTTAGGAGGAGCCTCTATTAAGACTTGATTTAGCAGTTTATAAGGGTCAGCAAAAGATTGATCGTGTATGAAACTCAACTGGATAATTTATATGTACAGTGAATTGGATGTGATGTGTGGTCCTTCATTACTAATAGGGCCTTCAAAGTCTTCCCACGGGTGTAACAAGATTTGGATCTTGTTCTAAATACAGATGATACCAAATAATATGAGAATACAGTTGAAACGGCATTCGATTTTAATAACCAGAAATCTAGACTAATAAAAAGAAGGCACCAACTTAAAAGGAAATGCAATTTAAATAATTTAATTTCAAGGATCACCAAACATTGCATAATGCTATTTAAAATCCGATATCAAAATGTACCGAAGCTAATAAATGCAAAACGAAATCGTTTTAACATATCCGATATCTATAAAATCGAATAGTTTTATCAACGGAATCGATGATAATGATCCTAAATACGATATATCGATCTATTATCGTGAATAGGAAACAGGGCATCACTGAATATATTTATGGTCCATATAAGTAGACGAACTTCAAAGGAGTGGTATCAGAATCACGGTACATCAAAGTGATAAGTAGCTGTCTCGGCGGTACTATGAAGACGAAAGGCAGCGACAGATCTGTCTGGTGTATGAGAAACTGCTCTCTTTTTTTACTTTGGCGGTCGAAAGCAAGATCATGTTAAGGGCTTAACAGGATTGAATTATTTATTGTGGAGTGCGAATTTATGAGCTCTCATTTTGTAATTGAAGAATGTCGTTAGTCATCTGCAGTAAGCTTTTCTGTTTCATGCTTGTTCATATTAGCAATATATGATATTGTCTTATGAGTGTATTTTATTGCAGATGCCATTTCTACGTATTGCGTGTCATTTATATCGAGTATTTCCTTCCTCATTATTGAAAGGCTTTTCACAGGAATGTTCACTATAGATACTGATTTAATATTTTAGAGCACCGAGTTCCTGGTTGTTCCTATTTGAAAATTTTCTTCTATTTGTTATCTTAACATTGTATCAAGGTTCAGTTTCCGACAGTGTTTTCCGTTTCCCCGGTCTTTCGTATCTTCAAAGATAAATTCTAAAAATATATCTTTCAGTACTTGTAAAATTACATCAGTGAAGTCAAAATAATCATTACGAAACATTCATGATTCACTTTCTTATTCGTAGATTGAATCATTGCGAATAATTTTTGCAATATTTTAACATGTAATCATACATTGAAATAGCAATGAAACATTCTTTAAGACAAACATGGTTGTAGATATAAGTTGCTCTTTAAATCTGTGGATCGGAATCTCAGTTAATAGTGGCAGGCAAGACGTTTTATCTTACTTCCTCGACTAATGTGGAGTAGATTCCTATATCGCTGATAATTCTGCGACTTCGGAATCCTTAGATTAATTGCCTGGTTTGGTGGAACTTACTTATTTTTTTTTTGGAATTACATGCTGGGGTGCCCAGCTCAAACGTTTTTGTAACCTCTTTGCCACTTATTACAACTTTCACAGTAAAAGTGCCTCATTCAATGCCCACACAATGACTTCTAAATAACAACACTGTAATAATACTCGCTATTATTCCCGTATAATAATTCCTGAACATATATACTCTGCTAAGCCATAACAAGAACCTAGTGTTAGAAAGCACTTACATGCTCTTAGCCCAGTAATAAGAAACGTCCATTTCAGCTCGCCTTACTGCGACAACCTAACTGCTTCCAGAACATATAGCCTTAACTACCAAAGCTATACACTTAAATACTAACCTTAGAACATAACGATAAAGCTGGAAGTGCTTTAGACACATAAAGTAAGGATGTGAACCAATAAAACTGAAAAGGAAATAAGCGTCTATGCTAAGTCGTAAAGTTGGAAGCGTGTAGTAAGGACCTGCCTTAAATATTAGATTTCTTCGAGATAACGTTGTAATTACGTTTCCTGCATAATTTTATGTCGAAATTCTTCATGAAAGTGAACGAGAGAAATTAGTTCTCCGTATATGTTATAAGGTTATTGAGTTGCTGACAACTGCTCTCATAATTACTATGAGAGCAGTTAATATTTTATGGATTAATAATATTTCTGGTCCTTATCATATGGTGATATCTACATTTCTTGGTTGATGTCTATAGAAATCTCGACTTCTATATTAGTTGCAGACATAAACTAGCAAACGCAATGTCTTGTTTCTATATTCCAATTAATAGATAGGTTTGCAATCTAAAACATAAAAACAAAATGGTTTAGTAATGATGTCAATATAAATTTCTAAGAACGCTTGAACATTGAGCTAGATAATTTTGTAAACAAGTTTTTTTTCACCTGAAAATATCTGAAAAGTTTTCCGAATTCAAGGTCTCGGCTGCCTTTACGAATATTTCACACGAATGCGCTCGAGTATTTTCAAAACACAACTGTCAAATGCTAAATGAACATTATAAATCTTAATTGAAAATTACCAAAACATTGTATTATTTAGCTGTACGAAAAGATTCGGTTGTATAAACATTAGTTCGTGGTGTAAAAAAAGCTCGCATTACAGAACAAGTAACCCAGTTGGCACTGTCGGCAGAGGTGGCTTGTCACAATTTATATCATCGTCATACATTATTTCCCACGCTTGATCTTGGTAAATAGGTCCGTCAGTAGTGAACGGATTCGATTTTGTGGTTTTTAAATTCGTATGAGTTATTCATGGACCATTTAAAAGTCATGAACACACAATATTTAACATTTAATTACGAATATATAATGCAAAAGCCTTGAAAGATATCACAGAAAAAAAGATTTACAATTATCATTCAGAATTTTCCGTTTTGTTTTACTTTCTATGGAAACCATTCGGCGTTTCTCTCTGTTTTACTTTCTATTAGTTTCTATAGCAACCGTCTTCTTTCATCGGAAGCTAGACACTATTTTAATATACATAACAATTACATTTAGCTAAAATAAACAATCCAATATTCGTCCAATTAAGATCTAAGTTTGGCAACAAGGAAATCAAGCTGTCCTTGTCTAAATTGAAGTCTCAATTAGTGCGACCAGCCTTACCGATCACATTAGATATCGCTAACTAATCTGAGGATCAGCAGAGCTACATGAAAGTCGTTGGAAGTCTGCCAGGCTTCAGAACACTGAACTTGGCTACTCTTGTGTTTCTATAAATTAATTGTAAGTAGTACGTGAAGGAATTCGATGGTCAACTCGTGAATTTGCGGGTATTTGGGGATATCGTGACTGTTTATTCTGTTTAGCAGTGGAAGTCATGATTAATACTGCATTCTGCTTTAAATAATGCTGATGTAAAAGTGGCCAACAAAACTGGTATTATTACACCTGCTACTCTAACAGTTGAGCCTTTTTACGTAATTGTAACGAGTCTACAATCCCTTCAATTAGTATTGTGACTGGCTGGATCTAACTTAAAGTGTCATTCGTATTTAGAATGTTCTGTTCTGATATATAATTTTCTGGCAGATGGCGTGATAATTAATGGAAAATATTACGAGTAAATCCAATATATAAAGTAAATATTGAGTATTATTTACTGTAGGAGCCTCTAGGGTATACATTACCATGCTGGGACACAGGTACTTCATGATCTCAACCTCTCCTCTGTGGGATTCCTAACTGCTACTCTTATTCCAATTTATTTCATTGTAAATGTAGACATTGTGTCGCATCGCACCTGTCTGCGAGAGCCTTTACGCAAAATCTATTTCAAAAGAAACAGTTGGACTAAAACAAGATACTTTTAAATCATCTCTTTCACTTTATGATGAGAACACACCATGATAAATAACCTTCAGGCTAAATGCAATCCCACTCCGACTGCTTCCAATCAAGCCAGACCCCCGTCAGTGTCTAGACATTAACTAATCCCTCGGAATAACCTCAGACTTAAGTTGAAATGCTTTTACAATACAAGATGTAATTATAGAGGTGATTACAATAATGACATAGGTACATACATACGTTTATGATTTATATGTTATATTTTGTATTAATCCAAAATACATTTTTTAAATAGCTAACTTTATTTTTCTTATTTTGATATATATCATAGGCACAGATATATAAATCTAACTAGATGACGCGATTGTATGTACTTCGCGTGTCAAACAACGGAGAAAAGTTACGATCAATGATCGTAATCTGAGCTTTTCATTTAGCATTATCGGCACCGGAAATCCACCGAAATCTAGAAAGATGCCTTTTTATGCTATATTGAGCTGTAAATAATGTATAGCAAAAGTTACCGAGGCATTGGAAATGTTTTCTTTCATTGCCAAGTAAATTTGTTTTTAAATTGTTTGTGAAAAAGTGGCACGCTTGGTTTTCATACAGATGGAGGGACTTACGTTATCTAGTTAGATTTATGTCTGTGGTCAAAGGGTTTCCATTTAATTTAAAAAATGATATTTTTTCTAGGAATCTGTCACATTTCATCAAAATTTATAAAAATAAATTATCTTCGTGTGAAACCTTTGAAAAAAAAATAAGCTTGCCAATTAAAAATAATTATGTGACAGTTCTAAAAAAGGTGGAAACTGGGATGAAAAACCTAATACGCATCTTTCAAACTTCATCTATCTGGTACACTCCAATACCAATCCTATTCGCCATGCGCGGGGCACAGGAATTAAACTGTCAAAACAAGGAAATGTCTGAATGATAATGGATATAATGGATATTCTCGATTTCTCACCGACTGCGACGCATATAGCCACGAATCAATAATTCTCGAACGCACACGAATGATCGGTAAACTTCCCTAAACGCTGTTTCCGACGTTTATGCGCACTTTATCTTCCTAATGGTATTGGCACGTTTAATAAAATAAATATATTCATTTTTAATAGCTCCGTGCGTCTTTTGAGGACAGATGTTGAAAATAAATACTGAAATGTGGCAAATATTTAACGTTCTGTGAATGTGTGTTGGTAATATTATCGGAATTAAATAGACTTTGAATTAAGAACACAATTTTTTATTTTTTCTTTCTTTTTTTCAGGTAAGCATCTCACGAGAGGAGACAAAAAACACGCAAAAATAAACGGTAAAGTTATTAAAAATCAATCAATACATGTTTATTACATGTATTGATTGATTTTTAATAACTTTCTGTAGAAAATCTGTAGAAAAGTCGTTTTTGTACATGGAAAATATTTCCAAAAAATATAGCCAGGGAGTTAAAGGATAACCAACAGAACCCATTTCCAGCATTTTTGGAATTTTTGTTTGTATGTCTGTTTAGTTGTGCACGCATCACGTAAAATATACGAAACCGATGTAGATAAAATTATACATTAAAATTGTGCTAACTTGAAGTATTACTGAGTTTTTCATTCATCGCAATCGGGTCACACTATCAAAAGAAAATTATTAGATGAATTAAAAGTGTTCAAGAAGAAAAATATCACAACACACGCAAATCAGATACTCGGACAGTTGAACTCCATATTCAATAGATTGCGTTGTGCATTTGACGTTATTTTCTGAAAGGCGTTGTTAAGATTCTCCGCGAAAGAATGACCCTAGAAAAGAAATTGGTTGGTAGGTAGGGTAGGTAGCAATGCAAGTATGAAGCCAGGGTGGGTTGCATACTTGCATTGGTTGGAAGGTAACTAAGTAGGGTAGAGTAGGCAGTTGCCGGGAGCGAAGACGCGGGCACAGCTAGTTATATAATAATATCTTACCAACACAGCAGAACGTAGAAACACGTTTCAGAGATAGGCTCTGAAAAAAAAACAAAAAAGGAAATCTACCAGAAATTGCTAAGTACTACCTACTAAAAAAATATTTTTCACAGTATGACTGAAATTAGACCTATGCGTACAAAAATGAAAAAAAGTTAAGTAGTTGATGCATTTATTCCTAGCTACAATTATGATTGCTACAATATTTTCCATTACATCTATATTTTGAACCCGCTAAATAAATTTTGACTCGCCGAACATTTTTACATGAATCATTATAATAATTCTTTCAGTTTGCTCCGTTAAGATCGCTATTATTTTAAATAGATTTCTCTCGTAATGCCTAGAAGCACTTAGTGCATGTAGGTAAAAGTTCGGCAGTGAAAAATGGCGGGCCTGTTCAACGTCTGAATGTCAGCGAATCCTTGAGAAAATCAGGCGCAAACTGCACGCCTAGACTGTATTTATTGTTTCTTAAATGTAGGTCAGATTCGATTTAAAATTAAGCACTAGGATGTACTTACATTTGATTTTACTTCAAAATTGAATACACTCCTTGGGCTGATTTATTCAGCATTACTTTTATATTTAATCTGTGGAATAAAATTAACGTTTGACTGTTTTTGTATGGAAGAACTGTCAAATTTCGAAATCATTGTTCGAATCAAAGGATTTATCATCACAAAAATCCACCATTCATAATAATTGATTATTTTCTATATTTTAGCTTGATAAAAATAAATCTGTGGCCTGTTATAATTTTTTTTTGTCAAAATTGCAACTGCAATTGAGATTAGCTTTGTAATTTTTATTCAACGCAATGCCAATAACAAAAATGTTTATTGAAACGCACGTGCCAATAAATTGCATTGAAAAATTGCAATAAGTAATGTGGTTGTAGCAAAAACTGGTCAGAACAGCTAAACACCTTCATAAAAGTAAGTCGTTCAATCATGTCTAAACGCGTAGGTGCTACAAATAACTGGACCACATGCTTGTGCCATAAAAGGATGAAATAGCAAAAAGTTTTATTGACGTGGCTAAGTGTACAGATTTCTACGAAAGTTACCTTTGGTCGGTGGTATGAAAACCAAGGCGGAATACGTGAAAGCCTTTCAAAAACAAATAAGTACTTTTACTACATTTAAAATCATTAACATTTTCCCATAATTCTTCGAAAACCAATCTTTTGGATCCAAGTATGCAATAGGAAATAGGCTCGCCCCCGCATTACACGGGGCTCAAACTTAACTGCCGAAAGGTGTGCCTGCTAATGTACATTATAGGGATAGCCAAGGTGCACCCACTCCTATCAAGGTCGGAGATTCTACACTCGAAGTTGTGAACGACTATGTCTACCTGGGACAAACAATCCAGTTGGGTAGGGCTAACTTCAAGAAAGAGGTCAACCGTCGAATCGGACTCGGCTGGGCAGCGTTCGGGAAGTTCCGCGGTGTCTTCTCGTCTACCTTACCACAGTGTCTCAAGACGAAAGTCTATGACCAGTGTGTGTTGCCAGTGATAAACTATGGCTCTGAGACGTGGTCGCTCACAATGGGCCTCATCAGAAAGCTTACAGTCACCCAAAGGACAATGGAGAGGGCTATGCTCGGCGTTTCCTTGCGTGATCGAATCAGAAATGTAGAGATCCGCAAGAGAACTAGGTTTATAATACTCACAACGGATCTTTTTGTCTCTGAATTGGCTACAAGACCCTGCGCATAAGCTATTTTTGTGTCATTGTTGGAGGTGAAGACAGCATTGTATAACTATCTCTTTCATTCGTTTACGTTTGTTACATCGTCCAATCTCGTTTACTTCAGGTAGTAAACTCGATGACAAACTGTTTTCGTGCGCAATGGTTGGTAGAACCAATTTCAGAGACACAAAGATCCGTTGTGACTACTATACCGACATAGCCCGAAGAATTGCCAAACTTAAGTGGCAGTGGGCATTGCTCGCAGAACGGATGGCCGATGGGGATGAAAAGTTCTGGAGTGGCGACCGCGAATCAGAAGACGTTGCGTTGGAAGGCTTCCCACTAGGTGGACCGATAACCTGGTGAAGGTTGCGAGAATCCGCTGGTTGCGGTACGCAAGGGACCGATCAATGTGGCGACGCTTGGGGAAAGCTTATGTCCAGCAGTGAACGTCATTCGACTAATATGATGATGCCGATCAAAGTTCTTCGTAAGAGATTGCATGTAGCAGAGATGAGAATGTTCAGGTGGATGTGCGTAATGACGAGAATGGATAAAGTGAGAAATGAGTATATTATAGGAAGTTTGAAAGTGGCGCCACTGACAGAAAAGTTGAAAGGAAACCGTTTGTCCTGGTATGGTCATGTGATGAGGAGGGATGAAACGCATGTTACTAAAAGAGTTATGAATGTAAATGTAGATGGATGGAGAGTGAGGGGAATGCCGAAGAAAATATGGATGGACGAAAGAAAAGGAAGTCAGTGATAACGTGACAGGGGACAGGAAGGTATGGAAGAATAAAACGTGTTGCGCCGACCCCAAGTAATATGGGATAAGGGCAGGAAGAAGAAGAAGATCAATGTATTTCGTAAATTCATAGGACTATGTCACTAGGGACTATTTCAGATTCATGCAAAAGTCCGCTACAAATATTTTTTTATTCCTACTTTTCTTATTCTCTGCTTTAATTATTAAAATCGAACTCCAATAAATATGAAACCAACAATAATCACAATCAATCGATTTACAAGGCTTGGCTCGATAAAATTTTAGTGCTGTGTTAAAAAATACATGACTAGTTGCTAACGTAAGACATATTGTGGATTGTGGGCGATTGTTGACATCATTATTGTGTGCTTTATTATTATTTGGTGAACTGTGAACATTTCTTATGGTTTCAAGATAAATTACGAGAAGAAAAATATAATGAAGATGTTGCGAAATTGCTATGGGTCGTCGTTATTTTGTTTTTAAAATACTGTTCGACTATTTCATTGTATAATTTTATTCAGATTGAAGACAAAGTTAATATTGTGTTTTCCGTAACTTTTGCATTTAAACTAATATTCTAAAGAGTTTAAAATTGTTTGTTAGTTTCTTGAAGTACTAATCCGATTTATTTTACTAATAGATAGCTATACTGCCGATGAGTGTCATATCCTGTAAAAAAATAACGGTTTCTGTGCGATAATGCTACGAGAGCGAAGCCGTGCGAAAAATTTAGGTCATACTTATAAAATTCTTTTTACAAAAATGTAGCTTCAATTTTTGTAAAAAGTCGTTTGACTGCACGTTAATACTAGCAATTTTCCTTTTTATCTCCTCTTTGTCCCCAATCCTTGCCGAAGCTCAGCAGTGAGACGGCAAAGATGGCGGCCAAACATTAGTCTCTCCGCGTGAAATATATCCACTGTCCCCCGGACTTTTGTTATCCGTCTGAAAGGATGCGAGATGTGATCCACTCCATTTTAGCGCTGGCAACGTGAAAGTAAGGTTTTTGAGTGTTGCCAGATGTACCTAGGTAGTAAGATTGTATGCTTCTATTGTAACTTGGTAACTAAAAAGATAGGCTGCGGATATTAGATTAGTAGACAGAAATATCTGGTAAGTTTAGGTGGTTATCTCTGCATTATATGACCTATCATATTATTCTTATAATAGTATTCACAAAATGTATTGAGCCTGTATCATTCTGTTTCGGTTTCTTTAGGTATTTTAATAGTACATAACTTAAACCCAGTCCATGCCTAGTACTATAAATATACCTGTCCCTAACTTCTTCCAAACTATGTTGGTGTCGGCACTTTAATAAGCAGAAGACACACAGTTATATTTAGGTTAAACAACGTCAATGGCGTCATGACCATAACTAATTATTAAATTACCTACTTACTTTAATACGCCATTTATATATACACATGCATAGTTCCATATACTAAGGTATCTAACTAATCCTACTTCTAACCAGTTTTAGAATGCAGGTGCGTTCAGACTTTGATGACCGTAGAATTTATAAGGAGGTAGGTAGTGTATTAGATATTTGTGGCATAGACTTATCGTCTATCTTGAATTATGTTTAACTATTTGATAAGACTAAAATTATAAGAAAAAGTTTACTTGTCAACTCACTCATTTAGCATCGGTGCTTTCTTTTCTAATAAAAATAGTAATCATTAAAATAAATAAAACGAGCACTAATCTTTATCGAGATTAACTACCGCAACAGTTAACCAATAGTCATAAAAGCTAGACATTCTCATGTAGGTGATGCTGTAAATTCCTATTTGCGAACAATAACTACATTTTTAGAAACATCGTAAAGATTAGGTCTCACAAAGAGGATATGTCGAACCTATATAAAAACTATAAAATCTTTTTGGAAAGTTAATAAATGGAATAAAAAAAAAATTGCGTGCTATTTTTGAATATCAAGGTGTATTCTATAAAACATTCTAAATTCAAACTGCCAAGCAATAAAGTAATCTAAAGACATGTAACGTCTTCCACGGACTGCACTTCATTTGTTACTATTTCACTTTTCAAACAGTTTCCACATGCAATATTCTTAGGAAAAGCGTAATAAAACATTGTTCTAACCTCCAAACACGTTAACTCACTTACATTGTTTTTGTAACACAAATATTTTCAAAGCCAAGGTTGGCCGAACCGCAAACGTAGACGTTTTAAATTGCTTAGAAGATTTAAGCTTCCTTTAGACGGGTCCAGTTCTGTGATTAGTAGATTGCGGGTATTTAATTACGATTCTAAGATGATTTAAGCACATTTTAATTGTATTTACATTTGTTATTCCACTATCGATTGATTTACCTTTTTTAATTGCAGTAATAGTTTTGTTTTAATCGGTAGGTACCATCTTATACATCCCCATGAGTTTCAAATCGCTTAAAATCCATCAAATCACCGCATTAAGCTTTAATTCAATAAGGACGACACATACTTACATAAGTATTTAGTACCTGGGCGACCGAGCTCGTCTCGCGTGAAAATAGAGAATATGACGTTTTCTAAAAATGAAACCTAACTAGATCAATTTATCGCCCCCGAAACCCCCTGCATACTAAATTTCATGAAAATCGTTGGTGCCGTTTCCATATGTACAAGAATTGCACGTTTAAAGGTATTAGATAACTTTTACTACACCAATAAAAATCGCACTATCCCAAAAACTGGGTACGTGTAAACGGGCCTTTACACGATGCATCGCCTGGCAACAAACTCGAGTGGCTAATAAAAGAAGAAATAGCAATAATTTAGTGCTAACCATATGGTATTCTTATTTTAAATGCGCTTTAGAACACAAAGGAAAGAATTAGAGTAGCCAGTAATCCTTGACCTTTTTGGATGCGTTCCAATGATGATTAAGAAGGCCTTTTTAAATTGGTGGTCTAGAAGATGGATATTCTTTTATTTGAAATATTTGTGGTGATATTATGTGTCGTCAAACCGTCTGGTTTGCATTCCAACCTGTCATCACGGTATTTTACAGTATTTTGTCACAATATTATAACTTTAATTTAAATAACGGTTGGCGTTAACTGATAAATGAAAAGGTATGGTAAACGTTAAGTAGTTACATATGAGTAGAAATATCTTAGTTATTTACAGCAATTTTCCTACTAGAACACCTTTGCAGCTGTTAACGTCATAGTATTGACACAGGCGAAATAATCTTAATTTTAAAACGTTAAAGATAAAATGAATGTCGAATTAGACATTCATTTTACCTCTAATAATTTTAGCCACTGTCGTAGATATGGTTCTTTTTTTGAAACGCATATTTCGAATACCAAACTTCTCCCCTCTAAACATTGCATGTGTCATGTCATGATGCTATAAGAAGCACAGACAAAATAAAAAACATTGCAATATTTATGACATTGCTCTCGCGATCAAGATAGCTTCGATATTGTCGATGACGAATTCAAAATAAGAACATGACAGCCTGACGGACAGTTGCAAAACGATACTGATATTTTTATTTATGGTCTTTATCGCAATAAAAACTGAATTTATTATGATGATGGTAGTTTCATATTTACTGTTGATTATACCAATGATTGCCAATATAAAAAATATATCTAAGTACCATATGTACCACACCCATACAAATAGTTATGGATAATATGCCTTCTACAGTTAAGTAGGCATTAGGTCTATGTACAGTAGTAGATAAACGTTTATGGATCGATATAACAGCTATTGATAGCATATGGCGTATGCTAGTCATTTCAAATCAATTTTCAATAACTCATAAATCGTTATTGGCAATGTGCGGACGGCATTTCTAATACCAACCAACAAAAAAAAACATGAGCGGTCATTGAACTCTTCTCTGATACTCCTATTCTATATTCAAAGCACCTAATTTGATTGCCAATAAAATGGCCACTGTTTGATTGTAAAACGCGGTCAAATTCATAACATTAGTGTTTCATAGTCATGAATCGTTTTAATGTTTTATCTACCCAATATGACTATAATTTTCAGTCTGGAATAATTTATTTTAATATTTCCTTATAGTGCTTGTCACTTTAACAATCATTTGCCCCGATTTTGCGGGACGGTGGCAAAATTTGACTTATTAATTTTGAGAAAGATGAAAAGACATTTCAGCCAATTTAGTTGCCAGTACAGGGCCTAAATAAAACAGCCTTTATCTTTTATTTTAAAGCTAAGATATACCTACAACATAATACCTACAGACTTATATAATACTAGAATACCAAGGACAAAATCCTAAGGCTTTATCGTTAGTAAAAAGCTCCGTGGTGCTAACAACTTAATATTACAACCTTTTTACTGCAAACCTTGTTCTCTTTCCCGCGCAAACGTGTTAATTTAGCACGGAATGTTGCCAATAAATAGGGCTAGGTAATAACTTAGATTATAACTATTAGAGATCAATTATCAGCTTATCTTACGTCATAGTGTTTATGAAGGCTCGAAGGATCTATATGATGTTACTGCATCGTTAATTTATAGAGATCGTGTGGTGCGTATCCTTGTGAAATTAATTTTAAGAGAAGTGTTAACCCATGGGTTGGAATACGGAAAACAATATATATATATCTTTGGTGGAAATTAAGAGGGAGTCAAACCCAACATCATTGTCATCTTCCCACTACCCATCAGTGAAACCACAGAAAAATAAGGAAATCCACAAATATTGCTGGTGTTTCTGGTAGATATAAAATAAACCACAGTCGTAAAGATCGCTCGTGAGACCAAACCCAACGGTATACCGCGAATAATCATGCAAACTATATCACATTCTCAGAATAGTAAGTGACCAAAGTTGGTAAGAGCGGCTCCTTAGATATTTACATTATTTGCGAACTGGCACAATTGACAATAAACCATTTGGCTGATGACTTCATTGTCAACAACTTGACGTGTGGTAATTGCCTTCGGAAAATCCACTAATGACTAAGAAACATTAAGAGTGACAACCCTGATATAGAAAAGGTCAACACTATAATTTCGGGAATGTCAGTGATCAAACTCTCATCTCAGAATGAATGATTTAACGGTCTTAAAGAACTGATAAACGGCCTATTTACACATTGACACCGTGATTCAAAAATTTGGCTTCAAAGAACTTCTAGCAATAAATGATATAGCTTCTGCGAAGCCAAGCTGTTAAATACAGATTCGTCGCCCACGTATTTTGTCTATTGTGCGCTCGTTAACTAGTAATAAATTTAATGTGAATGATATAGAGGAAAACCCACCCCAAATTAATTGTGATCTTATTGTATAAGACATATATACATATATTGGTCAAACGCGAGCCTTTGAATAATAAAAATGATAGTATGTCTTACACGACGAGTTAATACTAGACTTAATGCTACAATCATTAAGCATAAAATAACATCATACCATGCGTAGCATTACGTCCGCCAATGTAACACTACTGTACACAAATTTAAATAAATGAATAAGCATCCACAATAGAAAATTCATCTGGTAAGGGAAAATTAGTATCTAATGCTCTTATGTTCTTGCTCATGACATTAAAACAAACAAATTAAGGTACGAAAAAGAAATTCATGCTCCCGATTCGATGTTTATCTCACCAGATGATTTGAGCCTAGTAAACGTTAGTGGTGTAATTAGGTTCTGACAGAACCTAATTACATGCTGGAGTGACCTAATAGTCTAAACACCAGTATCTTAGAGGACGAAATAACTGGTTCGATACATCGTGTATAGTTCAGAAGAAAAAGTAAACAGACCTGACAATCAAAACTAATTGGATACTTACTTCTTAAAAGCTTTGCCAAACTTTATAACAATATGCCTTGTGTAACATGTTTAATTTGTTTTCTCTCTTGTAATACTAGATGAAGTAACATGAATATCAGTTGTAAAATATAAAGCTGTTGATAAAATAGCAACTGTTGTTTTAACTAAACATATTGGATCACAGCACTATTCCATTGTTGCTAGGATAACAGTGAGCTTAGTGAGATTTTTGTTTATTTAAAGTAACGATATATTATTTTGAGTACCGGTGCTAGGAACAGGAACTCTCAATAATCGTGGGTTAAATTACGTGTTAGTAATACAATACAAGTAATAATATTTTAAGCTTATGCCAGTGGTTTCACCTATGTCCTAATTAGGGCGCACGGTTGGCGCAGTGGTTAAGCGATTGACTGCTGCGCTGCGTGTCGCGGGTTTGATTCCCGCACGGAACAAATATTTGTATGACCTACAGTTAGTTGTTCCGGCTCTGGGTGTTGTGTATGTAAGTTTATATGTTTGTAAACGCACCCATTAGGTAGGTAGGGAATACAGTCAGTTATTGGAAGCGAAGCCGCGGGCACTGCTTGTTTATAATAGAGATGGGTCGTCGACGTGTTTTTCGTTAACGAAACTAGACCGTCCATTTCCGTTGATCGACGAGTCGATCAACTAGTTGAATTTATCGACTAGTTCATAACGTGAACTATGTTAAGTAGACGTTCTTTAAACTTTGCAACGACGCGACGCGCGGCATCTACGGCTCGACAACAACTTTCAACTGCCGATTGAATGTAAACAAGTACAAACCGGTTTACCTCGCATCGTTCGATCGGTCACTCACTGTACTCTTTTGCACACGTGAAACTATTGGCGACCTTTTCTTCTTAACACAATGCATTTTTACTCCAAAATGGCATTCGGCCCATAGAAATATCAACTCTATGATTCTAGAGTTAGAGTTCAAATTAATTTGCTCGATATTCGTCCGTTGTTGTTATTTTTTCAGATCTATGAACTTTTACTACCGAACTAAGTTCTTGCGTCGATCGTCGCGTTACAAGTCGACGTGAACATAGTCGAGTCTCAGTTTAACCGTCTACGAATTCAACTAGTTCGTTGATTATCGGTGAACCGTCGAATCGTTCATTGTACGTCGACGGTCGAATTAACTAGTTCGTTCATTCAACGCCCATCGCTAGTTTATAATATCAGTAGATTTTTACATATTCTTCTTTCAGGTCATGAATACTCATTTCTTTCTTAGTAACAAGTGAGTTTTGTTTTATGATGGGATATTTTAAGGGCTGATATTATCAAGAAATAGTGCCCCAGTTTCTAAGAAGAATTGCATTCGTTCTAGTTACAATTTTAGGTTCATCGTTAATTGCTCCATTTCATGTACAGTTGGCAAATACTCAAGAATTGCTAAAACAACAATAAACAGTGCTGTTTGAAAACATTGCTACAATAACATAATTATTTTAACACCACACACTTGCTTCCAAAATTGTTGAGATTTAGGTCAGAATCCATCAGTCACGTTTGATCAAACGTGCTTGACGTTTCAAGGCACTTGAAACAGTTTATGAAAATTCTGCTAAGACTTGGGTATTTTGAAAATGTATACAGTATGATAGGCCACAGGATAGGCTTATTGTAAAATAATTGACATGAGATAAGATAATTTAAATTTAATTTAGGCTTCTTCACCACAAGTTCCATAGCAAAATGCCAAACCTTAAACTACCTTGCGAACTACAAAATACACTGTCTCACAAAATTACCGCTTAGTACTTGGCACCTCGCCAAATAACAGTCACCAATCGCCACTCCTCATTACTATTTCACAGAAGTGTCCCTAATTTAATTAATTCTCACCCACAACCTTACAAGCAATTTCGCACAGCCCTGATAATGAATACAAATACAAAACGACAATAAATTTTGGAAATTCCAACGGTACGAGGTATTATATAGGTCATAAAAATAGTTCCTAGACCTACACTTCTGATTAATATGCTTTATACATCACTTGTGGAGTACTTTGCCTGAATAACAATCAAAGGTTTAGCTAATAAGCATATAGATGACAAAACCTCATTATTAGATGACGGATCAGAAAGGCACCTTGGCTGACACATTGAGGTGACATCAGATTATTTCCTGCCACACCTTGCGAAAACTTCTACAGTTAATTAAAGCTTTAACAATGATGTAGGTGTTGGTATAAGAAATGATACAATCGGAGTTTAAATTGTATGACAGATAGTAATCAAAACTGTCAAGATTGCGAATAGAATACCCAGTTACCTTCCAAGGGCTTCGCAAGAGAGTTCTATGAAATTGGTAATGCGAATACCAAACTCAGTTACTTTCCATGGGTTTTGTAAATGGAATTTAAGAGATAAATTGGCAATTAGTAGTGGGATGAACCACTCCTTTTAATCAATGCTTGTAATTCAAGTCTGTTGAGTGGTAAAGCATATCAGTTTTATCAATATTAACGGGTAAACATTTGTTCCAGGATCGAGATAGCAACCTGACGGTGCCAGCGCGGTGGGAAGACAGGAATCTTCGCAAATACCTCAACAATCCTCACGTTGCTCGTATGTATATATCTCATTTATCACTTTATCAGGATATAACGCTCGATTACACAAAAGAATGTTCCCCTTACGGCTTACCAAAGTTAGGCTACAATAAAGTTCCCGATTCTTTTAATAACTCAATCACTTAAACTATGGCAAGTTCTTTATGAAAATCAAATTTTATCAACTTTGGCTGACTTAGAATGAGAATATTTATTTGTAACTTGACTTGTATCTTCTATGTAACATCTGTTTCATATATAGGTTCCAAACTTATCAACTGCTTTAAATCACACCACAAGTACCATCCTAATCCAAACGTATAAATTTTCAAACCCTCCCACCATTTCTGCCAACAGTCAAAACAAGCCGATGGATCGGAGGCATCTTCGACTACGGAGAAAAGGCCTGGCGGTGGGGTGGTGACCTGCGCAAGATGCACTACCAGTCTTTCTCCAAGATGAAGAAGATGAGTGCGGAGGAACTGAAGTGGCACTGCATCGCTATGATGCCAGAGCTGCTTTACAGGTACAGCTTGGAATAAATATATTTTTTTACAGAAGATTGTTACATATGTATATGTGATCTAAGTAAGTAATAAGTTTTAAAAATATCGAAAATTTTCTGAACTGAATATTTGGAGCTAAGATGTGTCAAATCCTACTTTAATCAGTCTATCAATTATTTATTTGACCGAACAAAACCCATAATGCATAGTAATACAGCTTATATTAGTCAATCAAACGCATAACTTCACAATAAAAAACAATACAAAAAAAATATCAATTGTCATGAACAAAAGCACAAATAATAATCAATTCAATTGTCAAACCTTGACAGATTTTCTGGCTAAAGTGAGTTTGACAAATATTCAACTTCAAATACTTAATTAGGAAATCGGGGGTTAGAGTAAATTAAGTATTTACCTTCTATTCGGAGTATAAGACAAGGAGAAGATACAATTTATCAGTAAGTCATATTGAAAGTTAAGATGATGTGTAATTCTTGATCACTAGTAAAGTTTTTAGCAATTTGGTAACTTACGCAATACCTATTATAATATAAGTAGCAAAAAACATCAATAAGCAATACAAAAGTAATATAATATTTATTAGGTTTCGAGAAGCAATATTGAATCGTGACAAACATAAGAGTGCGGCCACTCAAGGATCTCGGCGGCATTTCGGTTACAGCCTAAAGCTCTGGTATTCAACTTAAGTCACAAGACCGTTTGAGACTTACGAGTATTCAAGTGATGTTCTATCAGCGATTTATATTATTTAAATATGGTTTTTTGTTTTGCGTTCACCTTCTTTGGAAAAAGGCAACCTAACCTAACTAAAGGTAACCTATACCTTTCTTTTTATTTCCTTATCCTGCAAATCCTTTCGGTTATTTAAAATGTTTTTTTTTTTTTGGTTGATTGTATGGTTCGTAAGATTGTTTTTATATTTCTCATAAATATTGTAACCTCCCTAATCACGTCTTAATCTATAATCATAGTACGATGAAAAGTTCATTAGAATGTACAAATTTTTCTGACTAAAAAAAGAAAATGTTATAGACCCTGCCTTAGACAACACGAGGCAAATAAATCAAGTCAATATTTAACGGTTATTGCCAATCTATTGACATCAATATCCGTTGACGTACATAAGACTCTATTAAAGATCTAAATTGTTTCAATAAATCACACTTCGAACTCTTATAAGCAATCAATTGGATAGCTATATTTTCCACTAGCTTTCGCCCGCGATTTCTTTCTCATGGCCGATCCCACTGAATTTCCGGAATATAAAGATTCACAGTCATAGCTTTTGTATAAAGTAAGTAAAATATTTAAATCAGATGACGATTTTCGGAGATTTATAATAAAAAGGTGTCATTTCATCCTACATGTCTACCAAGGTCTCTGCGAGTTGGTCGTCCCTTGGTACGCCTTTCAAAGGTCTGGGACCCTAGGGTCTCGAAAATCTCGTTTATTTATTATATCGTTTATTTATAACATAACGCACGATTTACAATAAAAAATATATTTAAAATATACAAGAACACAGTTGCTTATTTGCCTGAACTAAGTTGAACTTGTGGTGCAGGTTAGAAAGTGCTTGAAACTTATAATAATAATAAATTAACAATGAGTATGACGTGTATATGAAGAACTTAAATTAAAGACACAGCAAAAAATATTGTTTTGTTATAAGCAAGAGATCTTCTGTCTCTCCGTATATACTCCGATACTTAATTTCACTATTACTTTATTACCTCCTACAAGCGTTACTTCTTCATAATATAAGTCAAAAAGTCTCCACTCTCCTATGCCTTATACCACAAGCCGCCAAAACCGACTAACCGTAGACCGTTCCTGTGAAAAGCAATAAGTTTTACGGTTCCGTGGCCTGTGTTGGTCTTTTGTCCCTAGTCTGTGACGTCATCGCACAGTATACCTCCTATTTTTAGCAGTCAGTTTTATGGCCGTTTAAAATTTTGAAGGCCATAGTACTGGCGCCTTATGGAGTGATCATTGGTTTCACATGGGAACAAAAGCAGCACTTATATTGCTGGATGTAGGTCAGAATAATGATGAATGTAAATGGGACACCATGTACTGTCCTAATAATCATAATGGGTTTGTTACGATTTATAATCACTATAGTAATTTATTTCGACTCTATGGACTGCTTAAACATGTTTTAGTACTGTAATTTTGTTTATTGAACAAATTTTAAACGAATTTCAAAACTTGCTTCGTTAACAGTCCGTAATATCAACTCCTGGCATCTTGGATATTCTTAACGAGGAATGTTACCTAAATAATCAACTCAATGGTTCATTTATTCACTATCAACTCTAATTGCTGCAGGTGGTCACCACGCAACTGCATCGAAGCCCGTCACTATATCTGCCAAACAAAACTCCAGAAGGTGCCAAAGGCCAAAGTGAAAGACCTACGGCGACGTTGGCAACGAATGGGCAAGATTAACGAAATCACCGCACCGAGTGTCAGCAGGGAGGTCAACGATCCCATGATGATCAATGACGTCACAGTGAACCCCGTACCTAACCCGAAGTCGTACGATCTTCGCCCGAACCCACACCATCTCCGAGTAGGCCAGAAGAGACATGGCCCTAGGTCGAATGATATTAACTCGAAATATGATCTGAGACCGAATGAGTTGAAGAAGAGATCGAGGCCTTTGATCCACAGACGGCTCAAGAGACCGTTCCCAGGGTAAGTTTTTCAAAAGTATCTCGAGTAGCTTGTAATTACATAATATGTAGGTTATTAAACTTACAAGAACATTCAAACACGAACTCTCAGCAGACTCAACTCAAGTTAAAAACTTCAGTATGACAAAATTTTGGCCAATAAACAGAGTAAAATAATCACCCATTACTAAAAGAGGTTAACGGCCGATATCGCACGTGTAGCAAAAAAGTAAAAAAGTTATCACGTAAAATAAATACATGGCCCATTAATAATACTTAATGTTTGGCCAACTTTCTCCATTACCAGACCAACGGCAATCAATTTCTCAGAGCACGTACTTGCGAACAAAAACACATTAAATGTACATTTATGGCTAACATTGATCAAATTAACTGCAATCGCTTCTCCCTTATCATCCAATGTTTGGAATGGACTATTGACTATTATAGCTATAGCAATATTGGTGAGCGTGATGATAAACAGTGCTTTCTCTTGTCGATAGTATTGTAGTGCCAACTATGTCGATCGTTGAAAGCTTGGCACTCGCAGTACATTGTATAGATGCGTTGCTAATCGGTTTTCAACAGGTGGACTGGTCTCGACTGTTTAGACGTTCTCTCGCGTTATACGCTAATCATCAAAGCTAACCTAATGTCCAACAGTTACTGTTAGTTGGAAAACGAAAATGTAAACATTCTCTAAGGAGTGCCACAGGGAACGGCTTTTGGACCAACAATATTTTGCCTTTGTATAAGTCCAAAAGTGATTAAAAGAAGCTAATTCATTATACTTTTCCGTTCCAGTTACACATGGAACCGCCGTGACCCCGAAGGCTCGTACCAGCGCAACGCTGAGCTGCTCCGCTCCGGACGCACTGGACTCACTCCGCAGCAGATCAACGCCCACCTCGCGCGGCTGCGACATCTGCGCGACAAACAAGTCGCACGACGCAAGCGACTGCGTGACGACGACTGGCTTGAAAACGAACCGAGACAAGCACTCGCTCAAACTCACGCCAGAACATACACCGTCGATAACAACATCAGCGCTCTTCATCCCAAGACCATCGTCGAAGAGTTCAACATGGACTTCCTCCATCATCCCGCCGCACCACCCAAAACGAACCGCAACGCCGGCTAATCGATTCGATTCCAATGATCGTTCGCATCGATCGTTTAAGAATCGATTATTCCTTGATGTTAATTTAAGTTCCTCGCGATTTTTTTCGAACTGTTTCCGACTTCGCTTTTATTAATATTTATTGCTGACACTTTGCAATTGTTCTAATTCCTATCATTAGCGTGTTCCTTATTTACTAATTGACTATTAATATCAATGAGGATTCAGCACCTATTGACAGAGAAATCAATATTATACGAGTAGAAACTCATAGTACATATGTAAGGTGCGTCAGTTCCTTAGCAGCCCGCTAATCGTTTCGTAATTTAGACATCGTCAACGACCCGCCTCGCAAAGTGTCATACAATTGTTCTTCTTCTCTTCCTTCTAGAGTAGCCAGAACTTACGACTATTTGTCTACTCGAATTTTACAAATTCAGCTTTTTATCCATACTTTAAAATAACTGCAATCCAGTGTGAGTCTTGTCAAAGTAGTTGTAGTTACCACTTTATTGCATCTGTTAACTTGTAGTCATTATAAAATACTTAATTTTCTATATTGTAATGTATAATAATCGCATTTACGACTATTCGTAAGTGTGAATCAGGCTTTCCTTTATTTTCTTCGGATCTAATTGAAACCTATTTGACAAGTGACCATAAAACGTTTACAATCTTTAGTCTGACTGACTCTTCAATGGATACGAAGTATAAGGACCCTAGTACACGAGACAACAAAAAACATGTTACTACGATCGTAGATAGAGTTAAATGTTGATAGATCTAACTATGTAAGTCAGTGAAATAAGCGATCGATTATTGACATAAAGTTTTTTAGATGTCAGAACATCTTTTTTTTTATTTTATTATTATTTTGTTTGTTTATATTCCACGTGTTTTTAATATTATGATTTCTAATACTGTGCTTTTAAATTAAGTGCGCTGTGGTAATCTGTTTTATTTTTTGTATTTATAATGTACTAGTCAGTAAGTTTTATGAGAAAATATAATTCTAGATTACTAAAATGTTTAACCTTATCCATAGTTTCGAAAATGTTGATAATATTATTAATATAAAAATATTTTCGATGTAGACACTACCAACATCATTAGTTGGGACATTTCTTAAAATTGAATTAAAATTAATTATTAACATTTTCTCACTGATTTCTAAGTATATTTTATAAATGTAAGAAAAAATTAACAAGAAAAGTGTCGTACATCATAATTGGCATTTCGTGTTTAATTAGCTAAGTAAGTTTACGTTCCAATAAGTTTGTTATTTTAGTTAAAACCTAATAAAGTAATATTTTTTTTACTTAACTGCCAGTTATTGTAGTCCTCGCATTTATGAAGTAAAAATCACATTTCGTGTAAGTTTTTGTAAAATATTTTTAAGCAGTTGTAACGAAACTTATTTATCGATATATTCAACTCATCGATTGTAATTTAAAAGGGTTTTAGCCGGCTTAGTGCAACACTTATCTTCAAACTTATTTAGATACTAAATTGGAATGTTGAAAATTACTTTTACCGAAATACATTTAGGATACTTTTGAGTATTTTTTTCCTCAGTTATGCAATCTTCAGAGATTGCAATTGAAGTGCAATCTGCCATTATGGTCAAGACATTTAAAAAAAGAATGTATTCGAAAACACCTTCTAAATGCATATGTTAATATTATTCTCTGAAAGTGCAATCTGCCATTATGGTCAAAACATTCTTAAAAAAAAAATGTTTTCGGAAACTCCTTCTAAATACATATGTTCATATTATTTTTAATTTGTTTCGAACTAAGCCGATGATATCAAAATTATATAGGATCATATTATTCTGTAAACTTAACATTAGTCACATTCTAGATCACCAACATTTATCGATACAACGTTGCACCCAAGTGTTATGTGAGTGTTGGACCGTGCATAGCTGTAGTAACTTATGTTCTTAGATTTCGAAAAACTAGTCTACTATTTACTAGTGACGTGCTTATTATAGTATTACTCTCATACCTCAAAACAGTGTTTTCTTGAAATAAAAAATAAGTTATACAAATCTTTAACATCTCTTAAGTAATGTTTGTAGTAAGTAGGAACTTACAAAAAATATCAAATTTTATAATTTTTTGATCTGTAAATACTACTTAATTGTAAATTTAGTAGTAGCAACACCGAGGTACTGTGAATTCTTTTTAAGCAAGTGGAGAACTTATTTATAGGAACAAAATAACTTCTTATTGTATCTTAAGTATTAATATTTACTTTTAACTATAAGGAAATAAAGAATCATCAGTATTTATTGGTTTTATTTATTGCAACGTAACCCTAAAGGCCATGTCATACTGTCAATTTGCGAGTGTTTTACCGACGAGACGATCAGTTAAACAGGTTTGAGTATGATTAACACTGGCAGGGCCACCATAAGGGATTTTTAAAACACAAAAAAATTGTCACTAATTATTCGAAATTTGTCGCCAAATATCAGAATTTGTCGGTCACTGGTTCAGAAGTTAGAAGGATTTATAGGTAGCTGATCTGGGGAGCATCTTACCAGCTTGGCCATATTTATAGCTCAAAAACTAGGTAGGTAAAGATCTGATTTTTCCCAAATGTAGTCGCTAATTAGTCGCAACTTTTTCTTAAGTCTCAGATTTTGTCAAGTCTTACTTTAGAAGATATAATGAGTTTAATTTTTAAGGTATAATCCAAGAGCTAGCAATTTTTTATTGGCAATTTACCGTAAGCTCTTCAATCTAGCTCTTGATTCCTGTACCCGTAAAAACTTTGATGAGTACACCGCCATCTAGTGCCGAGTAGCAGAACTAAAACTGTAGAATTTTGCATTCGAGTATTATTCTTCTCCCTCAACACAACAACTTGGCTATCTGCCAACCTCACACAACCAAACCACAGCAAAAAAAACTGTTGAATTGAAACTTAAATGCCGAGACTTAAAAAAAATTCACGGTTGTAGTTTATAGTGTGCGCTACAGATGGCGCTACCTGTATTAGAGGCTTACAAATTAAATAGGTAGTTTATGTTTGTTTTTAAGACAGGGCAAATGAGATAAGGCTTGAGTAAGCAGACGTCCGTGTTAAAACTTTATAATGTTAGTGCAAAATGCCATTCTTGTGATCATGAAGCGACTGTACAAGTTGTAACTTGAATAACCTTTGTAGCCGTAGCAGCCGTACGTTTGTAGCATGTTTCTGTAGATTTATTTACCTGTGTTTGCACCGACAGCTAAATATGAAACATAACATTAGTTATTCAAAGAGCGACCTACTTTAGGTACTTACCTAGATCTGCACAGAATTTCAGAAGGGTCATGCTGAGATAGTACCTAAACTAAATCGCTTGGTCTAGTGTCTGACCGATTGGCTGGCGCTGCGTATCCCTGGAACGATTCCCGCACGCGGCACGGAACAAATATTGGTATAGCCAGATAGTTGTTCCGTGTCTGCCTGTTTGTGTATGTGAGTTTTAAATGCCTGTAATTCAGGTACAATAACCGAATTCCAATAACTTAACTCCAACAACTTAAGCAACATTCAAAACGATCTTTATTACACCAGAAATAGGTTCTCAAACATAAATGTCTACTGATAACATATCATACAATTATACGGGCCATAATTTACAAGGTCTACATAAAAAATAGCCAAAATAGCCTAAAAAGGTATAAATCCGCGACGGATCAACGACCCATTGACTAAATCAGCGTAGTTTCCACCTCCGTTGGCGAGATGTTACGATATCGTTGCCATGGTTACTGTGGACAAACAATCCAGCCACCACGGTACCAAAAACATAAAAAACAATAGTTTTTAAAGTTCCCAATCCATTGCTGCTTTTTTTTATACCCTTTTCATGAAAGCATTGGTGAAAATACGCAATGGATTTAAAACTTAAATTTCGAACGTTACATTTTCTTTTCATGGTATACATGCGAATCTAGTTAAGAATCAAAACACGCAAAAATATATTTTCAGTCCTTGTATTAAGGGTTACGATATAATCAATAAAAATTCTAACGAGTAACGCTTTGAATAGGAAAGTGAAGTGATATGGTCAGTTTGAATATTTTTACTGTGAAATTATTACATTAACTAGCTATTTGGTTCAGTACCATAAAACATATTTCAGCTACACTTTTTTTCGAGATCGGTTAGTTCTTGAACTAGTTCTCGTCTAACGGAAAGCAATGGATGAGCTCTATAAGAAATTCAAATTCAAATTACCAGAACAGGCTATACCTAGATATGTAGAAGAGGTTATACTTATGTATATTGAAAAGGTTATACCTAGGTATAATAACTCTTTATTTTCAGGCAACTTAGGCGATTCACACACTGCCCGCTGCTGGGTTCGTGGCGACGAAGTCAGGACACTGCGCGTAAATGCGTATTCTGTGTGTTGCACTACGCGTGTTTTCAATGCAAAGAGAGATACTTTCAAGCAACGTAAGAACACGCACTCCCACGCTAGGCTGCGGAATGCGGTGCAGTGTGCGAATCGCCTAAGGCCATAGATAAATATGATAAAATACACAAATTAAACGTACAAAAATAAACTAATACATAATTCTTAACAAAGGTAACTCGAATCTACTACACCTATTATTATCTATTATATACCTAGGTATATAGAAGAAGAATTCCCTTTTTAGATTTAATTTTATTGACCTTTTATAGCCTACAGCTGAACACGGGCCTCCAATCAAAATCTAAATCGGTCGTTCGTGATCGTGAGATTCTTCAACATGCTAACAAATGGCTGTTCAAAATTAAAAAATGTCAGGATTGCTGGCATTTCGACATTAACTCATTTCTGATATTTGTGGAAGAGACTCATCATTAGCCTTTTAATGTTCCCACTGTTGGGACACAGGCCTACTCTCTGTGAGAGGGAAGAGACCATAATCCACCACGCGGGTCCAGTGCGGGTTGTTTGATGTCACATATCTTCGAATTTTTGGTACTAGGACATGCCGATTTCCTTAGGATGTTTTCCTTTACCGTTATTAAAGCAGTGGTGATGAAATAATTTACAAAAAGTAAAGCGCCTGCGTGGGTTCGAAACCCACGAAACGAAAGTTGGGACCGTTAACATTGGGCCACCACTACTTAATTCAAATTCATATATTATCATCAAACTTAAAACTCGTTATAAATTTTAAATAAGCTTCCATCTAGCTAACAACAAGTTTCATTCAACATGAAATCACTATTGTGAGGTAAAATAGCTGTACCTTCTTATACAACGTTCAAGTTTCATTTCGACGTTTTTCTTCAAAGCAAAGCTTGTGTAGTCAAGATTAACTTAGCAAACTCAAATTTTATAGACATTCGTATAACGAAAAAATAATATCATCAATTCATAGAAAATTGATCCTTATTAGCGACACAATCGAATGGTGTTATAATACAACATGCGATTTTTTTAAATCAAGGTTTTTGGTTCTTAGCTAGGAATATTAATTATTCAAAAATTCAATGATGCAGTTTAAGTTTTCATGAAAATCACCTCGTGACTCCTTTGAGTGTATTTCGCTATTCCTTATAGTTTCGGATATGGCCAATAGGCAATCCACGCCCACTTGAAAAACTCATCCTGTGTATTTCAATTGAATCATTTCAAGGAGATGGTCAGTCGAAAAGATAAATCTAGTTGCACTTTCCAAAGCTTAGATATGGAGTAGCTACACAACAAATAACTGATTACATACAACATTTCGAAGGTTTAAACCAACCTGCACTGGGCCTGCGTGGTGGATTACGGCCCAATCCCTCTTCCACAGAGAAGAGGCCTGTGTCCCAGCAATGGGAATATTGAACGGCTCATGATGATGATGATTTCGAAGGTTCATGTGGTACTAGCCAAGTGTTTTCCGCGCAAACTTGTGCTTTTGAAACATCCCTACGAAGGACTTTTAGTATTTATAAAAATTTCGACGGTGTTTATCAATTGATTAAAAATTCAAATTCTGTATAGAGCTAAATATCTGAATAAACAGAGCGTCGAGATTTTTATAAATAAGTGCTAAAATGTTCCATCCTAAACAAAGAAAATCATTCCTGGTTGCCAAGCCATTCAAGCACAGAAATTACATAACATGACGCTAGTAACCTCTAGGCGACGTTGACAAGACTATTTCAGTCCATTCTGCATAATGCCTTCCACAATTTCTACGAGCAGCCAGCTATCTTGGTCATTCATCGCATAACTCCTGCCACGATGAGTGTGCTTTTACTTAACACTTTATTTAGTCACGAAGGTAAGTAAATACATGGAAAATCAAACCTTTTTGGGCTTTTCGTTAAAATTGTGAAGTAGATATTATATATACTCCATAATATTGAGGGCTATTCAAACAATGCTTACGTCTTAGGCTCTCTCTTCAAAATGACTTCCAATTTTCCAATTGTTGCTAAATCATCTGGTTTGTAGGCATCCGTTTCAAAATTTGTTTTCTTCAAAGGTTGATCTTTCTTCAGACAGGATTCCTAGCTTACTTTTAGCTCCTTTACTGGACACGAAAACATGCAAACAAATACCTACAATAACTCATGTACAAATGGTGAACTCTTGGTGCTTGCTAACTCTTAAAACTGTAATAATGACTCTAATCATCATCATCTCTTGTACTGATAGTGTTATTAATTATTGCCATATTATAGAATAGCGGAGTCTCTTAACACAGGCATTATTTGCTTAAAAAGAGGCTCCAAACACAACCCTTCAATAAGCATCAATAAACTTTATTTTATTTGTTATTTTTTTCACTTTTATGCAGAACCAGGTTCCCCGCCTCAAAAAGTCTCGCCTACATCTCAAGGTGAATCCAAATAACAAAGCTTAATTCTTGCACCTCTCTATTTTCATCAACCAGGCACTTACGTCAAGTTCCTCACACGCAACTCTCTACTCGCTACGCTACCCTACTCACTAATTGCAGCACAAACATGACCTTATATCGAGCGATATGTAGGTTACTTCGCACAAAACGCCAGCGATTAGCCTTAACATACGTAGGGGCAGCTCTGACCCAAATACGCTTGTAAGAACTGCGTAGTATGTAGAACATTGATTCATGAGCCACTTCTTGAAAATTTAGCCAAATTCTGATTTATACATGTAATGTAGTTCAGCGTTTAACTTTTGCTTTTTGAACTTCTACATAATATGTCGGTCATATTATGTAAGAACATTCTTACAAGAAACTAAATATTCTTAGCTTTCGATGGCAATCTTAATTGAGTTTACCCAGGAATTGGGATACCTAAATACATGATGGGAACCGAACCCAACACTTTGCGGGTGGCCAGTAGCGCATTTGAGCTGCGTGCACAAACCACTTCGTGATCCATGCGACATGGCGCGGCTCGATCCACACAGTGCAAGTACACTCACTACCACGGACGCCATCGTGACAGTCGACACCACTATAGTGGACTGTTGTAATTTGAATAGTTACGGCATTAAACCAATCGTCGATTTTAAATACAGTCCACTTTATTCCATCCCTGCGAGCTAACAACTTTAGTAGCGTAAATATATCACAGTAACATGCAAATGATAGGATTCGGAAGATGATAATTTGGATCCGCGGTTTTCGCTTAAAGCTGCAATGTTCATATTTATATAAGCTCAGGGTGCCTAAGACCAGGGACCGTCCTACATCTGAATCACAAGCAGTCGACTACTAATAACACCGTAGCACGTGTCAGAGTATTTGCATAAACAAGAACGGTAGCATTTTATTCTGTTATCGCTTCGTGTTTGATAAGGATCTCGCGTGATAGACCTACAGGGTAGTACTTAGCAGCCCTAGGATCATAATATTATCCCATAAAAGAGTATACCTACCTTATATTCCCTTTACTAATGCTTCTGTGTACCGACCAGTATCCATTAGCTTAACTGATAAATAGTTTTCTGGAAATAATGAAATAGGCTGTAATATACATCTCAACGAACAGACTCGAAAAAGAGGTGTGTCAAGGACTTAATTATCCACCATGTATATGCAGAAGGGTAGAGGTATTTGATATCATAGAATTCCCGTCCCCAGAAGATGCCTGTTTATTTTGTCAGAAAACTCCTGCGCAAACTCGCCGAAGTACAGTCTATAGAAAAACAACAGGCATTAAAACACATTCGGGTACAAAGGGGGTCACAATTCGGTTTCACAACACACTATTAAAAGCCTACTTATAATTCTGAGAACTAGTTTGATTTGGTGTTAACCTGAAGCTATGTCATCGCTTATCCAGTTAGACAAGGTCATAGGGTCGGCCTCATCAGATAGTTTCATCGTTGGTCAATGATTAACGCCTTCTTAGAATTGTACGTAATCGGTTAGTGGAAATCTTTGACTGTATAATTCGTTGGGGCGTCTCCGTTCCAAACTTCTTTTTTAATCCTGGCTAGTGGTTATGTTTCAGTGCCATAATGAAATATTTTTCCCGCTAGATTTTCCCCGCGACTTCACTCCCGTGGATTATCTTCGCACAGAAACTGTTCATTATTCAGGGCAGAATGTACCTAGCCTAATACACTCAACGAGAGTGTGGCTCTCCATTTAGATAAAGCAGTTTCGAGAATTAGAATCAAGGTTTGGATAGAAGTGATAGAACACAACTTTGTAAAGTCGCAGACTGTAGCCTGATCTTAAAAAAACCTAATTGTTTGTTATTGCCTAAACCGGAATACAAACATATATCTACCGACAATGCCGAGCATCGTGCAAACCACCTATTAATTCAGCAGACACGAATCTCGCCACCGAAATACCACTTACATAAATCTAACTAAAGGAAATACAAGAAAAACTGAACAGACCAATTTTCCGAACTGACGCAAATTCAGTTCAATGGCATTAGAGTGTTCCACGCAACTGATTAAGTATGCATAGGGGCTGTAGCGGCCTATCGCGAACGTCGCCACGAACGCTTTCAAGAAACTAAGGGTCAATGGTACTCAAATCTTTCGTTTTAAATAGTTACTGAGGTGTGTTGGGAGTTGGAATCGGCGATCGAAGATTTGGTCAAGTGACTCGGTGGAAGTTACTCTAAGTTAAAGATATTGAAATTTGTTCGTACTGTCAATGATCTATTGCTGACAAAGGTATTCGATAAAGGTGAAGGATATGTAACTCTTTGTACCACTTGCACTGTTCACACGTTTTCGTAAGGTGTAGGCTATTAAATGGCAACTTTAAACTTTGTGTGATCCATACGGAGCGGAAGACAACCAATGTTGACCTGGATGATGTTTTTTCAATTATAACTATCATCAGACAATGACAGATGACGAGAATTGTGCCTGATTCATATAAATTCCTGTTGCTATTATTTCATATCGTTGTTTACTGGACGACTCACAAGGAATAAACCTCAATACAAGCTTGAGTACCAGTGGTTCACCTCGTGGTAATGAACTTGTGATATTGAAGGTGCCTGAACTTAGATAAACGCCGCGATATGACGAAGGTCTTTGTGGCTATTCCAAGCAGTATAATTAATTTAACTTGTACTTAAACTTGTACATAGCACTGAAGGATATGTTAATGTATACACGTAGCACTGAAGGATATGTTAATGTATACCTAAACTGATTATTTCTGCTTCAGTTTTAACATAAAGAACGTTCTGGACGAGGATTTCAAGATCATTTGACTGGGTTCATATTCTTTTGGACAAAAGCTCTAAAATTTAAATTTAGAATAGGTAAGTTCATTTTCTTCGTGTCGATGGTTTCATCTTCTTATTTTATTTGAGCTAAATAAGTGCTGATTACTGAGTACTTAATCACCCACTTCGAAAGCCTCAATATTGACCGCGCCAAGTTCTCTCATTGTGCAGGCAGTTTTGCACAAAGAGCAGGACAAGAGATGCCTTATCGTTGATGTGGTTCCACAGCATCATTTTGACTCCTCGGAGTACCCCCATATGGCGAGGCGGAGATAATCCTTTGAATTTATATGAAAATATCATAATCAGCCTGCAATGTTCCCACTGCTGGGACACAAGCAGCCTTTTTAGGGTTCCGTACCCGAAGGGACCAAACGGAACCCTATTGTTGTCACTGACGTGTCCGTCTGTCTGTCCGTCGTCTGTAACACGCGTTTTACAGCCAAACGATTGGAGCTACAGTCTTCAAAATTTCACAGTATTAGCTTATTGTTAACCCAAAGTCATACAAATTTTCAAAAAATATTTTAAATGTTTTTAAGGGGCATTCCCATACAACAAACAAAAAAATTCAAAATATCTACCCCACTGAGTGGGATATCGTTGTTTAGAACTCATTGAGTAGATAGTTACGGTATTTTTTGTTTTAAAACATATTGGAAAACAAAGGAGTGAGAAGCCGCAAAAGTCACATTTAAAAATTGTGATTGTGTTTATTATTACGTATATTTTACTAACAAATACCAATATATTGATAATCTGATTTTTCTTTGAAATTCCCTTATTTTTCGTATTACAACCAACTTTATTTTTGGTTTGGTACGGAACCCTAAATGTGCGAAGTCCGACACGCACTTGGCCGTTTTTTTTATAAAGAGGGAAGCCTGTAACCCACCACACGAGCCCAGTGCGTATTTGTGGAAAACATAATCATTTGAAACAAGTATCCTTTCTTTTAAAACTGCTACAAAGTCCTTGAATTTAACAAAAACTGAAGTTTTAGAATTGCTCTACCATAATATTTCAAAGGAAATATTTGCATACAAAATAACTGTTACTGTGTAGTGCAACACATCATGCAATCACGGTCATAACATCTGCCTGATAGGGTGCAATCGATGCAGGTCTAGGTCTACTGGTGGTGGAGGGTTCCGTACCGTTATCGCAAATAACGGCAAAAAAATCACGTTTGTTGTATGGGAGCCCCACTTAAATAATAATTTTATTCTGTTTTTAGTATTTGATGTTATAGCGGCAACAGAAATACATCATCTGTGAAAAATTCAACTGTCTAGCTATCACGGTTCATGAGATAGAGCCTGGTGACAGACGGACAGACAGACGTTCCGCGGAGTCTTAGTAATAGGGTTCCGTTTTTACCCTTTGGTTACGGAACCCTAAAAAACACCGGCCGGTAAACAGTACAATTGTTACTTAATTCTACGTGCAGTTGACTGGTCGATCCATTATAGACAAGGAAAACAGTTGATAAGGTAATTTGCCTGATTTAAATAAATTATCTTTGATCTTGTTTGTTTACCTTCAATTTAGACATTTTTTCAATCCTTCCTTTACAAGATCAGTTAATCAGATCAAACTGACCAAGAGTCGCTAAATATTAACACCATATAATAGCGAGAAGGTTTATTAGATTTAGACAGCAAAACGCCAACTAAGACCTTTTTAATGAGACTACAGAAAATGTAACGAAGAGAAGAACGATAACAAATCCATGTCCTCATTCAGGAGTTACACTAAGAACTTGTCAAAACAACACTTTAAACGGAAACAAACAACTTATTCGAGCCAAAATCCATCCGGAAGTTGACAAGATTACCACAGAGTCGCCAACTTTATTGGCAAACGCCGGTTGTGACCCTGGGCAAAACTTTGTCTAACCTATATTGTATTCGTGTGAGTACTTTTCCTCTCATATTGAAAGACGAGTCTACCCCCCACCCTGAGGAAATTGTAAGAATCTACGAAGGGTGAAAGTTTACGAAGGGAAGCAATGTTTTTATTATTTTTATCTTTTAGCAACGATTCGATTTCATCATGAAAATGATTTAATTCTATCACTCGAATTATTGTATCGCGAGCTTTCTTTAGCTCTGAAGCACTGAGAGGCCCATATGTCCTAGCAGGTGCCTTAGACTTGAGGTTATTCATATACCTGTGCCACCAGGCCATAAGACGTTGCAATTTATTAAAAGATGAAATTTTATTAAATGTTTCTTCTAGGCTATTTTTAAATGATTATATGATATTTTGATCGTCACACGTTGTTAAAGCGAACGTATCACAATTAGTTTTAATATCAGGAATAGTAAATCCTTCCTTTACATAAAATGGTTTCATCAGCCATTGTTGTTGGCTTTCATAAAGCCATGTTGGACCGTGAACCCAATCCGTAGCATCTTTTACGAAGCGAGCTGGCATTACTCCTCGCGAGCAAACATCGGCAGCGTTATTTTCGCTGTTCACGTGAAACCAACAATTTGGTGTCACCACGGCAATTACTTGACTAACACGGTTAGCAACAAACGTTTTTAACTTATAAGGTGGCGTTTGCAGCCATGCTAAAACGTTGTTTGAATCACCTAACGCAATAATAGAAACCTTAAAATCGTTTAAGTTTTGTACGACAAAACTAACTAACTTTGATAATAGAACCGCAGCCTCGAGCTCAAGCCTAGATATTGACAAAATTGGATTTAGAGGCGTGACCTTAGATTTACTCATCAGTAACCTAACTTTCACGTGACCCTCCTTATCTTCACTACGTAAGTAGATACAAACTGCATAGCCACGCGATGACGCATCGCAGAATCCTGTGAGATATTAAATCATGACGCTCAATTCGCAATTTACCTAAAACTGGCAGTTCGGCAATAAACTTATTCCACTGGGTGGTCAGCTCAGATGGCAACTGATCATCCCAAGGCCAAAGGCCGAGTTTCCAAAGATCTTGCATTATGCACTTTGCGACAAAAGTACATGGTGCGATAAAACTTACTGGGTCAAATATACTCGCGAGTAGTTTTAAAACAGAACGCTTAGTTTGTTTTGCGTCAGTTAAATTATAATTAAAATAGAATGAGTCACACGAAGGTAACCATGTCAATCCTAAAACCTTGAGAGATGACGATAACGTATCGTCTTGAAAGTTGATGGTAGAAACCTGATCTGATTGCATTCTTGTTAGCAACTCAGGACAGTTACTAGTCGTCGACTATCGCTCAACCTGAATAAGTCGCTTAAGAGCAATATTATATGAATCACCGAGCGCCTTATGCTCAGGGTTCAATAAAATTGGGGAAACATATCTACCGATTTCATCGCGATCATGTTTTACCATGTATATTTTTCCGCTAATTCCTCTAACGGATTAATAGGAACTTCACACGGTAAAGATTCCACTTCCCAAAAACGTTTGAGAGTTTCATTTAAATTATGTTCTTCGATAGTTTACGATACTAACGATGTTGTAGACGCTGCAACATTGCAATTGCTAGAGGATTGCATCTCTAGTTTTCCCATTACGACATAACCAAATACGCTGCTTAACGCGACTGGTACATCGGGGTTTACTATCATCTTTTTTCCATCGTAAATATACGGGAAAATGTCACCAGCCAAAATAATATCAATTGGCGACTTTTTATAAAACCACGGATCGGCTAAATGTAAATCTTTAAAATCTTCAACTACTTTTTGAGGTATTTTAACGGTGGGCATGTCCGAAGTCAGGTGAGGTAAAATTACTGCATTTAAATTAAAACAAGAAGTCGTACACCGTGACTTTAAAATTAATGATACCATGCCATTATTCTTGACTAATTCGCCACCGAGGCCTAGAATATTATTAGGACACCTTTTAGCAGATAATCCTAAACGTTGCAAGCAATTTTGTGTAATAAAGTTCGACTGCGCACCTGAATCTATTAAAACACGAACAGCTTGGTAGTTGTTAAATGAATCTAACACATGTACAATAGCTGTTCCCAATATGACTGCATAGTTAAGTGCGGATGCTAAATGGTTATTAGTATCATTGATGACAGCGGACGCTTGCATTTCGCATGACGACGCCGTCGCGGGCGCTTGTTCGACTACAGTGGGAACAGAATAACAAACCGCTTTAGGTCCAGTATCGCTCGCATCCCGATGTAATAGAACATGATGCGGCTCGTTACAAACATAACATCTAAATTCACTTTTGCAGTCTTACACCGTATGATTCGGTTTTAGGCAATTGTGGCATAAATTTAATTCATTAGCACGGCTAATGCGTTGTGTATTGGTAAGATAACGAAACTTATTACACCTAAAATTCATATGGTTTTCTCCACAATGTAAACATGACAATTTTGAGCTTGAAGTTACATGCGAATAATTATTTTTATTCTGCCTAATAGGCGGTGGTAATTGTTTACGCTGATCATTCGTTTGCTGTGCACTTGAACTCGATGAATAAGATGCAGAATGACTTAAGACTTTTATATGATTTTGGACAAAACTAATTACATCTGAAAAATTTGGAATAGTTTTTTGGTTTATATTTTGTTCAAAGATTTCACGTGTATGAGGATCTAAAGCCCTCAAAGCAATATGACACATTATATAACTATTCAAATTCTCAATGTTTAACGCTTCTATGGCTTTGTATGAATGGTCAAAGGTTTCTATAAATGAGTTCAAATGATCAGTTGATTCTCTTTGCAGTGGCGAAAAGGTTAGCATTTTATCTAAGTACCTACTAGCTAACATTCTGTTATCTCGATATTTATCAAGAAGACTTTACCAAACGAGTTTGTAGTTATTCGCAGAAATAGGCACACTCTTTACAATATTTAATGCAGAACCTTTTGGAATACTTGTCTGATTATGAACCAAAGAACAGAATGTCTCGAAAAAAATATTAAAATTTTCAATGTCCCCATCGAATGTAAAGAGGTCTAACTTAGGAAGTCTTGGTCGAGACTGCACAGAGTTCGAAGTATCTTCAACCTTATTACTATAGCCAGAAGGTTCACATTTCGATGCACATAACTCGGAAATATAAATCATCAAAACTTTTCAATTCATGATTATTACGAAGGAATGACTTAGGGTCACATTCAAGTTCCTTTTCAAGAATTTCAACGATAAGACTTTCAAAAGAAGTACATAAATTATCAATATCAGCCACGTGCATCATAAACAATTCTTTCGATGCGGGATCCGAAATTTCCTTTGACAGATCATAGGCATTTTGCATTCGCTCAAAAATTCGTTGTTTTTTATTAATTAACACTGTTAATTCATTACTTTGGCACGCTTCCGCCACTTCTTTCATTTCTTTACTTCGGGTAACCGGTCGCGCCATTTTGTTTTATCTACGACGCAGATGGCGTGGTCAAAGTAAAACGAACGAACACGGAATACTTATACGAATGTTTTTGCAAATTAATTACCAACACACCAAATATTATGTACGATCTATAAATATATATGTGTATGAAGTGTAAAGATGAAACTATAATAGAATTAATATGACACTGACACGGTCAGAATCAAAAGGGACAAATGGACAGAACGTCTGTAATCACACTAACTACGAGTTAGGTAGAAAATTATCTAGCACGGCTAGGGTTCATATACCATTCGGCTACGAAGGATCACTTTGGTTGTTCGGTTTTGACCAACCTTTTTTAAGAAAATATTTGCTGGCGGCTTATGAACCTAAGAATGTGTATGTACAGTATCTGTGGGTGGAAATCGTTCGTTCCTACTATCTCCAAGAAGGCAATTGAACACCACCTACCTCGTCTCAAGTCCCGGATCAGCAGAAGATCTGCGGCGTGCACGGCACTTCACAGATAGGCAGTCTAGACGTACTCTGGGTTCAAAGGTCTTGAAGATCGCACACCCCACGGTAGTGAGTCCACAAACACTAAAGATGCTAAAACGTTTAGCTTGAGACACGATCACAACAAGAGAGGAAGAAACGTTCATCCAGCTCAGGGCTCTAATTCGTACTGCACGCCACGGATATATAGAACCGCGACGTAGGTCGAGGGCGAGTTTAGTGATGATTTACCAACTATCCTCAATTCGATAATAAGAATCGAACAGAACCCTATCGTTACACACACACTCCCTACTAGGTAATGAGCATTTGTGACAAATGTTTATCTAGTTTTGTTCTAGTCTTATTTTTGAATTTGTAAATGTCATGTATCTAATGTCACCTATAATCTGTATGATTCATCATCATATCAGCCGAAAGACGCCACTGCTGGACATAGGCCGCCCATAAGCGTCGCCACATTGACCGGTCCTGTGCGTCCCGCATCCACAGGATCCCTGCAACTTTCACCAGGACATCGTTCCACGTGTGAGGCCTCCAACGCAACGTCTTCCGGTTCGCAGTCGCAACTCCAGAACTTCACCTAAAGGGCAATGGAGAGGGTCATGCTCGGAGTGTTCTAGCGGGATCGAATCAGAAATGTAGAGATCCGCAAGAGAACCAGGGTTACCAACATAACCCGAAGAATTGCCAAACTTAAGATAGTACATACTTATGCTATGTACCTAGTTCCTACCTACCGATGCCGCAGCCGAAGCAAAAATTGCTAAGTAAGTGGCAGTGAGTAGGGCACATTGCTCGCAGAACGGATCTGTATGATTGATATTATGTAATTCGGACTTTATTAACATTATTTTTTGGATGGTTTTAAGCAGTTATACTGTTGCTGTGCTTAATAAAATAAAATAAATACCAGCCGCTAACTGTCCCACTGCAGGGCAAAGGCCTCTTCTCATACAGAGAAGTCACGAGCAGTGGTCATCAATCTTGCTAATCAAGACGGATTGGCAAGTTTCAAACTTATATTAACTATAAGGTCGAGCAGCCTTAAAAGGGCAAAGAGTATGAACAATCGACCAATTAAATAGACGGAAATCCACATCGCGTATTTTTCTTGCCATGTGATTGGTCGATTGTTCATACTCTTTGTCCCTTGCCTTGCCGAATTCAATACGCAAAAAGGCTGCAGGTTTCCTCACGATGTTTGCCTTCACCATTGTTAGCGATGTTTAAGATAAACCAAGAAAGTACATATGAATTGATAATGTCGAATTGATACTTGCCCGGATTTGAATCCATGGCCTTAAGCACGAGAGGCGAGGTCTTAGCCACTGGGCCACCACGAATGTACTTTAATTAATTAATCAAAATAAAATCAAGGAGAACTTGTATTACACCACAGATTCCATGATATAATCGATACAGTAGTACATAACGAAAGGGTCAAGGTTGTCCTTCATAAGAATTATACGATCGCGAATAAAAAGATGATTACAGGTTACCGTTGATAAATTGATTGATCGTGGCATTATCGATTGTGACAGCGCGCTTTATTCGTCAGCGTAATCAATTAGATTATAAATAGAACTATTGTGAAGCCTGCAAGTGATCAGAAGAGTAACGAAGAACTGTGTGGTAAGGATGACATCATTGATATTGGGGGCTTCGTTTTCTCCATGTGCGGCAATAAGTACCAAAAACGAGAAAGCCAGCGAGTTTAAAAAGCAGTACCCAGAGGTGGCAAGGGCAATTACGCGCAACCATTACATGGTCGACTACTTGGCAAGCTATCCAGACGTGTCGAAGTCTCTTACCACTTTCTACGTCACCCTTCTGATAACTTACAGTCACTTTACATTGACTGTGTCTAGACTGATATCAATGAGGTTTTCAGAATCATTATCATTTCAGCTGAAAGACGTCCACTGCTAGACACAGGCCTCCCCCTAGTTTCGCAACATCAATAAAGTCTTGTGCATCTCGCATCCAGGAGCCCAAGTCATCGGTCCACCTAGAGGCAGGCCTCCCAACGCTGCGTCTTCCGGTACACAGTTGTCGCTCCAAAATTGTTTGCTCCATCGACTATCTGTTCTGAGAGCAATATGCCCAACCCACTGCCACTTAAGTTTGGCAAGCCTGAAAGCTAGGTCGCAATGAGGTTTTCACTTGAAAATTTGCTGAAACGGGATAGGAAAGTTAATAAAAATTATCTACTTTATTTATTAACTTGACTATCGGAGAGACTTCAACGATCTAAAATATGTTCATTCATTCAAAGTAGTATACGACCACGTACAAATTTACGGGAATATTTTTATATTACAAATAAGCGTACTTTTTCAGTAGTCGGTTTTAGTTTTTGAACTTATTTTTATTTAAAGTATATATATATTTTTTTTTATTGTCAATAGGCTCGCGTTTGACCACTATCTCACCTGATGGTAAGCGATGATGTAGTCGACGATGAAGCACGCTTGCCTAGAAGTAACCTATTCACTATTTTGGGGTTTTTGCAGAACCTGAGGGAACAAATGTACATAAATGCATACATACATATTTACATAACGATCAACAAACACTTTGCTTCGCCTTAGTCGGGTCTAAAATTAGCTAACCACATGATATGGAAAACAGTTGGTTGGTAAACTCACCGCTTACTTAACCCTTGGAATAATACAGAATGTAGATGATGTCATCATCAAACACGCCCGCTACTTGTCCTCACAATTAATTGCTATCGGAAGCTGAAAGGAAACCATCCATTTGCCAGCTTCAGTATTTTACATAAAGTCCCATAACCAACAGTTCGATGCACACGGTAAACAATTACTTTGTAAACAAACCAATAGGCGATATTTATTGCGACAGGGAAAAACTATTTCAGTAAATTGATGGCCAGTCGAACGAGATCCGCGGAAAATTACCGCTGACTCAAAAATAGGGGAAGTTTAAAAGGTTAGTGCGGGGCAGAGGAGGCTAAGTAGTTTTGGTTACCAGTGGTCTGCACGACAATAACATTGGGCGAAGATATAATTCTATGGAAGGGAACTTATTTCGGCTATTTGAATAAGGATAGATAGTATTTGAAAGAGCGAAAATAAATTCAAATTAAAGGTGTCAAAAAGTGGGTGACAAACAGCGCCTTAAAAATAAAAAATTGCCGACGGAGCCCCGCTTCCCGGGGTCCTATTTCTGTCTGCTTGTACTAAAGTAACCTCACATGAAGGAGATGACGAGAAATGAAGTGAGTGAGAAAATCCGTGTCGAGTTGGGCTGTTCCCGAGCTGGATTTGCTCGCTCTTGGACTAATTCGTTGAAATCACCGAACGAATATAAAAAAAAGAATACACCCGAACTCCCGCGCTGCACAGCGATGTCGGCTGTTCTGCTATTTTTAATAGAAAACAAATACAATTACTGTATGTAACAATATTATTACCGCAGCTCACAAAATCCTTCTAAAAGGTATTACTCAGAAAAGGTTTTCATATTAACGTCTCCATTAGAAACAAATACGAAAAACGTTAATAGTTTCTAATTTAATGAAAAGCTATTCATTGTAGTTTTTAGATTGAAGCTGTACATCTCTTCGTCTTCGTGTCACTGGCAAGACAATCTTTCATATTTGTTTGGCCTAAAACTTAGCCACTTCCACAGCGTCGTCGGTGGCAGCACTTAGATCACACTCTGCTGCTGTTCCGTCGAGGTAGCCCCATTTTGCGAGGTTTGAATTACACAATGGATTCTGAGGTGATTCAGGGACAAACAGATATCCAAATTCAGAATTCGAAGTTTAGTATTTGTCAAATTCTACTTGCTGACCAAATTTGTCATAAAAATAGGGTCCGACACGTTCTTAACTCTAAATACCAAAGTCCGTAACCGGTCCTATATCTACTAATCCTCAGAATTTGTTGAGCATAAATAAAATAAAATCAATCAAAGTTCACCTACTTATTCAATCTTTGCTGAAATACTGAGAACCTTGTGTTGCCTGTTTAACTGACAGTGCAATCCTTTCAAATTTGTCCGCCTCAAAATCCGAATTTAAAAATGTCCACCCCTGTCAAGTCTGTTCCAGTTTTACACGATCTTCGTTCAACCGCGGTGGTTAGCGAGGGTGGCACGTGTCCAGCGGTCAGTATTCGCCCCGCGGCCGGCCGGTGCACGCCATGGGACTGACTGACCGCTAACAACTACCAACATGACCGACGACATTCCAGGTGACTGTGTTCTTATTTTGAAATTCAAACGCCATCTTTTTTTGGAATGGCGGATGGCGGGAACTCGCTGGTATGTGTTATCTACGGATTTATTGTGATTTTATGTATTAGTTTTGGTTCAGGGTTTGTTCGTATTTTAAGTTATTTGCAAAACAGATAATTTGAAATAGTGTTTACCTCTATTTAGTTTTGTTCTCTAGTATGATACCTAAGATTAGATAGGTACGTCTACATTGTCCAATGCTTTATAAACATATTCAAATGAAAACAGGCAAAGGTCTTAAAACCATACTGCCGTCCAAAATCCAAAATTGCAAGCCATTCATTTAATTCAAACTATTTCAATGCATTGTTTGTATGGTAATGCCATTTCTGCACTTTTCCTTGTAAGTTTTCAGTGTCCAGTGTCGTTTCTACCCACCGTTCACATGCCAAATAGATTTGGCTCTACCCTCGCCCAAATAACTGATTGTATCTGATCTTAATGGGCCTTGCTAGTCTGTAATGCTAGAGTTTCTTCAATATATCTCTTTTAACTTTTAGATTAGTTTGCTTAATGCTAATTCACAAAATGAGCATAACAAGGAACAAAGGGACGCCAAAATGCAACAAAGACTCAGTAATCAATGAAACAGTTATGATGCTTGTCAAGAACTCTTATCACACTGGGATTCATCTATTTCAATTAACTGCCAATCAATCCAAGTGTTATATCAATCTGCTGAGGAAGCTTTTGGACGAGTAATTATTTTTAATTGTTGTTTTTGTGCCCACAAGATTAACAAGAGTAGTAATAAGAACTCTGTCAGCAAAGGAGTAAGCAATTTCTACACTGTATCCTTATCTCTATTATGATTTCTCTCTCAGAAGAGAACTCGTCGTTGAATGAAGATTCTCCTTTGTAAATGACTCTATCCCTACGTAACATGTAGTGACTGGTGTAAAACGTACAATTAAAAGGTTTAATGAAGCCAATGAACTGATTGAAAAAAGAATATTGCTGTCTGTGACCCTGTAACTACAATGCTGGCTCCAACCAACTTACACGTGGAGAAACGACGGACAGATTTATTTGCCAAAAAAGTTATTGTTTCAGTTTCAATAGTAAATATAAGTAGATGTGTAGTTTGTTGAGGTAAAGATAAAAGATAAAGTTAATTTATTTGTCCAAACATGAGTGCACATACAGTAGGCATGCCTAATGTTCAATTTTTTTTTTGTATGACATGTTTTGTTTAAAGCACAAAATGTTAGAACAAAAGGAAATAAAAAAAATACAATTTAGCAAAAAAAGCTCAAACAAAAAACAAAACACATGGCTCATAAAAAAAAACAATTGCATAATTTAAAAGAATGCCAACAACATAAAAAATAATGAGGTAAAATGGAACACACAGTTACTTATATACTCGTATATAGGACAAAGAGCAGTGATAAAATCTATTCGATTCTTCGCTGTGGGTTGTCAGCCTGTGATGTGTATGTATCCTCAAGTATCCTGGCGATTTCACTGGGTATCGGTGACTCACTGTCCCGCTTGGTTTGTATGAAAAGTCTCAACAACGCCGTCTCAAGCAGCGACCGCTGAGTGGTCTCCGTGATCTGGAGTAGTCCTCGAAGTGACGGGCAGAGTGGTTCAGTTAATCTACCAGAATTGGTATTATTATAAAATGATATATACTCCTAATATGCAAGAGATAAAACAGAGTTAAGGGACATTGGGACGTTAAAAACTGAAATGGAAATCATAGTTTGTTATTTTTTTTACTCCAACTTTGCCCTTTGTTGATTAACTTTGCTGCAGAATCCAAGACGGTTGAACCATTTCTCCAGGGTTCTTCGAACTTTATTGTCTCGACGCTTTTTTTGGTAATCGCCATTGTTGATTCTCTTTTTACTTTCAGTGGAGATCAAAATCGTGTGGCTGGCTTTTGTAAGTTATAGTTGCAATAGTTAGAAGCTTTAAAGGACCCTTTGTGTTAATCCACCAAATACCCAATCCTCTTTTTATTTCCCTTTAGTTTTCAAGTGTTATTGCCCTATTGCCTACTTCCACTACCAAAGCCTCTATTAAAACGTCGTCTAAGAATTCATAGTAGGTTCAAGGTTCACCCCAATTTTGGAATTGTAGCATATTTGAGTACCAGGTTGACGTACTTTGGCATACAATTATGGAATTCCTCTCATTGGTCCAACGTGTTTTATTTAACTACACGTGTATGGCAATAAAATTGTATCGATTTTGAAAGTTTTCTGGGTCATAATAGGTTAAACTGTGGTCGGTGTAAGTCACTTTTGATTACTTGTATATATTTATAGTTTCTGTAAGTGCTGGAATTTGGAACAAGCTATGGATGAAGTTAAGAGTATGCTTCTGCCAGTGATAAGTGACAACAGCATTTCAACCCCTGGGGCGAGATCCTATTGAGTGCTATTAACTAGTAGTTTTGTACTTAATTTATTTATTTAATTAAGGACCAACAAAGCATACACCAAAAAATACATGTTAAAGTACTCATATTTTTAAATTATATAGTGTAGCCTTAATTAAAGGCTGCCACGGCATGCATTAAACATTGGAGTAGGAAATAGAACAGTTATAAAATAGATTTTACTTTTTTAGATAGATTGTTAAACAATAACATAAGTCCGAAATACAAATACAAATGAAAACTTATTAATTAATGCTGGTTTTGTTCGATTAATTCAATCAATTTTGTTTGACGTTGTGCCAAACAACAATAAACAAACACATTCGAAATCTTTATGTAACTGAAAAAGATAAAAGAAACTACAATATTCACACACAATAATGAACAAATATACACTTTAATTAGGTCTTCAACGTTAGACAAAAATGGCAATGTTCACTAGTTTGGAAATAAACTAGCAAATAGATCTCGATGGAACTATGCCCTTAGTCCCATCTACCTATTTCAAGCATGAACGTCATATCAAGTCAAAATCTGAAAATGCGTCCCCGTTCAAACCTGAACATCTCCACATATTAATCATGATACATTGTTCTTACTTAAGAATTTTCTTACACCCAATCTAAGTTGACGTGACTTCAAGTTCGCCGTCTACCAAATGGGTTTACAACTTCCTCCGTTACGTCACTCACCAACTCGCACATTATAAACATATTTTTAATCGATCCATCATTTATTATATAAAACATAGGTATGGTTACAATAATAATAATGATATATTGTTAAAATGTATGTGCACTATGTTTTGCCAATATCTGGCGTACAAAATTAACATAAACAAGCAATCACAATAAAGGTAGCATGTCAATAGATTAGCTTATTTTTTTTTAATAGTTAATTCATATCTCATAATATAAAAAGCTGTACAATTTTTCCACCGCCACGTAAAGTAATGCAGCGATGTTGATGCGGCGTGCATTGTATGTAATTACCATAAATAATAAAAATACTGTGACGTCACGCCATTCCCATCGCCTTGCATGCAGGTACGCATAACTGGTGCACTGTGCTCTGGTACCTATCTGTTTGTATAAGTGTTTCCTTGTTAACGTTAGTAATTCATGTATTTGCATGTTAGCAATTGCTAGAACGGTGGTTTTAGTTGCCTATGTGTTAGGTCAGATGTTTTCAAGTAAGTAGACATCTACCAATCCGCACTGGGGCCGCGTGGTGGATTATAGCCCACTCAATCTATGAGAGGAGGCCTGTGTCCCAGCAGTGGGCAAATTAAGAGGCTAGTTAGTAATTTTGCGACTGTAACTAAAATGGGTAAAATTCCGGAAAAAGTAAAGTTTGGTTGCAAAACCGCCGCCGTGACCAGCAACAAGGATTGGATTTAATAGCCGTGAATAAAAGTAGAAAATTAAGAACTATAGTAGTGATTCAGATAAGCCATTTTCTTTCAATCTGAATATAAAACCATGCGATTACCAGAGTCTGAAATTTCTTCAAGTTTTCTTGTTTTTGGAGATCATTATGTATCTAGGAAAACCTGAAGAAATTGGACCAATATTTGTACATAGGTAGGGAGGGCATTTACCCCCATTTTCTTACATCTTAGGTACTGAAATTTTAATCTGTTGTTAAATCTCAAAGCAAGGTCATTTGCCTGGCTGATAATGTTTTGATCTAAAAATTTATTTTGTAAGCACAATTTCTGATCAATCTTGATAGAGCTTTTAGTAACCGCGGGGTTAATTTATCATTTATGTAATTCAAGGTAAAATATAACCATATTTCGTGTACCTACGCAATTTGCAAAGGATTACTTAGACCATTTCAGCTCTTAGTAGGCGGCAAATAAACGTCAGACCATTTCCAAGGCTCACTAAATTCGAGATCTGATAAGAGTAATTACTTAGGCTGGCCTGTCAGCTAAGTGTTTTATACGAAGGCCGAAATTTACAGTTTACTGTACGCAGTAAACTGATTGTAGTGGTCACGCTTTACTAAATAAATGTTTAATTGTTTACATGTTCAAATGCTGGTATGGCCAACCGGCACATTCTAAACAAACACGTCTTCTGTCAATGTCTTTATTTTTATTTTTTTTTAATCTTGCGATCAGTCATTCAGACTAGAAGCAGTAGAGGTGGGTGTTTTTAGGGTTCCGAAGTCAACAAGGAACCCTTATAGTTTCGCTCTGCCCGTCTGTCCGTCCGCAGCTTAGCTCAGGGACTCTAAGTACTAGTAAGCTATAATTTGGCATGGATATACATATTAATAATTCCCACAAAGTGGTACAACAAAAACATTGAAAAAATTTTATTTTGGGTTTCCTCCTGTAGACGTAAAGTGGGGATGTTTTTTTTTCTCGTCTAGCCCATGGTGTCGGATATCGTTGGATAGGCCATTCAAAAATATTATGGTTTTTTTAGAACGTTTGCGTAAAATTAAGCTTTAAATTGCAAATTTTTGTTAGAGTCAAGTGTTGCTCTTGGCTATGTGAAAAAATTCACGGCGGTAGTAAATATAATAAAATTAAAAGGAAAACTATCACAGCTAAGTAAGTTTTACAAGTTTACGAGTAATAGTCGACCAACTTATAAAATATACCTACTTGCAACAGTAACAATTTTGTACAAATGCCATTGAAAAATTACTTAAGTAACGTTTTTAGCTGTGTAAAACAGAGTAAATATAGGCTTATGAACCATGTAAATAAAATCATAACAGGCTTTACAAGTTTACGGGTAATAGTCGACCAACTTATAAAATGTACTTGGAACAGTAAATTTTTTGTACAAATGCCATTGAAAAATTACTTAAATAACGTTGTTAGCTGTGTAAAACACATATTGAATATATGCTTATGAACTATGTAAAAATATACAAAAAAAAAATAATGTTTAAGCTCGAATAAATGTGACCTGGATTTTGTTATTTTATTTCCAGACTTGTATATATTTTTATAAATAAAATCAATTTGAAATTATGTACTAATTTAATTATGCTCATTGAGGCGGGCGCATAATTTTATTTTATAGAAATATTAAATTACTTATTTTCTTTTGTCGATATCCATCTATAGCCGACCTCAATATATTTGGGATAGTTGGGAAAGTAGCGTAGAACTTTTGAGAACGAAATAGTGAATATCTCAGATTAGAGGTTTATCGACATCCGAAATTTTTCAAATTCCGAAAGATAAATAAACAAGGAGCGTGCGCACGAGGATCCAGGAACGAACCATACCATTCCCCGTGGCTCTAACGCGCGTTTGTATCGGCTCCTTTCACAATTGACGTCGTTCATATAGATTATTTATTGCAGCTTATTAACGTTGGTTGTTTGTTCCTATCATTGAATAAGTTGATTTTACTTTTTGGTAGTTGAGTAGGTTGTTTGAAAATACTCATACTAAAATATTCGTTTTCGGTTTGTAAATATTTGGAGATATTAACGAAGACTATCTCCGTAACGGAAATACTGCAGTATTCAAATTATTAAGAGACGCTGGTATAAATCTTTACGAGTATTACAAACGCTTGCCTCTAGCCGCGGTGGTACTCAAATAGATAATATTTATTCTAACTTCACTTGTGAAGTTGGATTTTATAACTCCTTCAGTTACAGTTGTCCCATGTGGGCGTTTTTAGACGTTGTTAGCCGTTGAAACCGTTTTAATGTTCATGTAAAAACAAAAAACCCTCTTCTTAGTCCGCATTATCATGCAACTACGGAAGCCTATTACTGCGCGTGGCCCGACACGCACTTGGCTGGTTATTTGTCATTTAGAGCACTGCTCCCATCGAAACCATGCCCTTTGTTTATCTATGTCTGGATATCAGACAGTCTACTAGTCAAAGATGTTATGGTTTCAGGAATAGTGAGCTGCACCGCTAGCTGGTGCGGGTGCCTTGACAGTCTTAATTTACATGTACCTGCGTACGTGTCTATTTCTTACCTTTCCATAGGCATGTTCAAAATTTCATCAATGACATATAATTTTTTTTTTTCTGACGAGCACGTAGCGACATAGGCCTAATTTCTTAATTGAATATTTGGACTTGAGAACGTGTTAAACCATACTTTAATGCTGAAGTTTGACAGGCTCAAGTAGAGATTGGCAAACACTCAACTTCAAATTCTTAATACAGAAATCGGGGCACAGACACTACAGATGCCTGCCAAACTACTCTATCCATAGAAATATAAAATACAGGAGAAGTGGCAAGGGGGCGTGTCGGTGTCCGCGCGACGTGGGCTGACTGAGCATGTCACAGGCAAATGGCCGGTCTCCGCTAAACAGTGCGCTTTCGACCGTCATCGTGAAAAATTACAAGAATGCCGTGTTGTTCAGTGGTTTCTTGTAAAAAGCGAAGCCTAAACCAAAACTTTGTAAATCATAGAATCACTTACTATAAGTGAGTACAAGTATTTCACTATATTTGTCTTTAAAATCATGAAAAACAACAAATCGTAAAATATTTCTTGCTTCTACTATGTTATTTTTGTATTGAAATATCACAGCGACTGTACTATTTTTGCATTCAATACATTGCTTCCTAACCATTACCTAAGTTTGTCGCTAAGTGACTGGACAAGCAATGTAAAAATCACAAAACGATACATCATTGAGCGGATGCATCGCGTAGTACGGCCGCTGCTCCTTGCGACGAGTTAGTGATGTGCTTGTGCAGATCCACTAACGTAGGCTATCGATAACAATGTCGATGACGAATGAAATATTGTTATTATATTTTATTTTCAATTTGTCAACCGTTTTCAACAGGTTGGAAAAACGATGCGAAATAATGTGTATTACTTATTTTGATTATTTTACAGTGTAGTAGAGAAATGCGTAACCAACTTTTTGACAAAAAATGCAACCCCAATAATATCAAAGTGTCAAGTGCTGCACAAATACCTCCACTTTACAGGTCAGTGATTAAACACCATAGCACTAGCAGGGTTCAACAATATCTCCTGTTTCAATTCAATTCAATTTATTTATTTCAAGTAAAACAGACTCATAACATAATAACAATAATAGCAGCACAAAACAATTAAAATTTGCTACATTAAAAATAAATTAAACATTACGCTATGAAAGCCTAAACCAAAGTAACCGGATTTTTGATTGTTTGAATTTTTTGATTTACTTAATAATTTATATTTTTAGCTGCATATTTGTTTTAACTATAAAATTTTCTGGACAAACCGTTTTTTTATTTATTTTCAAGTAAACAAAAAAAATTGTACAATAATAAATGGGTGAATCGATAAGTTTCCGATTTAGTCAATCACTAGCGTGTATGTAAAATAAATTGCTTTTGCATAGCACAACGATAGCGACCGATGTTTTTGTGTGCGTAATTTGTACGGTGATTGGTATATACACGCTGTGCTTGAAGGGATAAGGTTTATAATTTATTGTGTAGTACGTTCTGATTTTAGAAATGCGGGTGTGTGCGCGACTGCGTATCTATTGCCTTTACTGAACTGCATGTGTAGTAGTTGCAGTGTGGTAGGGGCAAACTGGAGACACAGGTTTCCGATATATTTTCGTCTACCGGGCATATCTCCTTGTTTATTATATCTATGACTCTATCAAACAATCTGCCAAGAATTTTCCTAACTCCATCTCGTATGTTGAGATCGGCATCCAGTCTAAATGGATGTAGCCGAATACCAGTATTTAACATTGAGTGTCTGCCTATCTGGCTTCCATAACCCAGTAATTTGGTATCGTAATTCCCCATGGCAATACTGGTGTCAGTTTCTTGGGTATTTGACTTCTAAAATAATCATAAAATAAAAAAAAAATATTTAAAATTAACAAAAAACCCGACTGCTTAAAAAGCGAACTAAAAAGACGGAAAAAGAAAAAATCATGCTGTGCAGTCGGAGGATACATATGCGCGAGCTCGCTGACCAAACCAGATGTATCCTCCGACTGCACAGGTGATTTTCTTCTTGATTCTGTCTTTTTAGTTCGCCTTTTAAGCAGTCGGGTTTTTTGTTATTTTTATTAAAACAATTTTATTACAACTTTTTTGTTATTTTTTTTTAGAATTAGGTACATTTAAACATATAAGTGTTGTATATTTTTGTAATCACCTATTAAAATCCTTTATTTTGATACCCCACACGATGGGTTTGGAAGAAAAAAATATGGTCCCCAACAATATGGCGCCCAAAATCTGCCATTTTCCAATTTTAATGTAGCCAGTGAAACTTGCAGGGTTAAGATGAATCGATTGACGTGAGAATCATCAAAATCGGCCAACGCGTTTGGTCTTTAGAACGCCACATAGGAACAAACATACATACATAGACTGATTAAAACACATTACCCTCCTTCGGCAGTCGTGTAATGAAGTGGGCTCTTCGACACTGCTACAAGCATATTAAAAAGATATTCCCGTTTACACTAGGTATATTTCGGTAGTATTCCCCATAATTAATTGTGGGTAACGCAACGCTTTTATTTACCTATTCTTAGTTTAATACTGCAAAAAAACATTTCCAGGTAAGCATACCTACGAGTACAATATTTTCAACCGAAAGAAGTTGGTCAAAACTTCTGCAACATTGTACCTATTTTCAGGTTTAATTTCTTTTTTAATGTTCCTAATTCAAACGTCGATAGCCAACTCCTTTACATAGCCTACGTCATCGTGGTACAATGGCACTAATCTCCTCCAATCAAATCTAAGGACTGCCTCAAGGGCATGTGTCGGAAGTTACGTGCCCACAGCTAATGGCTCTTTTATATTTCTGGGTTCCTTACTTGAACTCTTCGTAATATCTTACGAGTAATAAATCCTTTTCGTAATATATCAGTATTTCCCTTTAATTTTTCACACCAAATAGCTATTATTGCAACATTTCGTAAAAATACCGCAATTTTCGAATAATTAAAAATGCTTGAATACTTAGTTTTATTAGAAGTATGTTAACTACTAGCTTTCTCTCGAGGCTACACCCCTGTGGCCTAATCCCGTCATTCCGTACTTATATTTTGCAGCAAACATGCATTTTTTCCAGACAAAAAGTATTGTTTTAAAAATGCGTTTTGTTGGAGCCTTTTTTACTACAAAGTTCATCCTACGGAACCTTACACTATGCGTGGTCCGACACGCACTTGGCCATTTTCCCTTTCAATACCAGTAACGTACCTCGGTACCTACTACATCATTTGCCTACGCGGTGACGTCATTCGTCATGATTAATGTACACGGCACTTTCTAATAATAGCGACGCGATTTTTTGTGTAAAATAATAGCCTAATAACTGGTTATGTGCTTTACTTGTGTATTCATTAACTTTTGGAAACCTTGAACATTAGGTAAGTACCTATGTACAAGCTTGTTTTGGTATACGGTCCCGCTTGCTATTAAAAAAATAGTTAGGTACACATCGAGGTGTTCGAATGACAATAACAATCTTCAGAGGCCTTAGTGCGCGTTTTTAATCCCGCATAATCGCGACAACGTAAACGTCAATTTGTATTGAAATTGGATAAGCGCCGTCTGGTGACGGTAAGGAGAATCCTTTTTTGTATACATTTTGACATAAGAGATCGTTTACGTTATCAAGAGTTAGTACGTCATAAAACTCGGCATAAGCACACAGAAACGGAAGGGCAAGAAAAAGCCTACCCAGACAGTCACGGTTAGAATTATATATTTAAAAAAAATACTAGTGCTCAAACCTAAGACTTGACACTCAACATCAGTATCAGCAGAAGAACTTTCGCCCGCCAGACAAACAAGCCAGTCGAATCATCATGGTTGTTGTACTTGGCTAACTTCATGACAAGTGTGAAAATGTACCTATATCCCCCAGATATGCACCTCTAAAGTCACCGCCAGAAAACAAAAAAATAAAAGTCGTTAACACCTGTCTACCAATGTATTCCAATATTTCAAAACGATACGAAAATAATGTAAAGGCAGTGTCGCTAACGCGATCAAAACAAACGTATCGCGGTAAGCGGCGTCCTTGACCCTTTCACTTGGCATTCAGTAATGAGTTAATATCCCATAACTCCGATTTAAAAAATGGTTCTGCGGAAATTGGTCTGCGCCTATAGGTACCTTTCATTTGAGACCAAAAATATCTCCATAATCAAAAAACCATGTTGTCAAGTTATGTAATGATACTTTTTGGTACAAGTCGGATCAGTGACTTTTATTTTTTTGGGTGGAGACTTTAGCACACACACATTTTGCCACGGACGAAACAAATGATACCGTCAGTAAATCTTACTAATATTATAAATGCAAAAGTTTGGATGGATGGATGTATGTTTGTTACTCAATCACGCCAGAATGGCGCCATGAATGAAATTTGGCACAAAGATATATGTTACCTACAGTCTGCAATAGCACATAGGCTACTTTTTATCTCGATAGTATAAGTCCGTGGGATAATTTGCGACTTACGCGAAGCAGCTGTCAGAAGCTAGTAATAAAATAGAATACTGACATCAGACATAATAAGCCTTGGTAATCAAGATGAACTTTGACCTGTTTTCCATTTTAGCCCCTCGAGGTTAAAAAGGCCATTAAGGTGTGGTTTTATTTCAGTAATCAGATATACCATTGCCCAATCTGGTAAATTATATGTATCATTGGGTACCCTTTCAGTGTAGCCACACTAATATTATAAAGGCTGGATAGATTTGGATGAAATTTGCCACAGAAATAGATTATAGTCAGAAATAACACATAGGGATTTTTATCCCGGAAATATAATTTTCGACATTCACACGTGCGAAGCCGTTGGCAGAAGCTATTTACTAATAAGTTAACTCTTGTTCCTGTCCCCGGGGTCGTCGTCGTCGTCGTCAGAACCGTAATACCATCGTTATCTGCCTAGCCATTTCGCAAATGCATTGATGTCAACTTCCACTCTATCCGGATATAACTTCCAATACTTTAAAAATATTGATTGATTGATTGAACCTATCCGTTCTCCAGCAGTCACCACAAAATATTTTTTTGTTTGCTTGGAGATAAGCTCATGCATACTGGGCTGCCAAGGGGGAGATAGCGCAGTTATTAGGGACTCTAACCCACTAAAACTCCACGGTGGACTCCTGTGCCGCTTATGGCGGGAACACGGGTCCGCGTTAGCACTCATACATGAACCCGCCGCATCAGTCAAAATCTAGTTACTGGATAATGCGATAACAATTGGTGAGACTAGTTGTCAAACTTGCGGGTCATTATCATCAGTCCCACTGCTGAGACTCAGGCCTCCTCTCTGTGCGAGGGAATGGGCCGTAATCCACCACGCGGGCCCATTGCGGGTTGGTGGATGTCACATGTCTTTGAAGGTTTGGTTCTAGGACATGCCGGTTTCCTCATGATGTTTCCCTTCACCGTTTTGAGAGCAGAAACTTGCGAGTGTAACGAACAAAAGTGTCAAAGATATAAAAATGATAATGATCTTTAGAGGCACAGAAGGGTCTCGAATGTAACGGAGGGTCACCATTCCACGAACCGACTTCGGTTAGATTACCCTTCGATCAAGTCTCGCGGCTGTTATCATTAAGCCACAAGCCATAATAATATGAAAAATAAACTTCTTTCAAAGCCGTCCATTTGCTTGTGACGTCTGAATCACAGGTGTTGCATCACACGATTACGGTATGGAAATAACAAGTACATACTTAGCGTGAGTAGGTACTTGATTTACATAATTATGTCTTGTATTATAACAAAGAAAATACTGCACTTATGTGATAATCATAACAACGAATTAAGTGTCGATAATTGGCTCCAATGAAGTGCTGATATTGTGGTTTTATTTGATTTCTTGATAAGTTCAATATGACTATATTGATTTGAGTAAACCGAACTAATATGGTGTTAAATAAAAGTCAGACTTTGGAAGCAAATGCGCACCTTTTGAAACTAAAATGTCGTAAGCTTCCGGCTCAGTATGACGTCCACAGTAGTTCTTTTTATAGTCACATGTACATAATATTATATGGTAATACCATACAACAACATATACACTTACAACTCCGGATACGATACCCGTAGTACCTATTATGAAAGTTGTTGCTCGTAGCAAAACGCTACGACGCCCGTAGCGGGTCTACGAAAACGTCCAAATTATTGCAATAAATACCTAAATATCTACGAGCTGATAATACGTATACCTGAACATGAACCGTAGCGTTCAACACAAATTCGTACAAAAGAGTAATCCTTAATATGTTATCCATAATATCCGATCTTGTAAAAGTGAATCGTTTACACTATTTGTGTAAACACATTCGGTATCCAGTCCCATAATAGCAATTATAAAACTTTACTAAAGTTATAACATTTTGTTCCATTCCACAGAAACGGGCGCGGTGTTTACGTTCGGCAAGTCGCACTTCGCCGAGAACGAGCCGAGCCACTTCTTTATCAAGAACGACCCCATCGTCGCCATCTCCTGCGGCGATGAACACAGCGCCGTTATATGCCGTAAGTTATTTTAATAACTTCTAATAACATTGGGCCTTATTTATAATAACTCGATAACCATCTGGGAGGTGACCATAAGCTCTTATTCATTATACATCTGTCCCTTACACACATTCAAAATAACCTTACTCTAAGAGCTTATGTTCACCCTCTGATTAGTTTTAACACTGATTAACAGATTCTTAATATCAAATTTTCAAATCCTCCATAGAAAATTTAGTTCAGAATCTGCTTATTTTTTTTTTATAAATTTTGCTAAGATTTTAAGATATTGCCTGACGATCATTCAATCATTCTCCTTCAATGAATCTGTTCAGTCCCAATGTTGGGCCAAAAGTCTTCGCGCCTTTTCTATTATTTTTAAAGTTCTATAATTAGGTTAATTTAATATTGAGTTTGACAATTTCGGCAGTTAAAAAATAAGTTTTCCAATCCTAGAACGTTACTTTTCCCTATTAAAAAGCATTCATTTGAATAATCTTAAACAAACGCACGACTAAAAATAGACTAATAATAAGAAAAAGTGCCATAGTTAGTTTAAACTGAGTCTAGAGAGTAAGATATCAGAAAGTTATCAATATTCAAAATATATTAATATTCAAATTAATTACCAAATTTGTATAATCACATTGACCTGTCCTGCACATCAACTGCCCTGCAAATGACTAATAATAATATAGGGGACTCTAAAACCATTTCGTCGACTGCCTTTCGTGACATTGCGTGTTCAAGTCATGTTCTAAACACAGTCGCCAATCTTAATGCCCAGAGTTTATTGGATTATGTGAATTATCAGATCAATTATGACGACAGATCAACGTAAAAAACCGACAGGTCGGTCCGCCTGCCTTACACGCCAATGTCAGACTTAAGACATCCGTTAGAGATGGACTCGACTTTTGTTTACATCTCCCATCCCCAATCACCTGTTTAGGTATGTTAATACGACTCCAACTGTTGTGTTTAAAATACTGAAACTAAAATTCAATCTCGTGTGTGGAAGAATCTAGTCTTTAAATGTAAAATCATAAGTCTAGTATAAGACGCTTGAACACCATTTCATTCGCACCAATCTACAGTGTTTGAACCATTAAAATATTTTCTGTTTTGTCCTCGTACCTCATTTTCCACCTCCACTAATAATAACATGTATTTTTCTAGAGAATGGTCGAGTATTCGTGTTTGGCGGGAATGCCTGGGGTCAGCTTGGCCTGGGTCACAAGGACGAGGTCACGCGGCCCAGCTGCGTCAAGTGGCTAAAGCCGCACAGGGCACTCTTCGTGGCCTGCGGGAGAGCGCACACTGTGTTTGTCACAGGTATGAGTAATCAAGTAGTTTCCGCTTTGGTAACCGAATTTTCTGCCGTAAACCTGAACTTTTCCGAAAGTTGTGACATGGTTATCAAGTGGCACTTTGATAGCTACACGCAGCAACACATAGCAAAGCTTAGCACGAGTACCTACAGCTTCGCTTTGTGTAGAAACATAGGTGAGGTCGTCCACTACGACCCTTGGCTACTAATAATGCATTGCTGGCTATTTGACAAATGACCCACCCAGCTAAACTGACTAACTTCTCCATGCAGGTCCTGTATATTAGTGGACGATAGACTTAATTTTTGTAAGATGTGCCTTTTTCTTACACTTCTCTTTTGGGTCTTTGTTTAACAAACGTTATATCTTTTTTGATACAGACTCAAACCAGATTTACACGGTGGGCTGCAACGACGAGGGTCAGCTTGGCACTGGTGACCTTGAGCATCACACAGTGCCGCAGTTCATAGAGCTGGAGGGTGAAATCGGGCCCATCAGACAGCTGTCAGCGGGCAGCAACCACACCGCTATACTGACTGGTAAGTATTTAGAACACGATGAGGTCTCGGTGACATAGAGCACCACACCGTGCCGCAGTTCATAGAGCTGGAGTCTCCCTCCATCGGGCCTAACAGATAGCTGTCAGTGGGCAGCAATCACACCGCTATACTGAGTTACTGACTGGTGAGCAACTAGAACACGACGAGGCGACGGTGACCTGGAGCACCACACCTTGCCGCAGTTCATAGACCTGGAAGGAGACATCGGACCCATCAGACAGCAGTCAGCGGACAGCAATCACACCGCTATACTGAGTTACTGACTGGTAAGCAACTAGAACACGACGAGGTCACGGTGACCTGGAGCACCACACCATGTGCATTTTGATGGCGCGGCTACGGCGATATTTAAAAAAAAACTGTGCAAAGATTTTGTAAACATTTGTAATAGTTGGTGCCCAAAACCATAAATTTGTCAAAGTTATGGTTTTGAGGGTTTGACCGTGGCCACGCCATTGAAACGCGGCGAACCACGCGGACACGGAGATTTTTTTTTTTTTTTTTACTTTTATGGGTTTGCTCTTGACTCTAGTCTAGGTCAATGACAGAGACAGAGTCGACGATGGAGTGAGCTTACCCAGAAGAAGCCTGTTCACTCTAACTTTGAAGAGATTACGGGTTTAATGCGTTCGGAAACACAGAAGCAGGTAGTGAGTTCCATTCATCTTTAAAACTAGGCGTTGCATCGCAGTCGTCTGAAGCTAGAAAAAAAAAAATTATATAACTTTGTTTGGATATTTTTTTCTAGCCTGTCCTGTCCCAAAGCTGGGCAAAAGAACTTATCTACAAATAAAGTTACTAGTGTTAGTTTATTTCTCCTGCTGCATCAGATGACGGGCGTGTCTTCGTCAGCGGCTCCAACACTGAAGGTCAGCTGGGACTGGGTGACGATACGCGCTCCTGCGTCAAGTTCACCGAGCTCAAGTTCATGGAGAAGATCGCCTTCGTCGAGTGCGGATACTACCATACAGTGTTTATTACGGGTTAGTAGTGCTATCAGCTCTACCAAAGAAAATCTGGTTCTTATAAATGTCACTACATGGCGCGATATGTATCGATTCGTTATTGAATTATGATTAAAATTAATATTTTGTAGAATTGGTCTTAAAATATTTTTTTTTAATTAACTCTCGTAAGCATAAAATTTAGGAATATTGCGCTCTTAATTCACATTTCATAAATTATTCGAACGGATCATTTAAAATTGATTCCAATAGATGGCGCAGTTTTAAATTTCTAAGGCATGCTACTCGATTTTTTAAATTTGTATTGTAACACATTTTGGTAAAATGAAACTGTAAAAACTTGTAAAAAATACATTAAAACATATCGTCACTGTATTTAAAGAAAAATATAGTCATGATCCGACAAAACCCTTTTAATTGCAAGTCGCTGCTAACACCACTAATAGCCGTGGAACGGAACCGAACGCGATCGAAGTACTTATAAAAATAATCATCTTAATCAGACGAAAAACGCTAGTTACGTCGGCACGGTTTCTTTGTATGGGATGAGGCATCTGTACGCTAGTATTATATTTTCTGTCGTAGTGCAATGAAACATCAGATACATCGGAGAAACAGAAGTCGATTAATTAAACAATAGGCCTTCAGGTATTACTATTTTTAAATATAGCAGCATTAGCGATTTGAGATACGTGGCCTTATTGGCCACGCAAAGGCTTTTTATTTTTCTTATTTCTAATACGGTTGAGCTTGGGTTCAATTCCCAGGTCTGGCAAGTGACCCTCCTGCTCAGCACTATTATTTAAAAAAATAACTCCAGATAAAAGCACTAAAGCCTGTTATATTAAAACTACACAAAAAAAAATCGAACAGTGTTTTGAACGCCTACAGTAAAACAGAGCAGTGATTCAATCATCACAATAAAGACTACGGCGTAGCTCGGTCGCGCTACGCCGTAGCAGTTTGCTACGAACTCATTTAAATGATACATAGTGATAGCAAGGGGGAAGGTAGATCGAGACGTAACGCATCAACTCGGGATGGATGAAATGGCGACAGGTCACTGGAATAACTTGCGACCCACGGATGCCACTCAAGTTAAAGGGGAAAATTTACAAGTCCGTGATTAGACCTGTCGTACTGTGTGGATCAGAATGTTGGGCTGTGAAAAAATGGATGATAAGAGATTGCATGTAGCGGAGATGAGAATGTTGAGATGGATGTGCGGAGTGACAGAATGGAGAAAGTGAGAAATGATTATATTAGAGGCAGTTTCAAAGTGGCGCCAGTGACAGAAACGTTGAAAGGAAACCGTTTGTCCTGGTATGGTCATGTGATGATAAGGGATGAAACGCATGATACTAAAAGAGTTAATAATATAAATGTGGATGGATGAAGAGGGAGGGGACGGCCAAAGAAAAGATGGATGGACTGTGTGAGGAGTGATATGAAAGAAAAGGGCGTCAGTGATAGCGTGACAGGGGACAGCACGGTATACAAGAAGAAAACGTGTTGCACCGACCACAAGTAGCATGGAATAAGAGCAGGAAGATGATGAGTGATAGCTATTCAAATCACTAGCAAATAATTAAGAATTGAATGTTGAGAACTTCTGAATTGAGAATTATGAATGAAGAACTTGTGTCAAACTCGACTTTACGATGCGACGACACGTTCTGAAATCAAAATTTACAGTTCGGAAACCGGGCTCAAAGTTATTTATAACTAGCTTCCGCCAGCAGCTTCGTCCGCGAACTACAATACCGGTATAAAAAGTAGCCTATGTGCTATTCCAGACTATAATCTATCTCTGTGCCAAATTTCATCCAGATCTGTTCAGCTGTTCTAGCGTGGTTGAGTAACAAACATCCATCCATCCAAACTTTCACATTTATGATATAGTAAAATAAGATAGAAGTAAGATTAAAATGAATATACAATTATGAATCACCATCTGAGAGGGAATGGGCCTTAATCCACCACGCGGGCCCAGTGCTGGTTGGTGGATGTCACATGTCCTACAATTTTTGGTTCTAGAACATGACGGTTTCCTCACGATGTTTTCCTTCACCGTTTTGAGAGCAGTGTTGATTAAATAATTTACACAAAGTAAAGCGCCTGCCTGGGTTCGAACCCACGACCTACAACTTGTAAGTCGCGGCCGTTACCACTGGGCCACCACTACTCTAAGAATTAGTACTTCTGATTAATTACTCGTGATAATGTATTCTCTTATAATATTCTAGATTGGACTCGTTCGGTAACACTATTTCAACATGCAATTTTATTAGTGTTGAGTCATTAGCAAAAGTACACAATAGCATACAAGTGGTTAAAGCTTGTTGCTAAATTAAATGAATTTTTTGTTATTAATTCTGATTTAAAACTCTAACAAATACAGAAACAAGTAAAATTAATAAACCCCCTTCAGATTTTTATTTCATGCTTCAAAATTTATGTAGTAGTAGACACGCTTCGATCGACAATCAGTCGAACACGTAATTACGACACAATATCTTACGAAAACACCCCGATTCAAATAGTAAAACGCCCATAACTTTTGAACGGCTGAATTGATTTTCATCAAACATAGCTAAGAACACTCTCAATAATTTCACCGTTCAAACAAAATCGTTTCAATCGTTTACATAGATAGATACACAAACACACAGGTACACACGTCAATCTTATACTCGTAACACCACTCTTTTTCCGACGGGGGTTAAAAAAATTATCAAAGCATCCTAATCACACGAAATTAACAAAAACATTTATTTTCTCAAACATGCTTGGAAATTTGAGCATTATTTTGACAACCTTCTTCGAGATAAATCGAAATTGCTGTACTGGCCAATGAGGGTATTCTGAAATCATGTACCACTAGGTGGCATCACTGAGACGTGAGGTCCAAGCTGCTGTCAAATGCTTATGTTTTTTGACATTAGTCAAATTGACGTCAAGCAAGTTGATGTCATAAGTTAAATTTTCCAAGTAAAAGACCTCTCACCAATGTGGCGCCAACTAGTGGCGTGAATTTTCTTAAAAACCCTCATTACATGCGAGCAGCGGCCGGTAAAAGTTGTATGAAAATCCATATCGGTCGTGTTTAGGGGCCAAATAAATTATACTGTCGTGTAATTTAAAAATGGAACGGTCTTTTACTCCGAAACATGGCAACCAAGGAGGTAACTTATCAAAGGTATTATTTAAATTTCGAACTGGCTTGCAAATAGAAAGCTGTTTATTGAAAAAAAAAACAAATGATTACTAACGCGGGAAAAAAAATTGTCATTGATTTTGAAAAGTATATTTGACAAAATGAGTTCTGGATACTACTTAGTTTTAATTTCCGCGGATTATTTGAGAAAAATAATGTTCAAGCCTTGGCCACAACTAGGCATTGATGGACTTACGTATGTGTGCCTCGGCTTCGCCTCGGCCCACATTTACACATTCGTCCATCAATGCCTCTTTTACTGGCCGCTGCAGAAATGTACTATTAATTTACTGTATCTCCAACAGCAAAAGGCGCAGTCTTCGTCACCGGTGACAATGAAAACCAGAAACTAGGAGTACCAGACAAACCTACCACAGTATACGTCCCCACGGTCTTACCACTCAGCATCCCAATCAAAAGCGCCTGTTGTGGGGCAGCCCACACCTTCCTACTCTCAATGGACGAGTCCAAGATTCTGGCCTTCGGGTCGAACGAAAAAGGCCAGCTAGGCCTCCCGAAGGAGGTCGAACACGTCACAGAACCCACCGAAATAGATATGGAAAAGATGTTCGATGGATATCAGCTTAAACTTGTCGCATGTGGAGCGATGCACACTGCTTTCGTCACAGGTAATACTTATTGATTTTACTGTAGAAAAGTTTATGCGAGGTCGTGGTTGTTTAGTTGACGTAAGACACGCTGAGCGAGACAAGTCTTATGTGCTGTTTAAACGTTGTTCGAGAATGTGTTAATAAATCAGTGATAGAAATAAAATATGATTTACTACAACCTATTACCATGTGTTATGACAAAATACTCCAAACAACAAGTGGACAGTAAACAAATAAAAATTCGACAGCTACAGTTTGACCTCAGACCTTTTTGTAAACACTACTGCGTACGTACGTGTCTAATATTTATTTGGACACTCTACATTCACTGAATATGAAGGAAATGACACACGTTTAATTTATTTAAAAGCCCCATTCCAACTAATAATCAAACGCGGACATTTTAGTGGCACACATTCGATGTCTAATGACTTTAATGTAATTGGCTCATTTTCACTGTCACGTCAACATAAATATTGTTTAAATTGCCATCGGCGGCAGCGGGGCGGTATGATCAGTATTCGATTACCATTTGTCGTCGCTGGTCGTATAAAACTTCGTTTTACGTTGCAGACAACGGACTGCTTTACGCCTGCGGCGAGTCCCGGCACAATAAACTTTGTTTGGAGGAAATCGACGATGCCGACAACGCGAACGACGCCGTCCCCAATCAATACACACCTAAGCGGGTCACCGCTATGAATGGGCACATCGTAGACAATGTGGCCTGCGGAGGGTGCCACACCTTACTCACCGCCACCAAGGGCTCCAACGCGGACTTCACCAACAACGACTTCAACGTAGTCGACGAACAAACTAGACAGATCTCCCTCACTGAGCTCCCGCCGCTAACCAAAGTACCAGCCATGAACAAATCCGAAGAGCACTCGCATGTAATCGAGGACATCACGAACTCTAACGTTGACGTGCACAATACCGATAACGTGAATGGAAATGTGAACGAAGAGTCCGGATCGATCGATTCATTAGAGGCCAACGTCAGTGGCTCCCATATAGTAAACATAAACGACCTTGAGAACGAAAACAGAAGCACGCATGACTCACCCGATATAAATATAGGTGCGATTGATACGCTTGCCTCTAATGGAGAAACAAAAGTAATGGAGGTCATCGAAAGTATGGACACGATGGCGGATAAGGCTGAAAGTAAAGTGGAAGAAGTCGTTACCACTGTTACTGACAAAGTGAATGAGAAAGTTGAAGTTGTTGAGGAGTTCGTAAAGAAAGCCGCAGTGGTTCCACCCATAGTGCACGATGAAGCGAAGAAGATTCTTGATATACCGAACAAAATGATAGAAGTAGCAAACTCACCTCCGCCGAAGACGCCAATATTACCAGAACTGCTACACATTCCCGACTTGAGTCAGATAAGTCCAGTTCTCAGTAAACACAGTGATGATGGTCAGAAGAGTGAAGCAGAACAATCTGAGAACGAGACTATACCGTGTGGATCAGATAAGTCAAGTCCGCAGGCAGGGAAAACAAAGACGCAAGCTGTGATGCCTATTGTGCGGAGTGAAGACCACATTGATGTCCCTGAAGACGCAGAGCATAACGAAGAAAGTGACGTTGTAGTTCACAAAACTCCAGAGAAGGGGCGTTTCGCGCGAATGTTTCAGACGATCAGAGACAAAGAACATTCTTGTATGGGGAAAGGGAAAGTCATTGAAGAAAAAGTTGTTGGTAAGTTTTTTATCCTAGTTTACGTTTACGTAGTTAACACTTGTTGTCGCTGCATATTACTCTACGAGACTTTTTGAGAAATTACAAATTCAAGTGGTAATATGCATAAAATCACTACATATTATAAAAAACCGGCTATTACTCTACGAGACTTTTTGAGAAATTACAAATTCAAGTGGTAATATGCATAAAATCACTACATATTATAAAAAACCGGCTAAGTGCGAGTCGGACACGCGCACGAAGGGTTCCGTACCATTATCGCAAAAAACTGCAAAAAAAATCACGTTTGTTGTATGGGGGCCCCACATAAATATTTATTTTATTCTGTTTTTAGTATTTGTTGTTATAGCGGCAACAGAAATACATCATCTGTGAAAATTTCAACTGTCTAGCTATCACGGTTCATGAGATACAGCCTCATGACAGACAGACAGACGGACAGTGGAGTCTTAGTAATAGGATCCCGTTTTTACCCTTTGGGTACGGAACCCTAAAAATGAAGTCGCTCTCCACGTTTGTACGCAATAATCTCAAAAACTGCTGAACGGATTTTCATGCGGTTTTAACCAATAAAAGAGTGAAAAACGAGGAAAGTTTTTGTGTATAATTTGTCACGGGCGAAACCGGGGCAGGTCACTAGTAAAATTATAAAGCAATCTAAACTAAATAATATTTAAAGATGTGATAGATATTAGTTTGCTTGAAGGAAGTCGTCTGAAGGCAGGTAATCCGATTACGAAAAAATATTTTACTGAGTGCCATAGATACGAAAAGGGAATATTATTTAAAAAAAAAATAGGAAAAAAGATGGAAACATGTACTAGCGGTACGTCCTATTAAAACCGGCCAAGTGCGAGTCGGACTCGCGCAAGAAGGGTTCCGTACTTGGTAAATTGCGGTTTACGATTTATGACGTATTAAAAAAAAAACTACTTACTAGATCTCGTCCAAACCAATTTTCGGTGGCTGATTACATGGTTATGTACATCATATATTTTTTTTAGTTTTAGCAGTCTCTTATTTTAGAAGTAACACAACATCACCACAAGGGTGGGGGAAATTTTGCCACTTTGTAAGTGTCTCTCGCGCAAACTATTCGGTTTAGAAAAAAAATATCTTAGAAACCTCAATATAATTTTTGAACGTATGGGTATGATGATAAAAAAAATTAGTTTCAGTTTTAAGTATGGGGAACTCCAAAATGTATTTTTTTTTTCTATTTTTGTGTGAAAATCTTAATGCGGTTCACAGAATACATCTACTTACCAGGCTTCAACAGCATAGTTCTTATAGTTTCGGAAAAAAGTGGCTGTGACATACGGATGGACAGACAGACAGACATGACGAATCCATAAGGGTTCCGTTTTTTGCCATTTGGCTACGGAACCCTAAGGTGCAACAGATGAGCAACCAATTGTTATTGTTATTCATCAAATAAATGCCAGACATACATGAGTACTCTTCACTCCTTTTATGATTTAGTATTTTGAAACCAGTTATCACAGTGAAACCTTTTCCTTCCAGAAAACGTCCACAAAGGCATCGACACAGCGGAGGATAGCATCCACAAAGTTGAAGAGACCGTCGAGACAGAGATCAGAAACCAGACCAACTCCAGAACGTGCACGATACTATAAATGTTTTGTCTTCTCCTATGTTTAGCTTAACAATAAACGTTTTTATTATTGCTATTATTTCACTTTATTAATTATCTGGTCTAAGAATCAAAGCACACTCAGGCAGAGTCGAAGCGAAGCGATGCGTCAGTCTAAAAATGTACATAGCAAATTGAACCTTATCTCCAAAATAGAGTGAACTAAATTAGCGGACATGCTACAGAAATTGACGCATTGCGCGTCGGCGCCGACGCGTTAGATATTGTAGGATGTAGCGCGCGTGACAGCGAAAGACGCGCGACATTTTAGGATGTCGCGCGTCTTTAGTTTATCTTGATTGGAATGTGTGCTTTACGTTGTAAAGATAGAGATCAATATCCTTTGTACAGTTTTTAAACCCTATTGGGACCAAACTGGCTTCCTACCCAGCCGGTAGTAAAGCGTTCCGCTCCCTGGCTAACCTTCTCCTGATGGATGCGAGACGAGTATGTCGGACATTCGCATCCATCAAAAGGACGTGACCAAAGCTAGAGGCCCCGACTGGATACCGGCAATTGTTCTGAGAACTTGTACGCCTGAACAGTCTCCGATTCTGAAACGCCTGTTTCGCCTTTCATATGAGACTGGAAAAATACCGAATGCTTGGAAGCAAGTTAACTTTCAGCCTGTGCCCAAGAAGGGCTGTCGGGCTGACCCGGCCAACTACAGACCCATCTCAGTAACGTCCATCCTCTGCAAGAGACAGGAGCTTGGAGTTGAGCACCTGTTCCATACTCTTGCAAAGGATGGAACGGGTGCTCAACTCCAAGCTCCTGGCATACCTAGAAACTTATCCTCAGTGCCGCAAATATGGCATCCGCCGAAATCGGTCAACTGGGGATCTTCTAGCGTATGCCATTCACATCTGGAGTGAGGCTATCGAGAGGCACGGGGAAGCGCTTGCCGTCTCCCTCAACATCTCGAAGGCTTTTGCTCGTCCAACTGGATATCAACGCCGGGGTACCTCAGGAGTCGGTACTCTCAGCAACATTGTTCTTGTTGCAGACGAAAGCAATGTTGCTAGAGATACGTATCCGACACGCGCGCTACAGGTCCTCAGATCCGGTCTCTCCGAGAGGCCATGGTTGGGCGCTTGAATTTGTCCTTGTGGCAGTCTCCGAGTGGGGCGATGCCAATCTGGTCAGGTTCAATGCTGCTAAGAACCAGGCGTGTCTTTTTTCCGCTAAAAGGAGCCAATTCCACTCGGCTCCTTCTTTCCGTGGTGTGACCGTGCCGATAACGGACCATCTTGAGCTTCTTGGCGTTACGTTGACATTGACCCTCAAATTTGGTCCATTCATCGAGGCAAAAGCTCAACTGGCTGCCAAAAAGTTGGGGATCCTTGCAATGGTGAGACGGTACTTCACGCCAGAACAAGCAGAAGTTCGATCATGCATGGAGTACTGCTCTCATCTCTGGGAAGGATCTGCCAAGTACCAGCTGGATGTACTAGAATCGATCGAAAAACGGGTCATGAGGCTCATCGGCAATGAGATACCAGCGGATCCCCGCAAACTTCACCAGGTCATCCTGGTGGGAGGCCTTCCAACGCAACGTCTTCCGGTTCGCGGTCGCCACTCTAGAACTTTTCTGCCCCAACGGTCATCCGCTCTGCGAGCAATGTGCCCTGCCCACTGCCACTTAAGTTTGGCAATTCTTCGGGCTACGTCGGTAAACCTGGTTCTCTTGCGGATCTCTACATTTCTGATTCGATCACGCAAGGATACTCTGAACATAGCCCTTTCCATTGCCCTTTGGGCGACTGTAAGCTTTCTGATGAGGCCCATTGTGAGCGACCACGTCTCAGAGCCATAGGTCATCACTGGCAACACACACTGGTCTTAGACTTTCGTCTTGAGACACTGTGGTAAGTTGGACGAGAAGATACCGCCCAACTTCCCGAACGCTACCCAGCCGAGTCGGATTCGACGGTTGACGTCTTTCTCGAAGTTGGCCCTACCCAATTGGATCGTTTGTCCTAGTTAGACATAGTCGGCCACAACTTCGAGTGTAGAATCTCCAACCTTGATAGGAGTGGGTGTAACATGGGCATTTAACATCATCTTGGTTTTGTCCATGTTCATCCTAAGACCCACTCTTTCGGAAGATCTATTGAGGTCATCGAGCATTATACTGAGGTCGTCCATGGTCTCAGCCATGACCACTATATCGTAGGCAAACCGAAGGTGTTCCGTAAGGGATGTACACGCCATTGACGTTGATGCCTAGCCCTCTCCAGTCCATAACCTTGAAGACATCCTCCAATGCAGCGGTGAACAGTTTCGTAGATAAAACGTCTCCCTGTCTCACATCTCGCTGCAGAAGGATAGGTTTCTAGGTCTGATCCTGAAGTCAAACTGACATGGTGGCGTTTTTGTACAAACACTTTAACACCTCGATGTACCGGTAGTCGATTTGGCACCGTTGGAGAGACTGCAGTACAGCCCAAGTCTCGATCGAATCGAAGGCTTTCTCGTAGTCCACAAACGCTAAGCAGAGAGGCAGGTTGTACTCTTCGATCTTCTCTATAACCTTCTACAGCGTATGTATGTGGTCTACGGTGTTAAAGCCTCTGCGGAATCCGGCTTGTTCGGGAGGCTGGAAATCGCCAAGCCTGCGTGCGAGACGATTTTCGGGGAGTGTGCGATGGAATTTCATGAACTAATTCCTCCTAGCCCGTTCTATCATCGGACTACAAGACTTACGGCGATGCGTCATCGGTACATGGTGGACATCCCACCCATACGCACTAAACGTTTTGGGAATACATTTATTATGCGTACAGATAAGCAGTGAAATTCCCTGCCAGAGTGTGTATATCCTGATAGCTACAACCTAGGAATCTTTAAGTCAAGAGTGAATAGGTTTCTTATAGATAAGCGTGCTACATCGCCAACCACATTATCGCTTACCATCAGGTAAGATTGAGGTCAAGCGCGAGCCTATATTGATAGGCTCGCGCTTGACCTCAATCTTTCCAAAATTGCCAAAATTGTTATTTTTTACCAAAATTGTTTTTTATTTTTTATTTAAAAAAAAAAAAAACAATTTTGATTTGAATGGTGACTTTTTCGATATTGTTCTTAGCTATGTTTGATGAAAATCGGTTCAGCAGTTCAAAAGTTATGAGCGTTTTACTGTTTGAATCGGGTGGTTTTCGCAAGATATCGTGTCATAATTACTTGTTCAATAGATTATCAATCGAAGCGTGTCTACTAATAGGTTTAACAAATTATGAAGAATGAAATAAAAATAAAAAAAAATACTTACCTATAGACTGATGCGTCGCTTCGCTTCGGTTCTGTCTGAGAGTGCTTTGGGGCTTTCATTCATCTTCTTGGCCTTTTACCATGTTTCTTAGGTTCGACACAACGCAACACGTTTTCTTCTTCTATTCCGTCCTGTCAACCGTCAAGCTATCACTGACTTCCCTTTCTTTCAAATACCTAATTCTTCAATCCATCCATCTGGTCTAAGGGCCCTACCAGCACAGGATTACCTGAGACAGAAAGACGGGATCGCGGCAGTCCACGAAGGAGATGGTGGTACGAACTGGACAGGTTCCGTCGAAACTGGCAGGCAGACGCGCGGGCTCGCGAATATTGAAAGAAGTGGAGCCTTTGCCCAGGAGTGGAACAGGGGACAGCACAGGTTAGCAAAAAACTGGGTCGGAAGCATGAAGTACCCTGGTAGGTTTTGCTCAGGGTTACCAACTCCTAAAAATAAATAGCCCTAAGATCAAGATGAAATACCCCTAAATAGCCCTAAATGCAATATTCAAAAGCCCAGCAAAAAAAGCCCTGTACCCGATACACTCCTATCAACTCCTATCAACTCCTACCTATTCAACAAGGGTATTCTTTAAATGAGTATCCCGTTTTACTTAGGTAAATAAAATATTACTCAGTTTTAATTACTTTTTAACGAAATAAAGATCTATATTGTTAATAATTGTAAATAAATCGTTTAAGTTCCGACTTGGCGTTTAATTTGAGCTTTCGGAATCCTGCAGGTCATACAATTAACAATGTTTACAATAAACAAAGTGTAACATTTTCGGAAATGGAGTAAATGTAACGAATGATCTATCATCTCGTTTTAAAATGAATCGTGTCATCATTAAACTTTGCAGCATTTCAAGGCACAATTGGTTTCTTTAGTAATGCATGAAATATTGTGTATGCCCCTAAAAAAAGCCCTAATTTTTTTGGGCCCTAAAAATAGCACTACGTGGATATTTTTGCCCTAAAGTTGGGGCCAATAGCCCTAAGTTGGCAAGTCTGGTTTCGCTAAACAGAATGTCCTTAGATCCAGAACAGGCAGTAAGATTATGATTTTCTATTAGAAATTCTTAATAGCAAGCCAGAATCTGGAGTGTTTCCCTGTTAACATTCTGGTTTGGAATTATACACAGCAAAAGGAAACAACATGTTTAAAAAAAAAATATAGATACATAAGGCACACTCTCGAATATCACAGAAATACTATAATTTCTACATTAATAATACATCATCTGATCGAGGAAGTAGGTACCCACTTAGAATACGAAGTTGAGAACTTGTTAAACTATACTTTAGCTACAACACGGTCAAAATGAAGATCTCGGATACATTTGTCAGATTCCTTTTTGTCAGAATAAATTATAGGCTGTTTTTGTTTTGACGAAAAAGGACTTTTGGTCATATTACGCTTTCGTCAGAATAAAGTGTCGGCTGTTTTACTTTACTGAGATGAGACGTTACGTTCGTATGAGGAAAAAGGTTTAATACCTGTGCACTTGGAGCGGACACCTCGTGCGCCAATAGTTAGAGTCGAACTTCAGAGAAACGTGAAAGCGTCAAGTGCACAGTTTTGTTTTAACTGTGTTGTAGCTAAAAAACGTAGTAGAGAACTTTTTAAACTTCAGCATTAAAGTACAGTATTAGTAGTAAGCAACCACTGCTTTACATTTCTCATCTTTTCAATTCAGTAACGAGTGTAAGGGCTGATTTCACCATCGAAACTAATCACGATTAGTTTAACTTAACTCAGTTTATGCAAATACAGCGTTCTGGTTTGTAGTTTCTCAGCGGTCTCAAGCAGCTCAATTGAACTAATCGCGATTAGTTTCACGGGTGACATCAGCACTTAATGTACTTATTGAACTTAGGTAATACTTACAAAATGAAATGTTTATAAAATTAATATAAGTAATTTGTAAAAACCTAATTTAAAAAGAGAACATAGACACAGACGAGTTATGCTTATAGAAGTGAATCCTGCAAGGTATTCTGAACTGTATCCTCAGCTTCCTGCCGATCTCCATCACTGATTTACGCTTTGTACTGCGCGTCCAAATAGCTGGAAAAATATTATTTTGTTTAATATGAAACTCTGACCCAGCCAGAAGGGTTTGCGGCAGAGTATGCAGAAGATGGTGAGACGAGTTAGACAAAATTAACAATCAAATGGTCCACCAGCAACAAAAATAAGTTTTGTCACTTTCAATTTAAGCAAACCTCAGTAATTATATTAATAAACTGTTGGTAAGAAAAAAGTTCGCAAGTACCAATTATTTTTTTCAGTGTAGCTCTGAAATGAAACAGCTAGGATTGGAAATCATATTTATCAGCAGTGGGATAAAACAGCATCAATATAGCAACTTGTGGCTATAGTTTTGAAAACAAATCGAACTGATTTGAAAAAAAATGTAAGTAAATAGTTGAAACTCACAGATTTTGTTCCTGTCTCTAACATTGACGACAATTCCGGATATCTCGTCCGAATGCTCGAAATTCTCTCCGATCAAAAGCAGCACCTGTAAATATAGCATTACGTCACTTGTGTATTCGCTGGGTATGGCTGAAGTGTAGACTGTAAATGCACTACGCCAGTTATGGTAACGTCCATTGTGATAGGGGGTGAGCCGAATGCCGTAAAAACGGACAAAAATCAGCAACCTTATTGCCTAAGTAAATATCACAACGCAAAGAGTTTGACCGCTATCCAATCGACCAATCACACAGACGGAAATCCACATCGCGTCATTCATGTCGCATGTGATTGGTCGATTTTTTAGCGGTCACACCCTTCGCCTTGCCGAATTCTCTTACGCAATTCGGCTTAAGACTTCGGCTGAAATATTTCATCATGCTCAAATATTCAGATGGAAAACCCCAATAGCAATTTTCTTCGATCCGGGTTTTGTACCCAGGACCGAATCCTCGGCAGTAAATATAATAACTCTCTGTCTGTCTGTGATGACGTCATCTAAATGATAACACAGCGTTTTATTAACAACACTGTTTTAAGAAGCACTCAGTTTGCACTAGTTACTATCTATGATAAAATAATCTAAGTCAATACCATTTATTTAAGTAACTAACCTTATCTAATAATATGTATTATTGCCTAGAACTCTGTTATAGGTAACCCATCAAAAATATAAATCTGAAAAAGGGAACCAAATTCAATACTAAGAATATGCGCGGTTGTTGACTACGCCGACAAAAGAATTGAGATCTAGATGGGTGCCAAGTTCACGTGAATACCTTAAAATCCACATAAAGACCGGCTATCATCAATTTTGATTGCTGATTCTTACATTACAAGCACTTCATGTAAGTGTTCCTAACAGGATCTATAATAAAATTATAAAGATTTACTAGTTTCTGATTTATTCCTTTGTATTCAAATTTGAACTTTCTAGGTCATCTGGAACTGGGTTAGAATTTTGGTGTAAAGGTCAGTCAGTGATGAAAATGACGATTTTTGTGCGTTAATATCTAAATATCTGTTTGAGCTATATTTATAAAATTTTGCATTATAGTTCATCTTAGGGATTCATGTGTTTATGTTAGATAAATTTTGAGTTACTAAGATGAAAAAATAGCTCCAAATGGTTCGTGTAATATTACACACAGCTTTTGTGTCGCCAGTTCCTTTTTTATAAGTTTTTAAACTGTCATGGTCACTAACACCAACTTTAACTTAAAGCGGGATATTTACCATGTTTACTGTTTGTTTCGAGTTTCCGATATTTCGGTGCTGTTGCAAGCATCATGATCACAGATAAACTGAAGTTATTGCGGGTGGGTGTTTATGAGGCGACAAAACGGTATACCCTCTTTCTTGTTCGTTTTAAACAGTAAACATGGTAAATATCCCGCTTGTAATGTTAAAGTTAGTTACCTTTTGCTTGAACTTGGCTTGACACTTGACGCTGCCGCGTGTCTAGATATGACATAAAACTAAAATGTGAAGGCACTAATTTAAACCATTTCGGAATCTCAGACACTCAAAAAGGGGACTGACTGCCCAACTAGATATCGCAGGGCAGACGGTACCACAGTGCAGGTCATAAGCTGCCGTGTACAGCGTGACTCAGGGAGGAGCTTATTAACAGTTTACCCAGGGATGTGTAATAGGCGTTACAACGGAAGGTTCCGGGTGGTTTTTTTAGAGTACATGGGCCCCTACGAATAAAACACGCGTGCAGCAGTGCGCGCGCAGTCAATCTACTAGTGCCACCACCGGTGTGGTTTTAATGAGGTACCTACCCAAAAATCCCATACACCCTTAACCACATAGTTCGGTCAATTGCCCCCAGAAACCAAAAAAAATGCATAACATATAATTATTACCAATTTACTAAAGTTGTGTCCAAGGGTCGGTAAAAGATGTAGGTAATTCCATAAAAAACGCGCTTGGACATGGAGCTGCCGAAACCAGCCTGAGATCCATAGATATATGGTAAAAGGTAGCACCCGTTTACTTACCGCATCTGACCAGATCGAATCCATATGTATAGGTTTCACTCCATCGAGCATGAGTAACCACCGACCGCCATACTTGTTCCCTTCATCCTCCCACATCGGCCGGATGCCCTTCTTGAACACCAAATAGTCTTGTCCCTTACTCAGCTCCGAAGGTACTTTCATGTGGTGATATAAACTGTGGGCACAATCATCACCTGGTAAAATAAATCAGCCCAATATTTTTCCAACTCTATTGGGGTCGGCTGCCAGTCTTACCGTATGCAGCCGAGTACCAGCAGAATTGTACACGAAGCGACTGCCTGTCTGACCTCTTCGTACAACGCAATGACTGGGTAAGAGTCGGTCCACACGGTGCGTTGCGCAAGCGTTGTGTCGACCTAGCGCGATGTCGCTTCGTCGTTTTTAAACCCCGACGGAAAAAGAGAGGTGTTATAAGTTTGACGTGTGTTGCTGTGTATCTGTTTGTCTGTCCGTGGCATCATAGCTCCTAAACGGATGAACCGATTTTGATTTAGTTTTTTTTTCTGTTTTAAAGATAACTTTGTCGAGAGTATTCTTAGCTATGTTTGATTAAAATCGGTTCAGCAGTTCTGTACGAGCCAATAATGCTCATACAGCAAAAGTACGCCTATTAAAGTACTGCACAATATAAATCAGTCGTAACTAAAACACCGACACACTCTAATTTGCGTGTTGACGTAACTCAACATTCATCGCAGCATTAAAAAGAATATGCGCCATAAAAGTAACCCCAAAACACATCTACTCCGATAACGGAACCAACCTCGTCGGAGCCGCAAGAGTCTTACAGGAAGAGTTCCAGCAATACAAAACAATGCTTTCCTTGGAGTTCTTTAGAGACACAACTTTCAAATAGAGTGGTACTTCAACGCTCAATCCTGGCCATCAGCAGGAGGCTTATGGGAATCTGCTGTACGTTCCATGAAAACGCACCTCAAACGGGTAATTGGAGAAACGAAGCTTACATACGAATAATTTGCAACCCTTCTGACACAAATCGAAGCTTGCACGAACAGCAGGCCGCTGTGTCCATTATCAGAAGATGTGGACGATCTGGACTATCTCACTCCTGGTCATCCAATCCTCACAGGGGATCCAACGCTAACATTGCCACTCAACGAACCTGAGGAAACGAAAGCCGTACACAACAGAAATAACTGGAAACCCATTGAGCTCATGCGTGGACACTATTGGGAGCGCTGGTCAACAGAATACCTTCTTTCATTACAAAACCGGCACAAATGGCAGCAAACTACGGAGAACATACAAAACGGCCAACATGTCCTCATCAGAGGAAGCAAATCTACCTCCGAGCAGGTGGGCAATGGGCCGCGTAGTGGAACTACTTCCAGGCAGTGACAAATTAGTCCGAGTGGTCACGCTCAAGACAAAGAATGGAGTACTCAAAAGACCAATAACATAACTTGCCCCGTTACCAAGGTATGTGAAGGCATTGGTTCACAGAAAGTGATTCCGGAAACGAAGCCCTGCAAGCAAAATAAAGGGATGAAAACCAAGAAAAAAGTAAATAGCTTGCTTTTGGTGTTACTAGTAGCGGTCACAACGATTTCAAGCGGACTAGCAACACCCCTGCACCATTTGAAAATAACAATATTGCCAGAAAACCAACCAGTGTATTTTGACGCCTACGATAGGATGCCTAACGAACTATGTCACGCTACGACTCAACAATTGAAGTTCGAAATGAGCCAGCTGAACGAGTACAACATACTGCTACGTTCTCAACATCGACAGCGAAAGCGACGCGGCTACGTCAACGGCGTAGGAAACCTTGCACGAGCCCTACTTGGTGTCCTTGACAGAGATTTTGCCGAAAAATACGCTCAAGACATACAAAAAATGAAAACAAACGAGCAATATTTACTGCAGCTCATAAGAAATTAGACACTGAATAACGAGGCAGAAAATAATGTCATAAAGAAAAATGAAGACTTCGTAAAAACGCAACTGGAAGGAATTCATCAATTTATGAACGAAGCCAAATATAATACGGCATTGATAGAAAACCGGTTTTAAATAATGAAAACAATGAGTGACGTCAATGCTGGAGCCTTATCTGCAAGCCTACTTATCGCAGTACTGAGAATAAACCAAATGCTCCTAAATACATTGACAGATATCTATCGAGGTCATCTCAATATGAACCTATTCACACTGGAGCAACTATCTGAACAAATGAACTACATTGCTGGTACTATACCGAAAAGGTTATCACTACCTATCAAAACCAGCAATGGAGCTAAGAATAAAAATATTTACAAAATTATTTATGTCAAAGCCCAAATTACCGAACATTACCTGCTCTTTGAACTACATATCCCGTTACTAAGCGATGACGAGTATACATTGTATCGCAATATAGCTATATCTAGAGACCAAACTGCTGACCAATGTTAGGTGACAGCGACAACAACACAGTATATTCCAATATAAAACAATAAACAATATATATATAAACTCCAGTTAACTTCGCAAAGAGCACCTACTGTATGGAAGAGGTTGATCTACAGCAATGTTCAACAATGTCAGCGGACAACCACATTAGCCACGCCTCTACAACTATCAGCAACATGCATGGAGCCATGTCATCTTGCGAAGCCCAAATACTGAGTCAAAATGTACATAACATTACATGCAATTGGGTACCTCAGCCTAATCGGACCAATGGACAAAATTACAGAGACCAAAAATATGGCTGTATAACTGCATCGATGAGTGTAAGACTCCCATTGTATGCGAGAATCGAATAACAACAACTGTCATAACAAAGGCGGGGCTCCTTGCCCTAGGTCAAGATTGCTTACTACAACATAAGGATGTAACGATCTACTCACATAACGTTCTTACTAGTGGTATCAATATTGGAGTTAATTTGGAGGTGCCCACTATAGAATCACCAAATGATATGGAGAATCGAATAACAACAACTGTCATAACAAAAGCGGGGCTCCTTGCCCTAGGTCAAGATTGCTTACTACAACATAAGGATGTAACGATCTACTCACATAACGTTCTTACTAGTGGTATCAATATTGGAATTAATTTGGAGGTGCCCACTATAGAATCACCAAATGATATGGAGAATCGAATAACAACAACTGTCATAACAAAGGCGGGGCTCCTTGCCCTAGGTCAAGATTGCTTACTACAACATAAGGATGTAACGATCTACTCACATAACGTTCTTACTAGTGGTATCAATATTGGAATTAATTTGGAGGTGCCCACTATAGAATCACCAAATGATATGGAGAATCGAATAACAACAACTGTCATAACAAAGGCGGGGCTCCTTGCCCTAGGTCAAGATTGCTTACTACAACATAAGGATGTAACGATCTACTCACATAACGTTCTTACTAGTGGTATCAATATTGGAGTTAATTTGGAGGTGCCCACTATAGAATCACCAAATGATATGGAGAATCGAATAACAACAACTGTCATAACAAAAGCGGGGCTCCTTGCCCTAGGTCAAGATTGCTTACTACAACATAAGGATGTGACGATCTACTCACATAACGTTCTTAGTAGTGGAATCAATATTGGAATTACTTTGGATGTGAGGAGGACATTGGCAACTACGCCAACAGCAATTTGTTGGTGGGAGGAATGGTCTGCGCTATAATAGTTTGGCGACTAAGATATTATCAACAAGCACGCAAGAAGAGCAATACTCGAGAGAGAACGGAGGATATAGAACTGAAGGAGATTCATGTCTACGGTAAAATAAGAAGTGGACCCTCATCGAGCAACCGTCTACAGCAATCAGCAGCAACAAGATTCAAACTTTGAATTATTTAGTATTTAAGAATTTATCTAATATCCTGCTTATTGTTTAGATTATTTAAGCATTTATTTAAGTTCTTGCTTTCTGTTTTATATCATTATGTATTCTCTATTTGAATTGTAATGCTAGTGATCTGAGCACGTCTACCTTTCCCTCGGGAGCATGTACAGCAAAAGTACGCCTATTAAAGTACTGCACAATATTAAATAAATCAGTCGTAACTAAAACACCGACACACGCTAATTTGCGTGTTGACGTAACTCAACATTAAGTGCGGCTCAAGTTACTAGCAACAGCCTAAAACTGTGTCCTTAATAAATATTTGGAACGTAGCAGTGGTTAAGTGTTAAAAAGCTTCTACAACCACCGGGTTACCCGTCAACGACGAGAAAATCGACACGTTCAAAAGCTGCCCGCATTTTAGTCTTTGAATTTGGGTTTTTTCGCAAGACGATGACTTAATTACGTATTTCGATAGATTAACGATTGAAGCGTGTCTAATACTATGTATATTGTATATTATACGGAGTTTAAAATTAAAAGTTGTTGAGATGCGTTGCTTCGTCGTTGCGTCGTTTTACATATATGAAAACGACGCAGCGACAGCGTTACGTCGAATTGCACCTGCACCTGCTCTATTCTACGTAGGGTAGGAGTTTCGGAATGTAATGGATTGGATTACTTAATAATTATTAGGTTCTCTTTCTCTCCTCATCTGACAGAAATTGTAAAAAGAATCATAAGTTTTCAACAAAATATAGTGCATTGAAATCCGATTATCCATTTTTCCACACGCACCGCCGCAGACGCAGCAGCAGGGCAGCAATGATGACTTCAAACATACTTACCACCAATAGTCTTCAACTGTGTCGAACGAAGCCAGCTCAACTAAATTGGCCTCCCAATTATTCCTCTTGCGATTTGTGAGCATCCAGAAACTCCACTCATTTTGTAGAGGGTGCTTTACTACGTTTTCAACTGCTGAGTTCCCCATTTTGTCGGCAACCATTATTTCTCTAAAATTATTAAATAACGTACGGCGCTCTGTTCGAGGCAGGTCCAAACTGTTGAACTCGTGCACGATGGGATTTCACGCTTGCTCGCATTTGCTGATACGAATACCAACAATAAAAGCATTGAATAAAAGCCCATAACACTTCGTAAGTTAGGTTCATATTAGTGAGAATGGCTTCCTTAACTTAGCATAGCTCGGTCTGTGAATCGTGCTATAGTTTCAGATAAACAGGATGCTGGAACACTAACACAATGGGACATTGTAATAATACTTACTTGGCAGACCTTGGATGACTATCCAATGCCAAAGTATGTCCCACATACTTTTATCACAAAATATTTACGCCATACAAATATTTTCCATGTGGGAATCGAACCCGCAACATGTACCTAATACATACAGCAGTTTGTGTCTATTCAAGCCTTGCGCTAACCGAGTTTCCCTCAAATTAATTTCCTAAGCACCGAGGGAAATACTATCATGAAACCATGTGAAATGACTTGTAACGTGAACTAAATAATAACAATAATACGAGTATGACCAAAACAATCACAAGGTTTATCTTCTGCCCTATTAAATTTGAAAATTTTCAACTCAAGAACAGTTAGGTAATTTTAAAAAGTTTAAATCCATTTTATGGTAAAATTTGTTTTTAAGTACTTACTAGACAACACTGTATCCGTATGTACGCTTTGCTTCCTCCACTTACAAATAAAGCGATATTTAAATAGATAAGATTCCAGAATTATTTGCTACTTAAAGTATTTTATGAATCACGATTCATGATATTGCACACGGAAGCCCCGAGGACTTGTGATTAATGTTGCCAAAGCAGAAAAATACTTTTAGTATAGTATTTAACTTTTATTGTACTGTCAACGGCACTTATTGAACTAACTTGTCATTAGTGGCATTTTGTCGACGTGTTGCTATTTATATCCATGCCAAATTATAGCTTTCTCCTTTTCCCCAGAGCTAAGCTGCGGACGGACAGACGGACATGGCGAAACTATAATGTACGATTTGCACCAACCGGGCGGAGCCGGAGTGCACTTGACACTGTGCTAAAGGAAATTCAGACTTCTATACAATAGTTAAGTTTCATGTTGGCATAGAATTTACACTGCTTGGAACCCCGTTAGTTAGCTGCGCTCGGACGCCGCGGCAGCCGGTCGGCTCCTCGCGTACGTGGACGGCGGCGCTCGCCTGTCGTCGCGCGCGCTCTTATTGTCGCCGGCCCGCAAGTTGAATAATTCAAGTTGTGCATTGAACTGTAGACTGGCATGATCTATTTATTTGTTTATTGTTTTTCGTGCAAAATGCATATGCATATGATATTCCAAATAGATAAGCTTTTCATATGTAAATATACATATGAAAAGCTTATCTATTTGGAAAAAAACTCGACTGCGACACGAAAGCATCACTAGTCGCTGAGAGCATGCTAGCGGATACGCGAGCACGCGCGCGCTTGCGACCGGTTTGCAGCGAATTGTAGCCTTCGGGCGGACGCGGTCGGCTACTGGCGCATGCTGGCGAGTGCTCGCGCATCCGCTGCGATGCGCTGCGCTGCGCTCCTGCATGGCCCGGTTGGTGGAAATCGTACATAAGGATTCCTTGTTGACTACGGAACCCTAAAAAAGTTTAACTAAGGTTGAAGAAAATAAAAACGCATTATATTAAGATTTTCATACAAAATGGTATTTAATGTTTATATGGTATAGTTGCATCGTTGAAATGCTGTTACAATAAGACCGACAGTAGGCAGTGTTAAATTAAGCCAAGTGTTTTTGAATAACATAAGAAGGACAAGGGTGCTAAATGTAAAAATATGTTATTATAATACTAACAATTTATATCCTGCAACCAACAAGCTAGCACACTTCGACACAATAACCTCTACAGATTACAACTAATGCACACTTTAGTACAAAAGTCAGACTTAAAATTTAACGTTTTCTAGCCACAGACGTAACATGCACGTTATATTAAGATAAATTATGTGAGACAACTCCTTAACATTGAACCTAAATATCATACTCCTGGTAGCTAATCAAGTGGTTAGAAAACAACACAACAATGTATGAGACAGCTCACAGTATTGCTAAAACATCTCCTCTTACTCACAAACATTGTTTTTAATCACTATTCCTTTTCTCGAATTCAGAAAATCGAATTAACTGAAAAGGAAGACAAATCAGAGCACATTGACGGTTGAAAAATGGACTAAACTGATATTATCATTTATTTCTTTACCACAACTTTACTACAGATTACTAAAATTCACATAGGTCGACACAAAATCGAAAGACAATTAGGAACCAGTCCCCACAAAATATTTATAAATTAGTATCTGTGTGTCAGACCCATGTGAATTTTATATTCTGTAATTTGTAGTACGAAAATAAATGATTACATTATTTAACGCTACAATCGATAGTTTTAGTCAATTTGTCATCCGTGTAGTGCTCGCCTGTCATAAACAACAATCTAAAGACATTTTACCTAGCCACCCCATACCACTGTTTATATCGAGTGCAAAAACGTTGAGTAGCAACTAAACAGTGTATAGATTCTTAGTTGCCGAACTATGCTTGACCATGGTGTCGCGATGGACTTGGAAACCGATTTTTCCGTGGATGCCCAGCTGTTCCTTGATTTTCCTGCCGATTTCAATATTAGCATGCTGCTTGGAAGTGTCAGCGGTCCAAACTCCTGAAAGACGGAAAAACATTCATGTTAGATTTGTATAAAACTGTAAATTTAAATCGCGCAATTTTTGTGAATTGTGTATGTATTCTTAAAATGCAGTTGGTATTCAAATAGTATATGAAAAAAACAACTCATATGAGGTTAAAGTATCAACTTTTGATATACAATAATATTAAACCTATTATGTCCCCATCTCTCTGATTGAGGACTCTCACGTGTAATGAACCACACGGGCTCAGTGTGAGTTGATGGATGTCACCATTTCTTCAAATTTTTAGTTTAAAGAGCATGCCAATTTCCTCCACACATGTATATCGTGTATATCGCAAGACTGAAGTCTGACAAAGCTTGACGGGGTCGCGGCAGACCGAGGAGCGGGCAGCGGCGAGACGCCTTGGATGGCTTCCTCGAGAATTGGCGTGAAGAAGCACAACACAGAGAGAAATAGAATTAATGGGAGGAGGTCTTTGCCCATTAGGCTCAGGCTGATTAAAAAAAACCCAATAAATACCCATAAAAAGAACTCACCAATTTTATCGAGTTTCGCTCTAACATTCACGACGGCTCCACAGATTTCCTCGGAGTGATCGAAGTTTTCGCCAATAAGGAGGAGAACCTGTAAACATTCGAATTTTAATATCACACTGTTGACTAAACTGCAAACACAACGGATGAAGTAAATACTTGAGAAAAGATTCTCAAATGAAGAAAATTACAATGATGAAGAACTGTTTAGTTTTATGACATTTTATTTTTTTGTTTCTATTTGTATCTGCCATCAACTATTCAGCCATAATCAGATTTTAATTTTGTTTGTTATTATTTGACGACATATCTCAGCTCCAGTTGACTTTGATTTAACTTTTAATGCATCCTGACTGAGTGAGGGTCAAATTCTCAAAATCAAACTTCAAGGTAGGTAGTTACTACTGCATTCTTTAGGTAGTCTCTTAGGCCCACTTGCGCCATCCTGGGTTATCTTAATAACTCCAAATTAGTACCTAGCACAGCAAATTATGTACAACATATTTGTTATTTAATCTCATGTTAGCAACTAAGTTTTTGGAACAAGTGGGTCTTATTATTTTTAGTAATGATTAATTCAGTAACTTTCTGTTTCAATGATTCATTGATCAGTGAAAATAGAACATTACAATATATTTCTGCTTAAACTGATGCAGTTTATACTTATAATTTTATTACAACACTAGCTGTCCCACGCGGCTTTGCTCCCGTTAACCAACTACGCACCTACCCATCTACCCTACCTACTATTCTCTACCTACACTACATACATGACTGTTGCGTAACTTTAGCCGCTTACGCAGCGCACGCAACGGAAGCTCTCAAAAAGGAATAATTTTTGCCCGTTTTTGCAACATTTTTCATTTATGCTGAGCTCCTATTGGTCGTAGCGTGATATTATATAGCCTATAACCTTCCTTGATAAATGGACTATCCAACACAAAAAGAATTTTTCAATTCCAACCAGTACTTCCTGAGATTAGCGCATTCAAACAAACAAACAAACTCTTCAGCTTTATAATATTAGTATAGATAACAAAGTATGAGATGTTTGTTAATCAATCATATATACCACAACGGGTCTTTTGATTGACATTTGGAACAAAAGTATATCATAGCTTGTATTAGGACATAAGATTTTATCCTGGTAGTATATTCATATGGGATAATATTCGACTTGACTTGAATTTGAAGCTGCTGGCAAAAGCTAGTTACAAATTATAACAGTACATACCACATCTAACCAGAAGCGATCAAGATCAGAGTTACGCTGTTTCTTTTCCAAGCTGATGAGCCATCTACCTCCCATTTTGTTTGCGTCGTCCTCCCACATGGGGCGGATGCCTTGCTTGAAGACGGCATAGTCGTGGCCTTGGCGCAGCTCTGATGGAAGTTTGATGTGGTGGTAAAGTCTGGAAATAGAAGCAAATTCATTCTGTGTAATGTCTGTATGATTGCAAAAATTACTAGGTTTAAAAAGGTGGGGCAGTGTTCTTTACTCAGGTGGAGCAGTGGTGTTGTTTACTCAGGTGGTGCAATGTTCTTTACACAGGTAGGGGAGTGTTCTTTACTCAGGTGGGGCAGTTCTTTACTCAGATGGGATAGTTTTCTTTACTCAGGTGGGGCAGTGCACTTTGTCGAGCTTCATTGGCTTGGTGCTTTCTGGTGGTCGCCACTGTTGATTCTTGCTTTCAGGAGTTGCATTGGTTTGGGCATAAAGCGGTGGGATTGTAGGTGCAGCAGTGTTCTTTACTCAGGTGGGGCAGTGTTCTGTACTGGAAATTTCTCAGAAGCAGGCTGGAGTAGTAACAAAAAAGTAAGTGAAAATTTCAGTAACAGACTGCTAACTTGCCACATGTACTCTCTAAAGTGGTAGGCAGAGAAGTAGACAAGTTTTGTCAGACTCAATTCAATATTTTAAACCTTTATTTTATAATTCAAATATCATTTGCTCATGCAAATTGCTTATGAAGGCCAACCTTCTAATTTCATTAAAGCCAAAGCTCATTGACATGTGTATTCTGCCTGCTCTAACATTTCGCACTGAAGACTTGGTGTTTGACTCAGGCTCAGAAGTTACAATTATATGCTCCAAGGATCATGCATAACGACTTTTTAGTTTCTTGGGTACCAGTTGTGACATGTTTGACTTATAACAATCCACTACATTCAGTGGCATAGCTAGGGAGGGGCAAAGAGTCGAATCACCCAGGTGGCACCTGTTGAGTTGTTTAAATTATGATAATTTTAATTATTGACTTTGGTATTAAATTCACTTAAGAATATTGAAAAACTCATGAATGAGTATGAGTAAATATAATTCATATGAGTTCTACTTTTTCTGGCACTGCACCAAAACTAAAGAATGTTTTGTTGTGGATTTATAAATGTTTATTGAATACCCTTCTTTTCGGTTTTAACAACAGTGTCACAAAAACTGCAAATGTGTTGTTTACTTGTTCATATTATTGTTAAACTTAGTCAAAAATAGTTGATTATAGCAAATAATAGTCACCATTAAATAACATGCTGTTAGTGTCAGCAAATAACATGTTATCAATACAAATATAATACCTACACATAGATAGGAAACTTCTGCACAGATAACTGTGCTCCAAATATAGCTACATACCTCCAGAAATCTTCCACCGTATCGAATGTGGTTAATTCGATTAAATTCTCCTCCCATGTCTTGTTTCGGTCATTATCATAGAACCAAAGGCTCCAAGTGTTCTGCAGAGGATGCTTAATCAAGAATTCCGGTGGCACCTCGGTGTTAGTGGTACCCTTGGTCTCTGTCGTCGCAGACCCCTTGAACACACAAGCAACCATCATACTTTATACTCTAAAACCTAACCTAAAAAATAACTGGAAAACCTGATAAATATAAACTATATTTATTTTTAAGTATAATTAAGCTTGCGTAACCACTGCACCGTTATGTATAACTAGTAAACAAGCTAAAAACACTGCAAACGCGAAACAAATGCAACAGTGAAAGTTAGTGCAGCCACATCAGCATATCACGCAAAAAGTAAAGGAAGTACGAAATAAGAAATGCTTAATGCGGGTGGACGATGTACTTCACATCATAATTAATTATAAGTACCCACCTCTACTTCTTCAGTGGTGTTCCCTGCCATTTTATCAACAGAAATTATCACGATGCAATTTTTTTACAAAAAGAAAGACAGACGGATGCAATGTTGCAAGCCTGAAGACATGTTTTTCTTTTTATTTTCATATGCGTTTTGACATGGTTTACATGCCAGTCAAAATTTAAATCGATGACATTTTTTTGGTACTTTTTGTTTGTCAATTATTTTCTTTAAACTGATTATTTTCTTTCATAATTATATATATAAATAAGTGTAAAAAAATGTTCAACTGTACCCCAAATCGTATTTTTAAAACTGTTTTTATGCATGGCAACCTGAAAATTTTACGTCAATGCGTCAGTCATCACATCCATGATTGCATGGGATTCCACAGGAAAAAACCCTATTAGACGATTCCATCAAAATCTTAGCTACCTACTTCCCAATCCCATTTCAATTAAATCAATTAGACGTATACATGTGTAGATATAATAAACTAGATTAGATAATTCCTCTGTTCAATGAACATTTTAATCGATACTAGATGATAGTTTATTTTGGCAACCCTGGCGTAATATCAAAATAGATCCTTCAAATCAATTTGCCATTTCCTTCAATTTCAAGAGGGCGAGCGGCATCGTTCTTTTCCTACTCTTGGATTTACCGGTCCCGTCCAACTAGATATTCTCTATAAACAGTTCAATTAGGGTTGAATAGTTGAAAATGTCTGTCCAAACACTACTACTAGACTTCTCGATCGACCCCGCCCGCCTGGGAGACGAAAGCGGCCAAAAAACAGTATTCGGGCAATTGGAAACCGTGTTGAAAGAATACATACCGAATCTTATTTTAGCTACTGAGTTGAAACTGGAAGGTGGATCGCTGAAGCTGTTGACTGGCAAGAAGGGTACTACGGTGTCCGTGAGACTGTTCGACCGTGGCCTTGTCACTGTAAACATTGAGTATTACAAGGAGGAGAACGAGGAACCATTAATTAACCTCAAGGTAAGCGCGCTGTGTGATGTTACATTAGCGAAATATGTGATAGTATAACACTCTATCGAACCTAGTGTTCATAAATCTCAGGACTCGTCTATTTCAATTAATTACGACGCTGAGCGATCTTTGATCCTAATTTCAAATAGGGTTGTAAGTCAATATAGCTCACTGAATCAATATATTTTGTTTACTAATATTTCATGTAGTTCCTTTATAGTATAATAGGACCAATTATATGAACACCAGCTATAGTTTGTTGGCAAATAATGTGAAAAATGTTAATACAATAAAAGATTAATTTTCAAATATGATTGTATTAAATTGTGTACAAGAATTAAAATTATTATTTATTTTACTAAATATTTCTCCCTATGAATGCTAATATTGTTGAAGATTACTAAAGATAAAAACTTCTTGGCTGCCCTAGAGTTGGCTACAATAGCTGCGCATTAGTAAATCTAATAAAAAAAACAGCACCGATCCATGCCTTGCGCATGGGATACCCAACTTTAGGGTGGCAAAGATGTTTGTTGAGAATTATATTTGCTTAGTTATTATAAACAACTTATTTCAGGCTGCACAAACAGAAGAGTTTCTCACAGTTTTCAGTGTGAATAATAGTTACTCACACTCAAAACACCATGCTCTTAAAGTTTTCAGAAATATATGATAAATACATAATTCAATTTAAGCACCCACTTTTACTGAAAAAATTCTATCATTTAAGTTAGAGTAATTTTATGTGTCCCTTCACGTTTTGATTCATCACGAGTTATATTTTTATTAGCCTTCAAAGGGATGACATAATCAGACATAATAAATAAAGATCATATATATATGTAAAGGTTGAGCGTATAAATTTATTTTCTAGTGCTCTAAACTACTGGAAAGTTCGGTAAGAATGTCATTGGACTGCGAAAGAGTAAAATTGTTCCCACCTATCAAACGGGGTTATAAATTTGATGTTTATCTCACTAGTTCAGGTTAGCTGCTGTACCTGTACTATTTATTACCCCTTTATTTAACTTAGTTTGATGACATTGCCCTTACGTAAGGTTTATTTTTGGTTGTAGCTATATTTTTTTATTACAAGTTCAGCTTTAAAATTATACACATATATTTTTGTATTTTTTTTATGTTATGTTTATATATAAGAGCACAAAGCATGTATATGTTTTTATCTTATTCATTCTTGTAGTGCAAATTCATTTATGTGATTGAAATCCGTTTCCTTAGAGTCATAAATTCTTTTCTTCTTGATGAAACATTAAATCTGATTAATATTTTCATTCCGAAACCTGTGTAAGGATTGAAATTATCAACTAAAAAAATCATCTCACTGAGAATTTACAGTAATGTTTGTTATTTTAATTTTGTTTGTAAATTGCATTCATAACACCCCTAATCTGGGTCTGTAAATGACCATAAATCAGTTTATTGACTTCTTATCTTATCTTGGAGGTGCCGAGAAATAACTCTGACACCTCGACCCACTGGGATCTTTTGTGGTCCCCTAGGTAACCTACTCCTCCCCAATCTCGTAGAAAATCTTCTTCATGATTTTTGCAATGAGATTAGGATATATAAGCCTATAGTCTTCTGGTCTTGGATATCCTACCCCTAGGAGACTCATTCGCTTACTAACGAGTTAATCGCATGTGCACACAAGTTGCTCCATGCATTCCGTATGTTCCCCACACAACCTGCACATGGGCGTCGCGTTTAGACCCATCTTTATGAGCATGGCGTTGGTTCCAAAGTGGCCAGTGAAGGCCCCAAGCAGGTAGCGGATTTGCCCCCTAATCATATTCCAAATGCAGTCCCGTGATTTGAATGTAGAGCCAAGGAATTTCTTGGAACGTTCCAGACTGGTGTTAACAATCAATTGTGTTGGCGATCAACAGCCAATGTGTTAACGAGACACGTCAAAATGCCTACCGGACCCACAAAATCATTTGCTGAGCCCTCTTGCCAGTTCATGTGCCATTTTGTTACCATGGATTCTTTCATGCCCTGGGACCCACATCAGTCTTTTTCTGTTATGCTTCCCAAGCCTGTTTAGGATTTGGATAGCATCCAGAACAACTTTGGAGTCCACGTCGGATGCCATGGCTTTGATTGCAGTCTGACTGTCACTAAGAATATATATATGGATTTACCTCTGGTTCCTCTTTCTATATTCTCTTAAGCACAGGTTATTATGGCATATGTTTCTGCTTTGAATACAGTTGCCATCTTCCCTAAGCTTTTACTACATTTGTAACGTTTTGTGTATATACCTGATTTCATTTTCGATCCATCAGTGTACCACACCAGGCTATTTTGTTCTGGTGGATCAAGACCCTTCGTCCAGTCCTTTATTGTTGGGATTTGGACCTTGAAAGACCTTTCAGATACAAACATAGGTCCTCATTTCCATCGAATGTTGTATGGTGAGTCTTTGGCTTAGAGGTATCCCGTATTCGTATCTGCATAGTCTGCAACAGCAAGACGATGTAATGCCTTCCTTGCCTCGAGTTCAACCATCATATGCAGAGGAGTCATGTTGAGGTATCTCTATCGCTGCCGTAGGTGGTGTCCTGAAAGCACCCGTGATTCCGAGACACACTGTTCTTTGTAGTCTGGTGAGTGCCGCTTTGTACGAGGCATGTTTTGTTCTTGGCCACCACACTATGCTGCTGTATGTGATAATATGTATTATCATTGTCCGGTACAGCCATCGTACCACTTTGGGTTTTAGCCCCCAAGTTGTACCGTCGTTTACGACACACGCCAAACACCCGTAGGGCCTTTGTCGTAATATTTGGCCGTTCAAGTATTACATAAGCAGATTTATTACAAATGTTTACCCCCCCCCCTTCCCCCTTGTCAGCAAAAGTAAGAAAAGCTCTTACCCCCCCCCTCCCATGCTTACGTAAACATTGGTATAAGTTTGCATTTTTCTTTTAATGTAAGTATTCTGTTTTTTTTTTATTGATTCATGAGATTCAATTCCTCTACTAGGTTCTAAGCGAGTACCTAAACGTATTCATTATTTGTGGGAAACCCGAATATGCGTTTCATTTTGAAGCATAGGCAATGTGAGGGTTGCCATTCGTGTAAAAAAGTAAATAACTACCGATGACGTAATCATCATCTAGACTCCCCTACCCCCCATGTCATCCAAAATAAGCAAAACAAAGACATACCCCGCCATAGTGCTTACGTAATACTTGAACGGCCCCTTTTCCATCTGAGTTCTTTATCAATCGTTACACCCAGATATTTAACTTCGGTGGACCAGGGCAGCTTTATTCCATTGAGGCAGGGTTCTCCTAGGTTTCCTATTTGTCTCTTCCTTGTGCGAATTAATGACAGCTTTGCTGGGATTGATAGAGAGATGGTTCATTGTACGCCATTCCTCTGTCATCTTCAATGCCTTGTGATAATTGTGATAATCCAGAGACTTTGTTCGAGTATTTACCATTAACCATTATAGCTAATATCATCTGCATAGCCTAACTCAATACCGGACCATTCTACACAAGAATGGTCCGGTATTGAGTTTGGTAAGTAGCGAGTTTACTACCAAGCACCACAAAAATGGTGACAGCACTCCGCCTTGCGGACCACCTCTTGTTATATTTGCGCTAAGTCTGTCTCCCATCAGTTCCGATCTGACTATTCTGCTTGTTAGCATATGGTCAACCCAGTTGCATGTGGTGCCATTGATGCCATGTTCCTTTGCAGCAATACGTATGGACTCAAATATTGTCTTGCCGCAAGCGCCCTCTATGTCGAGGAAAGCCCCGATACAAATCTCTTGTCCCTCTAGCGCAGCCTCGGCTCGACTCACAACATAGTGCAATGCAGTTTCCGTAGATTTGCAAAGGCTGTAGACGCACTGTAGGCTGAACTCAAGGGAGCACGGTTGGCGCAGTGGTTGAGCGATTGACTGCTGTGCTGTGTGTCGCGGGTTCGATTCCCGCACGGAAGAAATATTTGTATAACCAACAGATAGTTGTTCCGGCTCGGGGTGTTGTGTATATCTTTGTAAACGCACCCACGATACTGAAGAAATTCTGATACAGGAGATGTTCTCTTGGCTTTGTGTACCGCCTTGTATACCTCGTCAAAATGCTAGAGTAGCCAGATAAATCTTTCCTGGTTTTTGCATCATTAAAAGCCTGTTGTGTTGCTCCTGACGTTCAGGAGTCCACCATGCTTCCTTTTTGCAAAAAGCCTTTTCTCTGGGCAATTATCTTCCCATGCACCGATGGTGCCCGCCGTGATTCTGTCCGCTTCAAATTCTATATCCAGTATGGAATTAAGCTTACCTTTAGGGCTCCCTAGATTTACTCTGGGATCCCTCCTGTACGAGTCCCAATTTGGGTTTCTCCTTCGTCTAGTTTTGGCTTCGCCCGCCGTCCTAAACATTCGTCCGATACATGCCAATTTTCAATATGAGTACTGGCTCTGTTCGAAGTTAGTGTTAGGTCAACAACTTCAGCTCTCGCCAAGGTCCTGAAAGTAGATTTATTGCCTGCATTAAGGATTTGTAAAGAAGAGCTTACCAAAAAGTGCAACAAAAACTAATGAAATACCAACCTGTAAACTGTCCCACTGCAGAGCAAAGGCCTCTGACACAGAGAATGCATATTCCCAAGGCGCTCTCTCATAACTAATATAGTGGAGCGCCATAAAAATTGTAAAATCTCGGAACCCAGGGCCAGTCAATGAATCTGTATAAAGAGTGTTTTACTGAATTATTAAAAGCTCAAATAAAAAGTTAAAAAATAAAAATTGACCGATCTCGATTACAACAATTTACTGGAAAATAAGAGGTGGAAAGGGGAATAAAATGTTTATAGTAAAGATTTCAGTTTTATATTTGATAAATTATATTTGCATAGTAACTTTAATGTTAATTTATTAGATTTTCGCAAAAAATAACGATTTACAAAAAAAAAAAATATATCATCAACTATATACTTTATTGTTCATTATTGTCGTCGTCGTCGATCTCGTTGATGTAGATTGTAGGTAAAGGATTAGTACAGCTGTCACCATTGCATTCTAAGCAAGCAGCAGTGCAGTTTAAACCACAACCCACAAGATGCTCCGCATCCTGTTTTGCATGTTACAAGTTGTGGGTCGTGGGTTCGAACCCAGGCAGGCACTTTACTTTGTGTAAATTGTTTCATCACCACTACTCTCAAAACGGTGAAGGAAAACATCGTGAGGAAACATGGCATGTCTTAGAACCAAAAATGCAAAGACATCCACCAACCCGCACTGGGCCCGCGTGGTCGATTACGGCCCATTCCCTCTCACAGAGAGGAGTGTATCTATGTATGTATCTGGCGTTCCAGAGACCAAACGCGTTGGCCGATTTTGATGATTCTTACGTAAATCTTAACCTTGCGAGCGTCATTACCTCCATTAAAATTGGAAAATTGAAAAATGGCGGCTTTTCGGAGCCATATTGTGGGCTTACTATCTATGCCACTATTTTGAAAGTTTGTAAAACTCAATAATGTTCAGTAATTAATTTTTATCACACTGACTGCACAGTAATACAATAATTTCAAATAAACAAAAATCAGAAATTTTTTTTTGGAGCCCACAATAACAGCTACGTATTGAGCCTAGCAAGTTGCGACGTGTACTATTCTGTTAGGGCTCGCGTTAACAACACCGAACAGCTGCTGTTGCATTCTCTAGCCCCCCTCCCCTCCTCTCATCTTTATACCTGCAGTCCCTAGAGACCCAAGATCAAGGTTGTAATAGTTCTCCTTTTTAAAATATAATCTTAAACTCATTTAAATAAAGGAAAATACCGAAAAATTAATAATTATTTATAATAATAATTAATAAATTGGGCGCACGGTTGGCGCAATGGTTGAGCAATTGACTGCTGCGCTGCGTGTCGCGGGTTCGATTCCCGCACGGAACAAATATTTGTATGACCTACAGATAGTTGTTCCGGCTCTGGGTGTTGTGTATGTGAATATATATTATATGTTTGTAAACGCACCCACGATACAGAAATAAATTTCTAGTGTAGGGCAAAGTTTTTCCAAAAAACCAAAAAAGAAAAAAAAATGAGATCGCACAATTTCTTTTTAACATTTTGTTGTATACTATTGAAAACACATTTCCAAAGTTTTTATAAAGATTCATTGACTGGCCCTGGATTCCGAGGTATAAATCTTACGGCGCTCCACTAATAGTATTAAATATGCACAAACACTTCAATATTTTTATAATCATAGAATTAGACTATGCTTTGTACACCCATCCTATTTCCATAAGCATAGGTTCAATGCATGTTCTCCATATTTTTTTTAGACTTAACAATTAGCGAATTAACGAATCTTCCAGTATCCAAGAAGACGCTCAACCTAACATTTTTTGGCCTAAAATTTATAAAACTATGCATGTTAGACTACCTGCATTCATTTTTTTTTATTTTTCCTTCTTTATGATATATTTTTTCAATAGTCGGCGAGAGTATTGGAAAGTCAACTGAAAAAATACATCAATATCATTAAATCGCAAGCGTACGCGCCGCTAAAGCGATGCCTCTTCGGCAGGTATTACCCAACTTCAGGTCAGTGGTATCTTTAATTTATTTTTCAAAAAGTTCCAAGTGCACTTTATTTAGATCACTTCATAAAGCAGCCATATTGTCACAAATAATGTAGGTAAACTCTGTATAATTAAATACCTACTTGAAATTAAAAGTTAATGCCCCATCTTCTTAGAAATACCCTATTTTTGAGGAACTTCACACTATAATTTGATTCCTAGATGAAAATTTTCACCATAATTTATGTCAAGTTATGTTTGTGCTAACTATGAAACCCTTTCTCTGTCCAGCTCTACAACATTACTATTTAAATACAAACAATTTACACTTAATTGTCTTTACCAATATTAATTCAATTTTAATGAAGTTTTGTGTCTGCTTATAACATTTAAAAGGGTAATTGAAATTCGCAGACGAACGCCTGCTAGAGTACGACATCGATGCGGTTATATTTGACGAGCAATCACCTTTCCAAAGAGTCCAGATTGTCCATTCCAAAACTCTTGGCAATATGTTGGTGCTAGATGATTTACAAAGTAAGTTTGCTGAACAAACATTTAATTTTGAAGTTGGCGAATTTGTACAAATATTCGGATTATTTGGTCGATACAAAATATACCTCATTTAAAAATGATAAAGTTTATTTTGCAATAGCAAATTAACGCGAATATTTGTTCAAATACCACTATAGCCAACAGATAAGATAAACCAATTTTGTTTGCTTTCAGATATCTCAGAGGCTGATCTCATTTATACAGAAACTTTGATGCAAAGAGGCAAGGAGAACTATGAAGGGAAGGAAATCGTGATCTTAGGTAAACACCATTTATTATAGAGCTTACCCATCCCTGCCTATTTTTAACTTGGAAGGTCATAGATTATTTTGGTCAAGCACTTAAAGCACGCGATTTTAACATTTTCATTTATTCCATGGTCAATTACTACAGGTTTTTGGGACAACAATAACCCTAAACAACTGCTATATACTGTGTGAGTTTTTCAAGTAGGCGTGGATGGCCAAATCAGAAACTAAGAGGAATAGCCAAAAACACAAAGGAGTCACGGGGCCGATTTTGATGAACATCATCAAAATACTTAGCCAGGAATTGAACCCATTGATTTTGTATTAAAAACACACGCATTATTTTTACACCATCCGGTAGTGTCGCTAATAAGGGTTAAATTCTGGGCAGTAATGTCATACGGAAAACTTAAGGAAAGACCAAATTTTTTTTTTAACAAATTAAAACACAATATTTTTTGTTTTTCGCTATTCGTCATAGTTTTGGATTTGGGCAAACACTATGCAGATTCTGCTTTTATTGTTTCCCATGCTTAAAACAATTAACCTGCAGCGATACCTCTACACCACCATTGGTAGAGAATATTTAAGGCATTATGTCCATCACTGTATGCTTGTGCATATTGGGTTATTCGCTAACTCAAACATTGGGTAGGTACCTAATAGGACACGGTTGCATTGTAATGCATGCGTAAGTTGTCTTGTTAACCCCGTGACCGTCTTGTTACGCATCAAATTGTCACTCAGACGCCTATCAATTATTTGAAATGGCAAGCGTCGATAGTTTTTTTTATTGACATATTTACAGCTATTTGATGAGGTTGATGTTGCGTTGTATAGAAAAAATGGCAGTAGAATTAGTAGTTTTTACCAGTGGCTCCGCCCGCTTGAATATCACTAGATATGCGGGAACGTAGTACCCGTATATCCTATGTTCTGATCCAGGCCTATATAATCTACCCCTGTTTAAAATCTTTCCAATCCGTTCAGTCGTTGAGTTTAGGCGTGATGATATCTTTTACCACCCTTGGATGGCTAATAGAGAATGTCATAAGTTCAATATCGTGAATGGATACTAAATACATAAATATAAACATGACTTTCATATTTATAATATTCTAGCGATCCGCCCTGGCTTCGCCCTTGATAAATTATACACAAAAATCTTCCTCGTTTCGCACTCTTTATATTGGTGAAATCCGCATGAAAATCCGTTCATTAGTTTTTGAGTTTATCGCGTATAAACGTATAAAAAAACATGTTGTGAAGAAGGATTTATCAATTCTGGCCGTGGGTCACATTAGTTTATACATGGGTCATATATCAGTTTATACATGGGTCTTGAAACGAAATATGGATGTAGAATTTTACTGTAACTAGATTCTACACACGAGCTAATCTCGCATTCATGGCAAGGCTAAATAAAATAATTCTATTTTATCCGCCGTTCATGCAAAACCCGAACTAGCCAGCGTCTCCGTCGTAAATATATACGTTTTAATAAGACTTGCAAGTACACATTTCTTGATAACGAACACATACCGTCTGCTTACTTCTTGTAATCGTAAAAACATAAATTACACCATGATTTTCGTTTCTTTCCGGGGTTCGTTCGCTCCATCGTAGACTTCATTCATCCCTTACCATCAGGCGAGATCAAAGTTAAAAGCAGATTCGGGAATAAACACAAACCTGTTTCACAGGACAAGAGGATAAAGGGGTCTCAAGAGAGTAAATTAAAGATTGTACGAAGTAGTTAATATTAATTAACATCTTATTATTGACCGCTTTGTCCCTTTTATCTGTATTGAAAGAAATCAGTTAACATCCCAATTATAAAGAGATCCGTTAAACGTGTTTTATTTCGTTCTTTTATGATTGAACTTTTTATATACCATCATCTTCTGTCCTTTTTCAATGTCACTCAGGGTCGGCGAAACACGTTATATTCTTCTCAGTAAGCTTATTTCTTTTCATCCCAATAGTTTTATTATGTCATTTAGAGGACCCTATTGAAGCCGCCGGTTACACTAGTACTTCAACCCCTTGTATTTTATTCTAAACGGGAAACACTGCCAGAATAATTTTGAGTTATACCCACGGGCAAAATTGCAGACAACAGCTTGCTCACGATCTCCATCACGTTACTTCAGTTAGACCAGCCTTTCCCAAAGTGGGCGATAACGCCCCCTTGTGGGCGCTGCAGGCCTAAAGGGTAAGAGACCCAGAAATAAAATGGGGGCGTTGTGTAGAAGCTTGGGGGGTGATTTGTAATTTCATTTAGCTAGGAGGTCTCTTAGACACCGACTGCATGAGCTCAAATACAACTTGTGATCATCAACTAATATTAGTTAAGAGATTGCTCAAACTCGGTTCGATATTTCTCTCCGCGTAGTTCATATATCTGTCCTGTTTTATTGAATATATAAAATAAAAATCATGTCAATCGGTCGCTCCGTTTCGAAATAAAAGTAGACACAAACAAACAAATAAAAAGGCAACAGACATACTTTCGCAGTAGGTGAAAAAATGGGGGCGCTAAAAAATAATTTATTCTCAAAGTGGACATTAGACAAAATAAGTTTGGGAACGCCTGAGTTACACCATAATCTACGGTCTGCGAAGGACGTGAAATCAGAAATTGGCATAACTGATCTTGTAATTTCTTTACCACTTTTCACAAAAATGTCCAGTAAATTGAAAGTTTATTAAAGTTGAAACTATCTGTCTCATCGTTATCGTAGACAAATGGCAATCGCTTTTTGCGTTTTTCGATTCTTGTCTGAGTCTTATTTCATTCCAGTATACTCATATTTTTGACTTTTCCATCTGTTTGAATGTCGCTTTGATGGGCAAGTATCTTATATCCAACCTTATTGTGGCAAAGGTTCGTGTGGTCCATTATACTTTAACCCCCATGCATGCAAAACCGCTTACAATCTAACAGGGGACTAATTCTTTCAAGGTGGCGGCGACGGGGCTCTGCTTTACGAGCTTCTGAAGGAGAAGCCTAAGTACGTGTGGATGCTGGAGATAGACGAGGTGGTCATGAGCGCCTGCAATAAGTACCTGCGGCCCATATGCGGCGATGTGCTGGAGAGGAAAAAGGGGCCTAATTATGAAGTAAATTTATTGACGCCCCAATCCTCTTGGCTGCTCTGAAGTTGACTTTCCGATGCGCATGGCATGGTGCGCTGCTTTTTACAAGCTTTTATTTAACTTGCAATGTATGTATGTATGTGTGTTCGGGTCAAATCTTGCAACTGAATTTTAAAGCAGTTATCCTCAACCGATTAATATAAAATTATGCATACAAGTTTGGATGACACTGCGTGGTTAGCTAAGTGACGTCATTCTAAAACCAATATGGCGGACTAGTTATTTTTTGTGCACTGCCATGATATGGGCATCAAAAATAAGGTTTGCAGAGAGGAATACGAAAGAAGCTTGTTTTAAAAAAGATTTTATAAGGAATTATTTTATTTAATATGAGATTTACTATTGCGCACTCATTGTAGCTTCAGAGCGGCCAGAAGATTGGTGAGTACTGCATTCCTTGTTATTGGTTTAGATTGCCTAGCAGTGGAAGGCTAACAGTATCATATTTCGTTTGTAACTAGTTTAGTCCTCTGCAAATAGTAGATACAAGCTGTGGGTATCGAGAAAGACCCGTAAACTTAGATTTGGGTTAAGACAAATGGTTATTATAACATGGTTTGCTTGCATGGCATGCTAGAAGACTAATATCATTTTTAATTAATGGGGGAACTAGAATTTTGAATACTAGGAGAGTGGATAGTCTTGCTATTAACCGAAGTAACTTTATATTTAGTCTTCATCTTAGTTTCAATACTATTTACCCGACTACCGAAGGAGGGTAATGTGTTTATCAGTCTATATGTATGTTTGTTCCTATGTGGCGTTCTAGAGACCAAACGCGTTGGCCGATTTTGATGATTCTTGCGTCAATCAATTCGTCTTAACACTGCGGGTGTCACTGGCTGCATTAGTTTTGATAATAGAAAAATGGCGGATTTTGGGCGCCATGTTGTGTGGGACCAAATTTGTTTTTTCTTCCAATCCTATCGTGTATCGGGTATCAAAGTAAAGGGTTTTAAGAGGTGATTTCAAAAATATATAATACTTATATGTTTACATGTACCTAATTAAAAAAAAAGAACTAAAAAGTTGTAAATAAAAAAAGGTTAATTCAAAAGATCTAAAAACCGACTGATTAGAAAGCGAACTAAAAAGACAAACAAAACAAGATGAAAAGCATGATGTGCAGTCGGAGGATACATATTCACGATTTGGCTGACCAAAACTAGATGTATCCTCCGACTGCACAGCAAGATTTTTATCTTGTTTACGTCTTTTTAGTTCGCATTCTAAGCAGACGGGATTTTAGATTTTTTGAATTAACTTTTTTTTAACTGAGTATAATATGTATAAACGCATAAAATATTATGTTGACTTGTTGCTTAACTTTTATTACCTACAGTTAAAGTTGTGTTGCATAAAATAGTCAAGTACTAGAGTTACGGACATTTAACGTGCGTGCGATTACTTCACCCAGTTCCTATATCAAGATTGTGCGTCATTTCTGTATTGCACGCGACGGGCCAAATAACTGACACCGGCTAGACAATTTTGTAAATACGCTTCACTATTTATAGCGGGTGTCAACTCGGTATTATATTTAGGTAATATGAACTGCATTCAATGTAGGACAGTTTTCGAATAATCACGCCTTTGAAGAGTTTAGCGTTAAAGAAAATTAAATTAGCAGATCGTTTTTAACATCGCGTCGCCCGTTCGTAAGTACAAATTGTGTTCGTTAAATGGATCCCGGTTTTAACAGTTATTCTCAATAAGTACTTCCTCAATAATATGCATTTGTCTTTGGTTACACTCGGTTTCATGTAAACCACAATCAATTCTAAAATAGAATACGACAGTCACAAATATCGCGTCGCGACACAGACTCATTTGTGTCTGGCCCTAACCTAGAAACTACCTACTACAAAATATAAGATATACATCCCAAAACAAATTCACCTCTTTAAACAGAGAGAATAAATTCGAATTTGCAATTATTGTGCAATTGACTGCATCAAAACTGCCAAATGACGAATTCTGCTTGCAGTTTGCACACAGTTCTGACGAGTGGACTGCACAGTCGATTTGCAGTTTCGATGCAGTTATATCAACTACACAAACGCAATTATGCAAATGGTGTACGGTTCAAATTCACCCTCAGATAATCCAAGTATAAAATAATAATGTTCCAGGTAATCGTAGAAGATTGCATGTTGACCGTGAACAAGTTCATCTCTGAAGGCAAGAAGGTTGACTATATCTTCGGTGATCTGACTGACATTCCTATCTCGGAGTCTGCGTGCGGTGAACTGTGGGAGTTCATGATCACCATACTGAACTCCTCCTTCAAGATTCTCAAGCCTAACGGGAAGTTTATGACTCATGTAAGTATACTTTGTTTCTTTTTTGGTATTTTGAAATTTTCAGCGTTGTAAGGCATCTCACTAGGTGGACCGATGACCTGGTGAAGGCTGCGGTAATCTGTTGGAAGCGTGATGCACAGAATCGCTATTTTGAACCAGTAGATAACTTTCAGCTGAAATGATGAAGCAACTGCTGCATTGGGAACAAAATGATACCAAGTGCTTAGTTACCTTGAGCCAGTGTACTAAACACTCCAGAAGCTGGGCATAAGTTGATTGAGAGGATAGAAGGATCACAAATTACCATCTCACATCCACCATTTCCTGTTTCAGGGCAACGGCGCTACTTCCCCCGAATCTCTGGAGCTCTACGAACAAGAGCTGGCGAAACTGAAGCCGCCGGTCAAGTACACGAAGAGCAAAGCCTTCGTGCCATCGTTCCTCGAGGACTGGTACTTCTACCATATATCCTTCGCGACCACAGACAACGGAGACGCTTAACACTACACCAAAGACAACACAGTATTCATGTTTTTACTAAGTCATATTAATGCCATATTCCTAGATATAAACACCACACATAATAAGTATAAAACTATATCCGGACTAGGGCACATTTACGGCACAAATTCTTCGCGAAAATTCGCCGTACGAACTTATGAAATAAAAATGTTTCAGAAACATATTCCAGACTCATGTGTCGCCATTTGTGCCCTACTACGGATACAGCGGACGATTTCTAAGAAAGAAATTGGCGACCACTTTGTTAAGAAGTTATTTTGTATTATCAAAAGTAATGTTTTCCTGAGTTCTAGATGTGATATACGTTTTAGCAGCTCCGTAGCCCCAAGGTTGGGCGGAGCGGGCACTCCGGACGGTATTAAGGTAGCTTATACGGTAGGTTGTAAGAAATGTAGTCACACTACAGAGTTTTCCGTATTATTAGTATTAGTTCAAAGTTTAATGTTATTTGTATTGATACATGCTTGTTCCTTTAATTGTTTTATGAATATTAAAACTATTTTGACAAAGTTTCGAGTTGGTTTTTATTGATTTAATTGTCCTTTGATTATTATGAGTATATATTTACAAACACTGCAATACGAAATAAAGTAAGTAATAAGGTATGGCCTTGCGGATAAATGAATTCATATTTAAATTGATTCAGCCTAGATTTCAGAGTGGATACGGGGATATATTAGTCAAACAGCGAAATTAAAACGAAATACAAATAACCTCATCATTATAACTTTATAAAGAACATTTACAAAAAATTACATACATTTTATTTTACCTTAGATATTTAGATACATATTTATATGCCTGTTTTATATATTTTGTGATCACAGTACCTACAATTAGCATAATTATGGAAATGACGCGAAATAAAATAACTTGGAAATACATTTTTTGATTCTCATCAAACATAAGATCTGCAACATTGTTCTTTGTACCTAAATAGCTTACTGTAACTTGCAACACAAATAGAAGTTTTATTGTCAAAGTTAACTGAAAGCTTCAATTATTTCATCTGTAGACGTATCGCGCAGTTTATGCCGTAACTCGCTAGTTAGCTGAAGCTGTAAAGCAAGACTAAGCTGAACTAAAAATATATTTGTCTCACTAAAGACTCGAACCATATAATGGTAACCCCATTGAATATCAGCATTTTTTCGGCGTTCTTATAGTTAAAGGTGTACTAAGTACAATAGTCCCAATTAACGTCCATCCCTGGAATCATTTGCATTTTCACATTCATCTTAACAGAATCTGCACAAGAAATTACGAAAATTGTATATTAATAATAAATATTGAGAATGTATGGTTGAGCCAAGAAAATAACATCGATTTATCGTTGTCCTAATCCACTCATACAATGACGCGTCAATCGTCATTGGATGACATCACCAGTTACAAGTCCAGACAATCGGGGCATTCGATTAATGTGTCATAGACCAGCAATTTTGTACTTGTCAGAAAATGAAAAATAGAACAATAAGGAAAACTTGTACTTCACAAAATGCTCCCACAGATAGGGGACGCAACAAAGATACGACGCTTTTTGCTAGAAATTGTCCTGTAATACACGGTCAAAATTACTATGCACTTGTTAAGTCAAATGACCCCGTTCCCTCCTACTCCCGCGGTACCCCGCGTTCGCCTCGTGCGCCAATAGCGAGAGAGAACGTCAGTGACATTGATAGCTCCAAGTGCACAGTTATTTTAACCGTGTAGTAGAACGGGTGGTAGTCGCATCATAGCTTCGAACATATCCCCTATTGGGTGTATATATGCTGTGAACATGTTAGCAAGAGCATAAAAGCATGAACTGCGCAAAACGTCTAACAATTGAGTTACTTAGATCGTACTTCAGAATCGTGCCATAACATATAATATCCGTACAACGCTGGCTAGTGGCTACTCTGCTTGTCGTAATCTCGCCAGCCTCTGCGTGAGTTCGTCTTGTTCTTGAGATACCACGGTCGTGGCGCCAACTGAGGTGCTTGGAACGCCTGACGGTAGCTCCATGTTGAGTTCCAAACTGGAAAGAGTAGGTGGAGAGTTAGATATAGGTACATAAATAGTAAGTATCTAAAATCTTTAATGCTACAAGTGTTATTCACATTAGCGATGGAGGTCCGATTCGGATTCCGAAAAGTCGGAAATTCGTTTTTTTTTAATCCTCCGATTTCGGTTCTGAAACTTCTGAATCGGCAGTTTTGGCCAAATGTCTTATATGGAAGGGTTTGCTTAGTGAGTAGAATAGAGAAAAATTTATTCCTATCAGTAACGATCCCTTATTTTGGAGTCACTGATTTGACTTAATGAAACACTATAGACATTTTATAAATTTACTATTAATACTGATTACGATTTTAGAAAACTTGTTTGTTTTTTCAACACCTAGTTAGGTGTATGGTTTTTGAGCTGAAATTAAAAAGTCTAATTATCGATGTATGTATTATTTTATTTTATTAAAATCTGCTTTCACTTAACAAATTTTTCTTCAGCCCAAACCACCGAATCTGACTTTGGTTCCGGTATGGTCACTTCCGTAACATCCCTTATTCACAATAACAGTATAGGTACTGAAGGTAAAACAAGGTTTGTAGTTTCAGTTACATTGGTCATAGAACTCTTAGAATAGTTGTGTCTTGACCACCAAAAAGTTGTCAAGGAACAAGCAAGATACTAAGTTTAAATACTAGTGGAACATTCTCAGTTAAGTAACAGGAAACTAAAATAAAAGAGTAAAAAAGGATTGTACCATGTGGGGTTCTGGAGTTACGTAAGCAAGTATTCTTGGTTTAAAACCTATATTGTCCTCTTGCTGGTTAAAGGCCTTTGTCAAACTTTTCCAGTTCATTATCTTAAGGTATCTGTAATATACTAAAAACAATACACACCCAGCTTCATCTGCAACTTGCTGCAACAGATTATCAACATCACCCTGCGGCACTGTGGTGGTTGTTGTCTGTGACATTGCATTCTCCATGTAGGAAGACTGCACATCCAGGTCTTCAAATTGGCTCTCGAACTTGTCCATGAGTGTAGATATCTTCTCCAGGTTCATTGATTTCATTGCTGCATCCATCGCCTGTACTACACCTGCCATGGAGTTTGTGACCTGGAATCAATTTATGGGTGGATTAGCTTTGCAATAACAACAATACTTTGTGGAAGACCTTTGTGAGGCCAAAGCTAATACTTTAATTGTGGAAGAATTCTGGTTGAATCTGATATAATTGAAATCATCAATATGAAAAACGTAAAATGAGACAGCCCATTGTAACATCCTATCTATGTAATTGTAAAACACTAGTTACTGATATAACTTTTCTGTAGACTACTCTATCAATATTTGCCTATGTGATTGATTATGGACTTGACTCTAGCAGCATAGGAGTGACCTTACAAGTGAATATTGTGCAAAAGCATTGGAAAGGTTTGAAGGTCAAGATAAAAAAAAAACTAGATATTGGTAGTGGTACCCCAAATAATATCTAATAACACTAATTGTGACACCTGAATCTAAATAAAATAGTCTTACATACTTACACACTTGTGTAAGCTATTTTGTGGGATAGGGTGGCAAACAAGGAGATGGCCATCCTGGTGGTAAGAGGTCAACACCATCTACAGACATCTGCAATGGTGTAGGGGCACCACAGGTATATTTACATGTTAAACAATAGTTATTAAATGATGGTTTATGATGTTAAAAACAAATTAGTATTATTTTATGATGAAAGATAAGTAATGAGTCTTTATTTGTTTGAAAGATTCCCAACATCCAACAACAACAAAACATTTAACATTTTTTTTAACATTTCCTTTATTGTCCCAACTCTGAATTTCAAGATTATTAAGTAGCAGTATAACACCTTGCTTTGTCACACCCAAAATATCCACTATTACTTTTTCTTTGAGAATTGGTATCTTTAAATGAAACTAATTTCATTTGAAGTCTTTCTTAATTAAAATTGTCTGTAAAACAACCAAAGGTTATTAAAACTCACCTTTCTAGTTGTAAGTGCTGTCTGCACTCTGCTTGATACTGCATCAACTCGTGCTGACATCCTAAGATAGTTTAGTGCTTGATTCTTCTGTCTTATAGCATTCTCTGCATGTATTCTAGCTCCTTCCAAGTTGCCTTTCTGAATAGCCTTCTTGGCTTTTTCCTTCTCAAGCTTTTCTTCTTTTTCACATTTTTTTGAGTTTCTCTCTAATTCTTTTACAGCAAATTTTAAATTAAATAGGTGTTCTGACAAAAGTGAGTTAAGGATTCATTTTTAGATTGCATAAATATATGGAATATTGCTGGAAATAAACCTTGTTAAACATACAATAACAGTTAAAGATTTTTTTAAGAAATCATCTGTTACAATCACAATAATTTTGGTATGTGGCATAAAAAACTACTTCACATATGTGACTCATATTCTTTCTAAGGAAGGATTGTTTATAGTTTGGCTTGAGTTGAGAGTAGGAAGACTTATTGATACTAGAAATCAAAAGTTAATTTAGTTCTATAGCTTCCTCACTAAAATTAATAATTTTCATGTTGATTGTTGGCTAGTTTTGTTGTAAACAGTTAATCTATTGCGTTATACACAAAGAACAAGGTACCTAAACCTTCAAAACTAACATTATTACAAGGCCAATGACAAAGTGGGGAATACCTAAAAGATTATCCATAAAAGATTTTGTGACAGTTGTTTTGGCATGAATTTTATGCTTTAAATTACACAGAACAATTTCAATCCTGTAGAGCTGAAAATTCTGATTAGCGTAGTGTCAAAAACTTACGAAATAAAAAAGGATACTTTCCATAGCGGATGACGACATTTCGTTCCCCAGTTTGACGGCTTATAAAAAACTTTTTACACAAAAACAATAGGCTCGAGGACCTATCAGATTAGCACTTGGCTAGGCACAGCTTTAAGTTAAGTTAATTAAAATGGAATTGCAAACTGAGGTTGCAGATTATTTGGACGATGACTCACAATCAATCAGAATCAGTCTTCAAAACAATTTTCCCCTATTTCAGATTTCTATCTGTCAAAGTAGAGTAGTGTGGTGACAGTATTTCACAGTATAGAATAGTAGTCTATGGTGGTGACCAAAAAAACTTAATTAATTGAATGAATTTAGTCGATATATGTTGAACTTTATATTTTTACCTTGATTCAAATTATTGTTTTACAAGTTCAAGTTATCAATTTGTGCTTTATTTTACTCTAGAACTTATCATTATTACTTGTAGTACAAGTAGAAACAAAAGGTAATTTTTTCAACTGCTGAAGGTTGATATTCTCGTATAGATCGTCAAAGTAGTTCAAGAACTGTCTCTATGCTTTATATTTTCTTTATGTTGGTATACCTGATTATAACAACAAAATGTCAAAATAAAATTGAATAGAGTGAAAGAAAAGTGTTCGCTTCGCTGTCGGATTTTATTTCGAAGTGAGAGAGAATCGGACAGCGTCAAATAATCTTTAATATTTATAGAAATCCTGCGAGAAAATAATTTAGAAATAACTGTATTAACATTGTTGTGCTTCCCTTCGTATAGTTTTATTTATATTTTCGATTTTTGCTTTATTCGTGACAAAAGCAGAAATTCCAAACTTAGTATCGGATAGGTAGAGGACATTCGCTGGGCGTAAAAAGAAAATGGCGTGTGCTACTCTCAAAAGAAATTTGGACTGGGAGTCCATGGCTCAAACGCCTGCTAAAAGGCGAAGGTGTTCACCATTTGCAGCCAGCTCTAGCACAAGTCCTGGAGTAAAAGCTGAAAGTAAACCATCGTTTTTTGGAGAATCCGTTAGTGCACCTGTGAAACTGACCCCAGGTTTGTTTATTTTTTTATTATGGCTTTGGGAGTGCAATGAAGCCTTGCAAGTTTTGTAGTTTAAAATTATAATATGCAACAATAGATTATTTGTGTATTTAATCAGCTGTATTATCTAACGCCATTGTTTCCACTGCATCATGAATATTTTTATCGCGTTAGAGCGAGATGAGTGATGCATGAAGACCGTTGCGTGGATTTTTTCATGTTCTTTTGTTGGTTTTTGTGTTCAATTCGCAGCTCCGAAGTCTTTGTGGAGTTAAATAATGGGTCGGTTTTTACCGAAACCCAAGATTTTTGTTCGTTTCATGCAGTTTTTCTGACTCAGCTCATGCTTATTCAGCCAAAATATGGACGGTACTCGCAGCTAAGCCTGCATTTTGTATGTTTCAGCATTTCATATTACTAATTAACTGGATGACTGGGCAGATTCTAACAAAGCCATTAAATGCTTATGTGGGATGTTTTATTTATAAGCTGACAGTAATTATTGCATATTAATTTCAAAACATAATTTATCCTACATAATGTACACTAGCCATAGAATAGCTAATCTTGAAACAGATTTTAGAGTATGAAGGTTATACTAAAGGATAAATAATGACAGAATGTACATATAAAATAAACAGCTGGTTATTTATTTCGTATTTGACATAGTAGTTACATGTTTAGTGTGGGCTTATGTACAATTATGTTAATATTGTCCTTAGAATCTTATTTAAAAGTGTTAAAAAGTAACAGCTAACTGCAGTCAGTATTATGGTATAAAAATTTCAATCACTAAAAGAATAAGCAGTCCCACAAGGTCTCACTAAAACTACTGTAATTAACCATTTTTTTGTATGATATATTTAATAACCACCTCAACAAAAGTAAGCTCGCATTCATTTATAAGGTCATTCAATTAGTAAACAAAATATTTACTGTGCTCATTATTTATTCAACATACCAAGTTGTATCAAAATTGTAAAAAAAGAACGCAATAATCATAAACAAACATAAGATTTTTTGTACACTTCAGATCTCTATACCCTTGACCTTTTTTTTTGTTACAATAGAAGCTTTACGGGTGTTTTCTACCTGAGCATTACTGATCCACAGTTATTGGCCATGGAATATGCTACAATAAAGTGAAATTTATAATGTTTTCAGTAATAATTTGTTCTCTATGCCTTTCACCTTTTTTTTTGTTACTAAAAGAAGTTTTACTAGTGATTTTCTAAACTTTTTCACAGTTATTGGTCATGAATAATTGATAAGATTTCCAGTAATATTTTGCATTATGTTCAAGCCCACCATTGTTTTATTTTATTGCCATGATTTATTTCAAAGAATTGCATGGTATATATTTTTTTTTCCAATAAAATTAGAATAGGTTTGAATATTTTTGTTCTGTTGAGCCCTAAGTTATTGTTACTTCACTGAATACTATCCATTTCTTTCAGTTCTGAGGCATCATACTAAACTTATATCATCATTAAAACATATTTTATGGTTATTTATCCTTCATAAAAAGTAAAACTGATTTTCAGAGAATTGTAAACAGTAATTGATTTTACTGCTTCTGTTATCTGTTATTTATACCATTCTAGTTTTAAATTAGTCTTTCTTTCTATTCTATTGTTCTTATTTAAGAAATAATAAAAATACAAGGTTGTAACTGTCCCACTGCAGGGCAAAAGCCTATTCTCATACAGAGAATGCACAAGCATTAATCACCATTCTTGCTCAGTGCGGGTTGGTGATTTCGAATTATATTGTACTAGCTGTTGCCTGGGACTTCGTCTGCACAGCATTAGTACTTCAAATAGCCTATTTTTTATATTGTGCCATAATATTGTAGGTGTGTGGGGCTGCCTTGAGAAATTATTAGTTCACCATACAAACTTCCACCCCCCTTTCCACCCTCTGAAGAATGATTTCCAGGATAAAATCTATCCCATGTCCTACTCAGGGTCTCAAACTATCTCCATACCAAATTTCATCTAAATCGGTTCAGCAGTTAAGTTTGTTAGCATTTATAACATTAACATGGATTATCAATAAGTCCTAACTAAAAAAAAAACAGGGATTGAATAAAGCACCCTATGTACCAATAACTTAAGCTATTCCTAATAATAGACAGAAATGCTTTACATATACTATGTTAGCTATATCAGATTACTGTTGTTTTAGAATTGCATTCACATTATTTATGAACATAAGCAGTCATTCCACAGGTACAAGAGGTCATTAATTTTGATACTGATTGGTTGACACATCCTAGTTTAGTCATGTTCACATTCATTGCATAGTTATTTTTATTATGACAAATATCTTGGCAGCAACACACTAACTGAAGCATAATGCATCTGCATATATCAAAATCTTTGTTATCTTTTCCTGCTACCATAGTACTAAAATAGAAGATGAATAGTTAACTAAACTATTTTTAATTTTGCAAGGTAATGCTGATTTTGCTCCAGGTCCTTTCAAATTTTAAACTTTAACCGTCTAATGTAACTTTGTTATGTATCAATTTCACCCCTAATATAATCTTCTTCATTTTTCAGAGCTTCTATCCCAGGAGATACGTGATGAGATCAAGCGCCTGCACCGTCGTCGTCAACTGCGCCTGACTAATGCTGCAGCCTCCTGCTCTTCGTCAAGCGGCTCTGAAGGCGACTGCTCGCCACCACATAGCTCGTCTCACAGCTCTTCTCACAGGGTTCACAACCGTGCTCTCTTCACTTTCAAACAGGTATGTTTATATCACTAATTATGAATTTAAAAGATAGGATAAAGCCTCCAAACCACATATTATTGCTTGCTTATCATGTGCTGTATATAGGCAATTTTGAACTACCATGGCAATTTATATAAAATTATAAAAAAATTAAATATTCCACAACACACACATAGAAGGGGAAGTATTAACATACCCAACTTAACTTTCCCTTCTATGTGTGTATAACCAATTTTTTTTCTGTATCTTTCGTTTTGCATAAAAACCTTATATGCCGTAGGTAGGCCCTTATCACATCCATTCTTAATAATAGTCCATTTACTCTCGCAGCCCAACAATATTTTTTCTGAAGTTAGATAAAATCATTTTCTGTAAAACGACAATCTTAACTTGACCTGAGGCCAATATTTGCTATCTTCGTAATTTGAACTACTAACGAAGTACCAAATTAAAAAAGATTTGTCACAGTCACTTTCTGATTTCGACTGATGTCACACACTGTTGATTTTCGTCACAAGACGAACGTTTACAGATGATTTTTTATAGCTGTTTGAAAGTTAAGTTAGTTTTGATACAACAAACTATGCGTCGCTAGAGCAGTATCAACCGAAAGGATATGAAAAGCACCCGGCCGTAAATTCGAATCGGGACTCTTAAAATGGCACCTGCGTCTCAATGCTGAGTCGTCTAGGTGTGCGCGACGGCTTCTAAGGGTGACAAAGCAACAAATGATTTTTGTGTGAACATTTTGCTAAGGTATTGTGTGATGTTACCAGGTGCGCATGATCTGCGAGCGGATGCTTCGCGAGCAGGAGTTGGCTCTTCGCTCCGAGTACGAGTCTGTGCTCAGCACCAAGCTAGCCGAGCAATATGAAGCCTTTGTTCGCTTCAATCTCGACCAGGTACGGGTATAATCTATTTTTCTAAATCGTTAATGACAATTGTATGTAAGGAATAGAACTATTAGCTTGTGTATTGATGGAGTGTCGTTCGCATTTTGTTGCCAGTGAACTACAAACAAATAAGGTAAATAATAGGTACCTTTCAGACTCGGCCAAAGCATTCAAATCACAAAAAGAACTTTCTGTGGAACCTCATACAGCTTTAACTTTAATTCTTGCCCTGCTTCTGCTATCTGTGTTGTCAAGGAATATGTTTAGGCAACTTACATTTGAATTTTGTGATGTCTATGTTATGTATTAAGCAGACACCAAAATTCGCCTTGGAACATAAAAATCACGTCATTAATCAATTGTTAATTATAGCTTGACCACCAAAAAAAATAGATTGTAAAAAATAAAAAAAAACGTAACCAAAACAATATCACTTAACATTAAAAACTTAACAAAAACATGCAAGTACCGTATGGATTTTAACGATAAATAGAAGATAAAAAACTGTTGACCGACACGGTTGGCTTAGAGGTTGAGCGATCGGCTGCTGCGCTGCGTGTCGCGGGTTCATTCCCGCACGGATCAAATATTTTTATGGCTTACAGATAGTTTAAATGTTTGTAAACGCACCAACGATACTGGAAGAAATTCCTAGTGGTGCGCAACGTTTTTTATTCTAAAGAAAAAAAAAGCGCAAAGCGATGATTTGACAAACAAAAAAATGGTGTTCGTTGATAGATGTAGTGTTCAGGCTCGGCTATCGTTGATGTTAATTTTGAATCAATCAAACCCGTATTACGGGTCTGGCTGTTTGTGGATGGCATAAATGTTTGGAAACACCCACGATAAAGGGGAAAATTCTAGCGTGTGGAGTAACAAAAAAAAATAAAGTGCTGTAGGTAGCCAGCTGTCGATTCAAAGAGCTACAGAAAAAGTTGGCATTTGTAGTGTTGTCTCTATCACTCGTTCAATAATGGCAGCCAAGCCTGTGCCACAAACTTCGTGACCTTATCAACCGTCGCATTTGTATTCATTGATCAAGCGCTCAAATATAATTAACTAAACTGGAAAACAAAATGAACTAATCACCAAAGATTATAGTTTATCGCATTGTATGTTTGTCGTCACGTCACCGATATCGTTTGAAATAACGTAAACGTTTACGTTTGTTGCGATATCGGCAACGGATGCTGATTGACGATAACGTAGCTACTTTCACACTCCTTTCTTATCAATTTAAATAGACCGTAGGGTTTCAATACGAATGCCGCACTTGGGCATCGGAAACAGTTTAAAAAAGCCTTGTTTGAATTTATTTAGAAATAGACAGATAGGTACAAACTGTTTTGGTTGACTTGTGATTTTTTTTTATTATTTCTCTATTTGGCGCAATACAAAATAATCAAGAATAGATATAGGCCTTTTTTTTTCATACTAAAAAAAGGTTCTCCCAACTCGTCAGGATTTAGGGAATGACACGTCAAAATTAAATTCTAGCCAAGTGATGCGATTGGTTGTTGCTATAACTCATTCAACCAATTACAGACCTTTACTCTCGCTCAACAGTTTATTTCCAGAAATCGGTCGTCAATGTCTTATTGTGATATAAGGAACTTTGCACATCAGGAAGAATGAACCAGAAAGATTTTAGTTTTTTTTCATAGATTTCTGTAACCTACGCAAGTTAATACATTGATAACCTCTTACTAATATGAACATTTGTGTAACAGGTGCAGCGCCGGCCTCCCCCCGCGCACTGCATGCCGCTCGGCATGGACGCCGAGCACCACATGCACCAGGACCTTGTCCCCAGCTGTGAGTACACACATACACACCTTTTTATACTCCACTCATCCATAAAGACTAGTTTTTGTTGCGTTTAATAACACTTGTGTCAAAAAAAAGATGATTGATGAAGGAAAATGTTTACCACTCTACAGCTCTACTTCAAATTGTATAGAAGATTGTGAAATTGCTTATTCATGTTGACACAATTGATAAAAGCTTATGTGGCAATCTTTATTAGATTTTATTTCTAACAATTTGTTTATCTATTTTCAGATCTGTCCTAATACAACGGAGTCGGGAATGCGGTATAATACTGCAACTATATCAAGACAAACATATTTTGGTATATGTGAATATTATATGCGGGAATAAAGTATCCTAATGAATCAAGACATTGTGATTGCTAGTGGAATTTAACGCTGGCCAATATTGCGATATTATCATTTTCCGATGACAGTTCAGTATTTTGTCTAACTTTCTTCCCACCACACAATTTTTGTATTTTCAGTTCAAAGTTTGTCCAATAGCCTTAGAGGTCGCAGTATTGCCCGCGTGAGATTCCACAGTTTAGTTCATGCCACATACACATAATTAGCTTTTAATGCTTTAGGTAAGGTACGCTGGATAATTGTGTTCATAGACTGAGGAGTGATGACGCCGAGTCGAAACACTTTCAGCCAGATACGACACTATTTAGCTCTGGCCGAGTGTTCGTATTTATAAACGGGTTTGTTAACAGAATTATGTCGATACAGAAGGCAAGTAAAATATACACTTGTATTTTGTATATTTACATTACGGAACCTGTAGTAAGTTATAATCTACACGAGTAATAAATTCACGCAGAGTGCCTCTTTAATCATTGTCCTCGAAAGTGCGAATTAGTTAGCCATAATTATTTTTGATTGATGATTATTTTTACTGTAACTTTCTTTATAGTGTTGTCGAATTATAGTTGTAGTTCGTAAATTATATTTAATTTGATTGTATGTATAGGGTGCGGCGTAGGCCCGCCCCTAGCTCTTATGAGAGACGGCCTCTTGTATCAGAAACTTCGGGATACCTTTAGTACTCTATATAAAATGTATTCTTATCTATAACGGCAATCTCTAGCCAATATTTAACTACTACTGAACTTATTTCCTCGAAATTAACTCACTGATACATGGCTTATAGAGAATGATTAATTAGCTTTATTTAAATTTTTAAGTTATTATTTTTTTTCTCAGTAATGTGTTTGGTGATACTGCGTCGCTGTTGACGAACACTACCCGAGACAAGCACTCTATGATTGACGAAACATTATTGAGTTTATTTTATAATAATTGTTTAGTTAGTAACTTTTTATTGAATACAAAAATTGTTACCAACCATTATTCAATAAAAAATAGGCTAGGTCTTTTTTTAAATTGTATTATCAGGTCTTTATTGTAGGTTATTGGCGATTAAGAACTGAAAATAAATTAGCTAAACACCCACTATCGGATTTTTATTTCTATCTTCATATCAAAAACAAAGTAACATTATTCAGTAACTAATTTAAAACACTACAGTCTTGCCGTTTTCCCGTGTGTGTAGGCGGAAAAGTGCAGAACCGCCAGTGCCACCACGATATTTGTATCGCTAGGTACTGAAATCTCGTCTCAATTGATTTTATCACCCGGCACAATGTATTTTTAGGCACAAGCGACTATCGATATTATGTCCTTTATTACTTCTTTCCACAACGATTTAAGAAACTGCATTAAATATGGCGATTTTATCGCGACAAGTGACATTGTTGACCAACAACCAACAGCGCACTCGCTGCAAAAATTTTAATTATACTAATGTGCAACGTTTTGTTGTGGACACGTGGCGATATGCGCAGGCGGAAGAATAACCGTCTCGTGGAGACTGGAGATCGCCAGACGTCGCGTTTACGGCTAAGCGTCACACGGGACGGGAAACTTGATCTCAACGGTTATTATACTTTTAATCAGTTTGAAATGCTAAGCACGGGGACAGATAGCGAGATGAAATCTAACATATCACATCACACTAATATTAAAAAAACTTTTTAACAAAAAAATCAAACCGACTGCCAAAACAAAACACTACACAGACTTCGGAAAAGAAAGTCATTTTTCGCTTTGTAGTGTTTTGTTTTGGTAGTCGGTTTGTTTTTTGTTTGTTAAAAAGTTTTTTATTTACCTCTTTTTAGTTTTAGTAGGTACCTCCAAATACCATGAAAATCATTTATAGCCAGAGTAAACCTCATGACGATTCTAATAAGCTCAAACACGACTAGGATGCATTGTTTTATTTCGGAGTTCCAGTGCCTTTCTTCCGGCTTCATCATCATATCATGGTACCACCCTTGGGATATCTCCTTTCCAACAAAAATCAGAATCAAAGAATTATCGAAATCGGTTCATAAACGATGAAGTTATCCGCGAACTCACATAAAAAAGTATTATATACGGTCGAATTGACAAACCTCCTTTTTGGGAAGTCGGTTAAAAAGGCGAAAATTTGTGAGTGTGTTTGTTATTTCTTCACGCTCAAACGGCTGGATGGATCTGGATGAAATTTGGCACAGAAATAGATTTCAATCTGGAATAGCACATAGGATACTTTTTATCCCGGGAATAATAATATGTTCCCTTGGGATAATTTTCGACATTCACGCGGGCGAAGCCGCTGGCAGAAGCTAGTAATATTATAAATGTGAAAGTTTGGACGGATGTGTATGTTACTCAATCACGCTAGAACGGCAGCCTTATTGCGTAATGAATTCGGTAAGAGCAAAGGGCAAAGAGTATGAAAAATCGACCAATCACATGCGAGATGAATGACGCGATGTTGCTTTCCGTCTATTTATACTTGTGTTCACCATTTTCCTGTACGCAGCTGAGAGAAATTGAGAATAGACGATCTGGAAAAGTGGTGCTGGAGGAGAATGCACCGACATCGCCGACCGATTATAGTCCAAGCTCGAATACACTAGTTCTTTTGTCACGTGTTCCGACGAGGCAAGGACGTGTTCAGAATTCACTTAGGTACGCAATTAGGCTACAGGGATAAGAGTGGAAGGGACGAGAGCGCGCGGCAGGTCGCCCATGCGATGGCACGACCACTAAGTCTGCAGTAGGGAGCCCATTGGATGAGTGCACACGAGTGACGGCCGACATACCTCTCTGTCGGCCGGTGGCATCGCATCGTGACGCGAATTATGGCAGCCTGAAGCCACACTGCAACATGATGACGAAGAAGATCCTAACTAGTATACCTAGCTAAAAAGCCTCCACAAAGTTTTTATAAAATTGCTACACATTTACTTCTAGATTTCTAGAGTTTAAAACCAAAACCAATTTGTACCGTAAAAACATAATACCTCACACAGTGCCGGCCGGACCTAAGTCGAATATTTTAACCTTGCGCGGCACGTGGATGGTTAGCTTGCAACAGGCTTGCAAGCACTTGCTGCCGACCAGCAGCCGTAGGTATTGCGTATGTGAATACGGCAATGCAAAGAGTTTGACCGCTATCCAATCGACCAAACACACAGACGGAAATGCACATCGCGTCATTCATCTCGCATGTGATTAGTCGATTGGATAGCGGTCAAACTCTTTGCGTTGCCATATTCACTTACCCAGATCGAGTATTGATGTCAGTCAGTGCTTTGTAGTTTGTGGCAACCAAGCATGCGGGGCCGACTTGCCGCGATATTTGGTTCAGTGTATCAGTGTTCCTGCTGATACAAAAAGAAGCTCGTTGTACTATTTAATACTTACTTGTGTTTCTAGTAGAATAGAGAAGTGGGCCAAAGATGTAACTGAATGATATATAGGAAGTATTATATAGGAAGATGATCGACAGCAGGCGTCACATGGAGGAGAAAAACACAAGATCATGTACTGTGGCAAGGTCTGGGGGAGGCCTATGCTAGCTTATGAGCAAGACAAACAAACCGATGTCTGATATTCTCACATTTTTTTGTAAATATTAGTTTTAAGTTTGTTAATAAAAGCTATTCGAATTGTGTTTCTAGAATTATTATCTTTAAATACCGACAAAATGTCGCTATTTAAAGAAAATGCAGTCCTTTTAATCGTATTAGTTATTTAAAAAATAACTAATACGATTAAAAGGACTGCCTCCTACAGTTGAACCTGAGGGAGGTCTGGTTCGATTCCCGAGCCGGGCAGTGTCATCCTCAACTGTAAGTTTCAGTAGCATCCACAGCCTTATCGCGTAATGAATTCGGCAAGGCAAAGGGCAAAGAGTATGAAACATCGACCAATCACATAGACGGAAATCTACTTCGCATCTTTCATCTCTCATGTGATTGGTCGATTTTTCATACTTTTTGCCCTTTGGCTTGCCGAATTCATTAAACAATACGGCTGCCGGAGTCTGGACTTGTGCCCGGTTGATGGCAATAGGCCCCCCTAATAAAATGTAACATAAAAATAACTGGCGAAACGTGAGTGAACTTCTGCCCTGCCTGTCCCTCCTCCGGGGTTTACATGCGTGATGTCCTGTAATCTTGACATCAGAAAATGATGTACTTGCGTTATAAATCTATCTGTTAGAACATGGATAGTCAAATTACATATAATTATTTTATTTGGGAACCTACCTATAAGTATGTAATAAATTAAAAACCGTAATTCTGTTAATTCATTGTAGATAAAAACAAACCTCTTACTTAGGTACTAAATTACGGGCCCTAGGTAAGCGCTGCAGAGACAATCTCATAAAAAGGGGGTAGGTATCCTTGCCCCAACCCAAACATGATGCCGGTGTAAAGGCCCTTCACAAGATATGCACCACGTCCTTTCCTGCCCTGCAAAACCACTTGCACCTTCCACGACTTGAACGATGCTAACAACAGAGCTGCCCAAGTGGCCACACTGGTCGGGCAAAATATGACTCCAATCGACACGTAAAGAATAAGGTAGGTACTAACCTACAAAATCGAGTGGAAAGCTCATGACTAAGTAATAACATCCGCACCTGTCGATCTTCAAGGTTAAAACAACGCTTCCGTGGATGGGTGACCATTTGACCATCCATGCGAGGCTCCTCCGTGCCTCGAAAAGCACGTTAAGCCGTCAGTCCCGGCTGTTGAAGACCTTTGAGAGTCGTTACGGTAATCAGAAGCTATTAAATCTGATCTGACACCAGTTTTGTCAAAGGGTATCGTGTTTCCCAGTTGCTGGGTCGTGGAAGCCAGATAGGCAGTCGCTCCATGTAAATTACTGGTACCTACACCAGTAGGTACAGGCAGATAGATTGATAGGTAGGTACTAAATCGAGTCACGCATTAGAATTGAGTTTGAGATATTCTTTATTGAAAAATTAAAGTTTAATAAAATTAAAGTTGCATCAGTAAGAAAACTGTCATTATTATTAGCAAATTTAATTTGAAACAGTTATTAAAATACCAATATGTTTTGGAATATTTTGTTAAAATTAAATAAATAAGTAGGTATTTGTTATTTACTTTTTGTTAAAATTAGAGATGTGATTTTCTTCTACAAATTAATCTTTAAGACCTAGTAATTCATATTTTGTTCATGTAGGTACCTACTTGTGTCATTACATAATTATGTAAAGTTAAAAAATAATATTTGTATGTTTATCTTAAGTGCAGAGGTAATATAAGTTAATAAATAAAACTAACAATAACATAAAAAGCTCCTTTTAATTCGCTTCAATCCACACCTGGTAAAAGTACATAATCGACTTTTGAAACAAGTTCAATTTAAAATCTTGAATAAGTAACTATTGCATTTACAAATATTATACAACTTTTTTTTAGATTCTGTTAGGTTAAGCATTGTCATAATAATAATATAATCTAAGACTTCCATTTAGGATGATTCTATTATATAAAAATATAGAAGACGTTGAGTGCCGGTGTGGCTGCGAGGAGCGCTGGGCGCACCGGCGGGAGCGCGACGCGGCGCGACGTTCGTCAGTCCTCGCTGCCAGAGTCCTCGTTGTCGGCCTCCTTGATGTTCGTAAAGAACGACACCAACACCTTCATCATCACACCTTTTCCCTCTGGCTCCTTTTCGGATTCCTCCCATGCAATAAACCCATCTAGTGAAATTATATATTGTTCATGCAGGTATTGGAATATCTCTAAGGTAAGGCCTTGCGGATGTTCGAGCCTACGTATAAGCTGTTGTATGCCGAACAAACAGCTCGCCTCACGTGACTCTTTTGTCTCGCCGAAGTCATGTATGAGACTCGCATATTTATTCATGCGGTCTTGGTTGAAGACCGGTGCATCACGTCCTTCTGGCCCAAAAAGAGCATATTCGCATATGGCTTGAATTAGTGCGCGCATAAACCAATCTTCATTCGTGGAGCTACGAATATTATCCTGTATCCATCCCTTTATACAATCATTAGTCTCATCAGCATTCATAAGTTCAATTAATTTGCTCTGAGTTTCAGCTGGCGACAAAGTTTTCTTAGCTTCTTCGTTAACCTTGGAGTCACCTTCCAAAAATTCGAACTTGTTATCTTCTAACCAAGTCGCCACGAGTTGTTCGTCCATCCACTGCTTAAGTTCAAGGTCAGATTCGTGCCATTTGCTTTTTACAAAGGAAGGTCCCATACTTTCTTTTAGGTCTCTAATCACTGCTTTCAAAAACAGATGCCCTTGTTTCGCAGAAATTATAGTTTCAGATAGCTCTAATATCTGTACAAATGTGATATGCTTCTTTTCAATTTGAGGAGCAATGATTTTTCCTAAATTATCATACAACATAGGAATATCAATGTAAAGATCAGGTGCGAATTCTAATATTTCCTTGATTCCAGCCACAAAATTGTCAGGCGAGATGGTATTAGATGTCACCAAACTGAGTAATGCCTTTGAAATAAGCGCAATTTCCTTTGCTGACTTTTCTACAGCAACATTGAGTATTTCACCAACAACAGCAGCATGGTACTGAGCTGTGTACAATTGCTTGACATCAGCTATCATTTCAACAACATCTGAGTTAATGATGCAGAGATCTATCATAGACTTGATCGACTTCTTCTTAGGCTCCGGGAGTGGTTCCTGGGGGACTGAAGCTGGTGCGGGCGCGGGTGCCGGAGCCTCGGCGGTGACGGGCGGAGGCGTTATTGGTGCTGCGCTCGTGCTGCGAGAGCGAGCCACACTCACCTGACCGGAGCGACTGCTACTTCCACTTGCTGTGAAATCTCCTCTGGAGTTGAATGTGGATCGTTCGATAGACGCGCCCTTAGAATAATTAGGAGTCATATCTCTGTTAGCTCTTAGTGTTGCAGGGTCAGTTTGTACATTCTCCAGGACACTGTACATATTTTTGCTGATGCTGATCATGGAGTTGCTACTTGCTTGTGGGGTATTCTTTGTACCTGAACCGTGGTTCCATGCTGATTTATGTGGGGCCAATTTGATATTGGTCAGATTCTTTTGCGTTACAGCCTTGAGCTTTAGTGTGTCCACTGGATAGTTAGTGGTCCGAGATGTAGTTTTCCATCCATTATCTACAAACGCATTGTTAGAATTCTGTCTACGGCTGTCGCCACGCTTACCACGGCCGCCATCATCGCGGCGGAATCCTCCACCTGGGTTAGCATTCATTAACTCAATGTGGCGCTGCTCTTGCTCAGCTTCTTTTTGAATTTGATCCATCGTTTTTGGTTGCGAATCAACAACAGACTTAGCCACCCATTTGCGTTTCCTGAGTTCAATTACATCTTGAAGCATGAACCTAACACGGCTGCTAATTTTATTGGTTTTGCGATCAACAATTTCTTGCATTTTCTTGAAAACATTATCAAGTTGGCCATTGACTTCATTTTCCACTTGTTCCCCAATCGTAGTAAGTAACTTGCAGAGACACTCAAGCTTTTCTTCTTCAGCTTTATCAATCAGATACTTCATGCAATAAACCATGATCTTAGCTGTCAACATTTTTAATTTATACAGCTCACCAATAAATCTCACATTGCCCACAGACCTCATTCTAACACGTCGGTTTTCTTCATTAATCATAAGAGTCAGTTCCTTCTTCCTGGTAGGATCAGTGCAGGCAGCTAGCTCACTTTCGTATTTCAATATTTGCTCATCTACTTTATGAGTTTCAAATTGTTTTTGGCATTTTGTGATAATAAGAGCTCTGAAATTGACACATTGGTCAGGTGATGTTGGATTATCAGCTGGCACCTTTAGGACAGACAACTTGTTGCACATGGCAGCATAAGCTTCAGAAAAGTTTGGCTCTTCAATGGCTTTTTCAAATACTAAATCAATAACGCCTTCTAGACGCTTCTGATTGTTGATATCCAAAGTTTTTACTCTGTCCAAAAGAGTATCGAATTTCTGTGGAGTTAACTTGTTCAAAATACCCCTGAACTTCTTGTAGAGTTCCTGCGTCTTGAATTCCTCTTCATTCATAGATTCTTTAGTGAATCTTGTAGGCTTCCATGCAGAATCTACTTCATTAAGTTTGACTTCCTCCCGCAATGACAAAGACACACGAATAACTGGTTTGTGTGGGTTGTTACCGCTAGCACTTCCTCTGCCACTAGATGCTGTATTTCTTGAATCTCTCTTTGTGTCTCGAGGTGTATTATTCCTGGATCCCATACTAGGGCTCTTGGCAAATGTAGGAAATAGAGAATCATTCACAGGTCTTGAAATAAGCGTGAATGGTTGTGGCTCCGGCATTGGCGTCGTCCTAATGAGATGGCATTGTTCCAACAAAGGAGCATTAGGCTTGTTCTTTGTAAATGGATCTTCCTTTATTTGCTTCAGCAAATCAACATCATAGCACTTTTTGCCATCAGTGTTAAGTGGAGACCATTGATCTTCACTATATTTGTATTTAGGCACAAACAATTGAGGCATTGTCAGATCCTCATCCTTTGAAGTCTCCCCAGGCACAGGCTTAGGAGTTACAGTAATTTCATCAGATTTATGTTGTTCTACATTGACTACTTCTTCAGTCTCATTTTTTGTGTTTTCAAATGACTCAGCTTTGCCAATGTTAGTTTCATTATCTGCCATTTTATCAGTGTTCTTTAAAACCTTTTCATTTTCATTGCTATCTTCCATAACAGCCTCAGTTGAAGTCACATCATTGGTGTTTCCATTGGCCGTATCTGGATCTGCGGTCTTATTATTAAGGTTAATATCTTTCATTTTCAGGTTAGTGGAAAGTACATGTGTTAATTTTGCTTGAGCTTCTATCACACTTGATCCTTCTTTAAGTTCAGGTGTTTTTGAAAGCTGTTCCTTGGCAACTTTTTCGATGCTAGCAGTGGTAGGAGTTTCAACAACAGGCTCACTCTTGGTAGCAAGTTCAATATTGAAGCAGCAGGGGTTTGATCTGGGGCATGGAAAAATTGCTTCAGTGGTGTTTGTTTCTTTGTCGGCTCGACACTGAATCCTTGATTAATTTAACTAGTTGGAAGAAGAATAGCTTCGGCCAAGCTATCAACTGAACTAATCTCTGAGTATCAGACCTTATGTGGCACTGATACCTAAATTATATCACAGTTCAGTAATCCGTATCCGTAATAACAATAGACTTTCAACACACTTTGCAATTGAAACACATTTCTTATAAATATTTAAAACTTAAATAAATATTTTAAAATACTAAAATCGATAAATTTATTGGTTAAAATAAGGTTAAAAAGTTATAAAATAGTAGAAACCATTTAACCACACTGCACAAGATTTTGACATATGACAAATCTGTCAAAATCTTGTCGTCAGCTGAGTCGATGGTTGCTGCGACTTACGTCATAGATTTCAGGACATTACTTTCAGCGTTAGAATTTTTTTACAAAAATAAAGTTGTTAAAAATATTCTATAATAAAATGTTGATGTCGGACAAACCGCGTCGTCAGTGTACTGAAAAATGTGCTGTTGCCAGTGCAGAAAATCGAAAACGGCGGCAATATGTAAACAACCCTATCAGGAGTCATTTGTTTGAGCTGTTGAAACATTAGGCCCATGGGGTCCGAGTGCTCATAGAGTATTTCGGTGCTAATCAGCAAATTATGATCGATTCTTCATTTGACCAGAAGGCTGGCCTTTTCTTCGGTCAAAGAATCAGCGTTGCCATTCAACAAAGTGGCAATGCTGATTGTGGCCAATGTGGTCATTCGTTTTTCATGCGGGGTCACGGGGGACCGTGCACTTTTTGTTGGCTGCGTAAGAAGGGTAAAGGTGAACGGCAGATTTTGTACCGCATATTTTTTTTGATGTTCGGTTATAGAATTTGTACCACATATTAGGCAACTAAGCCATTTATTTTCATGTAAGTTTACTATTTTTAGAACTTCGGATTAATTCATAATATCAATAAAAATATTTTAATGAATAAACGTAATAAAACCGTACACTAAACACATAGCTATGTTATATAAGTTGCCTTATGTAAAATAACTCAAATGATAATTAATTATTTAGAAATAGAAATAACACTGAAATGATAATTAATTATTTAGAAATAGAAATAACATTAAATATAATCAAAATAATCATTATCAAACTGTTGCAGTCCGCTGCTGCACATAAGTATCTCATAAGTAGGTACGATACTCATCTCAATCTACCTACTTAATGGTAAGTAAAACCACTACAAAGATAGCAACAAAAAATGTTGAACATTTACTTTAAACATTTTGTAACAATATGTAACATTTACCTATATGTAACAATCTACATTGGCACAATAGTACATAACCTTAAAAAATAAAACAAGTTATAACTTTTACGTCCCAAGTTCTAAAAATCCAAGAATTTGAAAAGGGATTATCTATCATATTAACTATCAATTAAAACAAAAAATATACCAAAACACGAAATATTAGTAGCGGTACGAAATTCCCATACAAGCCTGCCGTTCGCCTTTAATATAGAGACCCTAAATTGATGTACTTCGCATTTGATTTTCCAATGTAAGAGAATTTCGAAACCAAACGTCTTGATACTACTTTCTAAATAAAGAAAGCACATGTATACTGAATAACTGACAATATCTATAACATCTGCTTTGAAAATTGAATCACACAAAAAACCTTTAGCGGCGTTGATAATATATCTGGATCCTTTTTAAAACGTTTTTCCAAAATTATTATTCCCCCACTAACATACATATGCAATCTGTCCTTTTCTACTGGAATATTTCCGCAGGCCTTCAAATCTTCTAGGATTGTACCCGTATTCAAAGCAGGAGACAGATACTGTGTCAATAATTATAGACCAATCTCCATACAGCCAACATTGTCAAAAATATTAGAACGATTAATGAAAACTAGGCTTACTAAATATCTTGAACAAAACTCTCTTCTATCTCCATCTCAGTTCGGATTTCGATCTGGCAGGTAAACAGCTGAAGCCGTCCACGAACTAACAGATCACATAATTAATAAGTTAGATAATAAAAAGAAGACCTTAGCCATTTACCTAGATTTAGCCAAAGCATTCGACACAGTATCTGCTCCCATTTTGATTAAAAAGCTCGAAAATATGGGAGTTAGAAGTCTGCCACTGCAACTATTCACAGAGTATCTATCTGATAGAACACAAAAAACGAAAATAGAAAATTGGGTTAGCGATGAACTTCCTAACCAATATGGTGTTCCACAGGGCAGTATCCTCGGCCCAACATTATTTTTAGTTTACATAAACGGTTTATGTGATATCAATTTAGAAAACGGGAAAATTATCACGTTTTCCGATGATACTTCCTTGATATTTTTCATGCTAACACTTGGGATGAGGTTAGACAATATGCTCAACAAGGATTTGATACCGTCTATAAATGGATGCATTACAACTTGCTAACCCTAAATGTGGATAAGACGAAATTTATGATTTACTCACTTAGGCCGCAAGATCAACCTGATTTCGACTTAAAAGCTCACTCTTGTGATAATATCAACCAGTGTTCTTGTCCTGGCTTGGTTAAAACTAGTCCTATTAAATATCTTGGTATAATTATAGATTCCAGACTCAGCTTCCAACAACATATAGAATCCCTTGTTAAACGAATATGCAAATAAATTTATATACCTATTTAAAAACCTACGACATATTTCCAATTCATCAGTTCTTAAGAAAGTTTACTTCGCATTATGTCAATCACATATTTCTTGTTGTATTACCACATGGGGCGGTTCCTCTAAATCATACATGATCAATCTAGAAAGAGCCCAAAGAGCGGTACCTATTAAAAGTTAGTTGCTTTTTCCCAATCCTGTACCCAACTGCTGAACTTTATCAACACTGCCAAGTACTTACAGTCCGGCAATTATTCATTATCATGACGGTATTAAAAAAACACGCTGAACTACCCCTAGATCCCGATCTACTAACACAAAACAGAAGATCAACCAATATTTGTCCAATCATCCGTTACAACACAAGTTTCTCTCAAAGGTTTTTCTGCTTTCTTGATACTTTTCTGTACAACTCTATTAATAACAAACTATCTATTTACTCGTACACGCACACAAAAGAGATCTGTAAAAGAAAATTAAGGAATTGGCTGTTAAACCTTGACTACATTTCCACAGATATATTAAAACCAGTGTCATAAACTCATAACACATACATTTACAGACACTCACACTCTTACACGCACACATTTACTTCCTCACATTACGCTTATACAATCATTCATGCCCATGTCCTTCTCATTTCTCCAATGTCATTTTTGTTTAACTCATTTTTTACTACTTATTGTACTTTTCAGAGAATAAGATACTTCTTTTGTTTATTTTTCGCTGCATTTTTATATTTCATTTCTCTTTGATTTTGATTTTAATTCTTTTTAAATTTAATTTTCATTGAAATTTAATTTAATTTAATTGTATTCTTCTTTAAACTTAAGTTTCGATTTTGTAAAGAGTATACCTACTACATTAAAATTATTTAATGGTTAATTTTGATAATTTTGTTAATTCTTTTATGCAAAATGGGTGATCTGTAACACAGGGCCTTACCTATCTCAGACACCCTTCTCCATACAAGGTTACGTATATAATTGTAACTGTATTTTGATGTAGAGATAAATAAAGAATTTTTATTATTATTTATTACTACTCGCGGTGGTACTCAAATACTTAGATAATATTTTTTGTAACTGCACTTGTGAAGTTGGATTTTATAACTCCTTCAGTTACCACCGTCCTATGGAGGCCCGTTTTTAGAAGTGAGCCCCTAAAACCGTTTTAATGTTCATGTAAAAACAAAAAGCCCTCTTCTTAGTCCGCATTTTTGTGCAACTACGAAACCCTATTACTGCGCGTGGCCCGACACGCACTTGGCCGGTTTTTATTTTCTCTATACAAACATAACTAGACTACGAAAAGAAACGTAATAAGTCGAACTATTTTCATGAGCACCGGTGCAGAGGATAGAAAAGTCGAGAAAGGCCATTCGTCCATAAATAATAAAAGTAGGACGCAAGAGCTGGCGAAGTAAGCACCAAAATTTCAGTACCGTGTCTGGGGTTAGCTTTTCTTTTGACTTCTGTCTTCTGATACAAAATGGTTAAGATCTATGAGAGCTAGCGAAGTGAGCTCGACAATTTTAGCACCTCGATCTATTGTTTTATTTAGCTTCCCAGCGTCAGACTGGGACCCAAAAACCTACCGGGACTTTTTTAAACTGCGGCCCACATTAGGCAAAGGCAAAAAATAGGGTTGAATGGAATAATTATCGGACGCTATGTTTGAGTTAAATTGAAATATTGTTTACTTAAGAGTTGGTACGCTTTACTGACATGAAATCGATTAATCTGCCTAGTCCATTTCCCAACTAAATGTTGGGCTCTTCTTTCAGTCTAACTGGATACAGCTGAGTACCATTATTTTACATGAAAGGACTGCCAATCTGACATCCACAACTGATGTCAGATTATCTGGCATCTGACCACCGATCTGATCTGTCAGCTGAATGCGAGACGCGCGGACCTGGTCAATGAGGCTGAAACGCTTGGGGGATGCCTTAAAGTCCGGCAGAAGACGTCTTGCGGCTGAAATGATGATGATGACGATAACTATCTTGCATACGATTTGATCCTGAGTGTTGACCTACCCGTCGTCGTTAATATCGATATTTACGCAGACGACACCCTGATGTTGGCCGGCGCGGACACCTTCGACGAAACCATCCAGTTTGCCGAGCTCGGGGTGGCTAGAGTCGTAGCGTCGATCTTCGAGCTGGGTTTGGAGATAGTGCCTCATAAAATTGAGGCTATGGTTCCATAAACTGCAGATGAGCAGATAGCCGCCCAGCTCGTCAGTGACATTTGGAGATGCGCAAGCCCAGATGGGCCCAGACCCAATTTTTCAAAATTACCTTCATTTGGTTGGCCAACCACCGTCTCACGTCTACGAGCAATTTTCACCACAATACAACCAAGGCCATGTTGTCCTTGGTTGAATTGGGGGTTTGTTCCGACTGTGAAGAAGTTAAATTGACTCCCTTGTAATTTTATATTTACCATTCGTTCCAATTTCCATTCTGCTATGTAATCTGTGTGTGTATTTCTCACAAAGAACATTTCTCATCAAGTCGTTCATTACTTCATTCGTTCAATGAACAATTCATTTTGTCATTGTCATTTGTATTCCAAAGGTGTTATGAAAATATTTTTGTAATTTCTCTAATTTCTACTGTGTTTTCTTGTAAAGCAAATAAAATGAGTTTCGACTTGGCTCAAAGTGGCCAAGAAAAGGAGGATCGAAAATATTACGATCGCAATAAAGGGGACGACTTGCAAATATCCAGAACTGATATGAATATGTTGATAATGAATTATTTGGTAACAGGTAATTTAACAAAAATCAATAATATATTTATCTGCGTGTATGTGTAACCGTTGATTCATTAATCCTGAAACTTAACGTTAAACATGTGTGAATATATCCAAAGTCGATTCGAGGGTGGATTTCGCAACAAAGAAAATTACCACGACACACATCCGTTTTTGTAAATAAACTAAAATATGTAATCGTTGATTAATGCTTTATAAGTTTCTTTTCTCAGCACATATAAGTAACAATCAGGAGAAATGCTAGCATATGATATTACGAAATAAAAATAATCTCTGCCTCTGTTAGATCTGAACTGTTTATTTCCCTGGTACCTACCTAGCAGCAGCGCGTTCTCTAAGTTTTTAAGTACGCTTATAAAGCGAATAAAACAGACTTATTGCTTAAAATTACATTAAATTACAAATCTTGTTATGAAGTAAATTCGTTCTGCTTTTCAATGAATAAATTGGGTGATACAATTGATAAACTTTGTTCTTCTCAGATTGGATCCCTAATACATATCATAAAATACTTCTTGAACTGATCAACACAATTATTAACTTTGAGTCTCATGATCACAGGTGAATAAGCAATATTAGACATTATGGTCTCTCTCTTGAAATATTCAACAATACAGTAGGGCCTCGTTAATCCGGACCTCCAATTATTTAGTGATTGCTGCAATCCGATGGGCGATGGTGGTGGACCTGAAATGAAGGGCAAAAATTATAAGCAGAAGAGTACTGCAGATTTTTTACAAGAAGAATTAAACTTCTGATTTTTAACATCATGTCAAACCTGCAGATTTCTTACTTGCTTTAATACTCCAACTAGGATAACTCCCTAGGAGATGAACTCCCTTTTCTGCACTTAGACTCCTATTGAGTCCATTGTGCGTGCAGGCCTCCTGCTCTGTGAAGGGAATGGGCCGTAATCCATTATGCAGGCCCAGTGCGGGTTGATGGATGTCACATATCTATGAATTTTTGGTTCTAAGACATGCAGGTTTCTGCACAATGTTATCCTTTACCATTTTGAGAGCAGAGGTAATGAAATAATTTACACAAACTAAAACACCTGCCTGGGTTCGACCCGATTGAGCCACCACTGCTCCGTAATACTCTACCTACATATTTCTATCTTGTTTGGCTTAATTGGACTTTTCAATAATTAACTGAAGTCAATTAATAAATTAAAATATTGGACACCTCTATAAACCCCACAAGGCTTTGTTTTGCCTATCTGAATTAGTGAAGCCCTACTGTTATATTAACCGTAATCCACTCTACTAAAATCTAATCTAGGTCCTTGAGATCATCGGAAAATCTAAAATTAAGTATTCATATGCATTCCACTTCCTTCTTTGACAAATCTTTCACAATTCAAGCAGCTCGGTTGTGGAATGTATTACCTATTGAAATATGATGTGCTCAAACATTGCCAACGTTCAAGAAAATGGTGACAGTGCATTACCTTTCACTATAATTTTTATTCTTCTTCTGTCTCTATTATATTTGATATATATTAGTATATTTTATGTTTGTATTTTATGTTATTATGTCTAAGTAGTGTATTATTTATGTTAATTTGTACACTGACAGCCCTAAATTCTTCTCCTATTGCTCAGTCCATCCAAAGGTAGTTTGCCTAGTGCGATAAGACAGCCCATTGTACATTTGTTATTGTGAACGTTTGTCCTGTATGTTTTTTTTTGGTGTACAATAAAGTATATAATAATAGTTTTAGCAATAAGACTGCCAATGATAGTTACATCACAGCATAGAGATCAAATCCAGCATAATTATATATAAATTTTGACCTCACTATGGGGATAGGCAATCAAACCTGAACCTTAACAACATATTTCAGAGGGATTCAAAGAGGCTGCTATTAAGTTCCAACAAGAGGCGGGATTGCAGGAGCCTGCACTCTGCAGCTCTCTTGATGAGAGGATCATGATCCGCGAGGCTGTGCAGACCGGGCGCATCCCTGATGCTATTGCCATGGTCAATGCCTTGCATCCGGAATTGCTGGATAATGACAGATATTTGTATTTCCATCTTCAGGTAATTTGTAATATAAAATAATGTGCATGACTTTAAAGTATTTAATATTTTAATTTTTGTCCAAAATTCTATTCACTCAAGAAAGAAAAGTGAAGAAATCAATCCCATACAATTTTTATATTAACTGGCTGAATGCCGTAATTACCGAAACATACTTAACGAAACGGCATGTGTGAGTTCATGTTTGTACTTCCCAACAGCAACTGCAACTCCTGGAGCTGATTCGAGCGGGTCGGGCCGAGGAAGCTCTCGCCTTCGCCAGCGCGACGCTCGCCGAGGCCGGTGCTAACGACCCTAACGCGCTGACTGAGTTGGAGCGGTCGCTGGCCCTGTTAGCCTTTCCTGACCCCCATGCGTCGCCCTTCGCTGACTTATTATTGCCATCGCATAGTCAGAAGGTAAGGATGTACCTTGTTTAACTTTCAGTGAATATTATTGTAAGGCCTTTGCAAACTCAGGAATGAGTAACGGCAAATTAAAAAAAAAACCGGCCAAGTGCGTGTCGGACGTTCGCTCATTTAGGGTTCCGTACCAAACCGCAAAATGAAGTTGGTTGTAATAGGAAAAATTTGAGAATTTCATCTGATTTATCAATGTGTTTTGTTACTAAAATATACTTAATAATAAAAAAATCTTTGGTACAAAATTTTGTATTAAAAGCTGAACTTGGTGGCTACTCATTCCTTTGTTATCCAATATTTTTTAAAACAAAAAATACAGTATTTATCTATTCAACGAGCTCTAAACAACAATACCCCACTCGATGGGGTAGGCCAAATATTTTTCACGCCCGGGGTGGGGCCTGAAAAAAATGGCTTTTGCTGTATGGCAAAAATGTATAAAAAATTTTTTTTGGCAATTTGCATGGCTTTGGGTCAACAATATGGTTATACTGTGAAAATTTAAGGACTGGAGCTCCAACCGTTTGGTCCTAAAACCCGTATGACAGACGATGAGACGACGGACAGACAGGCGGACACGTGACTGACAGCAATAGGGTACCGTTTGAAATGTTCGGGTACGGAACCCTGAAAAGAATGTAAGGATGAAAGAATGCAGTTAGTAGTAAGCAGCTTATATAGACGACAATTTTAATAAGATCTGGATTCCTAAAGCGTATTTTCAGCCTTCAAATTATATCTAGCCGAAAGAAAAAAACATGGTTTGACAGTTTTTGCATAGAAAATTGTCAAATCACCACAAATCTCTAAGTAAAAACTTGGAAATTTGCCTTTTAATTTGCTTTAATCTTATTTTTATAATGCGCCTTCTCCCAAACAGATCGCAAGTGAGCTGAACGCCGCAATACTTAAGATGGAGAACCAAGAGTACACCAACCCGAAGCTGTGCAGCCTGCTGCGCATGATCCTGTGGTCGCAGAGCGAGCTAGACAAGCACAACATCAAGTACCCCAAGATGACAGACCTCGCCAACGCCACTATAGAAAAGCCAAAGTAATAAGTAGATCCAAATTGTTATTACATCACCTCCTTACGCTTATGGTGTCTTTCAATCCATTCATGTCGTAGGCAATCAGTGTTGTATTATGTTCCTTTTATAAAGTGTTTCGTTATCAATAATATTTAAGAAGTTTTTATTTTTATCTCTGTGTTACTAGCTCTTGTATTCGATTTTGATCTAGATTAGTAAGGTGTAATTGAATGTTTTGGAAGGAATCTCCTATTTGTACCTTGCAAACATAAATGAAACTGATGTACTTAGTCAGAGATGCTGTGATGAATAATTTTAATCAGTCAAATCAACTGAAATATCTTAGTTACTATGTAGGTAAGTCAATAAAAATGGATTTAATGACACAGAATAAGCACGAGTCCTTTGTACAAAGTTTGAAGAAATGAAATTAAGCCTTGAATTTATAGAAAATTAACAATTATCCAGAAGGAATTAATGTATTGTAGAAATTGGACAATTTTAGGCATGGCCGGAGACTGTGATCTGCTGCTTCCACCGCCGATGACTGCAGCGGAATAAAACAGGACAATCACACTGTAAGACATACTGCACGACTAGCATTTTTATATCAATTGTGAGATTTGGAGACATCTTATATTACGGGTCAGATGGAAAATAAAACTAACATTATTTTATAATGCTAAGTTAGTCGTAATATTGTATTTTAACTCTTAATAGGATGAGTATAGAATTTTTTAGATTTTACGTTCCACTTGTGTGTGTTTCTGAACAATCTACCACACCACACCATACCTTCTCCATACAGTTTTCGGTTGTAACCATTGTTTCATAGTATTGGGCAGTTACCTCCACTTTTTAACTTTGTTATTGTAAAAGTTTTATTCATTGGACAAACATGATTAATTATGCTATAACATCAAATTAAAAAAAAAAAACTCTGTAATTTAAGTATTTTATATGTAATGTTTAGAAATAAAAATATTAATTATTAAGAAATATCAAAGTTATTTTATTTCATTAATATAAAACAACCAGCTTTATTAAAATAATTTTCTCACAATTTAAATAAGAAATTCATTTTTCTCATAATTATTTGCACAGTCAACGACAATATTATACAAAGGCTTAGAACAAATTTTTATTTTTATACAAGCTGTCTTTCTTATACATAATATTAAGGGGTATAGCAACATAGTTCCATAACAAAGACCTACAAGGTTGATGATGAAAACTTTCAACGCCTTAAAGAACGGGCAGTGTACTGCAGCCTTATTGCGTAATGAATTAGGAAAGAGCAAACGGCAAAGAGTATGAAAAACACAACCAATCACATAGACGCATGTTATTGGTCGATTTTTTATACTCTCCCTCTCTCCCTTTGCTCTTTCCGAATTCGTTACGCAATAAGCCTGTGCTGGTTACCAGTTGGAAGATCTACTTAATAATATTGTACACCAAAAATAATAGTTTTATAACATTACTAGTAACTCTTTGCATCCAGAATAAGCGCCACGTCAACGCGACCATTACTACTGCGGAGGTACCTGATCGGCTCTTGAGTTTTATTGCAGTATTCTGAAGAATAACAACAAAAATGGCATCACTTAAAATGTCTATTGGATTAATTATATCACACTGATTACCAGGAATTGGAATAGGTAGAGTATATTTACCTCAAAAACGCAAGTAGCCTAGTGTAGATATTACGTCTGAAATCCCGGAATACTATTATTACTCAGTACAAAGTACGTCTCGACTAATACTCGTGACAATAATACAATTGTTTCGAAGTATCAAATATTTTTTTTTAGGGGCCTTAATTATATCGTTGTGTCAAAAACATTTATTTTTTTCTCGTGCTAGAAAGTAAATTAATTTAGTTGTATTTATTCAAAGTTCAGTAAAACAAACATCATCGTTAAATCTTGGGATTCACGATTTATGTTACTCTGATAAGACCTCGTCAAATAGACAGCGAACTGATACCGTGGCGAAGCGTTTTTATTTTGAAAATCGATTCGCTTTTCTATGTGACTAGATTCAAACGATACCATAGAGATGACGCTTCGCCTCGGTATCAGTTCGCTGTCTATTTGACGAGGCCTTTACCTATACTTAATTGTTGAAATTAAAGATAAAATCTACCTATTCCGATCCCTTACCATTACAGAAAAAAAAGGTATCGGAAACTACCTAAATGTCGCCGACTGCACTTTAAACAAGTTCTTTTCAGTCTACATTTCAGTACAATGAAACGGCTCAAGATGATTATGTAAATACTCGTACATTTGTGATTGATTAATTTCATCCATCATTGTAAAAAAGTCTCTATTTCTATTTCGCAACCGTCCGACGTACGGGACGCGGGCGAGTGCGTCGGGAGCTTGCTTGAGTCGGCGGTAGATGGGCCTGATGCTGAGCATCAAAGCGTTGTGTGAATGTCACCAACCCAGCACGTAGTCCAATGCTTTGGAGATGAGGCCGCTCGACCGCTGTGGTACGGGCGCGTTCGCGATAGGCGTGGGGCAGAGTGAGCGGACTCCTGTTTGCCTGAAAAAGGAAGAATAATAACATAACATCACGGCTGTATTTGTTAGGCAGATGTACACCTTTAGTACATATACCAGTTGTGTTATTTTAAAAATTGAAAAAAATTGTGTTGTTTTGTTAAAATGTTATAATGAAATAAAAAATAACTTCATAAACTAAAACCCCACTTCTGAAAAATCACGCTCTCGTTGTACGCCACTTTGCAGAATGTATTGCTTTGTAACGGTAGGTGGCGTACGACCACGATTATCATCTAAGGAAAAGTATGAACATAACAATTTCAGATGAGAATATTTTCTTGTTTCACACTTTTTAGAGCGTGATTTTTCAATAGTCGGGTTTTAGTTTTTGAACAAATTTTTTATATAAAGTATTTTGAGGTTTTTGCAGAGCCACATCACCTTTTTTGTTTAAGGTTTTTTGTTTTACATGTATCACAGATATAATACTAGCATACCTCATCCCATATAAATAAACCGTGCCGACGTAACTAGCGTTTTTCGTCTGATTAAACCGATTATTTTTTGTCCATTAATCGTGTTCGTTCGGTTCCGTTCCACGGAAATATATAGATGGTGTTAGCAGCAACTTGCAAGTAAAAGGGTTTACTAGGTTCGTGAATATTTTTTGCTTTAAATACAATGAAGGTTTGTTGTATAGTTTTGCACGTTTCTACAGTTTCTTTGCACCAAAATGTGTTACAATGCAAAGAACAATAGCGAAATCTTAGCTGACTTAAATTTGAGCGTCTGAAAGTGAGTTATATACGAAAGAAATTCTATTAATTGTCTACGTTTTTTAAAGTATAATTGAGCTGGTTCAAAACGGATAAAAATACACCAAAATAACATTTTTTAATTTTTTTATCTGTCTGTCTGTTTGTTCCGGCTAATGTCTGAAATGGCTAGACCGATTTTGACGGGACTTTTACTGGCAGGTAGCTGATGTAATAAGGAGTAACTTAGGCTACGTTTATTTTAGAAAAATTCTTTTATTTTAGATATTTGCTAGGCGGAACGTAGTTCGCCGGGTCAGCTAGTATTAAATAAAAAGTTATCTGATTTTTTAGTTAATTTCTTTAGCATAATGCTGCCATATTTTATCTGCTAAGTGACAAGTAGTAACTATATTAAATAATATCATTACTGAATTTATTGCAGTAAACGAGTAAACAATACAGTTTTGTGTCTAAGTGTAGATGCTCCTTGCAGGTAGGTAAGAATATTGTAGTGTAGTATAAATAAATGAATTACTTTCAATTAATGATTGGCAAAAAGACTAGTATCCAAGTAAAAAAAAATATAGCTTGGTTGTTGACGACGACCTTTTGATACGCGTCAAAGTCGCTTATATAGTTTAAATAATACTCTTTCCAAAGGGTATATTATACATTTCATGCTGAAATAACTAGGCAAGGGCAATACTAATGCGATATTGCCCTTTTACTTCCACGAAATTGAATAATACTACATAATAAACACATTATTAAAAGTTACCCAGACATAACCTACAAAATTTTATGCTTGAATATCTATTATTCTCGACATTCTTGAACAAAAATTCTTGCACAAACTAATTCAGAACATGAGTTACACCAGATATTTTTCATTTAATGACATAGGAATTTAATCTCAGCTAAAACAATGTATGGGCACCTGCCATTGTTCTTTAAACAATCGAGTAGAATGCCTCAAAAATTTAAAACTGCGCCATCTATTGGCATCAATTTTAAATGATCCATTTAAATAATCTTTGAAATGTGAATTAAAAGCCCAATATTTCATAATTTTGTGCTTATGAAGAACATACAATTTTTATGTTCAAATCCAGTAAATGTTAATTTTACACACATTCAATAACCGATCGGTGCATATCGCGCAACTTAGTGAGGTTTATTTGAACCAAATTTTCTTCCTTAGCGCTGAGACCCAGTGCACGTATTTAGATAATGCATAAGTTACAAGAGAGGACTTTGCGACGTCGTAGTCGGGTAAAAAATATTGCACAGTCACTCTTATGACTTTTGAGTCATGCAGACTAAATAAATAACAATCTTTATTGGAATAAAAAACACATAGTCACAATAATTTAATTGTGTTCGGAAATAGCTGCTAGTGCAATTGTGTCGCAGCCTTTAACGCCCACCTCCAGAAAGGCAAGACTCATACATGAAACGCTAATTTTTTTGTATCAGCTTCTGCCAGCGGCTTCGCCCGCGTGAAAAGTATTTTCTTATTCCGAGGTAACATTATACCAGGATGAAAAGTAACTGTGCTATGCCAGACTATAATCTATCTGTTACAAAATTTCATCCAGTTACGCAAAATAGCACTTCGCAAAATGAGTGTGAATTTCTAACCGACTTCTAAAAAAGAACCTGTTCTCAATTCATCTGATTTTTGTTTATCTTTTTTCCCCAAAGACGCCTGGACCGATTTTGAAAATTCTTCTTTTGTTTGAAAGGGTATAGGTACTTCATAGGTAGGCCCATGGTCATCAGGTCAGGATCTGATGATGGGATCCTGGTGAAATCGAGGGAACTCCTCAAAAATTATAGGCATACATCTATATATATTGTATGTATTGATTTGATGTAGATGTAATGATTGCATCAACAATGCAATCATTTGCACTCAGAAAGTATCTTTTGGTGAAGTGGAACCGATGAAAAAGACCACAGATGGCCACTGGAACTCCTGCTAAGAATATCACGGGTATACAATATCTCGAAAAGTTAACCTACTGTGATGAAGCAAATACTTATAATTACAAGATACTGATGAAAATGGTACCATCGAACTGATCTGATGATTAAGCCGGAAGGAAGGCACTGGAACTCCGAAATAAAACAATGTATCCTTGTCGTGCTTGGGCTTATTGGAATCGTCATGAGATATACTTTGGCTATAAATAATTTACATAGTAATTGGAGGTACGTACCAAAACTAAAAAGAGAAAAATATTTTCTATTAAAACAATTCAAACCGTCTTCCAAAATAAAACACAATGATAGCTCAAACGAACAAGCAAATAAAAAACTTTTTTACAAAAATTACAACCGACTTCCAAACAAAAACACTACAAAGTGAAAAATAACTTCAATTTCGGCAGTCGGTGTTCCTGTTTACGTTTCTTCATTTTTTGACACCGACTGCCGAAGTTGAAGTTATTTTTCACTTTGTAGTGTTTTTGTTTGGAAGTCGGTTGTAATTTTTGTAAAATGTTTTTTATTTTTCACTTTTTAGTTGTGGTACATAATGGACCAGTTCTATAGGCTAGGTACCTACGCGTATAGTGCCCAAAGTGAAGCTAGAATAGATTAACCCAATAACATGAAACTTAGGCTAAGAACTCACGGAGCGATTTTCGCCCGCAACCGCCGCGGTCGTGGATCTGCGGTTTTATTTCAAAACTCACGAGACCGGTTATTCGCGCGGTTACGCGGCCGCCGCGGTTGCGATCATCGCCCGCAAACGTGGCGGGCGATGATTGCAAGATTGCAAGACGGGCGGTTAACGATCAGTTGAAGTCCAGACCGCCATGGACACACACCAGAAACGAGCCGTTGCGTTATACTTACTTCACAGAAGAATTAAAAAAAGAAGGCCCAAAAGGTTCTGGGTGCATCCACTGATTAAGGACAGAGATCGTTATGGATTATTTGTTACTCTTATTAGTGAATTAAAGAAGGACGAAGAAAAATTCTTTAATTATTTTCGAACAACCGATCGCAAAGCGCGCGGGCGCCACCCGCCGAGGCTGCGGGTAACCGCGGCCCGCGCGATTCTACTAGTTGCCCGCCGGTACAGCGGGAGCCGCATACAACCGCGTACACCGCGGGCGTAAAACGCGTCGTGAAATGTGCTTTAATTTTTTATATAAATATTTGCATTCTACAGAAGCTGCGGGCCCGCAACCGCAGCGGACGCGGGCGAAAATCGCTCCGTGAGTACTTAGCCTTAAACGAAACCAGTGCAATGAGAGTATACCAGGGTGAACTGTTCACACCTGCGTACCCCTTAAGAACGTACCAGTGTGATGTTATGTTATGAAATGGTGTAAACAATAAACAGACATGCGATTGGATCTATCCAGAGTGATTTGCCGTCATTTATTGAAGAGTTATGATGTATTTCTCCGAAGTTCTTCATCAGATCTTGATGAAAATTAAATGGGACCACATGACAAGCACCCGCTTTCAAATTAAAAAAGAATCATCAAAATCGGTTCGCCCAATAAAAAGTTCTGAGGTAACAAACATAAAAAAAAAAAAAATACAGTTGAATTGAAAACCTCCTTCTTTTTGCGAAGTCGGTTAAAAATACTTTCTTTTCCGAAGTCGGTATTCAAAAACGGAAAACAATGGGTACCAAAGACACCCACTTTGGAAAAGAAAGTCTTTTTCGCTTGTTCGTTTGAGCTATCAAAAAATTATTCAATTAGGGTGCTTTATCTACCCGTGTATTTTTTCTTTTAGAAAACTGATATTAAATTTGTTCCTGAAGATCCCACTCAGGATTTTAGTGAGACAAATATTATGTTACATTAGTGCCACTCGTCCCATTATATTGTTAATTACGAATGCCCGATCGTCCCACCAGTAGGACGACGGCAGTGAGACGACCGGGAATACACGTGATTCTAGACTGAAATGATTAAGATGCAAACTCTTTTTTTTTGACTGAAATCATAATCTGAGTAATCTTCGAATAGGCAAATATTATAAAGACATCATAATTATGTATCATCATCATCATTTCAGCCAAAAGACGTCCACTGCTAAACAGGCTTTCCCCAAGTGTCACCACATTGACCAGTCCTGGCGCATCTCTCATCCAGCAGATTTCTGAAACCTTTACCAGTCACTGGACCACCTAAGTGGCAGTGCACTTTGCTTGTAGAACATATGGTCGATAGGGCCGAAAACTCGAAAAGTTCTGCAGTGGCAACCGCCTACAGGAAGGCACTGCGTTGGAAGGCCTCCCACTAATTATGTATGTTAGTAATAATTACCTGTCAGGTGAAGTAATTCCAGGACTAGTAACGCCGATCCTCGGGGGCTCCTTGCATTCCATAACGCCAACCATCACTCCAGGCAACACTTGTCGGCCACTGAGCGACATGGCGCGCTCCTTCTCTGCGCGGGTGGCGTACCGCACGTGCGCCCAGTTGCCTTGGGTCGGGTATTGTTTATCTGAAAACATGGATGGACAAATTACTTATTTTGAAACTGGTGTGAAAGATGGGATCTGTCATAATCCAGGAGTTCTAAAATTATGTTACTAATGTGACCATATTTTCAGTTAGTGAAGGTAATTGAACATTTAGAGACTCCTAGTATAATTGACATTTTATAATTTTTTTAGTGTATCATGGACCAGTCTCTTATTTAGAAAAACTAGCAACAAGACGCTCAATACAAATCTTAACACATTGACAGGGTATTTAGGTGAAAACAAGCTTAGAATTAGCACACCTTTGTTAAATCAACTAGATCATGAAAATAAACAATAATAAGTAATAACAATATAATCTTACCTAAAATAGCACCACAGTTGCTGAACCTAGCCAAAACAGTATTAGCAGCATTTGGTGGAAACCCAAACACTGTCACCCAGTACTCATCATGTTCTTGGCAACTATCTTGCCATGGTGTTGCCAACGAGTGATTATTTACTGAATTATTTCCATAACCATTCTGCATCATAGAATTATTATTTCCGTAAAAACTATCTTGGAAGAGAGATTTGTTAATAGACGGCTCATTGCTTTTTATAGTGTCAAATAGGTCTTCTATGGGTGGTCCACTAGGTTTGCTAGTGTAGGACATGTTTGGGTTTGTCGGCATGTTAGGGTAGATGTTTGGCGTTGGAGGCATGTTCGGGTACATGTTCTGTTGGTTGTATAGAGCCTGCTGGTGCATGGATATGTTCTGACGGTATGCTTTCTGATCTGGTGTTGAAGTTTGACTGGGACTAGTTGGAGAACCTGTATGAAAGAAAAATATATTTATATATCATTTATTGGGTCTTGCAAGGGATTGCAAGTAAAAACTTGAGTATTTTGATGACAATAATATTATCAGTCTAAGAACACATCATAGAATTTGGATACAAAACGTTCCGTTTGAGTAATAAACATGCATATCAGTCGCAAGCAATAACAAAAGCAGTCTTCTTCTTAGTGTTGATGATTCTTTGTTTTTAATTTAAATTTTAAAGCAGTTTCTGGAGGTTTGTTTAGTAATGAGTTTATTTAAAAATCTATCATGCTCTGTTACTTTTTCTCTTTACAAAACTCTGGGTACAGAGCTTAAGGTCCCAATGAAGAAATTTCGGCAGATTGTGCTAATTGCCTAGTCATGGAAGGAGAAAACAAGGATTTTGGCACTAGGCCTGGTAACTGAAATGTCTGCTGATATTATGAAGATATTATCATATTATCTTACCAAAAGCAAGACTCCTGCCCTTCGTAGGGGACAGGCTGTTTGTACGGGGAGTCGTCGGAGGATTTATTTCACCCAAAAGGAAAGGCGGCAAATAGCCCACGTTTGGGCTGTTAGAAGGAGAGTGCGTTGGACTACCCAAAGTCATTGGCTCCATTTTATATTTTTATTTGTGCTCCTATAACTTCTTAGCTTTCGAACTGAGAAGCCGTTATTTATTAATTTTATTTATCAATTTTTTAAACGGCTGACACGCTTTCTGCCTGTTGGTTGACAGCAAAAAACAAAATTGCAGAGTGACGTTTACGGTAATTGAAAATGTCAAGAAACCGGCACTGGAAGCATTGACGGGTTAAAACGAAGACATTCTCGGTTGATTACTCATTTTGCATCTGTCAGGAGTTTTGAACTTTATACACTGTTCTTGAACGAAGCATTCAATAAATTCGCTGTTATTGGCAACATTGATTGATATTTGTCTGTTGTCAAAATAAATTCAGTCAAACAAACGAACATGGATTCTTTGGCTGCAAAGCCTGAGAACTTTAATGCGTTTAGTAGATATGCATGCGATAAAGTAATATCAAATACTCCCAGGAACATGTCAGCTAATAGTAGTAATATAGTTCATAAGTTATTAAATAGAGAGGTAAGTTATAACTCTTAAATAACGCAAAGTTTAGAAGCTTGATCCTGTGCTTATGCTTTATTTTTTTTCTCAACTATGTTTTAGTCTATTTTATGAATAGCTGATTAAAGGATACAATCATATCACAGAAGATAACTTTGAACTATGGCTATACTATTTTTAATTGTGATTTCTTCTAATCGAGACATAAAAATACAAATCTGCATGATTGGTTTAATTACTCGCGACAAAATTCAATAATATTGGGTAGATTAAGCTATCTCGATTACTTGTGATAAACACCTTTTTTGAGTGTAAACAGCATAATACATATAACTGTTTCATAATAAATCATCTGATAAGTAAGCATTTCAGTTTTGGCTTAAAAATTAGATGACCTTAGAAAGGTTTTTGCCCCTAAAATTAATTATGAGCCACTTCTCATGAAAGTTGCCAGCTACATTATAGTAACTTTTCTATGAAATACTGTAGCATTTAAAACCCACAGGTGATCAGTATGAAACAAAACCACTACAAATTCTCTACCAGGGGTTAATGAACTGTTAAGATATATTTGGTAAAAATACTAAGTAGTGGGCCAATCCTTCTATTTCTCTATCATGATATGATTTACATAATTATTTATTTACTGGAAGGTAGTATTAACAACATACTGTTTACCATCACCACACTCAGATAAAATGTTCATTATGGGCCGTAGATTTTTGTGCTGGGAGGGTGGGGTGGAGCATATATAACCATGGATATCGCCATAACCATGGGGCTCCGAGTGGTAGGGATGGTACAGGGGGGTAGCCAAACCGCCCGCCCCTCCCAGCACCAAAAACTCAACGGCCCATATTGGCAATTTTAACTGACCAGACATTGCACAGTTTTGTTTTGATGCAGATGATAAAAAAAATTATGTACTAAAAATAAGTAACAAGTTCTGCTCTCTCTAAATTTGAAGCATTGAACTTGTTATTAATGCAAAGGAAGGTTCAGCCCCAATATATTTTGTGACCTATTGTCAAAAAATGTATTATCATAATAATGAAATAATTATATGCATTCATGAAGTTCTCTTAGAATTGTTTTTCTAAGAGAACTTCACATAGAAAGGTATTGAAAGAATATCTGGTGATCAATTCAAATCTTTTATTTCTATTAGAATATGTATACTGCTAGTTCAATTTTGTAGTCCTTCATTTTTAGCACCATGCATCACCCTGTTTTTCTTCTAAGAAACCTTGTAAATTTGGTTGTGAAGACGGCAAAGATTTGATATTCCAATCATAATAATACCTTTTTTTATATCTTTAAATGTTTATGTTTGTAGTTTTAAGTTTACCTTTTTTAAATATTTAAAAATGTATTAAATAAGAATGTAAATAAATAAAGGAAATAATATCTCAGTAACATCATATTGAATGCTTGAAGGGGGAAATTTCAATAATTTATTTATATAATCGTATGGCACAAAAAGATAGAACAGGCAATCACAAATCAAGTCACACAATAAGTAAATAATCTTTAAATTAAAGCTGAAGCTCGTTAAGTCGCAATCCTCAGTAAGTCGAAAAAAATGCTATTTGCTTCCGCTGAACCCTTAGATATGTGGTACCTTGAATTATTTACACTTGATAACTCAAACAAAATGTTATTCCCTAGGAAGTATTGATAGTACATATTTATTCGCTATATCTCGAATTTCAAAAAGGAGACTCCCAAAGTCGTAATTAGTAAAATACAATGACGTCTGACTTCTTACTTGGAATTCCCCAAAATAAGAGCAATAAAATGCAAAATGAATGTTTGGGTTTGGGGCTTCTAATCTGTTGTTTTTGTCTTGTACACTTGCAATGAATGTTTACATTCATTAAACATTCTAAGTAACACAGCTGTGTTTGTTGTTGTTTAAATCAAGAGAAGATAAAAAAAAAATTGTGCACATTTTACTTCACTAATATGTAATTTGTTTTAATATGTAAAAAATATAATTAAACTTAAGTTGAATTGTTATTTAAATTTCACTCTACAAATCGAAAAATATACTTAGAAATCGCGCCTTAGTCGCTCGAAATTTTAGCAGTTAAATCATATGTATCTCGAAGTTCTTGTTAAGTCGAAAACTCGTTAACTCGATTTTTTTGCATTTCCCTTGACGTTCGAGTTATAGAGATTCCCCTATATTAGAGACCCTGTAGTTGTGTAAGTTTTTTTTTTATTAAATACAATTTATGTGGGGGCCGCTCTCTCCTGGAGGCCCCGGGCAGTTGCCCCGATTGCCCTCTCTTAAATCTGGCCCTGCATGCAGTATGTTATTAGTATAATGGCGGATGCATATATTACTATAGCTAATTGCAACTTATATAAATATTTGAATACAACAATTTGTGTCTATGTAATAACATGCTAAAAATAGCAGGTCTAGACCTGGACCAAACAGGTGAACGTAAATGGGAGAAACCTTTACCAAGTATTGGGATGTTACAAGCCTGCCACACTTTTCTCAATAACCAGGATGAAACAGGCTGACAGTAATGACAACACAATTGTTTTCAAAACTCATAAATCATCTCATTCATTATCTCTCTGTCATTCTAGATTTTTGGCGCTACATCCAGAAAAACCAATGACAGGGGTCGCAAAGTGTTTGAGCGGATCCCGCCACGACTACGCTTCTGTCTAATGGACATCGTGCCAGTACGCTACCTCACAGAGCATGTGTTCATGGGGTTCTCACAATGCGGGCAGTTCCTGCTCAGTTTCACGTACAGCTGTAACACCCAGCTGTACTTCAGAGACAGTTCCAAGTTCACGTATGTATCTGTGCAGCTGCTATAGATTTTATCTGTCTTCTAAAGTATGTTTTAGCCCTTTATATTTTGAAGCCATTGCGAAGTTTTGGTCTTTATAAAAGTGTAGATGAAATGAATCAATTTACTATATAAATTGTTTCATTTCATCTACAATTTTTATTTATTTTAATTGCCCAAATAAAATTTATTAATTAATGTTTCATTTATTAGTCAGTATACCTCATCAAAACCGTAGAAATGTAAATACAGATACCTACTCATTTAACATTATTTAAAGTTTCGGTAAATACCGAAACTTTAAATAATGTCAAGGTTCAGTAAAATTACTGAACCTTGAAATCATTACCAATTGATTTGTGTTTAGATAAGAAGCAATTAATAATCAGATTATATCTAATAAGTGCCTACAGAAATCTGTTATACAGATAAAAATGTAAGCAAGTCAATAGCACCTGCTTACAATATGCCTATACCTGATTGCAATACGCTTGCTTGTAAACTTTCAGTAAGTATTAGATACAAAACTCTTTATTGTACATTAAAAAAGGAAAAAAAATATATAAAATTTGTGATAAAATGAACAGTTTTATCGCAATTGGCGGTTTCTGGTAGAGAACCTATAATAGGCAGTTATAAATATAGCAATATGGTTTTAGAACAATACAAGAAAAGATAGATCATCCTCTTCTATGACTTGACTCCACCTCCATACTTCTGGGTACAGGACTCTCTTTGCTTGTCTAATCTCCATGAACCGATGTGAGTTTCATCAAAATTCTACTTCAAAGAAAAAGCAGCATGTAGACTGCCACATACTAAACTAACTACAAAAAGACCAAATTTCACACAAATCCTATCTGTAGATCGCGCAATCAAAGTTCTCCGCGCGGTTTGGACATTTAACACAGTTTGACAACAACCATCGGGAAGTTCAACACCCGTCTGGTCGGAGGATCCTCCCTTTTCAATAGAGCGTACGGGACTTCACCCTGTTCCGTATATCACTAAAGCATTATATTTATTGTGTATAAACTAAAGGTGTCATTCCCTTGCAGCCTGCACTTTCTATCGTGGGTGCCTGGTCGCATCGTGCGCCCCGTGCACAGTGTACCTCTGTTTGGTGACGACTGCGTGGACAGTAAGGTCACCATATCAATGGCGCAGTGGAAGCACAACCCTGGCGTTTTAGTCGTTTATGGTATTGCGTAAGTATTTATATTATTTTTCATGTATTACTTTCACGGACTTAGCAATATCAATTTCTTGAAAATTTGCTAAGGCGCGGTTCAAGAATTAATCATAGAGGAGCTTAAGATTATGAACCAGCCGCACCTGACGATCGAAGGCGAAAACTTGTCGAAGAACCAAACATACAATCAAGATCCCCCTTTGTCTCGGGAAGAACGATTGCCATTTTTATTTTTATGAAAGCCCTTTCCAATCAGTTGTCCGAAAACCTGACTAATCTGCCAAAGGGTATCGTATTTTCCAGTATCAGTGTTTTGGACTTCACAAAGGTAACCACTGCATGTAAAATACTCAGCGGTATCCGTTTAGACGAAAGTCGATCACAAACTCGTTGGGGAAACACAAAGCGGATAAAGAAGGGATAATGGACCATAAAGTTCTACGCAGCACATCTCTTTTCAAGACAAACCTATATATTATCTCTGAGCTGTATGTTGTAGGAATCTTCAGTACATAGTACAAGCATTTTGTATAACGATATTTGTTACCCGTCTACAAGACCGTTTGTCAACCATGCCGTTCATAAATAAGAGGAAATCAAACAATGACTTGATTGAATTAAACGATGTCGAAGCGTAGTTGTTAAATTAAACCACACATAACTAGGTACCTTATTATTTTATTACCTACCTACGGGCTGTAATTTGATGACATAAAACCGAAACAATTGCTTCTAATGAGGTATAATTTAATGGGGAAATTACGATACCTTATAAACTGTCGTCATTTTCATCGATATCAAGAGAGCATAATAAATGTATTGCAATTGCAACAAAAGTTCCAGAATGTTCATAAGGGGGCAATGATGTCTGATTTTCTTGGCTGAATTATCAGGATACCTAATATTATTTTCGGAAAACTTTAGAACCTTAAAGTGAACGTATACGAAGCAAAAGGAGTATGTAAGGATCGTAGCAGGTGGCGTTCTCTTATTTATGCGTATCCCCACGGGAAACCTCGTGAATTTATGCGTATCCCCACGGAAAATCCTCGGAGTTTATGCGTATCCCCACGGGAAAACCTCGAAAGTTTATGCGTATCCCCACGGGAAAACCTCGCGAGTTTATGCGTATCCCCCCGAAAAACCTTCCTTGTTTACAAACATTACCCACATAACTCATATTGTACATATTGTTTGCAGAGATTCCTGTTCAGAACGATCCCACCTCAGTGTAATCGGAGTTCCTCGCTTAGGATGTAGGAAATGCGCAGCTTTCCCTCGGGATGAAGGTAAGAACATACCTTTTTACGTTACGTTTCCTTTTTTGTTTGTTTTATTAGCTGTAATGTCCTATAAATAACCGGGCACCGGGTGCAGATATGACACATTGAGTGTTAGAACGACGACGCTCCTCTAAATAGTCTTCAGGGTTCCGTACCCAAAGGTAAAAACGGGACCCTAGTAAGACTCCGCGGTCCGTCTGTCTGTCTGTCTATCTGTCTGTCACCAGGCTGTATCTCATGAACCGTGATAGCTAGGCAGTTGAAATTTACACAGATAACATATTTCTGTTGCCGCTCTATAACAACAAATACTAAACACAGAATAATATAAATATTTAGGTGGGGTCCCGTACAACAAACGTGATTTTTTTGCCATTTTTGCGATAATGGTACGGAACACTTCGTGCGCGAGTCCGACTCGCACTTGGCCGGTTAATTTTTTTTAAACGACGTGGCGTGTTATTGTTCAAAGACTACATACATCGCAATTATACTGTACTCAACTTTCCAAGTTTTTATTCACAAATGTTACATATGCCATTATTTTTCCAGAAGACCTAAATTGGGGTAAAAGATGCCTCGAACACAACTTCGCGATACACACAAAGTTCTTCTGCACATCCGACTCGAGTATGTACGAGCCAGTGGTTCAGCTAGCCTACTCAAATCAAATCATAATTTACACAGACTTCATTCACATACTCGAGATCGACTTCGTGAAGCCAGAGCAGGAGAAAACTGAGAGGGAGGCAGAGGATACCAAGAGTTATATAGATAGAGAGGATGTTACCTCAAATAGAGATGAAATAAATTCCATTGATACGAACCCTAGCACTCCGGCTTCAGACGTCTCGGCAGCTTTCCAATCACCTAAGTATCAGAATAACGTCGTCCAGAACATTCTAGCAGATTTCTCAGATTTGGAAATGGAACCGTATCAAATGTCTAAGCCTGTCCGCGTTCCCGATGTCATGGGGCAAGAACTGTGTATTCAAGCATCTTCCATCTCCCACAACTTGGTAGAAGAATGGGAGGGTCCTTCTCCATCCATCAGGACGTTGATAAGCCCACCATTACGATCCCCAAGGCGACGGCCAGCAGAAAGTATGTCGCGTTTCAACGAGACGCACAGGATAATAGCCGAGAAGGCGTACGAATTCGTAGAAGAAGCGGAGACGAAGTGCGAGAAACTCAGCATGTTTAGGAAACGGAGACTGGCTGATAAAAAGTACGAATTTTCTGAAGACAACAACGAGAATATTGTCCCGTTTAGGGTACTGAGGAGTAATAGGAAATACTTCATAGGTTCGACGAGTAAGAGTCAAGGGAAACGCGCCAAGTCTCCTGGTGAGAGTGTGGTGTTAAGGGCTCATAACCAGATCAGCAGACCGCCTTCTCCGACCACTAGTTCAGACCTAAAGAACCCTGGGCTTTCGACCCTGGAGTCTGATCACAACAGCGAATCAGAATATAGAGTGACGGAGATGTTGGATGATGGGTCTCTTAAAACGATTGCTGTGCACGATAATACCTCAAAAACTCTTTCTGACTGTCCCGTGAACGCACAAGATCCTTACCTGGTACACTCGGAGAACTCTAAATGTAGTAAATTCTTCACTCGATATTTTGTGGAAAGTGATGATGAGATTACTTCGATCATCACGGATTCGGAAGGTGAGTTACTTTTCCATACCTAATTATATTTTAAAAGATAATTTTATCTGTGTATATATTTGGACGTGTTGATGTATTATGATAGTGCGCTCACTTATCTCGTGGTCTGTTTAACTTTGCATTAAACATTTTGAGTTTATGTAAACATTTATTTTTAGTAAACATCAGATCTATAAGTTAAGCTTTAAAAATTGTATTTTTTTTTTACGAAGGGCATATATTTAGTCAAACATTCAGCCACCTTACTGCTTTATAAGTTCATGACCCTCTTTAGGATTAATATACTTAGGCTCACTTGTGCAAAAAATAACTTGGAGATAGTTGCTAATTTGGTTAAATTGACAATATGTCATTGATAATGTGTCCGAGCTAGCTATTAACTCGGAGTTACTAAGATAACCCAGGGTGGCGCAAGCAGGCTTTGGGCCTACCTAGAAGTTAGTCTGATTAACGAATTAAAAAAAACCTAAACTAATTAGAAAAATTAACCATCAGTTGTTGCTTGACCCCCGTCAGGCCAATTCGTATTAATAAGCTAAAATAGCCGTATCTTTGTCCCTAGAAGAGCTCGTGGCTAAATAATAACAGCCTCACGGGTCGTCCTTAAAGGTTAAGCAACGGTTGCTGAGATCCTCCGTGCCTCGGAAAGCACGTTAAGCTGTTGGTCCCGGCTGTTATGTGAAGATCTTTGACTGTCGTTACGGGTAGTCAGAAGCCTGAGTTCTGACACTAGTCTAGCTATCGTGTTACCCAGTTACTGGGTTGTGGAGGTCAGATAGACAGTCGCTCCATGTGAAACACTCAGCTACCAACATAGTTCTTTGGTTTTCTTTTTTAAAATCGTTGCCACACTAGGAATTTCCGCCTGTATTGTGGGTGCATTTACAAACATTTAAACTCACATTCACAAGATACCCAGATCCGGAACAACTATCTTTAGGCCATATAAATAATTGTTCCGTGCGGGAATCGAACCCGCGGCACGCAGCGCAGCAGCTGATCGCTCAACCTAGAAAAGGCTAGGCAGATGGTATTTTTTTTTCTGTGGTTACATGGCAGATTGATTGATCCGTATCTTTGTCCCTAGACGACTGCATCTCGGGCTACCACGTAGCTCTGCCTCTGTCAGCCCATGGCGCTGGGTACTCCGGCCTGCAGGGCGTGGGTGCCGGCGCCTGGGAGCGTCTGTGCACTGCGCCCGCGACATCCGCCCCGCCCCTTCCCCCCCTCACACTGCGCGCGCACCAGAGATCCTTGGACACGGAGTTACTTTGCAACGAAGTCTGTGAACGACTGTGCAAGATACACGGGAAGAAGTTCATCTACTGCTTCGATTGGGGCTGCCATGTTATTGATGTTTGTCAGTCCAGTGGATGTTTGTCTGGGGTGAGCTTTTGTTGTGTTTTCAGTATAAATTCAAATGCTGAGAAGATCTGCAGTCAATTATTTTGTAACTAGATCTGGCTAGGGTTCTTCCTCAGATATAAATCTAACTAGATGACGCGATTGTATGCACTTCGCGTGACAAAAACGGAGTAAAATTACGATCAATGATCGTAATTTGACGTTTTCATTTAGCATTATCGGTACCGGAAATCCTTCATCTTTTTATTGAGTTGTTAAAATAGAAAAAGTTGGCCGAGGCATTGGAAATGTTTTCTTTCATTGGTAAGTAAATTTGTTTTTAAATTGTGTGTGAAAAAGTTGGTTGTCTTACAGATGGAGGGACTTGCGTTATCTAGTTAGATTTATGTCTGTGTGTTCTTCCCGATATAGTTGAATAAAGGTGTGATGAATATTCTAAATGTGTAAGTAACTCTGTCTGTCTGTCTATTTATAACGTTTTCTCGCCTAAACCGCCGAACCAAATTTCATGGATTTTGGTATGGATATAGCGTTGGCGAAACCGCTGGCTGAAGCTAGTATTGAATAATAGTATAAATTCTATTGTATACGCCGACTTAGATTATCTTGAACTGGCTTGTAAAATAACATTATTTGTTAAAAATAAGGACTTTCATCATGTTTGCCGTATGATATTACTTCCCAGGATTGTATCCTTATTAGCGACACTATCGGATGGTGTAATAATACAGCGTGAGTATTTTTTTTTCAAAAATCAATGGGTTCGATTCCTGGCATATACGGCGGAATATTGGTTTTACAAAAATCCAACGATGCAGTTTTAGTTTTCATCAAAATCGACCCCGGAGGAGTGGGCATGCCGAAAAACACTCAAAGGAGTTGTTGACTTGAAAAACTCATTCTGTCTATCATCTGACATTGGTACTAATATCATCTACTTGTCTTCCAGTTGTGTGCTATGTGGATGTGGGCGAGCGACAACAACACGTCGACGGCGGAGTGCCAACCTTGCAAAGATATCAGCGCGGGCTGTCTGTTACACCGACAACAATATGCCGCCGAGGTAAGAGTATGACACTGTGTACATTTATAAACACCGGCGCGGGGTCCCAGCGCTAACAAAGAAAATTTGGTTCAAATAAATGTCACAAGAAGGCGCGATATGCATCGATTTGTTATTGAATTATGTGTAAAATTTACATTTTCTAGAATTGATCACAAAATTGTATGTTCTTGTTTAATCAACTCTCTTAAGCACACACTTATAGAATATTGGGCTCTCAATTCACATTTCAAATATTATTTGAACGGATCATTTAAAATTGATTCCAATAGATGGCACGTTTTTAAATTTCTGAGACATGCCACTGGATTTTTTAAAATTTGTATTGTAACACCGGTACAATGAAATTGTAAAAACGTGCAAAAAATACTATTTAACAAATTGTTACTGTATTTAAAGAAAAATAGTTCCGAACCGAGAAAACCCTTTTGCTTGCAAGTCGCTGTTATCACTATCTATAACCGTAGAACGGAACCGAACACGATCAAAGTACATAAAAATAATCGTCATAGTCAAACGAAAAACGCTAATTACGTCGACACGGTTTCTTTGTATGGGATGAGACACCCGTTTGCTGCTTTTACAAAATTTCATACTGTTCGGTCGACGACGCACGAACAGTATGAAATTTTACACTCAACGTTATGGCCATGGGCATTCTGAATATTTAGAAAGTTGCTGCGAAAGTTTGACAAGTTTTTAGGCTAAGCTAGAGTGTGACAAATACTCAACTACAAATTCTTAATGAAGAACAGAGAGTTAATCTGGTACAAAAATTACATTGTGTTTCGTATGTTCGCAGTGCTTGTTCGTGTGGGACCTAGTGAGCGGCGTTTACCGAACTGAGAGAGTTTCCATGACAGAAGACTCCAGTCAAGAAGGTAGCAGAGGTAATAACCAGTGAAAATTAATATGCAGTTATACTAAATCCTACGTAAAAAAAAACGGCCAGGTGCGAGTTGGACTCGCGCACGAAGGGTTCCGCACGATTATCGCAAAAAAAAGGCATAAGAATCACGTTTGTTGTATGGGAGCCCCAATCAAATACTTATATTATTCTGTTTTTAGTATTTTTTTGTTTTAGCGGCAACAGAAATAATTCGTCTGTGAAAATTTCAACTGTCTAGCTATCACGGTTCATGAAATACAGCCTGGTGACAGACAGACGGACCGCGGAGTCTTAGTATTAGGGTCCCGTTTTTACCCTTTAGGCACGGGCCCCTTAAAACCATCACAAGCTATACGTTTTAGTATTCCGCCGTTAAACCGACGACCACTTGTTTCTAATTATTGGAACTTAACAGCTCATGTCTTGAAAACTGCTGAACAGATTTAGATGAAACTTAGGGGAAGTTGAAAGATACTTAATCCAATAATAATTGTTATCAGAGATCTTTCTGAGATATATGCCGCACGTCGTTAGTAGCCCACATAGAATAAAACATATCTACGAATATTGTGCAATTCCAAAAATATTACACGGATAGAATTGATAACCTAATTTTTTTGAGTTCTGTTAAAAATACAAGGTCTGCACCAATGTCAATGTTACGTTGAATAATTTGACATTTCTCAATGCTTTTCCTTATTTCCTACCTTAAATAACTATCAGTTCATATAGCAAGTAATACTTATGCCCACATGCAGTTCCAGGTGCGGACAGAGCTAGGGAGCTCGCTAAGAAGCTGGGCCCGATCAACATGCCGCCCGGCAATGAAAATAGATTGCTTACTACACTGACAGGTATGGTTTAAAGTGGAAATTATGCTTTTTCTTATTCCTTCGTTAATCTTTTCTGAGGATCGAAGACCGTTCTGGCTGCCAGGAATTGCACTGTTCGGAATAGTGTGAAGGGGCTGTCGCAAACAAAAACTCATTAAAAATGTAGATCGCTTGGCGATGCCTCATTGCCCATTTACCTACTACATACAAGTGGACCGCCTATTACTTTGTAACATTACTATAGGAACCTTTGTCCAACCCTTTAAGAAATACGGGTGTGTTTCTTGTCTTTGCTGTAAATAAAAAACCGGCCAAGTGCGAGTCGGACTCGCGCACGAAGGGTTCCGTCCCACTATCGCAAAAAGCGGCAAAAAAATCACGTTTGTTGTATGGGAGCCCACCTTAAATATTTATTTTATTCTGTCTTTAGTATTTGTTGTTATAGCGGCAACAGAAATAGATCATCTGCGAAAATTTCAACTGTTTAGCTATAACGGTTCATGAGATACACCCTGGTGACAGACAGACGGACAATGGAGTCTTAGTAATAGGGTCCCATTTTTACCCTTTGGGTACGGAACCATAAAAAGAAAAGGTTGCATATTAAGGAACTTGTCCCACTGCCGACGATCAGCGAGTAAAGCTAGAAACTAAAAACTGGTTGGCGAGCAGCGAGTGTGTGGTTTCGATAGTTTTACGGCTCGGTTATGAGCGAGTGTTTACTTGCGACAGGCGATTTCTCACACAACTCAACTCGCTCGAAGCGGCCGCAATGTAGGTAGAAATGACCGCTGGTTCTTCTCTAGGCGTGAGTTCTGACCGCCAAGCGAGACCGCGAGCATCGCTGAGCGAGTATAACTTTCATAGCTCTTGTCGCTGCGACACACTTGTGGTGAGAGAGTACTCGCCGGTAGTGTGAACAGCCAGCGATCGACTATTAATATATTTGTATCTTTTACTGACCCGGGATCTTACATCTTTTATTCGTTTCACGGGTTTTAATTCGTTGGCGGTGGGACAACTGCTTGAAACTTTTCATTTTGTTTTAAACTTCCATTGTAAACTCGAAATTCCTCAGTTATGGTAAACTCTCCTAATAAAAGTGTCCTAAGTCCAGTTGTATCCATATCCTTTCAAAATTTTACCGTATAATCATGTTTGTATATCTATTTTCTTTCCAGGTCGATCCCTAAAAAGATTGACGGATGTGGACAACTGTATCGAAATCACGAAGAATCATCCAGACAGCTCGGAATCAGAGTCATCAGCGGAGGAAGACAGCGACTACGACTGATATTTGTATTCTAGAAGCATTTACGACGCATAATGTTAACCTCTTTGGTGAGAATTTACGAGGTTGAGGTGTTATGAACAAGTCTGTTATGAACTTATGAGGCACGGAGGAGTAACTAATATGGAGTGCTGAGTAATTTGACGGACGTTTTCTTCTGACGTACGTATGCTAGTATTATAGCGTCATCACTTCTCTAGTTTTTATTGTCTTGGCATCTAATCAAAAGGGTTGTCGAAATAAGGTTTCGTCCCTCTCAGAAATGTTTTATTTTGACGTGATTAAATCACACAAATTAAATGCGTATTTGAGTGTTGAAAGCCCCGACAGATAGATGGCACTTTGCTTACTAAATACTGGCCTTCTTAACGCGCCCTTAGCACTCCATTGATTCCTTACTCCGTGTATTTTTGTCACAAAAAGAGAACAACGAAGGGATGTGTTTGAAGCACTTATTGTATAAATATTTGTCTCCTTAGGAGTGTATCAAGACAGGTTCTTAGGCATAGATTGTTTTAATGTATTTCATGATGTGTTTAAATTTTTAGGTACCTTTTCTCAGATGTTTTGTCTCATTTTTTCTTTAAAAACTAGATGCTCATTACTACTGGCCATTAAATCAAGTCAAACCATAGAAATTTTAATAAAAAAATTCTTAGTATCTGAACCTTGGAAAATCAAAAACTTTATTCGATCCCATAGTAATGTTCAGTTAACCTTGTGCTTTGGATCTATTTTCCAAATACCCTCTCCATTTCGGCCATAGTTTGCTGAAAACAAGTTTCTAATACAGCGACCGGGATACTTTTGTAAATAAAATGTATGCAATATTAACATTAGAAATATTTCAATCGTATGAAAATATTTGATAAAATTAAATCAGTCTTACACATATAAAAAAGAATAATTTTTGTATATTTTCGTATGACATTTTACTTCAAACTTTACGTCTGCGTATCGTAATCGAAAACTTCTTGTTAAACTATTATCGTTGTTCAAATTCTAATATGGGGTAATAAAAAAATATTCGTAGTTGCGTACACATTGGTAATAATAGACCTGTCTGTGTATAAATTAAGGATAGTATTTATACGAGGGAAAATAAATTCAAATTAAAGGTGTAAAAAATGCTGAATATGGCTTACTGAAATACTAAGTGGGCGAAAACAAATGTTTAAAACTGCGACTTGAAAATAAAAGTTTGTCGACCTTTTTATTTCTGCAGGGTCTAAAGTAATGAAGGAGATGACGGGCGCTAAGTTCGCTCGCTTTGCTCTCTCACTTCAGCTCCCGTCATCCCCTTCGAACCTAACCTATCCGTGTCGGGTGCCCTAAGTTCTCGAGCTCGCTTCGCTCGCTCATGGACTAATTCCTTGAAAACACGAATACATTCGAACTCGCGCGCTGCACAAGGATGTCGCCTCGTCGGTTATTATGCTATTTTCAAAAGAATAATATGCTAACATAGGAAAATAGGACCCAAATACAATTAAGGTATGTAATAATATTATTGCCGCAGCTCACAAAAACCTCCTAAAAGGTATTAATCAAACCGAATAAATAGTCACTTACTTAGTATAATAGTCGCCATTCAGTATATTTTTCGCTCGGTTAGTAATTTCCCATAAATTAATATAACATTATGGTCGCTTAAATTGTGATTGTTACGCGTTGTATTGGCATACTTAACATGAAAAAAAACAATGAAATCATATTATGTGAAGAAATATTTTTTTTTTTTTGTTGGATTTCACTTGGAGCATTCGCCTGTAATGTAACGTTACAGAAGCGAGCATTACATCAGTGTGGGAGGCGAACCGAGCATTACAGTGCGCTACCTGTAATGTTACAGATTCGAACATTACATTGGTGAGGAAAGAGAAACAAACATTACAGTGCGCAACTTAATGATACAATGTGTAATATTTTGATAGAACTTGTAATATTAACGACCGTTTCGTCTGACATTTTGGAATCAAGTAAATGCTCAAAATCGAATCTGATGTTGCTCGTCAGTCAGGGAGGCAGTATTGTAATGTAATCAAAATCGAATATGAAATGTTAAATTACAGGCGAATGCTACAGACTACATCTTTAGGGTGCGTTTATATGATTACTTCATCTTAGAACGACAGTGTGGCTCGAGCAATAACAGTGTACAAGCTTATATAAGTTCGCACCCTTAAGGCTGAGTCAGTCTATTCGCCCGTATTCTCATTTACCCGTCACAATTTCCTTTCCCTGAAGCAGCATGGGTTATGCTGAAAAGTGCAGGCGAAGATGTGTTCGGCAGAAGAGGCAAGCTATTTTACCGCAAGTCTGGTTCAGCCCTTACCAACAGCAACGAAAATTATCTGATATACTCAACTGGACAATGACTGCCTGTATAGTGCCGCATGATGTTTCAATACCTCTATCTGTAAAAGTATAATTAAAAATATAGACTTAAATGTGGATGTATGAATTAATTTATGAAATTGGTTTTTGTAGTATTTTGAGAGTATTTATGCCCAAGGTTTGGGATTATATTAATAACCATTTAGAGGGTTTCCTTGTTTGACTATGGAGCCCTGAAAGGCTTGGGTTTTAATACATAAGTGACACAATGAATTACAATAGATTAAAAGAGATTTAACGGGCGTTTGACGATGAAAAAAAAATCAGTTTTACATAAACCAAAAAAACCATCATTTTGTTTCAAAACTCTAGTCTCTTTTATTTCACAGTACCTCTAACAATTATAAATCTGATGCATTATGTATTACTTTCTACTGCATTTATATACATATGTATAAAGTTAGTGATTATTATATGACGATAATCATCAATAATATGAATGTGTAAATGTATTCATAATTCGAATGACCATAAATATCGGATTCTAGCACATCTGAACTCGAATGAATTATTTATGATGGGAATACTGAAGATAAATTATTGGCTTGGGCAAGATGTTTGAAGTTTGCAAAAAACATTCAAATGTGCTGGAAGTCAGTCCCTAAATATGAACCTTGGCTCATAATAAGGTTGTGATTGTTTGAACATAGGTTTGTTAAGAGAAGTGCCTCTGAGACTTGTTAACTACCCTCCAATTTATTACACATCTTCCAATCTTCAAAACTATAAGTATTTATTCTGTCTGGCGATTTGCAACATAATTATGTATATGGTTTCCTCTTCAGCCTGTTGTTTGTGTTCTTTGTAGGCATTTGATCATTTAACCGAATTTTGAATAGTGTAAATATTTTTTAATAGTGAAGACATTTGATCTCACAGTACTAGACTATGCACTATGGAGGGTGTACATACTACGTAATTTTGGAGCATATATGAGGGCAATGTGTACTAGTAAATAAAATCTTCATCATATTTTGTCAAGCTGTTAACTGACCATTACAGTCTAAACTAAATGGTTGATTGCACTCTTTGCCAGTTATATTAATGGCGATAGTCTTTCTGATGTGTTTAGTCTCTAAGTATGAATAGAATAAAAAAGAGAATGTCCTATACAGTAATATCCCGAAGTTGCGGCAACCGATGACTATGCAATAGGTTTTCGCATTTGTCCTTCTGACAAGAAATAAATTATTCAAGTATAGAATATGGTGCCAAAAGATGGAATAAAAGGTCCAAAAAGTAACCACAAGCGCGAAAGGGAGTTTAGACAAATTATTGCATAGGCCATTCAAACCTGATTATGTAATATATTTATCTCACTAATTGGTGAGCAGTTGTGAGCTCTAGTCTTAAGAATCGAAAGAACACTAGTGTATAACCAACCGCTCCAAGCCAGAGGCATTCTAAATATAACTAAGCAATATGATAATGGTTGTTCCACATTATATTCGATTGTCTTTTCTCCAATATGTCTAAACAAAAAATTGGTTGTATTAATCAGCTTACAGAAGTAAGTGAGAAGATTGCATTTAATTTTATTTATACCTGTCGACACAAGGCACTGACAGTGTAACTTGCCATCAAATTGTATGATACTATAGATAGGTATGGAACAATGCATGATGTAATAATAACATAAATAATTAAATTCTTGTTTTATTCACACCTTTTTGTACAACTTACGAAAAAAAAAGCTTTTTAGAAAATTTTATATCTACCAAAATCATAATAGATATGATAGCTCAGAAGTGATTGCATGACTGAATTAGTACCCTCCTTCGCATCGCACAGTCCAGAAAAATAATATATTTACAGCTTGCTAGAAATGTATCTAGTTAATATTTTAAGTGTGATTGTATAACTATATACAAAAATCCTCAATCTACCAAATACATTGTTTTGTCAAATTAATTTATACATACCTATTAACTGATCATGCGGTTTGGTCAAACGCCAATTTTGTCAATTAATTCTACAGATTCAATTGATTGACTGAAAAGATCAATGTGGCAAATAAGAAACAAAATCTGATTAAAAGTGATAATAGTCTTACAAATTCAATGCTGTTATATCGTCAATAATTGGTGATCACTTAAAAGAGTTATTAGAATACTTACGATAAATCAAAATATGAATGTGGCAACACAGTAGTTAGTAAACAAGAACATAGTAAAATTTACTACTTACACAATATACAAATAGCAACACTACCACTACAGAATTCTTACAAATTATGTCTTAGCTGATGCTACCTAGCTGTGTAACAACTTACATTTACATTACCCATAATTAATTGTAAAATACAGTTAAAACATTAAAATATTTATTAATGTCTATAATTATAAGCTGTATACATCATCACACTCGGGTTCAATCTCCATTGGGGGACTTCGGCTTTGACCATTTTCTTCCAACATGCAATCTAATGATACCCTATCAAGATCATCCCATGATAATTTATTGCACTTATCTTGTAAAATTTTGACAAGTCGTTTAGCAGCATTTGTTGCTTCTGTTTCTGTCATGCTATACGTCCTCTTAAAATATTTCACAGAAGTTTCGAGAAAGCTATCAGGCTTTTTAACAACTAGGTTTAATTTAGTACCATCTTTTATTGTGGGGTATGCTTCAACTGTCTGTTCGTCCACTAGTGTCCTGCCAAGTAATAGCAATTTCTGTTCCTCTACTGGAATATGTAACTGTTCGGCAATTTGTCGTTTCATTTCAGATATTTGTGTGGTTGGAAGTACCTAAAACAATGCACGAATGTAATATTTTTCTAGAAAATGTACGATTTTGGTTCCAGTTAATATACTTACTTCCAAACAACATTCACCGCCCTGTAACTTTTTTACGATAACTTTCATTTTGGATAGTATCAAAGTAGATCTAGATTTCACAAAAAACTGCGTGTAAATTACAAAAATATTAATTCAGCAGCATGATACCGATGACAGACAAAAACAACAAAAAATATCTGTCAAACTGATGTGACGTACTCATAGACTCACTCATACGTCCTAAATCTTAAATATAGGTGTCATGGTATTCCTTTTCCTCTATTGCAATTACAGATCTTTTTCTCTTTCCAACAACAACAACGACGCTGCAACGCGCCCGATCTGGCACGACTGACAGTTTTCGTTTGACGTAATTGACGTTGTTTTGATGATGACTGCTTGAGTCTTGACTGGAATAATAATTGGACTACTATATTCACTGATGCTTCCAAAGTCTCCGATGATAGCCCTGTAGGAGTTGCTGTTTGGATTCCTCATACAAAAAATATTTTAAATTATAAGTGCCCTTCTGTTACATCCGTTTTTACAGGTGAATCAATTGCCATTTTTGAAGCTATTTCATTTGTTTTGTCTCATAAGTTAAATAACTCCATAATTTTCTCTGACTCAAAAAGTTGCCTTCAAGCCATTCTATCTAATCCTTTCAGATCTAAGTCAAGGTTCCCTATAATCTTAAAAATTAGAGATTTACTATTTCAATGTCATGACCTTGGTATTAATGTTGTCATAGTTTGGATTCCTGGCCATGTCGGTATTCTTGGTAATGAGTCAGCTGATTCATGCGCCAAAAATGCTGTTCTCACTGGCTCTCTTGCCCACTCTGAAATTTATTCCCATGATATTTGTGCCACTCTACCTCTAAATTTGTTTAAATCTTGGGCCAAGGAATGGCAAATCTCTAAGTCCATAAAGGGTAAATATTATGGACTAATATTATTATTCAACCCGAGATTCCCCACAAGCCTTGGTTTTTCAAATACCAATTAGGAAAAAAAAACACTACCTCTACTATTTGTCGCTTACGATTAAATCATTGTTGCACCCCTCATTTCCTGGCCAAACTTAGGATTAAGGATAATTCTCTTTGTGAATGTGGTTTGGATGAAGGAAACGTGGACCATTTATTTTTCTCCTGTCCTAGATTGCGCTTCTCCTTTCATGATATCATTCCTCCTCATATCCCTCGTCCAACTTCGGTTAAATGCCTTCTTTCTTTAGTATTTACTCGATTTATATTTAAACTATGCAAATTCATTGAAATTAATAATATTAAGTTGTAACTATTGTAATTATTCTTTTTTCTTTTTTTTTTCTTTTTTCTCTTTCGGTTTACGTTTGTCATCATCTGTCCTGTTCATATAACATACTCTGTGGTGGTCCTACTGTCGGATTACGTCTGCGAAGAAATGCTAAACTTTTATTTTGATAAATATTTTTATTTTACTGTTAAATCTCGCTAAATACTCTCCAGCGTTTGATGGTCTATTAACAGTTCGCACGTGTTATTGGCAAAATTGTGGTGTCCCTTCCACAAATGCCATTTAATAAGAGTTGAAGTTGAAGTTGAGTCTTGACTGTCATGTTACAAAATGTGCACTTGTCAGCACACAGAGTACCTACATTTAAATTTTATCATTTTAATACACCGACCGAGTGTGCAGTGTGCCCTGTGCTCCAAAGACTATTTCGCAAAAAACGAAATAAAAAAAATGATTTGTTGACCAGGTGGACTATGAGAATCATTATTTACAATTTGTAATTCTTCTTATCGTGTCGAAGGCAAAAAAAAAAAAAAAAATTGTGTTTTAGTGGAGCGCCGTAAGGCATAAAAATTATAAAATCTCGAAACCCAGGGCCAGTCAATGAATCTGTATAACGAGTGTTTTACTGAATTATTGAAAGCTCAAATAAAAAAGTTAAAAAATAAAAATGGTCCGATCTCGATTACAACAATTTTTAACAACAATTTACTGGAAAATAAGAGGTGGAAGGGGGAATCGAAATGTTTATAGTAAAGATTTCAATTTTATAAATTATATTTGCATAGTAACTTTAATATTAATTTATTAGATTTTCGCAAAAAATAACGATTTACAAAAAAAAAAGAAATATCAACTATATACATTATTACATTATTGTTCATTAATGTCGTCGTCATCGATCTCGTTGATGTAGATTGTAGGTAAAGGATTAGTACAGCTGTCACCATTGCATTCTAAGCAAGCAGCAGTGCTGTTTAAACCACAACCCGCAAGATGCCCCGCATCCTGTTTTGCATGTGCAATATTACAAGTTGTGGGTTGTGGGTTCGAACCCAGGCAGGCACTTTACTTTGTGTAAATTGTTTCATCACCACTGCTCTCAAAACGGTGAAGGAAAACATCGTGAGGAAACATAGCATGTCTTAGAACCAAAAATGCAAAGACATGTGACATCCACCAACCCGCACTGGGCCCGGGTGGTCGATTACGGCCCATTCCCTCTCACAGAGAGGAGTGTATCTATATATGTATCTGGCGTTCCAGAGACCAAACGCGTTGGCCGATTTTGATGATTCTTACGTAAATCTTAACCTTGCGAGAGTCATTACCTACATTAAAATTGTAAAATAAAAAAATGGCAGCTTTTCGGAGCCATATTGTGGGCTTAATATCTATGCCACTATTTTGAAAGTTTGTAAAACTCAATAATGTTCAGTAATTAATTTTTATCACACTCACTGCACAGTAATATAAACAATAATTGCAAATAAACAAAAATCCGTTTTTTTTTTTGGAGCCCACTATGACAGCTACGTTTTGAGCCTGGCAAGTTGCGACGTGTACTATTCTGTTAGGGCTCGCGTTAGCAACACCGAACAGCTGCTGTTGCACTCTCTTCTTTCGTTCTTGCTTAATAGAAAAACTCTATGAAAAAGTCGGAACCACACTTACGTGTCGTGGCGTGGCGTGGCGCAGGATCCACCAATCAAACGACTCTGTTCCAGCCTACGTCATTACGCAACGAGTTTTGTAGCCACTCAACTGCGTCGGACGGCGCCAAGACACGCCACGCCAGGTAAATGTGGTTCCGTCTTTAAAAAGAGAGATAAACGCTACCATCCTGAACGTCAAAGAGGTGACTTTTTAGTCACTGTTGTAACCCATCGGTTAGCAGCTTTAATTAAAGTTTTTCGCTGTTTTCACACGCTTGTTTCATTTATATCAGGAATAATTTTATTGTTTAATTATCTGCATGAACCATGTCGTGTGTGGCTATCGGTTGCAAGAGTAGATTGAGCGTATTAACAGAACATAATCAAAGGATATCTTACCACAAGTTAGTTATCGACTAGCATACTGAAATTATTGTGCAGGGAATACATTTCATAGGCTGTCCCGAATAAAGGAATCTTAGTTCTTAATACGTCGAGGACGTATAGTATCATTTAAACTATTATATTTAGTGAAATAATAAACTTTTATGCGTATTGCGTTCGTTGATATACCTGTGACAGTTTACGTACTTACGTTCTGATGTTAGAGATGTGACAACAGTCACAAGAAAGATTTATCGATACTATATTTTTATTTTACTTACTTTAATTTATTTCATAAAGTTTATTTGATATTTGTTATTATTAAACTAATATTGATTGTGCACAGGTTTCATAAGAGCACTTATTTATGAAAAAGTGGATCAATAATAAAAAACGAGCTAACTGGATATTGTCGCTCATGTTTACTGCATTTTAATGAATCATGCTATTGCTATCCCTTGACCCATCTATGGATACAGGTTGATGAATCATTTTTATTTTCTTTTACTTTTTAAAATGAAATTGTTAAAACCGTTTTGTTATAATTTATTTTACTACTTTTATATACATACTCGTCTGTAAACTTTATTTTCAGTCTTGCACAAAAACTAGTATACTATTTATTTATTTATTCGTTTAGCCTCGCACTGGAACGCCTTGCAGCAATTACACCAATGGAGCACAATCGACAATATGCTCAACAAGGGTTTGATACCGTCTATAAATGGCTGCATTACAACTTGCTAACCCTAAATGTGGATAAGACGAAATTCATGATTTACTCACATAGGCCGCAAGATCAACCTGATTTCGACTTAAAAGCTCACTCTTGTGATAATATCAACCAGTGTTCTTGTCCTGGCTTGGTTAAAACTAGTTCTATTAAATATCTTGGTATAATTATAGATTCCAGACTCAGCTTCCAACAACATATAGAATCCCTTGTTAAACGAATACGCAAATTAATTTATATATTTAAAAACCTACGACATATTTCCAATTCATCAGTTCTTAAGAAAGTTTACTTCGCATTATGTCAATCACTTATTTCTTATTGTATTACCACATGGGGCGGTTCCTCTAAATCATACATGATCAATCTAGAAAGAGCCCAAAGAGCGGTATTAAAAGTTAGTTGCTTTTTCCCAATCCTGTACCCAACTGCTGAACTTTATCAACACTGCCAAGTACTTACAGTCCGGCAATTATTCATTATCATGACGGTATTAAAAAAACACGCTGAACTACCTCTAGATCCCGATCTACTAACACAAAACAGAAGATCAACCAATATTTGTCCAATCATCCGTTACAACACAAGTTTCTCTCAAAGGTTTTTCTGCTTTCTTGGTACTTTTCTGTACAACTCTATTAATAACAAACTATCTATTTACACGCACACAAAAGAGGTCTGTAAAAGAAAATTAAGGAATTGGCTGTTAAACCTTGACTACATTTCCACAGAAAATATATTAAAACCAGTGTCATAAACTCATAACACACACATTTACACTCACACTCTTACACGCACACATTTACACCCTCACATTACGCTTATACAATCATTCATGCCCATGTCCTTCTCATTTCTCCCATGTCATTTTTGTTTAACTCATTTTTTACTACTTATTGTCGTTTTCAGTGAATAAGATACTTCTTTTGTTTATTTTTCGCTGCATTTTTATATTTAATTTCTCTTTGATTTTGATTTTAATTCTTTTTAAATTTAATTTTCATTGAATTTTAATTTAACTTAATTGTATTCTTCTTTAAACTTAAGTTTTCGATTTTGTAAAGAGTATACCTACTACATACAAATTATTTAATGGTTAATTTTGATAATTTTGTTAATTCTTTTATGTAAAATGGGTGATCTGTAACACAGGGCCTTACCTATCTCAGACACCCTTCTCCATACAAGGTTACGTATATAATTGTCACTGTATTTTGATGTAGAGATAAAAAAAATAAAGAATTTATTATTATTATTATTTTATTATTATAATCTTATAATAAACTCACTTTAAGTCCAGGTTTCCTCACGATGTTTTTCCTTCACCGTTGTCAGCGATGTCCATTAACTAAGAAAGTACATATGAAATGAAAATTTCACATTGGTACTTGCCGGGATTGGAACCCACGACCTCGAGAACGAGAGGTGAGGTCTATATATTAGTGTATATATCATATATTGATAAGTACCTGTTTGTACAGTCGTACAAACGTCAGTCAAACGTCAATTAGACACAGTCAGGGACGATTCTTATTATTCTTATTCAGACATTTGACCGTAGATCGCTCCAAAACTTGATAATATCGATATGCGTTGGCACAGATCTAGTACTGATTTTGCCACACTGGCACAAAAGATGACATAGACAAGAGTATCTATCTCGTTTTGCGTATGACGTTATCTGTTAGTGCGAAAGTGAAAGTTGAAATTGCGTCTTAATTATGTTTCATCGCAGATAAACTTGATGCCTGATGATAATTTTAGTGTTGCCAGTGTTTTACATTCATTCAAAGGATTCAGAATGTATTGTCTCTTCATTCTGTTAGTCTCTTTTTTATTATTTTTGATAGGATTACGATACATGTTGATTAAAGGCCTACTTCTTTTTTGCCATATTCTCCTTGGTTTTTTCGTGGTCTTACAGCACTTTGTCTGTCATACACGAACACCCTGCATGTGCCCTGTATACAAACAACACTCGACTTCTTAGAATAGCTGGCTGATAATTTTATGTACAAATAGGTTTTATAAAATGTGAAATAAAGAATAGCCATCTAGATTTTAAATTTCCTTTGATGCCATTAGATAAAAAAATAATATTATTTGCAAATGTCATCGGGTTTTTCTTCAAGTTTCGTAAATAAATAATTAATTACCAAGGTGATATCCTAATACTTTGGATGAGAAGTACACAAAACACGACGTTTTGATTTGGATTTTTTTATTGGAAATTAAGAAGGAAAAAAAAAGTCAACTTAATTATGAATACAAAAAATATAGTTGAAATAGTTGATTTTTCGAATAATGCAATACTAATTTTTGAAGCAGATTGTCTAGAAGGTAAATGAAAACTAATTTAAAGTTTAGACTACAGAAAGTTTATTGCCTACTAAAAACTTACGCCGTAGGCATGTATAGAATTCTATCTATGTTAACGATAACGGCAGGCTTATTACGTATCTTTTCGATTTTTGCGCAATAATTGTTCTTCCTTAAAGAAGTTTTAGAGTTGTTGGCGGTTTTTTTTTACTAAGTGCTTTTGACAAACAGCGAGCGATTAGCAAACGATTGTGTAGAACCTACTATATCTACACTGCAGGTAATTGCGACTTTTATGACATAAAGCCTTTGATCGCTACCGTTTTGCTTTTGCATAAGATACGTAATAAGCCTGCCGGTCTTAATTTTTAGAGAAACTTATGTAAATAAGACTTGAAGTTAAGTTATCTAGATTTATCTAAAATTACCATTGTGGGAAGTAGAAGTAGTTTAGAACCTATTTAATCTATTGTTACCAGAGATCCTTTAATTTATTCTTGCTCTATTTCTCGAAGTTTCATAATCTTGTTCGCACTTTATAGAAATTAGAAGTAAATCGAAACATAATTATTATAAACTTTAATTAAAATAAAATTTCAACATTTTTCTTACTAAATACTAATACAAAATTAGTAACTATTGAAATCACTAGCTTGAAATTTGGCCGGGGTGTCCGCCGTAGCCTAGGAAACGGGTGTAGCTACAAGACAACAACATTGATAAGTCATTTCTTATCGTGTTACATAAAAATTGGCAAAACTAGCTGTAAATAGAGTAAATATTAGTAACATTACCTTAATCGTGATTAAAACAATCATATAAACTAAGATGATTTTGACAGTTCGAGGTATGGATGGCAGGTGGGTTTTATATATTCTTGAAATATTGTATCGCTAATAACCTGAAAGATGAGTATGATAACGTTAATGTTGGTTGTCAAGCGCGTTGGGTGTGATATGCGTGCTTCCTGGATCGGGAAGCGTCCTAAATGAGCTCCCCCTTGCTCCCAGGCGCGTATCAATTTTATCAAAGTTATCGGCAGGAGGGATACGGTGGCGGTGCCTGGCACGGCGCACGACCCGCTTCGACTATTCACCTGCGGAATTAACTTTTGGGACTTATGTACTACGCAACACATAGGGGGGCCGACAAATATGCGCAGAACAAATACCAAGCTCCTAGTAATGGTTTATTAATCTTAGTAAGCTCTTGTGATATAATCTACTGAATAACAAAATAATGTATACTTCATTCTAAATAACTATGTTGAATCATGCTCACAGAATAATACAAATCAAAGAAACACAAAGCCAAATAATACAAATAAATATGAATATTATTAAATAATAAACATCTTATTCATTTTATTTTACAGACAACAATACAATATTTATCTGAACATTGCATGTGATACTTATTATAAGATGTCAATAGCACCAACAATACAATAATAATATTAGAAACAAAACACAGTATCCAGTCATGCATTACCCATGGTGGTACATGGCAGGTGGTGTCACTGAACCGTAACGTGGCACCTGCAGCCACCCCACTACGTCCCTATCACTAAATTACACACACTACCTCTAGCAAGCCCACACTACAAAACATTAAAAACAAATTTCTCACAGAAGCAGTACTAAACATGACAGTGAACCAACCAAGCACATAGAGACCGTTGTTTGATCAATACTTGATGTCATACAAACCAGTGTGAAGTCACAATAATGTGTTACTGTTGTGTTCCAGTGATATTTTGTTGCAAATATTAATTTCCAATCCAAAATGTCTGAGATGGGCTTTGGGAATGTGTTCTATTTAGAGAGTGAGTGTTTTTATATAGTTGTTTTGTTAAGAGTGCCGGTGCGGAGGGACGGATGAGGTGTTGCCAGGTTACGCTCCACGGGTACTCTCCGCCCTTGCTCCCAGCAGATCAATAACATCTCTATCACCTTGGATGGTGTTATGCAACAATTCTGATGATTCATATTATTTATGTGTTTAAAATAATATGATGCAATGATTTTTATGCTTATGGAAGCATTCAAGATTACATTTTGACTGTTTTCAGAAACTTTATGATTTTATGTTGATATTTTTGTTGCTGCACTGAATGTTTGTAATTACTGCAATGCATAAACAGTAATGATAACTGATTACTTTATAGTTTTGATAATAGTTCTAAATATGTTGATTATTTTAGTACCATCCAAGTATGAAGAAAAATTACATAACAAATTGTTATGTTTACATTTAAAATTATTTGTAGGCAAATATTGAGATAAGTATAAAGTGTACTTGATTTGATCTACCTTAATTGCAAACAGTTATCAAGAGGGGTGAGTTACTCTAGTTTTAAATGTTGCCAATTAGCAGCAGGTATGGCTTTCACTATAATTAGGGGATTAAAAAGGCTAATACTAAAGTAGGTATGTTACTTTTGATCATTTATTAAATGGCCTGTTTTAATTTAAATTTTAATGTGTAGTAAAACTGAAAACTTTTATATTTTGTTAGGGAAAATAAAATAATCTCATTCCACTTTTATTTTGCTGTAATATGATGATTTTTTTTTCCCTGAGATTATAAAGTACTAGCTTTTACCCGCGGCTTCGCTCGCAGTGAAGACATGAAAAAATTTTTTTTGTTTTAATAAAAAGTATCCTGTGTTACTTCTAATACCTCCAAGAATATAGGTATGTACAAAGTTTCATGATGATTGGTTCAGTAGTTTTTGCGTGAAAGCGTAACAAACACTTACATTCACATTTATAATATTAAGTATGATTCACAATCTGGTGGAAGAAACTATAGTCTCCATAGCAAAATAATACATATGTTTTGCGAAGTTAAATCAAGGTCGACATGAAGCCTCGTTTAGTCATACCTACCTATAATTTCTAGGTCTTTAAGTGTTTGCTATTATATAATCGATTCTAATGCTATTTTCCCTTGATAAATTTGATTAAAACCAGTCCCATCGGTGTTTTCTTCAGACTTTGAGTGCGCGGGCGACGAGGTTCTGGTGGAGTCGTCGCCGCCTGCTTCACCGGACATGGCAGCGCGGCTTGCGGCTCCTGCACAGGTAACTCACACATATATTTTGATATTGACACGTCTTTAAAAGGTTGTTACAGGTACTTATTCAAAAGCTGGAAACTCTGACGGCCAGTCATGCCAAGAGTTACCTAGTTACCTACTGGGTTGTGAAGGTCATGTAGTCAGTCACTTCTTGGAAAATAATGGTATTGAGAAGCATTTGGATAGACTTGACGCCGATCCCAACATACAACTTGGGGAATGGTCGGCAAATGACCCCAACATAGGCAGATTGATTGACATGTGTCTATAAAAGATCTGATGGTTTACTTCTTATCCGCTATGTGACTGGCTAAAGAGTAAATGCCGTCTTATAATTTTAATTCTGATATTGTCTAAATATCGTGACTTGTAATCATCGTCTTTCAGGCTCATCAAATCTCTTATTCCGAGCCATGTCTGAATATGGCATCAACAAGAGGCTTAAAATTAGCCCTCTTATTGATAGGTAGACCTTGCTACCAACCTTGCTAACTGGCTAATCTTTCTATCGCGGGGTAAACTACTATCGTAATTCGTACGAATAAATTTGTAAATGAGGGTTTTTAAGAAAATTCACGCCACTAGTTGGCGCCACATTGGTGAGAGGTCTTTTACTTGGAAAATTTAACTTATGACATCAACTTGCTTGACGTCAATTTGACTAATGTCAAAAAACATAAGCATTTGACAGCAGCTTGGACCTCACGTCTCAGTGATGCCACCTAGTGTACATGATTTCAGAATACCCTCATTGTCGCGTAGTATGGATATTACACGCTACATGACTTTCATGACACGAATAGAAAATAATTTAGCTTTTTTCTAGACGTAGGATTTGAGAATACCTAGAATTATATGCTGAGTCATCATGAATCGACGCAAGGTCGTGGGTCTTAATAACACTTGTGTATGTATCGAATCGTACAACCTAGATACCTACCTATACAATTTCATAACCTGCAATCGTAAAGTACCTCTTCTACACCGAGTGATAATGAGTCAGTCACACTTTATAAAGCGATTACCTACCTATTAGGTTGCGGTACGAATCCGTACGAATTCAACATATCATTTTGTTCATTTTATACGTCTTTGTGCCTTTTCTTCCCTCTTAAAAGAGAAGGAAGCCCGAGTTGGGGCTATCAGGAGTTACGCGGAGAACTGTCTTTTGACTTACGCTACCCAAACTAAGCAAGCAAAGGTAGACCTTCAGTGAGACTGGCTCCCAGATTTCGGTTTTCTCAGTTATCTACCTGACTGCCAGTCTCTAAATATCAGGCAAATTTGCCTTTCGGCTTCCACAATCCAAACTAAGCATCGTCAAGGTAGAAAACACAGTGAGAATGTCTCTAAGACTATCTGTTTTCTAGCCATATATTCTGGCAGCTTTTATAGAAGCTTAGAGAGAGCAGGGAGGTTAGAGGTTTCCTTAGCGAGAAACCTAGATTTTTTCAGGTAGGAGACAGCTGGGATGCATCGAACCACGAAGTATGCCAGAAGGAAGGCGAGGCTTAAATCCCGCAGTCAAGTGTAAATCCAGACTGAAATGATGATCAGATACTTACAAACAAATTATCAGGGCCTGGTGTATCCAGAAAAGCTACAGATAGACACGCAACGCAAATCAATCTCCATGTATTCGTTCCCCTATACAACTGTTTTGTACATAGGGTGGCGCGGGCGGCGGAACCTCGCCGAGCGCCGTACGTGAGCTCATCGTCATACCGGAAATACCCGACTCCATGTCTTTGCAGCACGCTATGCAACAGGTAAATAAATGCAAGTTCTAATGTTCGTGGAAAGCTTCGAAATGAAGCTCCTATGAAAACCGAAAATACGCGGTCTCATATTCCCGAGTCTTTTGAGAGCAAGCTCGTTATTAATGTTAGATACTTAAAATCTTATTCCTACCTACTTATCAAAATTCTGATTACGACGAACTACATAAATGCACGAGGAATGGTAGATATATTCGAAATACATTCAACATAAGTAACGATCTGACAAGTCCAAGGATTTCAACAAGCGCACGATTTTCCTTTTTAGGGGTCCGAACCAAAAGGGTAAAAAAAGGAACCCTATTACTAAGATTCCACGATACGTCTGTCTGTCTGTCTGGCTGTCTGTCCGTCTGTCAGCAGGCTGTATCTCATCAATTGTGATAGCTAGACAGTTGAAATTTTCACAGATGACGTATTTCTGTTGCTGCTGTAACAACAAATACTAAAAACACAATAAAATAAATATTTAAGTGGGACTCCCATACAACAAACGTGATTTTTGTGCCGTTTTTTTGCGATAATGGTACGGAACCCTTCGCGCGAGTCCGACTCGCACTTGGCTGGTTTTTTATTTAGCACAAAGGAAACCCCGAGCTGAATAGATGACCGATCCATAAAACCTGTATCGCTTTTGGATTAACCTTCAACAGTTTAAATTGATTAAAAATTAAACAGCTGATTTCCGTTATGTTTGAATTTATGCACCCCTGTCAGACCGTGACTAATGGGAATCCTACAACGAAACTATGGTTGATAACAGCTGGGAGTTACCACTCCTGTATTTTTTTTCAATGGCAATGGCGTCCCCCAGATTCTCCTGTTATTTAACCTGGTCCATAACTATCTTTGCCGCCTGTCCCCAGGTTTCGAGTACGGTGGTGGAAGTGAACGGCGACAGTTCGGGCCACTCCAGCCCCGAAGCGGATGGACAGCAGCACACTTACATCACTGTGTCGAGCGAGTGTAAGTACCGCAGAGTTTGTTTGAACTGTAGTTGTGATTTTGTGAAGTATGCACCGTTTTGATTTTTTGATGGCGCCAGGTTTAACATGAAGAAGTGAGAATTATTAGATGGTCTACAAAATAATGTAGGTATTATAAAATCGATTCAAACACAGTGTGGGTTTGGTATTCCTAACCAGGCAATGGATTCTGCGTCTGTCGTGTGCCGTACATTTTTTTATGAGTGGCATAGAAGTAGGTGGCACACCTGATGGTACGTGGTCTCCACTGCCTATGGACATCTGCAATACTAGGGGTATCTGTCGTCGTCGTCAGAGGACCTCAACCAAGTCCTTGACATCGCTATTAGTTGTGGCCAATCCAGTGTTAGTCTACAAGCAATACTATAAGGTTCCGATATTGCCTTAAGGTGGGGGGGCAAAAATTAAAACGAGCAAAATAACCTGAAACTATGAGACAGCTTTAAAATCTAAGGTTACTACGTCATCCTGACTGCTAGTGTTTAGCCCGCCTTTGAATATTTGTCTATTAAAGTAGTTGACCTCCGCGGCTTCGCTCCCGTCAACTGGCTACCTACACTACCTACCCACCCTATTTTACTCCTACCCTATTTTATGTATTATCAATAGTTCTCTCAGCGCACGCCAAAGAACGTATTTTATAGAAAAGTTTTGCTACTTTAGGTTACATTATTGCGATTTTCATAAGGATCTCTATATATTTTATAAATTATACCCTATGTTACTCAGGAATAATGTAGCTTTCTACTGGCGAAAGAATTTTCAAAATCGGTAAAGTAGATCCAGAGATTACCCCCTACAACCTCACAAACTTTACCTCTTTATAATATTAGTATAGATTAGTATAGATTACCTCTTCAAAATATAGGTATAGTTTAAATTTTTGTTTGGTAGTATTGTAAAGTTCGTAAAAACAGCATTTAGATAATATGTTAATTTTTTTTCCGTAGCGCCATGTTTTGTAGAACTTTTTACGTAAATGTCTAAGCATGATTATTTTATGTTGCACAATATGGTTTTGAAGCACATTTTTATTTATGTATCGTATTTTGTGTGCATTGAGCAGTGCAAGGCGCATGGGCTCAGCCAGCCAACTACATCAAGATTGAGGAGCAAAGCGACCAAGAAAGCAAGTTTTTATTTTATTTTCATTTTGTTTATGCTTCTCATCTTAGTTGTTTATGATTTAACAGCATGGCCTCTGACCATTGGGACTTCATCTTTGCTATTTACATCGGTATTAGGTTTGGTATTCTTGGAGTTATTAGTTAAGAATTTGGCCAAGGTTGCTTGTAAATGTTGGCGTTTCATAGAAAGACGACTGCAGCCAATTATAATTTCTAATTAATAAGTATGAGGTTTTAGTGTATTTTGATTTAGACTAATACTCATCATATAATCAACTTCATTGTTCATAATATAGGTATTAAAATCAAATAACATCAGCTCATAGAATAACAAAATCATTATGCTTACGTAGTTGTCAACTTCCATTACCAACGTTGGCACATTAAAAGACAAATGAAGAATGACTATGCTGTGTGCTCACCGTCTTCCTAATTGCTGCAAGCAATAATCCAGTCAATTTGATAAATTGCTAAGTGAGTATATAGTGTTCTTTATTGAATAACTGTTCTAAATAGTACATTTTGTGTCAAGCATAAAAAGTCGAGATTTTAACACGAGCGATGTAGCCAATTTCGAAAGCTACATGCGAGTGTTAAAATAAAGCCTTTTTATGCGAGACACGAACGTTTCTTTTTCCACTACCTGATGAGCTTACTTAATAAAATGCAAATAAGTTCCAAAAACAATTTATTAGAAACGTTCAGACTAAAAACCACAGACTATATACTGTAGAGGCTTTCCACATAGGACAAGCAACCTGTTCGGCCGCTGACACCTAATACTGGCGACTTATAAGTTTGGAAGGAAATCGAATACAGAATATTTGAAATATATCGAACGCGTGTAGTTTCTGTTTAGCTGGGACTTCTGTAAAAACCGCCCGAGGGCAGGCACGTTGTTGAGTCAATATAAGTTAAAAGTAATTTCTGCTTATTATTAGTTTCCCTGAGTTACCCGTCCTCATCAATACTATTCGCTAATCTCGAAAAATATACATAGTCATTCTTAGATACGGTATGTACACTTTTTTCTTCTAAAGTTGAGAATAGCTGCGCTTCACATGATTCTGCGCATCTATTCGTAGGGGCGTAGCTCATGTAGAGGCTTTCCACATAGGACAAGCAACCTGTTCGGCCGCTGACACCTAATACTGGCGACTTATAAGTTTGGAAGGAAATCGAATACAGAATATTTGAAATATATCGAACGCGTGTAGTTTCTGTTTAGCTGGGACTTCTGTAAAAACCGCCCGAGGGCAGGCACGTTGTTGAGTCAATATAAGTTAAAAGTAATTTCTGCTTATTATTAGTTTCCCTGAGTTACCCCTTCACAATACACACAATCAACGCCCGCTTTTTCGAGGGGTAACAGGTTCAGTATCATTCTGTCGGATGGCGCGATGGAAAAGCGCGGGCGTAGCGGCAGAATGCGTCTACCAACAGTAGCCTATTCAATTAAGAATACAATTACGTTGAAGTTACTTAATGATATCAAAACTCCATATTGAAGTTGGCTACACTGGCTGCGCAGTAGTAAATCTCATACAAAAACAGCATCGATCCGTGCCTTGCGCATCGGAAAGCCAACTACAGGGCGGCCAAGAAGTTTGGTGAGAATATTACCTGTCATTACAGCCACTAACAGGGTACGGCAGGATCTGAAAAGGCTGGGCATGTGCGCCTCAGAGATTTGTTGCTACGAAACCATTATGAATCGTCACAATCTCAAATAATCCCCAATTTTTCCCTTTGAATTTCCACTTCACTTGTCAAAGTTGGTCACAACACGCTCTTTGTGAGAAGCCTTTGATGGACAACAAACAAACTACTTGTATTTCACCCTCTGACATCATAATGTCTGATTATCTCCCACCTGTCAGGATTGATGCCGTATTAAATACACCCCATTTGTTATTAAAATTTTTGTTCGGAATTTCGACTTTATTGCTTTGATATAAGTGTGTTCGAAATATAATAAAGAGGAATTAGCGAAATACAGGTTCCGAATTAATTTGAAGAGCACGGACCGGTTGCAGGTGCGGACGGAGTTTTGATATTTTAAAGAGGAGATTATTTTTATAATCAATCGAAAATATTCTTTTTAATAATTGCATGCTTTTTTTGTATTTAAAACGGTCGATTATTGTATTATGTATATTCAATAAACTCGTGCCCGTATAGGATGCTGAACACAGCCAATAAATTTATTTAAACACATTTTAGCGGGCGCTTGCGCAGATCTCGCGTATTAACTCTTGTCAGGTTACTATCGTATTCTAAAGCTGAAAGTTGAAAAACGTAACTTTAATGAAAAATATAACTTTAATGAAAACTTATCAAATTTTAAATACCAAAAAACATTTGAAAAAACAAAAGTATAATAAAATGCTCATTTTGCATACGTTGCAGTACCTACGATTTCCCTGTAATCACTATTCCAATTAGTGCATCCCGTGCATGCAATCAAATCAGATCAAGTTACATGCAATTTTAATATTACATTTTTCGTCCAATTTGCAAACAAAGCGTAATTGCGAGTGCACGAGTGCTCCATCGGATTATCTACCTGAGCGGCCTTTATCAATGGGTGCATGTATCAGGGGGATGATCTATTCATTGTCCACCTGTACTGGCTACCTTTGACGTGATGCTTGCCACGCGCCGCCTCCCCTCGCCGGTACAGTGGGTGCTTCACTTTTATATAATTTTTATACCGATATACATGTCTGCTTGGATGGCTCCAAGAGGGCTCCTACACGATTTTATTGTGTTTTATTGCTTCTTATTGAAATGGGAAGTTACGGATGCTTTTCGGTCTATTTTTTGTAGAACATGTCTGTGATTTTGGAATATCTATTTGGAGGATGTTTTCAATAGTTGACTTTTGCAGAAATTATACATTAACAAGCCCCAGTACCTTGAAAGACATTTTATCTTCGGTTGCTATGTCAACATCATTAAAATAGAATTCTCATTTGTCCAAAAAAATCTTTACGTAGGGAACTTAAATATCACAGTTACTGGAACTCATTACGCTATTGCCTTGTGTTTGATGAATTCCGTCGCATTTCAATACCTATTTTAGGAAATTTGTATGCCATGGACGATTTATTTACCATATTTTTCTGAGTATTCTTTAGTAATTTGACTTGTGTTTGAATATATGTCTTCGGTCTATTTGTAAGAAATGGTCTTTTGATACATTTTCTTATATAGATCTTAGATACTTATACATAAAATAAATTGCCGCATATAAGAAAAATCATTGAACAACAAAGATTTTGAGTGTCTCGAATTATTTTATTTTTGTTGCGATCGTACCTATGAAATTGTATGGTTTGTATGAAAGATTATTTTGGAAAATCCACGGGAAATTATAATTGCACCCGTGCGAAGCCGGGGCGGGTCGCTAGTATGATATAAACGTATGCTTACAAAACACATTAAGTACATGGCTAACTTTGCGCATAAGTATCTTCCTCGAAGAGTTAGAGAAAGGCGGTGACCTATAGTGCAACCACGTTTCGCCTTATTCGAAAGAAAGTAGGATGTTTCTTTATGCTTGGAATCCGATTCTAGAACTCACCATTGCCCGACCCCATATAAATAAGACGGATAAGCAATGAAGAAGACGAAGAAACATAAAAGCTTTGAACCCAACCTTCAACGCTGTGTCGTATCCTGAACCAGCAAGTAACTAACAAAAGGGAAATCACAATTATATCGCTTACGTATATATTACAACGTTTATACCCCACCTGGGTAGGGTGCGAAAAAGATACCTTTATGTGTTAGAAAGGGATGGGGTGTACGAGATTGGTAATCGGGATGTTTTGCTGGGAAGTATAGGTCCAGTGGCGAGTTGCCTGGGAGACCTCTAAGAGTATGGAGGTGCCTCGGTATAGGTCGTATTACCCCTGTGAGTGAACCTTCTTGGTCCTTTCTCTTGGTCTTTGTGTGTCTTAAGTTTGAGTGAGACGGTCCTTTTTGACGGAGGTTTAATGCTTTGGAAATCAGTGCCCGGAAATTTCTATTTATCTTTTCTTTGTTTTTCTTATATCCGGTTTAAGTCAGAACTATGTTTTTTTTTATTAATTTTAAATCCTGATTCTGATCTGTGATTATTTTCTGATTTCAAATTGTCTATTAATAAAAGTGGGATAGCTTAAAAATAATTAAAGCTTATTTAAAACTTAGGTACGTCTTAGGGTAGGGTTATACTTGACGAATTTTCTTTTTTATAGTTTTCTATATATAATTAATAACGAAACTTTCCAGTAATAAAAGCGGGACTAATAACCACATAACTAAATTTCTTCTGCAACTAACATCTCAGGAGTGTTCTTGAAGTTTTCTTTGTTGTTAAATATGGTTATTTTCCTGCAGGCGAGGGAGGAAACGGCGTCAACTATCACGTGCAATATGTTACGGAGCCGCAAGAGATCTACACACAAGGTCACCCGACGCATATGTGAGCGAAATTACATTTTATTATTTATTATTTTAAGCTTTATTTGTTATATAATAAATTGGCTGCTGCTGTATTGTGCCCCATTGCTGGACACCTTTCTTCCAATATTAGCAATTTACTTCTAAGTGAAAAACAGTCAAGCTTACTCAAAGTTCATAAATAATTTTCCAGTGTAACGTAGCTTTAATTTATTTTATACTGGTTGCCGCCCGCGTTGGTTTCGTTTGTACTTAATATAATGATAAATGATAACCCAAGCGTTATTATTATATACGTAAGAATACCAGTGTGTGTTGCCAGTGATAACCTATGGCTTTGAGACGTGGACGCTCACAATGGGCCTCATCAGAAAGCAAACAGTCACCCAAAGGACAATGGAGAGGGCTATGCTCGAAGTTTCCTTGCGTGATTGAATCAGAAATGAAGAGATCCGCAAGAGAACCAAGGTTTCCGACATGGCCCGAAGAATTGCCAAACTTGGCAGTGGGCAGGGTCCTATGTCTAGCAGTGGACGTCTTTCGGCTGATATGATGATGATGACATAAGAATAAGCTATATTCCTGTAAATTTTCATTAAAATCTGTTCAATAGTTTTTGCGTTACAGATGCATAAACATTTATCCCCTAACAAACTTTATAATATTAGTAGAATTAGCCTACATTTTGTGTCTCAATGCTGGGCAAAGGCCTTTCTTTATCCAATATTCGTAATTTATCTGATTTGTCTTAGTTAGCAGCAGAAAGAATTCTTGAAAGTCTTAAAATGACTTTTCAGAACTATGAATCTTTAAATAAATAAATAAATAAGTCAAAAATTAGAATGCCCAACAATACAGTGCTTTATATTTTGAAAAGAAAATATAGTTACTTTTAACACTAAAGTCGTCACAATCTAAGAAGCCCGTTGACGTTTCTCATTTTACATGCCGCGATAACTTTCTACGTAAAATTGAAAAATCAAATTCATAATCCTAATTAATTACTATGTTACCCACACACTATTATGATCATAAAATACAAAGCGCATCAAGTTTAATTATTATTAAGTATTTTTATAGCTGACAAAACGGGCCTTTTATTTTTTGACAATTTTAAGCATACATATACATATAAGATTTTCTGAGTGTCCAATTCTTACTGTGTGGTTCTGGCCAAGCATTCCATGTTGCCTATCAAAACTTTTGTTGTTTCTTAATTTAAAGTTTTGTTTTTTGTTTTCTACCCGGGTGTATTTTACTAATGCAAAATTGCAAAAGAAAGAGCCCAAATTTTGTGAGTTGTTTAGATGTGCAGGGTTATTTCTGGAACCACTACGCCTACTTTCACCATTTGAAAGGTCCATTATTCCAAACGGTTACATGCTATAAATTCTTATGACCCAGGCAAAGCTGGGGCAGGCCACTGCAGGGCAAAATAATTAATAAAATCCTGAAATTACCTTTCACGTCTGAACATACTCACAAAATTCGGGCTTACTTCATCATTATCATCAATTCGGCCGAAAGGCGAATTGACATAGGCCTCCCTTATATTGGCCCTTATATAGGCCTCCCTTATTACTGCTGGACATAGGCCTCCCCCAGGCGTCGCTACATTGACCGGTCCCGTGCGTCTCGCATCCAGCGCCTTCCCGCAACCTTAACCAGATCACATAGTGAAAGGCTTTCCAACGCATCGTCTTCGGTTCGCGGTCGCCATTCCAAAATTTTTCGGCCCCATCGGCTATCCATTCTGCGAGCAAAAAATGGCATTTAAGTTTCGCAATTCTTCGGGCTATGTCGGTAACTTTGGTTCTCCTGCGGATATCCTCATTTCTGACATGATCACGCAAGGAAACTCTGAGCATAGCCCATTATGAGCGACCACGTCTCGGTCCTATAGGTGATCACAGGCAATACACTGGTCATAGACTTCAGTCTTGAGACACTGCGGTAAATTGGACTAGGAGATACCACGCAACATCCCAAACGGCGCCCAGCCGAGTCGCATTCGACGGTTGACCTCTTTTTCGAAGTAAGATCTACCTAACTGGACCGTTTGTCCCAGGTAAACATAATCGTCTACAACTTCGAGTGTAGAGTCTCCGATCTTGATAGGAGTAGGTGTTACATGAGCATTCACCATGACCATGGTTTTGTCCATGTTCATTTTAAGACCCACTCTTTCGGAAGCTCTACTGAGGTCATCGAGCATTGTACTGAGGCTCTCCATGGTCTCAGCTATGACCACTATATCATCGGCAAACCGAAGGTGAGTGATGGTTATCGCCATTAACGTTGATGCTGAGCCCACTCCAGAACCTTGAAAACATCCTGCAGCGCAGCAGTGAATAGTTTCCTAGAAACGACGTCTCCCTGTCTCACGCCGCGCTGGAGGATTGGTTTCGAGGTCTGATCCTGAAGACGGACTGACATGGTTACGTTTTTGTAGAAACAATCTCTTCATAATATTAGTTTAATATTTTTGTTCGGTCTATTGTGTCCCACTTCAGGGAAAATGCCTCCATTTTTTCCTTTCACTCTTCCCGCCATCTTCGCCTGGGTCTGCCGCTCTGTTGCCGGACATTTTTCGGGGCCATTGTGGTTGATTTCGCGAATATCGAAATTTTACGGACCGTTCGACATGCGACAGACGCGGTCAGTCCAGAGGGTCTATTTTCCATTTGAAATAGTATTCGAAATTTAAACAATCCCTTTTTAAACCCGGCTCAATCAATTTTGAGTTCTATTGCGTTTGTGACATGACAAATGGCAGCTGTAGTAAACAGTTGGTAACAGGCTTATACTTTTATGCCATCCTTATATCTACGGAATAAAGGATTGATCACGTGACATTTTGTTTGAAAGGTGACTTTATTGGGACTTAATCGGTTCAGCCGTTCAATAGTTATGAGCGTTTTACTCTTTGAATCGGTTTGTTTTCGCAAGATACCGTGTCATAATTACGTGTTCAATAGATTGTCGATTGAAGCGTGTTTACTACTAGATAAATTATCTAGCATGAAATAAAAATGTGTCGGGGGCTTACAATTTTACTATACTCCATTTGAGATAACATTAGACATTGACGGCCCGTTCAACCGATTTTGACTTCTATTGGGTTGGTGATATGACAAAGCAGCTGTATTATCCAGTTCGTTTTGGTAACAGGTTTATGCTTTTAGGTTTTGCTTATATTTACGGGATAGAACTCAAAATTGGTTGAACGGACTGTAAAAAGGGGTTGTATAAATTACTAATGTTATTTCAAATGGAGTAGTAGATAAAATGTAATTTGTCTATGGTCTCGGTGATATTATTGGAGAGAATTTATAACAGTCTGTATTGTTCGCAGGGATACCTTGCGCACGTATCCAGTGTACGGGGTGACGACGGTGGGCAATGGTAACCCGGAAGGCACGTCTGCTGACAACGGCTGGGGCGGAGCTTCTTCTGCCGAATACACCGCTTATGGCGTTGTGGTGAGTACTTATTTTGCTGTATTTTTCAGCAACTTTTTTCCTTGGTCTATCCTACCGGAATCGTGTATTTTGCTTATCAGTAGTAGCGGGTTTCTATGCAAAAAATCACGTAAATCGTCTTTCTTTTGCTTTGTGAGGGGATGAGGATGATAGAATAGAATATTCTTTATTGTATAACAAAAAGTTATATCTCTTATACAAAAAAAGAATAGTATTTAAACGAGCGAAAATAAATTCAAATTAAAGGCGACAAACAGTGGGCGAATGCAAATGTTTAAAACAGTGACTTGAAAATAAAAGATTTCTGTCTGCAGGGTCTAAAGTAACCTAACATGAAGGAGATGACGGGAGCTAAGTTCGCTCGCTTTGCTCGCTTACTTCAGCTCCCGTCATCCCCTTCGAAATAATTCTTCGGAGTTCTCTAAGCTCCCGAGCTCGCTTAACTCGCTCTTGGTCTAATTCGTTGAAAACACGAATACACCCAAACTCCCGCGCTGCACAGCAATGTCGCCTCGATGGTTGTTCAGCTATTTTCAAAAGAATAATATGCTAAAATAGAACCTCGAATACAATTTATGTATGTAACAATATTATTACCGCAACGCACAAAAACCTCCTAAAAGGTATTACTGAAACCGGGTAAATAGTTTCGGTTTAGTTCCAGGTAAATAGTTAAGTTAAATTTTTCGTCCGGTTAATAATTTACCTACAAACAATGACTATTATGGGTACAATGGTGGTCTTATCGCTGACAGACAACCTTGAAGATGTGTGGAAAGACAAAGAAACACTCTTTCATCGTTCAAATATTTAAAACTAGCTGTCCCACGCGGCTGCGCTCCCGTCAACTGGCTACCTACCTATTCAACTAAACTGTTTACGCAGCGCACGCAACGGAAACTCTCAAAAAGGATTTTTTTTCCCGTTTTTGCTACATTTTCTACTTTTCTAGAAAATTCTACTCCCAAACTCACAACTCACCTCCTAGTATTAATAAATATTTTTTTAAACTATTATTTATTTTTTACTTTTTAGTTCAATCTCTAATCCTGAAGATCCTGGTAAGGATAATGGGACAAACTATTTAAATTATTGCATTGTCACTGGTCCTCGATAAGTTTGCAAAGTTTCAAATTAATCCGACGTTTTTAAGGGGGTAAAAATCACGTTCAAATATTCCGTTAGATACTTGTAACAATAGCTGCTTGCCCATGAAATTCATTTTCAAAAATATTTAAATTTCGTTTCAATTACTTCGCTAAGGAAATGTGTTTTGAAATGTGAAGGAACACTCATTTTCTAAACAACCCAATATAAGAGAAGCCATGAAAGTTACCTTGCTTTTCTGTATGTTTAGTTTTTCTGGGAATTTTAATTAACAACCCTCGGTTGTTGGTATGGAAGAAGAAAATGTGTTGCGCCGACTCCAAGTAACACGGGATGAAGGCAGGAAGATGATGAATCCTCGCTTGTAGTTTTGCATCATTACCACCAGTTTTTATCACCTGATTTGCACCACCCAGGGGCCACGTGTAGGGAATCGTATGGGGTTCTCTTTTATGGACGAGGGTGACTCGGTCCCCCGTATCCAATAACAGTTGGTAATCACTGTTTGCCACTTTTAAGAAATAAGAACTCTTATGTTTAATTTATTGTATGTTTACATAGAGGCCACTAGAACCAGAGTGACCCAAACTCTAGAATTCAATGCACCAAATCACATGAGCCTCTGTTACCTCTATTTTAAGACAAATAATTATGAAGCTGAAACTGTACAAATACCACCATCTACATTTTTTTTTAAATAATGTTAGGCCATTCTGGTATTAAAATAAAGGATTTTCAACATCAAAATTCGCTATCAAACTAGAAATCGAAAATATGTCACTTGGGCCACTCTGGTTCTAGTGGCCTCTTTTTGTTATCTCCTGGGCTGCTCAAATTCTGGCCCAGGGCCGCAGCTTGACTGTGGGTATAAAGAATCACTACCAAATACGCATATATTACAACTTCTTCCCACTTACGAAGTTACATATATTGCGTGTATAACGTAATCACATCGTTGCTGCGCAGTTGAGTAGATATAATGACGTTACGCGATAGTACTGTTTAGGATTATCTTACCCTATTATATTAATGAGAATCTATTCATAACCCTAGGCTATCTATATCAAGACTATATTTTACGCACTTGCTTAAGATTGCCCATAATACGTGTTATCCTCCTATCCGCCTCTATCATGGCAAATAATAAGGTAGACTATAATAATGAGTCGCACATAGCCGATGTTTCTTTTTCCTACTGCTAAATATAATACATCTAAAGCGACTTTCAGACTACGCTATAATATATAGCATTTAGTATATAGTTCATAGCACAACAATATCGCGCACCACGTTTACACTGTACTGTACTATATATTATTTGCTTACTATACGTTATAAAATTGGTGCGATGCGCTGAGTTCATGCTGTGCTATATCACGCGCCGCCCTCTTTCTCCTCCCTCACCCCCGGCAACCCGCAAGCTATGCTGTGCAACTGTGCACACTCTTCAAAGATCGCGGTCAACTGAGCTTGCTATATAATATAAATTTTTCCGATAATATCGCGTAATGTGAACGCCATGCTGTATAGTATAGCATTAGGTCCTTTTTGCTGTACTATATAGCACAATAGTATAGCGTAGTCTGAAAGTTGCTTTAAGCTTACTGATTATTATCAGAAAAGGTTTTTTCGTTAAAAGGTATCCTGTTGCGGAAACGCGATCTATATTTAACAGAAAAATGGGGCTATGTCTATCAGTAGGTAGGTATCTAAATGAAACATTTCTGTTGCTCATAGAAATTATAGTATTTACACCGAAAAGGCGTTTCGAGCGCTGCCTATTGTTTAAATTTGGAAGTTACACATAAGTGTCGTTCCAAGAAAAATACTTGTTTTACATACATTCTTTTGTTTTAGCGGATTATAGTCACAAGAGGTGTTCTGTACTTAATTTTCTATAAAACCAAAGATACATTCTTGAAGTGTTCAATTGAATCGTATATTTTGGGTAGGACACTAGTCCAGTACTAGACTAGTCCAGGACACAAGTGGCTTTCTCAAAATAAGCACAGAAAATGTCAGTGGTATATTTCATTGGATATTAGTTAGACTAGAGCCGTTCTGGGTAAAACACGCGGATCTTAACGTAATTTGTTGCCATTCAATTTCCTTTTAAATATTTGTTGCGAAAATGTTTGTCTATAAAAATGGTTAAGTTAGGCCGACGGACTTGCCTGGCCGTCAAATGTTCAAATCTATATGTTCTCAATTGTCTTTAAAAGAATCGCAGCGAGCCAAAAATAGCGTCGCTTATAAGATTAGTAGTTTACCTATACAGGCTGAATTTTTCAAGAGGGCATGGATGGGCAAACCCAAAACTGTGACGAATAGGAAGCCAAAAATACTCAACCGGGCCGATTTTGATGAAAATGAAGACTGCATCATTGGATTTTTGCAAAATCAATATTCCTAGCCAGAAATCGAGCCCGTTGATTTTGGAAAAGAAAACACGCTGTATTTTTACCCCATCCGATAGTCAAATTCTGGGAACTAATAACTTACATCAAAATTAAGGAAAGATGAAGTAGAAATAAATAAATAACGTAAGTACCTACTGGCCATCGCCTGACCACGGTCGTCTCCAACCGTGCAAGCCAATAGAATGGTACATAATAACTTCCGTCCTAAAACCAAAATATTCCTCCAGGTGGCAGGCGACGAGGCCGAAGCTCCGGCCTCCCCGGCCACTCCCGCCGGAGCGCCCGCGCCGCCGCGCATGCCGCCCGCCACCGTGCAGTGGCTGCTCGACCACTACGAGACCGCTGAGGGTGAGTCAAGTGAGGAACTGTCTAATACTTATTAGTGTAAGGATATATTTAAGATAATGTAGCAAGAAAGTAAATGTGAAGGAAAATTCACAGGTAATGCATTATAGGGGTAACAAGATTGTCTAAAGCGCTTAGGCAACGGAAATTGGGAAATTCTTAGCAATTTCTGTACATAAATCTCTCAGTTCATAAGTCTCTGTATTAGATATCAAAAAGCTATCAAAAAACTAAACTAACCTGTAATGTTATGCAGGTACACATACGGAATGAAACAACTCAAATCATCCTTGATTTATTTTCTATATTAGTGCGGATAGCATGAACGCATGTTTTATTTGGCCAATACTAAGGCTCACTTCTACAGTACAACTATTTTCTTAATGTTCCTCGGCAAACTTCGTGTTTTGTCAGTCGTCGGCTTTCTGTCAGTTGCCATTTGTACTTGGTGCAAACAGGACGCTCTCAATCAACTTGGAAGTATATAAAGTTGTTAATACTGTTTTAACTAAATGTATTTGATTTTAAAAATGGGAGGAAAGCTGCTAAAGGGAAATAGTTTTACAGCTCTTTATAGTTCACACGGAATCCAAAACAAAACAACAGTAAAGTACTTAGTTCTGAATTCAAATTATTATACACGATAAATCTAATAATTGTTTAATATGGAAATTAGCATTCGTTTATATTCGGCAATGCGATGATTGCCGAGGGATATTAAGAAGATAGTGGAACTGTACTTTGGTACAAAAATAATGCGGGTAATTAAATACATATTAGTATCGCTGCAAACATAATTTTACTTTTATTATTGCTTGATATAAAAAAGAAAACGAAAAAAAAATTACCAAACTATAAATGCATGACAGGATCAAAAATGCTATTTTTAAGGTGTAATGCCTTATTCAGTAGTGTGGTATTTCGCTATTCTAAACCACATATTTTAGTTATTTCACTGAGTGAGCTGGAGTGTTCTCACCTAATTCACACTTAGGTCTCATAATACTTACTTACTCACACTGTATTCATATTATTCCATGCCAAAACATTTTACATCGCATCGCATCTATTATACGTTTTGTTGGTTTGTGCATTACTATTCGGCGAATCGGTCTAAAACGATTCGTTTTCTTATAAAATATCTAAAATAAAATAAATAATTATCATATTTTTCAATGTTATGACACCTACGTCAGGTTGTCAAGCTGTCAATACTTTTCCTTTTAAATTTTCTGTCATAGAGTTTCTCACTAGCTTAGCCTATGAAGATTACTTTTGATTTATATAATTTAAATTCTTTTTATCAATATGTTAGCTCAAATATTGTATTTTATAAATTAATTTACACGCTCTCAGAATTCATCGAAGAGGTTTTGGCATGGAATAATATGAATACAGTGTGAGTAAGTAAGTATTATGAGACCTAAGTGTGAATTAGGTGAGAACACTCCAGCTCACTCAGTGAAATAACTAAAATATGTGGTTTAGAATAGCGAAATACCACAGTAGTAGAGCGTGATGCTGAATACGGAATTATTATGCTATTATAGCTATTACATATCATCATAGTGAGATGTAATACCGCAGTCGGCTACGGAATCTCACTGTTATTTAAAAAGTTATCAGCTCATCTAGGTAACCTAACAAATCTTGTACAGGCGTGTCCCTCCCCCGTTCAACTCTCTACGCTCACTACCTCCGTCACTGCGCGACCCATCGCCTCGAACCCGTCAACGCTGCCTCCTTTGGGAAGCTCATACGATCCGTCTTCATAGGCCTTCGCACACGGAGACTTGGAACGAGGGGAAACTCTAAGTATCACTACTATGGCATCAGAGCTAAGCCTGGGGTGGAAAATGATCATAGCGAGAGTGATTTGAATGAACAGCAAGACAATTTGGATGATAAGACCGATGTGTTGGATCTTCAGGTGAGTTACGAGAAAATTTACCTAATTTCTACAATCATGATTGGACTTGAAGAGATGTTGTGGACCTCAAAACTTGTTTTTTTAGCTTTTCTTCTTAGACCTCAAGTACAAAACATTGACGTGAACATCTTTAAAAGATTCAAATTTATTTATCATTTAAATTATTTGTATATTATTATTCTCAAGAAATCAGAACAGAAACTTTTGTAAAATATTACGCAAAACTTAATTTATTTGACCAAATAATTATTTTTAGATATAAGGCCAAGTACTTAGCCGTCGCTCAACTTCCATGCGAATTAGTCGGGAATATTCGCTTGTAGAGCAGTGGTGGCCAAGTGGTATCGGCCGCGACTTACAAGTTGTAGGTCGTGGATTCGAGCCCAAGGCAGGCGCTTTACTTGGTGAAGGAAAACATCGTGAGGAAACCGGCATGTCCCAGAATCAAAAATTCGAAGACTGTGACATCCACCAACCCGAACTGGGCCCGCGTGGTGGTTACGGCCCATTCCCTCCCACAGAGAGGAGGCCTGTGTCCCAGCAGTGGGAACATTAAAAAAAGGCTGATGATGATGACGATTCCCTTGTAACACCACACTGCTCTGAAGTCTCAAGGTCTCATCTATAGATTCCAAACATTTTTCTTTATTGGTACCAGGAGGGCAGATCACGCGATTGTTCCCGCGACTCGGACAGCGCTCCAGTGATACACATACACCGCCAGTACATGGGCTCCATGTCCCCTCCCGAGCCGCCGCCCCTCATCATACAACCGCTGCCTGAGGATGTGTCGCTCGAGTCTCTGAACGCGCTGAGGAGGCATCACAAGTGCGTATAGAATAAAATTACATTTATTCGACACATACGCAACACAAAGTAACAAACACAGGTAACAGAACAGGACTGAGCTTAGATTGGACACTTTTTTTTCGATATAACTCCATGTTTACTCGCGTATAATGGGAACGAAAGAATAAATAAAATAAAACTAGACATTCTAAGTACCTCGCAGGCAGGGGAGGCTGTACTTTAAGTTCACTCGTGCGCTGAACTGCCAGATTTTAATAGGTATAGAAAAAAATAAAAAATGATTAATAATATCTGATTAACGATCTATATTTATTATTAACGAATTTATGACGAACCAGTTTAAGCTCTTTGCCAAAGTAATAAGACGTATTTTTCTGTAAAAAATATTCCCCGTGCGGCAGACTAAACCGCACGGCGAATGCTCATACAACGTCTACGAGATACCAGCGAAAACGCCTGGCGCGTGAGGTAGAGATAGTTCAATAGGAAATGTACGGCAAAATATGACCGCTCTCGTGCGCCACCCGAGCGAACCGAAGTTTACCGAGTACGGACGAGGTTTGACGAACGAAATTCACCTTCGGGTCGAATACCAACATTACGCAGGTGGGAAGTGAGGCGGGCGCGGGGTTTGTTTACTTTTTGGACACAGCGTGCGGCTTGCAATTTTGCAGTTGAACGTTGCTTTTAGTTACTTCTATATTCTAATTTCTATTGTTTTATTTATTATGTACTTATTGAGTGTGGGACAGTGTGTGTGAGATTTCGACACTTAAGTGAATTAAAACGTTTCTCAGAAACACCATGTCCCAGGAAAGGATAAAAGCACTTTCTGTGCTCACCACTGATAAAAAAATATTTGTTAAAATCTGGTATCCGAATATTCCGCTGCAAAAAAAATCGGAGTATCGATTTAATTTATACAATATAAAAATATCTAGTATAGACAAAATGTTGTTATAATTCGAATACTTAGTGAGCTGGTAAAGTGCACTACTACTTCTATGATCCACCAGCCGCCACTGCTCACAGGTTCTCCTAGGCTTTCGCTCACATCGCAGGTTTGCGAAGCACAACTTAGCTTCTCGTAGTACATCCTAGGCTTCTCGTAGCACAACGTAGTTTCTCGTAGCACCTCTTAGGCGTCTGTAGGCTTTCAGGCTGAGGAGGCATCACAGGTGCGTATGCTGACTGAAATTTAAATTTAAATACATACCACATTCGGCATAAAGATAATTTGAATAAAACTAGGTTCTTTAGCACCGCATAGGTTTTCGTAGCACCGCGTATATTTTTGTAGGTTCTCGTAACACGTCGTAGACTTTTGTAGCACCTCGTAGGCTCTCTTAGCATCTCGTATCTTAGCAGAACTTAGTTTCTAGTAGCACCCAGCAGGTTTTCATAGCTCCTCGTAGGCTGGTGTACCCCACTCCACTTAACTATCATAGGCTCTGTAGCATTCTGAACTTCGCGCACCGCCAGTACTTGGGCTACAACCACTGCCTGAGGATGTGTCGCCTGAAGCTTTGAACGCGCTAAAGAGGACAGGTGCGTAGAAATGTAATAGGATAGGCGCTCTTTTTAGATATGACTAGGTGTCTTGTGTATGTGAGTTTAAATGTTTGTACATACAGGAGAAATTTCTAGTGTGGGGCAACGTTTTAAAATAGATGAAAAACAAAAGATTCCAAATTTACTCGTAATAATGATAACGACAAAACAAATATACTCTCGAAGAACCGCGTAGGTAGTCGTAGCTTCGCGTAGGCTCTCTTAGGTTCTTGTAGTCTCTTAGGTTCTCGTAGGTCAGCGTAGGTTCACGTAGGTCCGCGTAGGCTCTCGTGGAACTGCGTAGGTTCTCTTAGAATCTCGTAGGTTCGCGTAAGCTCTCATAGAATCGCGTAGGTTTTCGTAGAATCTCGTAGGTCCGCGTAGGCTCTCGTAGAACTGCGTAGATTCACCGCGTCGCATGGATACTCGTAGGCTGTCGTAGAACCGGGTTTGATTTTCGTAGGGAGCGCTTGCTCTGCGCGTTTAATTGATGTGTGTGGTGTATCGGTAGGGACCACGGGGCAGAGTTCCTGACAGCCGTGGCGGCGCTGAACACGGGCGCAGTGGAGCGCGCGCGCCGTGCCTTCTGGCGCCGGCCGCCCGCCGGCCTGCCGCGCCGCGACCTTTGCCGCCTCACCGCGCGCCGCGACGTGGCCGCCTGGCTGCGCACCGCCGAGCTGCAACTGTACCAGCGCGCCGTCGAGCTGCTGCTGCCCGACGTGCTGCGCCCCATCCCGCCGCAGCTCACACAGGTACATACTGTGCTTGAGAAACGTGACGAAGAACGAAGCCGTAGTCTTCGAAGTTATCATTTTTTAATCATCTTACGAATGATTACATAAGTTGTTTCGTTTCCTATAAAGTGTATTAAAATTAAAACTCAAACAAGATATTAAAGTGAATATGTGTGCCCCGGTGGTAGGCTATCCGCAACTTCGCGAAGAGCCTGGAAGGCGCGCTAGCGGCGGGCGCGGGGGGCGCACCGGCGGCCGCGGCGCGTGCGCAGGCGGCGGCGGCGGCCGCGTTGGCGGCCGCACTGAGGCGCTACACGTCGCTCAACCACCTGGCGCAGGCCGCCAGAGCTGTGCTCAACAACCATCTGCAGATACATCAGGTAACAACTGACGAGTGATTCGTGACCTCACTGTAGCTATTCCTAGTTTAAACGAGCTCCATATGATCTCCTTAATTATCCTGTTTATATCATTTCGTGGACTTGTGTTGAACTCTTTCAACTATACAACGTTACATTTTGTTCGTTTTTATCCCGTGGAGGGTCGTTCCGGTACATGAAACGGTATCGATTTGTAAAGAATAAATCAAAACTTTATCACAATTTTCGTAAATTTTGTTCATTTTAGTCTTTTGTTTTGAAAGCCGTTGGTTTTCTTTTTGTTTTTTATCTACGAATAATGTTTTTTTTTTTTTATTTTACTTATCCACGAAGAAAAAGTACGTGTTTATACAATATTTTTTGAGTGTAGATAAAATTTCTTTTATTTCTTTTCCATATAAATTAAAAGTACCTGCGACCCAGCTCTGCTCGGATAAAAATAGAGTAAACGACGTTTTCTAAAAATGAAACCTAGATCGATTTATCGCCCTTAAAACCCTCTGCATATTAAATTTCATGAAAATCGTTGGAGCCGTTTCCGAGATTCAAATAATATATATATACAAGAATTGCTCGTTTAAAGATGTTAGATAAAGACTTTTGTTTTGGCATTTTATACATGTAAGAAACTATACGCGGTGATTTTTACAAACGAATAAAATTTTACTTAAAAAAGATGTTCTAGAGATACGTGAAATTCACCGCCGAAGTTAGTTATAATAATGTATGCTGAACGTTCCGCAGATGCTACAAGACCTGAACCGCGTGGACTTCCGCGTGGTGCGCGAGCAGGCCGCCTGGGCCTGCTCCTGTGGCAGCGCCGCCACCGCGCACAAGCTGGAGGCTGACTTCAAGGTAAGATACACGAATATTGTAACTAAACTAACACCACAATTTGAACATTTCAATTATGGGGTCTCCAGACAGATAAAATCTAAATTTAAAACCGATTAGCTTTTTCCCCGCAGCTTTGCTCTCATACCCTGCATAGGCTACTTTTTCAGATAAAAGTAAGCTTTCTATCAGTGTTTCCCGGGTAGAAAAATGATAATACTATTTAGTCAAACAGTGAGATTGTCAAACAAAATTAGACCTGTATTTTTTGACTTTTCAAAGAAAAACTGCCAAAGATAAAGCGCATCAAAGTTCAGGAGTGAGGACGTGACGTCACTTTGTCAGTAAAAGTGTAGTACACTGTGACGTCACACGATATTTCAACACACTGTAGCTTCGTATTTTTTTGTTTACTTGGCAAAATAAAAAATACGTGTCCAATATTGTCAGGTTATCTCACTGACGGACTAAATAGATATTTTATGTCAACTACCATTTTAATTTTACCTCTATAATATTAACTTGTTTTATTTTTCAAACAGGCTACATTAGCAATAGGAGCTTCGCTAGAGCAGTGGGCGAGCTGGTTAGAAAGCTGCGTGCGAACTGCCCTAGCTCCTCATGAACGTCGGCCTGACTATACGGCGCGGGCTAGGCGACTGCTGCTCGACTGGTCCTTCTACTCCTCGCTCGTCATCAGAGAGCTGACACTCAGGTGCTAATTAAAAAAAAACAGTTTTTAAGCAAAAAAAAAACAATAGCATGCCAAGAAGAGAAAAATGGCTTCTAAGGGGCTCCCCGTGATGTCGAGCTATGCATTCATTATGCCTTGTTACGCGTCAGTTCGCCTCAAACTATCTCATCGCCCGGATTCGGTAGTTCAGTAGATCGATGTCAAAATTACATGTCTACATATCGGTGGGACGATTTCGACTCCCACTAGATTGGTTGGTTTCATTGGTATCCAACAAGTCAATTTGTTTTTTTTTTAAGATTCTTTGCGAAGCTTTGTTATTATGCCTCTCTGCCTCTTTTGCCATTTAACTTTAATTAACAAGTATATGTTAAAAAACTATAAAACCCCGAGGCTTATTAACACATGCTTTTAATACTAAATAATTTATTTAGTAGTAGACACGCTTCGATCGACAATCCATCGAAACGCAAAAAAAACCCCGATTCAAAGAGTAAAATGCGCGTCATTTTTTTACGGTTGAATCGATTTTCATCAAACATAGCTAAGAACACTCGACAAAAGTCATCTTTGAAACAGAAAAATTAAATCAAAATCGATTCATCCGTTTAGGAGCTATGATGCCACAGACAGATACACACTTTACTTCTTTTTCCGTCGGGGGTTAAAAATGAAGTTTATTGACGCGCGACGATATTTGAAGAGGCCAGTGAACAAGGCGTCGTGAAGTCCATTGTGAGGACGCAAAGCGCATGGTGATGCCACGGCGCCTTAAGGTGCAGCACACAGATATAAATCTAACTAGATGACGCGATAGTATGTACTTCGCGTGCCAAAAAACCAGCCATGTGCGAGTCGGACTCGTGCACGAAGGGTTCCGTAATTTAAACTGTCTAGCATATAGCTAGAGGGATTTGTGTTATCTAGTTAGATTTATGTCTGTGGTGCAGCCCATCTATCAGCTAATCCGCGAGTCTAGTTAGAGCGCTGGACTAAACCACAGATAATATAATACTAGCATACAAATGTCTCAGATTTGATATGTGAATTAAGAGCCCAATATTACACAAGAACATATATTTTTTTATGTTCAATGCCAGAAAAAATAAATGATGTCGGTGCACATCGCGCCATCTAGTCAGATTTATTTGAACCAAATTTAGTTTGTTAGCGCTGGGACTTCGTGAGTAAAGTAATGAGAGTGGTGTTGTGGGGCAGGTCGGCGGCGTCATTCGGGTCGTTCCACCTGATCCGCCTGCTGTACGACGAGTACGTGTCCTACCTCATCGAGCGCCGCGTGGCCGCGCACCACAACGCGCCGCCCATCGCCGTCATGCAGAGGGCCTTTGTACGTATTCTATACTATTGTTACAGCTTCGATCACTACACCTTAGTCATTTTGAAGTAGTTTTTAACTCAGAAGAATCGCTGTTCGGTAGATAATTATTCATGTGACAGCGTGGGTAAGGGTTAGCATTAAGCGTGATAGCTTAGTTTACGAGCACAAAGATGGCGGCGTGGGGCGATCTGGGCGTGACGGCTTCGAGCTCAGACTGTAGCCGCTCGACGCGAGTGTCCCCGCCAGTTTTCAAACGCAGCGGCCTCGCAGTAGCGCGAATGTAGTGTTGTAACTGTGCAGCGAATCAAATCGCGGCCGCCTGTCAGACTGTCAGCCCCGCACCGCCACGCCCGTCTTCAGAATTCTATCCCTTTGAGGGCCGAAACTGCGTTAAGCGACGGGCATTCGTCGCGTGTCTACGCCTATAGAAACGGATTATTTTATTTACGCAGTGTTGCTAGTTAAATTTTAGCGGTGTGCATATATAGTATTGTCGAAGGATCACATTATATACAGTGAAACGACGATGATGGGACCTGCGCGTGCACCCGCGAAGTCCCTTTGTTTGGAACCGTGTGGAATCCGTTTAACGCAGTTTTTGCCCTGAAACCCTCGCTCACCCACCACAAGATTTGTACCCGTGTACTTATACTATTTTACACATATTGATTACTTCAATCTAACCACATGAAAAATTACTATATCTTCCCTTTCAATAAAATTAATGAAATATAGATGCAAAAAAAAATGCTCTGTTATAAAGGACTTCTTAAAAACAGTTACTGTTGCTATAATGGTTCAGACTGCTTTTATACAAGTACCACCTTATACAAGTTGGCCAACTTATAGGCTTACAACTTTTTTTGCTGCCATTTTGTTTTGACGCCATATTTGACAGTCATTTGATAACAACTATTTCGTGTAGATACGGCAAATTCAATATGGAGCGTTTTTCGATTGAACAACGTGTTGTAGGAGGAGTAATTGGACCCTACTTCTTTGAAGATTCTACGGGCACTGCCGTAACAGTGAATAGAGATCGTTACCGTGAGATGATCAACAATTTTTCGTTACATCAAATGAATCAGTTGGGCTTAGAAAATGTGGTTCCAACAAGACGGGGCCACATGTCATACGGCCAGAGACACAATCAAAATATTGAAAATAACGTTTTTGCTCAATTATTGATTAGCCCCCAAGATCACCGGATTTGACAGCTCCTGACTTTTTTCTGTGGGGCTATCTAAAGGGACGTGTCTATGCTAACAAGCCGAGAAATATTCAACATTTAAAACAGAATAGCCGTGACGCAGTCAGTTGGATAGCGCCGGAAAAGTGCGAAAATGTGGTGACAAACGCGATAAAAAGAGCTCACATTTGTCGCACTGCTAGAGGTGGACATTTGGCAGATGTTATTTTCCATACGTAATTGCCAAGGCGTAATATAATATTTTTGAAACAATACCTAGTAATATCCATTTTATGTAAAAGAAAATTTATAAAATAAGTTGTATACCTCTTAACTGGCCACTCTGTACTTAAAAAACATCACAAACAAACACACAATTATTTTTTCTTCGTGCACATGATGATTACAGAAAAAAAAGTGGAAGTGCAAAGAAGGCGTGGCAAGCGTGTCAAAAATATGCGCTGTGACGCTACTTGATCTCAGTCGTGTTCTAAAATCGCGTCAAGTTGCTATTCTCACGAAAAAAATATTTTTCCGTAACTATGCCGTTTTGTCCCATTTTGGTGCGCGCGAAGCGAGGTCAAAAATTTAAACAACCCTCCTCGGGCAGATACATTTTTAGTTTTTGACCAGTCATTGATTTATCTAGAAGATATAGGGTGGCAGGCTCGAAGACGGTGCTTGTAGCAAGCTATGGCCCTTATTTATGGCCACAGGCTGCCTGACCAAGTGCCCCAAGTGGAAAATTCTAACAATTAAGCCGACCTACGGCATCTATTTTCCATTAACTCAAGAAAATTCACCCCTTTTGCCCATCCTTCCATGTAGGACGACAAATTTAGCAATGTCTAATTAATATAAAATGAAAACAAAAGATATACCTATCTCTGTGTCTAATTTGTAGTTTAAGACTCATTTTGATCGAGGCCCACAGGGAGCCAATTGCCCCGTTGTCCCCGCCCTTGTATCCGCGTCTGACCTGGTGACCTTTAATGCAGGTTCTTATTGAAGTCTATCTCAGGCACCAGTCTCTCACAAAGTTAAACCCTAATGTAATCTGCAATGTAAAGCATGTAAGAAAATTTGTGAAGAGAAAACAAACGATTTATATTTAAAAAAAGACTACTTATCATTCTGCCCAGCCTATTCCTAACTATATTGATGCCATCCACGGACTGGACCTCGCGTAGCGTGGCATAACCAGGAAGATCGATCCATGCGGCTATTATTCTTTTTATTTAAAACCACTAGTTCCTAGACAACAGCTTTAAAAAATACATGAATTCGAAAGTATAACCCATTTCCATCCATAGGAACAAAACGAAGATGAAGAACAAATACCCGAGGAGTCACCTCGCGAGCCTGATGACGACGAACAGGAGTGGGACTGGGACGATGATGACGAGGAGGACGACGAACCTGACTGTCACAAGAAGCAGAAGATGAGCGCCGATTAACTGTGACCTACGGTCCATTATGTTATATGAACGTAGGGAATAAGACTAGGGCCTTACGCCTTAGGCTTAGCACGAAATTCAACGGAGATTTTCTCCTAAAATAGTTTGATAAGATTCGAAAGTTGTCGAGGGAATATCGATATACCATAAGCCGTAAATAAACATGCCTCTAACTTGCATAAAAGTGTGCAAATAGCTTGCATGCCATTATGATATTCATCAATCAGAAGTTATTAGGTATGTGTATTTGCGGTTTTATGGTAGTTAGATATTTCCATTCAATGTTCTTCTGTCGATTACTATCCGAGGTATGAAGTAGCGAGTTACTGCAACTTCATTGGCCTTGTCGACTGGTTGACAGGACGAGTGGTCCTGTCGCTGTAAACATAACAAAAGATTTTGCAGCTTGGTAACAGAAATCAAAGCTAAAGTCGACACGCGAAAAGCTCTTGAATTTTGCTAAGTGTGCTGACTTTTTGCACGTGGCTATACTGTCAATAAAAGAGCTAAGAAACCAGATAATTATGTTAAATTCTGCCTGGTTATTGTCTATTTTATTGACAACGTTAATCTAATGTATTAGTCGCTAGTGTTTCCCAAAAAAAAAACTTTCTGCGCGTAACTCAAATAAGCTCCCGCAGCGCATTTACAACTTCCATACTTTTTTGTGTTTAAAGTACTGTGATTGTCTCAAGTGATTATGCTCGTATCTGGTAATGCGGGAAAGTATTTTGTACCATTTCACGCATTCTTCAATTGTGACTGCGATTTCATGTAGTGTGCTACATGTCTATTGGGAGTCACCAGCTTTTGTCTAAAACATCCTTCAAATAGGTAGGATAAGGACTTGTGTAGACTCTAAAACGTTATTACAATGTACTACTCTATCAAAATAACTGTGCACCTCACTGGATTGCGACCCTTCTCACTGGTACCCGCCCGAGCCTCGTGCGCCAATAGCAGGAGTCGAACATCACAGTGACGTCACAGCGGTAGGTGCACAATTATTTTTATAGTAGTGAAGATACATTATGTTATGGGATAAATGTATTTCGTCATAATGGTTAGTGGAATGTTTGTGCGTTGTGAATATATCTATGGAAGACACATGCTAAAAGCATTTGCTGTATTAGACATAGCTTTGTAATATAATCAACAATAAGGATGAGGCCAAATGAACGTAATTTATTTTGAGTCGCGGCATTTACGTTCAACTGTATTTCGGTTAGGCTGCCAGACGGACGTAATTTCAGTAGCTATTCTACGTTTGTACGGGGGCCTCGCTTCCCTCCCTCACCTCGAGTGCAATTCGTTTGAAATAATGTGCGTGAGTCAGCAGACAACTCATTTTGCGTCGCCGTGTGGCACAAACAGGACTTTAGTATGAAACCGAATGCAGCGTAAATTCCGCGAAGCGTTTCGCTAGACTCAAAACTCACAAAATTACGTTCGTTTGGCCTCGCCCTTGAATAATATCAACTTGTGAAAAAAAAAAGTTGGAAGTTTCATCGAATCATACACGAGATGAGAAGACATGCTGCCCCGACCCCAATGGTGTATGGGCAATTTGATGATGAATTAAGTAAATTATAAACGTGAAAATTTAAAAAATATCCCGAGCGTGTATTAAAAGTGCCCTAATAGACGTTTCAAAGTCAGGATAATCGTATCTAGTACGAACTTATTTCACAAATAATCTGCTACGAACTTATTTGTGAAAAATACGTCTCATTACGAAAATACGTCGAAAACAAAAAAAAGACTCAAATGATTACCACTATTGCCTTTGCAGTGCAATTACATTATATTTATAAGTACCTATCAAGTTACAATAAGAAATATCTAAATCATAGTTCTTCTAGTTAAAGAATGTTATCAATATTTCAAAAGACATACAATAGGTTATTGATTAAGTAAATAATGTGTTATTTTATAAAACAGACCTCCGGTTTTGGAAAGCTTTTTCAATATTATATTGACGTTAAAACAAGATAGTTATCAAATAAGACTCTGAGGGCCGATTTCACCGATGAAACTAATAGCGGTTGGTTCAACTAAACTCAGTTTATACAAATACAGCGTTCTGGTTGGTTGAGATCGCTAAAAAACTACCAATCAGAACGCTGTATTTGCTTAAACTGAGTTTAGTTGAACCAATCGCGATTAGTTTCATTGGTGAAATCGGCCCTTAATCAACTGCTGAATGACAAATTTTCCACTCCCACGCAAAACGCCCGACCCATACCAACCACCAAAGATACAGGTGAAATTACAAGTGTGGGTCCACGTTTTAAAAAAAGTTAAGGAAGATACTTAACATAGTTTAGTGCCACCTCACACCAACGTTTAATGACCGCAGTAGGGATGTTGACAAAAAATATCTAGTTAACCTAAAAATATTGGACACGTGTTTTTCTGTTTGCAACGTAAACAAAAAATTACGACGGTACAATACGTCGAACGTTACGAAATAAAATATCGCGTGACGTCACGGTGTGCTACACTTTATACTGACAAAGTGACGTCACAAGCCCCCACTCCTGCACTTTGATGCTCTTTATCTTAGTATTTATTTGATAAAGCAAAAAATACGAGTCCCTTATTATTTGATAATCTCACTGACGGACTAAATATAATTATCATTATCTACCCAAGAAATATTCCAATTGCCACATTGATAATCTTTAGGTTTATCGGCTGGTCTGGCTTCTGGAAACTGAACATTAGAATTTACTGTCATTGAAATTTTAGAAATAATAAAACTGGCGTGGGTATGTAGTAAATGTGGTAAAAACAATACATGTAATAGGTGAACCCTGCACCTATTACATGTATTGTTTCGGACCTGTGCTGTGTAGCAAATGAGGCATTTTCTCTGCCTCTGAATATAAATGATGTGACATGGTATAATGTTTCTATATAACAATCGAAACTAGATACATATATTTTCTGGTCATAACGTGTAAAGTCATAACCAATTTTATCGATGTAAATATATTAATATAAATTGTTCCCCATTGTATAATAATGTCCAAGCACAAAGTTAGTCTTCTAATGCACGTCTCATGTATTGTGTGAAGTGTATTCGGAACTTTATTATAAGGAATTGTTTTATCGACATAGCATGTGCGATAAATCCATGACATCAAATTTTCCATGATCAGGATTGCCCATGGTAGCAAGTAGATATGTATGGAAGATTAAGGCAGGCAGCGCTGACCCCAAATAAACTGGAGTTAGATGATGAGACTTGGCGCAAAAGTTTTGCCATTTTAAGGAGCATTTTGTAAAAAAAGTCAGTGAGTTGAGAAACAATATGAGCAGTGGTGGCCCAGTGATAAATACAAGTTGTAGTTGTAGTGTTTGAGTAAATTATTTCATCACCATTGCTCTCAGAACGGTGAAGGAAAACATCGTGAGGAAACCGGCATGTCTTAGAACCAAAAATTCGAAGACATGTTTCATCCACCAAACAGTACTGGGCCCGCGTGGTGGTTTACGACCCGTTCCCTCTCACAGAGAGGATGCCTATGTCCCAGCAGTGGGAACATTCATAGGCTGATGATTATGATGATGTGTAATAAAATCATCAGCATCATCATTTTAGTCAAAAGACGTCCACTGCTGAACGTAGGCCCCCAAGTATCGCCACAATGACCGGTCTCGTGCGTCTCACATCAAAGTCAACAATATAAATTGTATGGTATTCATATTCTGTGTCGATAAAATGTCTGTATAGACATAATGATATATAAAGTAGATATAAATATTGAGTATGTAACTTTCAAACTTGATGTACTATATAGCGTAGAACGCTGATTTGTGGCTGTATTATGTCATGAGTAATTTCGTCAAATCGACGATTAGAACGATTTCTTCTTTTTCTCCTGATATTAAAAAAATGCATGTTTTAAATCATATTTTCGCATTGTTTCTCGGTTGACTATGAATAAATTAACTTTAATTTTTTTGTGTGCCACTGAGACTGCGACTCTTTGGCCATCTCTTGATATGTATTTCAAGTACATCCTTTCAATGTTTGTAACATTGTATTTTTCTTACTGTAGTCCTTAGTTCCTTATATGGAGAGTTGTAATATATGTAGCTAAATATAACTATTTAAATCTTACTATGGATAATATTTTTGGTCAAAATACAGAACCAAAGCTTTTACATTGCCAGAGTAAACAAACAACTTAACGAAGTATACTTGTATATTATAATGAATATTTAGAAGCGTTTTAAGTTGGTAAATAAGTTATCTTTAATTAAGTATACCAAAGAATGTTATTCTTAAATTTGCTAATACATTTTTTATAAGAGCTATTTATGTATAAACAAGGCTTTTGGAATTGGTCAAAATTACTTGCATTTATCTGCACATTTATATTGAAAAATCTTAAAGAAGAAGATTTGTATTTGTACCAGTTGTCATCATAATAATATTTCTACCTCTGTTGTTTATTTAGGAGTGAACTCCACCAATAATCGGACCCCTTTCGCAAGAGTTATCAATCTTTTAAATATTTATCAAAAACGTCACGAATCAATTAGTAAAATATTCCTATATAAGTTCTAAATTTTAGTTGAATTGTATAAATGTTACCTTCTATGGCCTAAGTCACTAAGTTTATGTTAAATAATGTTGTTTAAATATAAGAAATAGGTAAGTAGTATAGGAATTATTGTCACTATTTTTCGGTAATACCAAAGTACGTTGCAATTTCAGAATATATAACCCGAGTCTAGACAGTATAGTGCTTTACAGTAGGTACAGACATACATTAGAGCTCTCACAGTAGTCGGTGTTAGAGACGATTCGTTATTCGCAATCTCAAGTGTTGAAGCACGCCTACCTACGGTATCGCATCCCAGTCTGCAGTGGTATTGCTCTTTACAAAGTTTCGAAATCGAATAATTGTTACGAAAATAGACGCCACGGGTGTCGCTAGTGGCTTGACCAATGTCCCACCTGTGCAAAAGGTTTGTGTTCTCAAAATCTATCAAAAATTTCGCTGTCCCTTGAGTTTGCTGCTGTAATATCAATAGAAGACAATATATTAAGCATTTCCGGCTTTACTTACATTAAGTACCTAGTTATATTTTTTTATCAATTTTATAAGAATGAATCATGTTCAATGCAGATGTGGACTGCCTTCATCGTTGCCTTACGAGACGTAGGTACCTCCGATTGCTACGTTATTTGGTATACGCGCTACCAGGTTGTGTTGCACAGCAAATAAATATAACGTGATGTTGTGATTCGTTTCGGTTTAGTGAGTAACTTTGTGAAACTGTCCATTCGAAGTGTATCTTAGCTGAGAGGAGTATTTATAACGATTGAGTGACAATAGTACTGCGCCGGTCGGGAACAAATATCTGTAGTACATCCCGACCGGTACATCAGTGCCTGAATATCTTAAAATTAAAAAGAAATAGTTTATTTAAAAAAATATAAAGTAGACATAAACAATCATCAAATTGCCTTTGTCGATTAGTAAAGTATTCACACACAAAGTTATTTTAGTCGTTTATTATCGAAAATGTTTATTCATATTTTTGCATTATGTATATCGCGGAATTGCACTTTAAAGTTAGTCAATGTAAAATGTCGCTGTGAAGATTACTCGAGCCTGCCGCCTTGTTGGCGCGCACCGCTCGAGTTACGTTCACAAATCAATGTTTGTACTTAAGAAGACCATTACAAAGTGTAATCGTTTAGATGTTAAGATATCTGTAATGAGTGTCTTGATTATACAGGCGGACTGTAGCTAAAATACTTCAATAACTCCATTGAATAGCATTCCCATACAAATACCCACATATCTATTGTTATTTAACTTTTACACGAACGTTCAAATGGAGAGTTTAAGGATAGAACGGTTGCATTCTGAATTGATTCACTACGAATGTGATACATTTTCGTCAGAGCGAATCTGCAAAGACTATAAACATGACAATATAAAATAGTATTCTTTTTCAAAATTGTCAATTGAAAGTTAAAATGTTTAGCTACAGTAGTTAGTGAGACACACGAGCTTAACATTTTATACCGAGTTAGATAAGGATCTATCGATTTGTTCTATTATCAGATGTTTAAAATTGAGCAACGAATACTATGGGCTGCATGCCTGTTATACGTGTACCTGGATATTGTGATTATAAGCATAATTTAAAATTGTAGACCTTAAAATTGTCTTGATGGTTGTCTATATTCCTCTGTATCACATTTTTCTAAAATTAGATATATTTTGATGTAGTCATTCGTTTATCTAGTGTTCATTAACGCAGGAGTGCAGCCCACTACCCAAGAAGCGATGTGTTAGGTAAGGACATGAATATTTAATTGTTGTAATAATATTATGACTGTAGCGAGGGTCTCTGACGTTTGTATGAACCGGGGGACGATTATGTGTCTGAGAATAAAGCTAGTCATGTGTTTATATTGCTGTTTTATTTAATACCTTAATTAAAACATAGACTTAAAATAGCTACCAAAAACTTTCATAAAATCATTATTATGTTCCAAGCTTGATGCCTTCAAGTGGCAACACTAATCTAAAAATAAGAATAATTCCAGAATTTATTTTTTGAAGTTATTCAAGGAGAGGTAAACATGGTGTTATAAAAATGAAACAAAAAGTGGTTCTCATAATAAATATTATTTCAACACTCCGTTAGCCTAATAATGTACACAAGTCTTGGTGACCGCTGCAACGAATCCTAAATTAAAATAATATTTACAGAGAAGCTTTATATTTATTTATAAACGTATGAATTGCACTGTGATGCACTCATCCTCAATAGGACACACATACGAATCACATATACATAAGATATATGAACAGTACAAGTCATAGAGAATATTCATTTTAACAACCGTTATAAATAAACGCCCTTACTCCACAACTTGACTTTAACGTACGTAATCCTTGGAAAGTAAACCAAACATTGCAATGGCGAAGTAAAACTAACAATAAAGTAATCTAACACACAAAACTGTTAATTTCAATACAAAAAATATCATTAAAATAACATTAAGTATAATTATAGTAAAATATTTCACTAAAAAAGCAACAGATTAAGTTCTAAGGGCCGGCCGTAACGGAGTACATTCGGAATGAATAAGCCCAAATCACCAGAAATGGAGTAAGAATAAAATGTTCTATAATACAAAATGATATGAAAACATCGGTCGCAATAATATCAATTTAAAATACATCAATATCGCAAAGGGGATGACCGAACGAGTCCGAGATCTGAAACATTGCGAGAAACAATCAGAGCGTCGACAATCAGCGAGGTATTTCATAAAATAGACGGTTCCAACGTTTTTACTACCCAAAAATATGAGTCATTTCTTTGGTTTTAACAACTAGCCTATTGTACCCTAAGAGCGGTTACGAACTGCATCCGGTCAGAATCCAAGAAATTTCGGTCCGAAGTAGTCGCAGTACTTGTAGGAAGGCTTGCGCACTAGATCCCAACTCTATTCATCATAATAAAGAACATTTCTAATTCAGTACAAAAAAATCAGATTCGGAACGGATCAGTGCGGAACTGCACTAACACTAAGCTCACACGAGCATGCCTGGCGGGTGTAACTAGCTGTTACTATGGTCCGCCCGGCAGGCGACACTAAGAAGTAAAGCTAGGTTCACATTACTGTGCCGGGGTGACGCCGTGGCGCGAGCTACACCTGTACACCAATCAAACGAATTTGAGGCTCTACTAGACAGTTTCGTTTTATAAGGGATGGCGATGGTAGAAATGTAAGGGATTGAACACGACATTTAGGTATCATTCGGCAATCCCATATATTTTTTCAACCGCTATCGCGACGCTTTCGTTCTAAAAAGTTACTTGTCTAGGGCTATGTTCAGATCTATGCAAATCAAAATCACATGGCGCCACGACACGACATAACACATAGCGTGAGCCCGGCTAAGGCGTCGGAATTGACGTTGCTAGCGTTAAACTAAGCTCTAGTCTAGAACTAAACCGAGAGAGATATTGCGTGGAACCGTGCGATGCGTGCGATGCGGGGGACGCTCACAGCTCACATGGCGAGCGCGGCGGAGCGCTTGTCTCTGTTCTTGTTGCGCGCGACTGTGCGGGCCTTGTTTGCTGCGTTGTTCTGTAGATGCTGGAACAGACGAAACACTAGATTAATTACAACTAAAAGGATGAGATTCATGGGCAACGACGTTGATAATTATTTGCCCAATATTTGTTTAAATTACGAAATATTAGTATGTTTTCCGCAAGTAAGCTGACTGAATACTGCAATTTTTTTTTTCTCAATGGTATGGCATGGTGCAATATAATTTTTGCCACCAATTCTGAAAGCCTACTGTTGTTTAAAAAGTCGTTGCTGTGTCAGTTCAAGGTTTACAGAGGCTTCGTATTCATTTGCAATTAAAATACATTGCAATAACAGATAATTCACTAGAACTAACAAATTATATGGAATATTATGGCTTACGTTAACACAATATACTTGCTATGTTTCAAGCAATTACAGTACGCAAGTTAGCAGTTAGTACGCAATTATATATTGCGAATATTTTGTGTTTAATTGTCAAGGCTACGACAGCAAAATAATAAACAGACAGCCCTTCTATATATATACCTATTAATATTATAAACATGAAAGTTTATATAGATGTTAGTTACACTTTCATGCAAAAACTGCTGAAGGGATTTTAGTTTAATAAAACTACAGTAATATAGCTTATTCTTCAGAATCACTAGGCTATAAATTATAAAGATACTAGCTGCCACCCGTCGCTTCGATCCCGTCATCTGGCTACCTAACTACCCTACCTACTGTAAACAATTTTTGTTTCTACCGGCGATCAAATTAAAATTTAGAACATAAAAGCTGCTATTGTGACTTATGATAGTTAGATATTTTTCCTCACAGACTTTTTTGTAGGTAATAATGAGTACTTTAATCATGTAATACATAATTTTTATGTATCATCAATAGTTTTCTCAGCGCCCGCCAAAAAATGAATTTTATAGACAAAATTTCGCTACTTTGGGTTACATTATTGCAATTTTCATAAGGATCTCTAATATGTTGAAGATAAATAATATATGCCATTCAGGAATAATGTAGCTTTCTACTGGTGAAAGAATTTTTAAAATCGGTTCAGTAGATCCAGAGATTATAGACCTACAACCTCACAAAATTACAAACTATCTCTTTATAATATTAGTATAGATTGACGGGCGGCAGCTAGTCATAAAAATATAAATAAATCACCACGTGTGTAAATGATTCAGCACTTTATTCCGGTAGGTTTCAGCTTATTAACCGTTCAGCGCAAAAATGGCAGAATGCCATCACAATTATTTACGTTATTGCATCTGACCTTGGCAGTTTTTACAGTGCCCAGTCGGTCTTTAGGTTAATATGCTTTAGTAAATGTGGGCAAGATAATAAATTGTGCAAGTAAATGTTTGAGAAGATTGAAATAGATGGTACATTTTCACTACAGGAAGGCAACCAATTTCAAGGCAAAAAATCTTCTTTTGGAAAGGTTTATATTTTCTACTTGTTGCTTTGTAGCGGTGGTATAGTACAGTAGAGGTAACATCTCAACATATTTTTTTTAAAGTTTCAGTCTAATACTCGGATTTATGCTTGATAAGTGCGAGTATGGTCATAGCCGGTGAGTGTATATGACCAGATCGTAGCAGGTGGTGTTCTGTAGTTTCTGCCTACCATATGGGATTAAACATCGCCATCAAGCGGGAGTACTTTCCTCCAGCTTTTGTGTCGGAGGATGCAGGCATGACGTTACACAAGATAGTGGAACAGCAACATACCCGTTGTAGCTTGTTGAGTTTCTGGTGTGGTCCGGTGACCACGGGCAGCACGTCTGAGAGCTGCAGCGCGGCGCGCAGTGGCATGCAGCGCGGCGCCAACACCTGCAGCGCGCCGCCCAGAGCTCCCGCCAGCGCCGCGTATGCCGCGCCGCCCCACCAGCCCGACCACGCCGCTGTCTCCGTGCCTACGCGCACCGACATGCTGTTCACTTCTCCGTCCTGTTACATGGATACATTTTGAGTTAGATCAAGTGTGCTTCACTGTCGACTACATCATCGCTTACCTTCAAGTGAGTTAGTAGTCAAACTGAACCTATCAATAATAATATACAAAAATTAAATAGACTTCCAAAGCAAAACACTAAAAATAACTTTCATTTCGAAAGTCAGTGTCTTAGGTACTCTCATTTTTTTTTGACACCAACTTCATTTTTTACGAGTTATTTTTTGTGTTTTGCATTGGAATTCAGTTTATATTTTGTGAAAAAGTTATTTTTCTGTTTTTAGTTTTGATACACCATCAAGTGAGCAAGTTCATAGTGAGGTACCGGAAGGATTGACAAAATATCCATAATAACTCAATTTACACATTCTTGCTGTTTGTCGTTAAGAAGTTCGATTATATATTCTATCTTAACAAGTGCTGAAACGATTTTCGAATATATAATGATCAAGATCCGATTAATAGTTTCGAAAAAATGCGTGGACAAAACATATATACATTCACTTAAGAAATTTGGCATACATGTTTAGAATAAGAAGCCCACCAATAATAACATAAATATGTACATATATTGTGCAATTCCAACAATATTACAAACATACATGTCGAATTAATAACCTCCTTTTATTAGAAGTTAGTAAAAAAGAGAATGATATAGACAGGTAATTTAGGGTTGCATGTTGAATTGAATGATTCTTTAAACAATGGTTTGTCTGATATTTGTGTTTTTAGAACACGGATTCACTGCACCAGAGTCGTCTTCATGCTCTCGTGTTTACATCAGTGGCCTACCATTTTAAATTTCGAATAATTTGAGTCTGTTTTTATCTCGAATGCGCTAAGAAATATCCATCTATACATATAAATAAAATTGGAGTGTCTGTTTGTAACATTGAAATAACCGTTTTTTACTACATGTATATGAATATATATACGGTACATACACCAAAATAACATTTTTTGTCTGTCTGTCTGTTTGTGCCGGCTAATCTCTGAAATGGCTGGACCGATTTTGACGAGACTTTTATTGGCAGGTAACTGATGTAATAAGAAGTAACTTAGGCTATGTTTATTTTAGAAAAAATCTTTTATTTTAGAAATTTGTTAGGCGGAACGAAGTTCGCCGGGTCAGCTAGTATAATATAAGCATTTTACCTCGAAGTACTTGAGGATATCCCTGAAGGTAGCTCGCTGAATCTTGCGGTCTTTCTTGGCGCGGAACTTGTGCGAGTCTCGCGCTAGCTCGGTCAGTCGCGGCAGCAGCGCGTCCACGTCACTGGCCAGCGGGTTGTGCTGCTCGTCCTCGTCTGTGACTGTCTCGTACGCGATGGCGAGCGCGCCGCCTGCTGCCATGCGGACCTAACGGTGAACAACAAAGCGCATACTAAAACAATTCTAATGGATTATCATTGTCTCATCATCATTTCAACAGAAAGATGAAACCCCAAGCGTCAGAACATTGACCAGTTCTGTGTATCTCACATCTAGAGGATTCCCGCACCCTTAATCAAGTTATCGGTTCGTTTAGTGGGGAGGCTTCCAACATCATCCGGCTTGCGGTCGCCACTCTAGAACTTTTCGACCCCATCGACCATCCGTTCTGCGAGAAATGTGCTCTGCCCACATCATCATCATCGTTGCCTAGTGTTTAATAAAAACTTAGGTAAGTTACCTCAAGCGACACTGCCTCCAACAGCTCCCCAAGCTTGGCAAAACTGGGCGCCTGGTTGTTCAACAGCGACAGTGCGTGGTTGGTCTGCAACAGCGGCAACAGCAGCGCCCAGCCGTCCAGTGCGGCGGCGTGCCACGCGCCTTCTTCTACCGCTGCGCCTGATACCTTCACACTGCCGTCACCCTGAGGACAGGAACAAAAACTTGATTAAATTGGGCAATTATGGCAATTTTTGTCTTAAAATGACCACTAAGGCTTGGGTTTCTTAAGATAGCGGTGTCACGTTCTCCGCAAGGCCGGCTAAACCTTAGACTATCATTTTAGAGCGAAATTAAATTAGCAGATATCATAATGCAATACTAGGGGTGTGTCTGCAGCGTAGACACGGCCGTGTTTTACGAGTAAGCATCGGGTCTTCGTATTACCATGTTTTATTTTTATGTTTTTAAACAACTATGGTATCCTGGACCTTTGAAAGGCGTGCCAGGGCCCGAAGCCAACTAGCAGATACCTTGTTAGATATATTTAAATGCAATTAAGTCAAGAGTGAATAGGTTATTTGTAGGCAAGCGTACTTTGTCGTCGACCACATCATTACTTAGCATCAGGTGAGATAGTGGTCAAGCGCAAACCTAAAGAATACAAAAAAAAGGTTTCTTTGATCCTTTTACTATAGGGTGGTGTAATTAAATCTTGGATTTTGATGGTAGATATGTAGCTGCCACACTAAACTATCCCGTAAATTCGTTATCACCAGTTCTGTTTTATTGCCTACATTTGAAAGCTTATCATAGACGCGTCCATGTCTAAAGAAGAATAATTAATGAGTCTATTATAGTTTTATCAACATGAGGTTTAATGTATAGTTCTAAGCCTGACACAAGGAAACTATTTAGATAAACTGTATGAATAATCTTACAAAAACTTATACTCTTATTTATAGCATTTTATTGATTCAAAGTGTACCTATTAGTTATATCCATGTATCATTATATAGTCATGTTTTACCTTGAGGTAGCTGCCGCTGAAGATGGTCTCGTACATGCGCATGACCTCCAAAATCTCAGAGACGTCATCCTCCATCAAGTAGATCAACACGGCCAGCGATGAGCAGCACTGAAACATACAGAATACGGTGTTAAAGAAACAAAGACAGAGAGTTTATATTATAATTCATTTATGTATGCCATGTTTCATAATTATTGGTGGATAAGGCAAGTATATCAAACATTTTGAGCTATTTGACTGTGGCCTCATAAGTTGGTTTCTGGATAAATACTCTTCGCAAGACTATAGTATAATGTAAGTATAGCCTGTTTGTATTAATATATTTACCTCAGTTCGTGCGTCGAGTGAGGCGGACTTGTCTGAGGCGCAGGCGGCCAGCGCCGGACGCACCTCGCGGAGGAAATCTTCTGTGCCTTCCTCGCCGATCTGACGGTGCATAAGAGAATGGTTAACAAAAATTAAACGACGCAAAATAGAATCATCAGTCTGCCTAGTGCGAAGCCTTCCATCACAGCGTCCCCGTTTTCCGGTCCAATGGTAGTAGTTGTAGCATAAAGAAGCGGTCAACCAGATCCATATCAAATAAATCAGTCAGACCTGAGTCTATACTGAGTGTTCCACTCTCAAGAGTCATGTTTGAAAAGTTATTTGGATCAGTTGCAGGATCATTAGCAGACCTAGCATAATATTGTTTAGCAAACCCTAGGAATCATAAGAAGGGACGTCTGGCCATAGATTACCTAAAGCTAAAAAAAAAAATGTTCATCATTCGACCTGTGAGTCCAGAATTAAATTCTTCTTAAAGTATCAACATCTGTAAAAGATGTGGTTGCCTATAATTGAGTGTGCATTACAGGATAATGTTGATGTGTACCAATTTTTGTAATTTGTGTAAATTTATTGTTTTGTAACACTCGTTGGTGATCCTTAAATAAATAAATAAAAAGCAAACCTCTATATCTGGAATTCGTTCTTTCGAATTATCATCATAGTTACCTCTATAACTGAGACAGCGAGTGAATTTTATATGCATAAACCTCTGTAACTGAGATAACATCGTTTTGTTTGTTTACTTACTTATTCTACCCGCAAATTCTGCACTTAACTACGTAAGTAATTTTCCGGGGGCGCAATCCCGATCAGTGGGTACAGCATTCGCACAGGAGTCGATTTAAGACAACTAGTGGCAATCAAAGTTTAATTCAAACGTTTCATTTTGAGCTATATCCACTAATTTGGAGTGCGCAGAGCGGCTCCATACTGGACTAGCATATTCACCAGCGGCGAAACAGACGTTAGGCGTTATACTAATTGTTCGCAGGACTTCTCCTTTCTACCGCGCACTTTGCGTTTGACACTCTCGCAGTTCTTTCTGTAATTGAGGGACCTACACAGAGTAATGTCGAGATATTTTGGACGCTTGTCTATTACGGAGATGAAAGACGCACGATTGTTTTTTGATGGATTTGGCTTCAGCGCGTTGTCAGCATAGTAACGGTCAGCGGAGGAAGAAGTAAATTGAAATCGGCTACGAAGCAAAGTGGGCCGCTGTAGGCATAGCCTGGTCTGATGAGGGGTACTCCGATCAGCCACAATACGACTATGGAACCACTTGAACACAAACGATGCCCCATCTCTTGTCCTGTTCCGTATGCTAAAACACCTGCACCATGCAAGACTTTTGAGAGGCCAGCGTTAAAGCTATCGACGTGGCTGAGTATTGGTCGAAGAAAATATAAATTAGGAATAAAGAATCATCGACATGAAGTAATGAGACTTTGGTTTACTTTCTTCAAATGTTTTAGCTTCGGCGTACACCTGAACGACGAAGAAGTGATGGTGCGGAATGGCAGTAAAATTAAGATGAGATGTTGACAATCACCTGCAAAGCCAACAGCGGCGCAATAGCAGCAGCTGCCTTCCTCTCGCCGTCCTTGCCGCGGCGCAGCGCACGCGCCACGTGGTCGGCCAGCGTGGCGCGGTGCGCGGCCAGCAAGCCGTCCACTGCACGCCGCTGTAAAGCCGCGCGCAGCGACACGAATGCGCCCGCGCGGGCTGCGTTCGCACGTGCGTTTAGCGACTCAATTAGTTCTAGGACCTTCTCTTCGAATTTCTCTTGGATCTCGTTTTCTGTGGAAAGGAAATGAAAATTTATTAGCAATGCTTTGCTTATAAATAAACGTTTTTCAGTGTAACAGGAAGAAACAATAGCACACATTTTAAAGGAAATATGGAATAGGATGTACAGTACTGTAACCTCCGTTGAAAAGGGAGGATCCGCCGATCAGATGTGTGATGTGTCTGGTCCGAGCAACCGCCCGAGAGTTGTTGTCAGACTATTGTATCTGTTCAAATCGCATTGAAAACTCTGCTAGCGCGATGTAGGATTTTGTATGAGGACAGGTAATTCGTTCGCATGTGGTCGCATAATAGATGCTGTATGATGACATATGTATGAATTCTGTTTCGCAACCAATTTTAGCACTTGTTTTTTTTAAATGCTATGAAAAAAAAAAAGAAGAGTGATGGCATCTATGTTTAGTTATAAACAGCAACTAGTTTAATCATAGGTTGATACGGTAATAAGCAGCCACCTGATTATTTTCGACATTATACTACAATCACAAAGAGTATATTAAGAGAATTCCTGGTAAGGCTTACTTTGTATATGGAAGTCTTATAATCAGCTGTTGAGGTCTATGAGCATGCAACATTACATCATACATATCCGTTATGTATTGAAAATGACAGCTATTTATATAATGCATGTATTATGTAGCCGCCAATGCACCTGTTGCTAGCGAGATAAAAGAGTAGATAGATACTTATGTATTGAGATATTTATATACCTAATCTATTGCTACGTTGAGCATGATTATATAAAGACATCAGTGCTACAGCTGCAGCGTTCAAATCATAAAGTAAATATGTATACAGGTGCAGATTGAAAGTGTCTTCTATATATTATGCCCAATCAAACATGGAATTTCATTTATATGCTTTTTTCTGGCAGATTATTACAGAATCTTATATAGGAGCCAAGAGGTGGATGCTTTTTTAAGCAGTTTTCTAAAGCACGTTGTCACATTAATTTCATTACAATTTACATGTCGGTTTGTATGTGAACCAAACGTTGCTTTTATTTATCAATCTATCTATTTATCAGAGCTATTAAACATACAACACAAGTTTTCAAACTACTTGATAATGTAGCCTCATCAGAGATAACTCGTAGAGCACACCCATAGAACTATTAAAATATCAGAACTTTCGTTTCAAACATGGCACTCGAGACCCAGTCTACCGTATGACCCGATCATATACATGAAAGCATGAAAGATCATCATCTTCTTGCCCTTATCCCATGTTACTTGGGGTCGGCGCAACACGTTTTCTTCTTGTATACCGTCCTGTCCCCCATCACGCTATCACTGACTCCCTTTTCTTTCATATCACTCCTCACACAGTCCATCCATCTTTTCCTTGGCCTTCCTCTCCCTCTCCATCCATCCATATTTATATTCATAACTATTTTAGTAACATGCGTTTCATGCCTCCTCATCACATGACCATATCAGGATATGGTCATGTGATGAGGAGGGATAAAACGCATCACACTAATATTACAAAAGCGAAAGTTTGTGAGTGTGTGTGTGTTTGTTACTTCTTTACGCTCAAATAGCTGGAGAGATCTGGATGCAACTTGGCACACAGATAGATTATAGTCAGGAATAGCACATAGGGATAGGGTTCCCCGCGATAATTTTCGACATTCACGCGGGCGAAGCCGCTGGCAGAAGTTAGTAAATAAATAAAGTTCTCAGTACTTCTCAATAACAGCCCAGAGCCTGGATTTGTGCCCGGCTGATGACAATAGGCCTACTCATCATCATCATTGCAGTCGAAAGAAGTGCACTGCTGGACATAGGTAGGACTTATATATATAATTGGCGAAATTTGGGTGAACAGGAACATTTCTGCCCAATCCTTCGAGGAATATAGACGTGATGCTATGTATGTAGTCACAATCACGAAACATTTATTATGAGTTTATGAAAGACTTGATAAAAATCGTAAAACATTACTGCAAAATATTCCACAGAGCATTTTATACGTTCAATCACTATTCCAAATAGGTAACCGCCTGTTCCAAGGTTGGCCGTAACCGCGGTCTGCGGATTCCGTAACCAGACTTATCATTATAGTTGATAACCTTGAAACCGCCCAAACGCGACTTTTCAAAGATCAAACTCCGCACGTGTATTATTAAGTGTTTGGCGATAAAATTGTGTTAGTGTTATGCCTAGAATTCTGCATTTAAATTTAACCACGTGGTATAGTGATATTGGGTCTTGTCACGTGTTTGTAACGAATTACGGTATAAGATTTGCTATTCGCAGCTATAATTTGAGTTGAATTTTAGCCAATATAGTTTTATGTTTGCTTGCTGGCTTTTGTCACACGAGCATGACTCGACATGCTTGAATGCGTTGCTTCTGACAAGTCGTTATAAGTAAACTGCAAATTAATCATTCAAACTGTAGATTTAGCGATTTTCCAGAAGGGCCATTTTCCTAATTATAAACCGATTACATTCCAATAACATCAACAAAATTGTAAAACATCGAAAATGACAAATTAATGTTGGACCATTTTTGACGTTTTGTTATGTAATCGGTTTATAATTAGGAGAATTGGCCTGCTGTTGGCTTGACGATCCGATTTTTATCACACTGATTACCGATTTTTATGGACGCAATGTGATGCAATTCGACCGTTTTGCACCTGCAATTTTCTTAGTAAATACTTTTACGATATCGTTTATCAGGTAGGTACCTTATAAATAGTGAAAGTCAATGAAGCGCGAATTTTTAAAGTGTCATCGAACTTGAATGAAATTGGAACTCCACTCATTGATGGTAGTTAAGCTAATTAAATTCTGCTGATGTGTCAGCTTAGTTCTACTTCCACCTGACTTATCGTTTAACCCCTAAACTGGCGGCAATTGAGGCGAGATTATATAAGAGAAAATTGCATTGAGTCGGTCTCACTTAAAGCATGGTGTTAATAAGAGCTAGACCACATGGAATTAGGGTTACTATACTATACCGTCCGGATTTGTACGGACGTTTAGCGTCCTGTCCGGACAGACTTTATCTGGGTTGTTTGCTTGGAAGGCAATTTTTTTTTTTTTAATTTGTGAAGACGTTCCTTTACCTACACTACATCTTATGAAATAGTATGTCAAGTTGCCTATAGACACATTGTCACGTGTCTTGTATTGTCTAGCTAGTCTGACACGAGACGAGACGAGATTTTGTAAGTTAAATGTCCAGACGTTTTTTCAGACGGCTTTTTGTCGAGAGTTTAGAAACGTTTTCCATATTTAAAATTGTATGTACTTTTGCACGTGTCACTAATGCACTCGCAAAACTCGCATTGTGAGTGCGACCTTTGCACACATAAAACTTACTCAAACACACAGAAAAAAAAAAGGCAATTAAATGTGCTTATCATTGCTTCTGTGAATATGCTTTACCTACGTACATTTTAGATAATCAATTTTAAACTTAACATTATATGCAATACTTTTAGTGACGTAATGTATTTAGCCAATATTATTTAAGTCACGTTTAAATTATATTTTGCGGTTAAAACAATGTTTTATCTAAGATTTTTCCTACATCAGCTTTATTTAGCACGTCTTCGGCGTGAGTTGACGATAAATTTTAATTAACGATGTATTGTCAATCAATGACTATGTCGAATAAGGAAATACATATATCTATTTAATATTGAAAAAAAAGTAACATAAAAAACTAGTTTTCCTTTCGGAGGCTGCTGAAATTATCGATTTCAGTATCGACAGGCCCAATGACCATAGTATTTTTAAACGCCGTTTCTGGAACGATATTAGCGATATGTATCTACATAAATGTGTCTGTGATATACCGGCAAAGGCGTGTTAGCTGCTGTGAATGGTTGAATGAGTTTTCAACAGCCATTCTCATCGCTTTTGACTTGTGTTTAATTTGTGACGCGTCGATAATTAATTTTCGGAAACTGTGTGTTAGTTGGTTTTAGTTATTAAACTCATTGAAGCAACTCTCAATCACAAGAAAAATTAAAAAAATCCCGACACATTTTTATTTCATGCTACGTAATTTATCTAGTAGTAGACACGCTTCGATCGATAATATAATCTATTGAACACGTAAAAATGACACGATATCTTGCGCAAACACCCCGTTTCAAACAGTAAAACGCTCATAATGTTTGAACGGCTAAACCGATTTTCATCAAACATAGCTAAGAACACTCTCGATAAAGTCACCTTTCAAACAAAAAACAAAAACTGATTCAAAATCGTTTCATCCGTTTAGGAGCTATGATGCCACAGACATACCCAAATACACAGGTACACACGTCTAACTTATAACACTTCCCTTTTTTACCGTCGGGGGTTTAAAAACTGATTTATTTCGGTCAGATACCCCGTATTTGATACCTTGGGGGATCAAAATAGTTTATTTGAAATAAATCTTAGAGGTACTTTTGAATTGCCAAACAATCAGTCTCAGTCACAGATCAGTTTTATTGTATAATACATAGTCCTCATGATAATTTCAGCCGAAAAATGACCACAGTTGAACATAGGCCCCCCACAATTGTCGCTACATGGACCGTGGCCCTACGCGTCTCGAACCCACCGGATTCTAAGCGCATAGTTACAGTCAATAAATCTTATCAGCAGGATACGTCATTGAAGACTAGCGAGCAAAGCTTGATTTTTCTCCGTGTAATGGCGTCATGAACACCCACGCTATTAGTGTGACGTCACTAGTAAGTAACACGATTACTTCTGTAGCTACTTTCTTCACTTTCATGTAGAAAAGGGTGTTGCACGTAATGGAATTGACATAACGCAGACTACAAAGATAAAATAGTTCTGAAAATGAAGTGCCTCGGTGTTCCTCATACAATATGATTGACTTTGACTCATGTCATAAGATTTTCTAACAGAATACAAGAGCGGAAGCTGCTGGTAAAATGATCTAATTGTTACTAATTAACCTGAAATATTGTTTAATCATTCAAACATTCTTGAGGAGGAAATAACAGTCAATATCAGCTTTTGCTTTATACATTGTTGCAGTTCTGTTTTCTATCAAACCGCTTGCTGACTGACACGTGTGGAGAGGAAACTACCCACTCTCAATCATAAATCGTACGCCGTATAATCGTGCATCTATATACCATTAAGAGTTTACTGTTTCCACGTGCATTCAGCTCACTATTTACCAATCTGCGGTGATTTGGTACATTCCCTTTTTATTTTCAAAAAAATATTTTTATGTCTGCCGTGGGTGCCTATGTGCTACAATAACAACTTATTGGATACCAATTAATGCTAGGAGACATCGCAGCAAACCCAGGACGAAGTTGGAAGAACAAACTTGAATCATATCGAATTTGGAATATACCGGAAGGACTGACCCGCACTGGCAGAGAGCCGACATGGTGTGGATTAAGGTGAGGGAAACCTTTGCTCAGTATCAGAAAATAAGGGGCCAATAACTATATAAGGGAAGAAGTACATAAGGGATTAGAATTCTTCATTTATTGATATCGATAACTATCAAAATTAAGTTCCTACATTTTAAGATAACTATACAACCAAGGTCACATAGCCAGAAAAATTGACAAACTTAAGTGGCAGTGGACAGGGCACATTGCTCACAAAACGGATGGCCGTTGGGGCCGAAACGTTCTGGAGTGACGACCACGTACCTGCAGACGCAGCGATAGAAGGCGAGGAAGCTCCAGGTGGAGGGACGACCCGGTAAAGGCTGCGGGAGTCCGGTGGATGCGAAACGCACATGACCGATCAGTGTGGTAACACTTGGGGGTAGCCTATGTTCAGCATTGGACATCTTTCGGCTGAAATGATAATGATGTCTAATACGCAGATCCATTAGAAAGCGTATAATTTCTATCACAAAAGCTTCATGATAACGTAAACGTCTCATCAGCAAGTCATTAGGTAGAGGCGGCAACATCAATGTTATGTAGCAGACAACACTATGTAAACGTGTGTGATAAGATTTGGAACAGTCGTCATCCATAAACATAACATAGACAGGTACATGAGTCAGTCGCGCCAATGTCTTTCCTAGGTCAACGACATGGCCTTAACATTTGTGCAAATAGGTTCACGTTGTTATAAAAAAAAAACATAATTGCGCAAAAGTTTTGTCGATAGTAGAATAAGTTATTGTAATATTCTGGTTCAGAATACATGGAACCTATGAGTAATTAAAACATGATCAATTTAGGGCGCTGAACACCTAGTTGACTGATTTGTAGAAAGGACAGATACATTTCCTATACAAGTAGATACAAACTTAATGGCAGTTCAGGACTTTCTGAGAGACAGTGGGAGCGCGGGGTGACTAAGCAGCGAGTAGCTAACTCCACACTAGCGGGTGTGGAGTTAGCTTCAAGTTTGAATCGAGTTGAACATATCATTTTGGAACTTACTTCAGATTGATATAGCACATGAAACTTCTCTAAAAAGAAATCTCCGATTCAAATGTGTGAGGCGACGAAGAAAAATATGTGCCAATGTTTATGTTATTTATTTGTGTCTGTTTATACCAGCGTTACTCAAACTATCGCCCGCCAAGCTCTTCTCTTCCGTATTCGTGCCAAGTTTTATGTAGGTAACAAGTGGACGTTTAAAACAAAGTTATAGATATTGCCAATATTTGGAGGCAACATTGTATAATTGCTTTGATCATCGAAAAAGATCACACGTTTTGTACCAAAACAAGAGCAAACTCACTCCAATTACGATCCAACGAAAGTCGACAGATCGTCAATATTTAAAATGCACACATTCTGTTCTGTGAACGTAGATGAAGCAAAAGGAGTATTTAAGGATCGTAGCTGCTGGCATTCTGTAGTTTCTGCCTACCCCCATGGACAAAAGGCGTCAAATTAATTATATTTCGTTCTAATTTAAAACCTCTGTTAGGTATCCCTACAAGAAGACTGTGCAGTAACTACCAAACCGAATTTAAGTAATATTGCACAATATTATTATTGTTAGTTTCGAATCCAACTCACTGTATTGCACCATTTTGTTTTGACACGCTATGTTTATGTACAATTCTTTACGCGTATTTTCCTTAGCGCCAATGACGAGGCAGTTATTACACGCTACCCATTCTTCGATTATAATACGAATGATCATTTTGTGGATAAGATTCATCTCTTAAAGTTAAATACGTATTAGTTTAAAATTGATATCAAATAGTCAAGTCTGCAATCCCTTGGAGCTGTGAAAAAATTTGACACTCGCAAGAGAATCAAAACTAATATATAGTATACTTCCTGTTGACCTAGATTTTTTTCTTACGGGTTTCAAGTTCAGAATATATATTTTATTTACTTTTATCAGGCTTCACTTCATCGACCGGCGGCGGCGGTGGATAATAATAGCAATACTGAGAAGGTTCTTCATTCACAGACTCCACTTTTTCTCTTTCTCATTATACGGACGTGGTCCATTCCATTTTATATACAGTTGTCTCACTGTAGAATATAGTATTGTTTGTCTAACTACATTTTACAAGTAGAGTAATACAATATCGATATAAGCATCCTATATTGCCGGATTTTGATTCAAGTCTTTACTAATCGATAGTTTTTTATAAAATCGTATAAGAAGCTCTTATCTTAAGTTTTATCTTGAATCTAGTTTGATCCTTGCAAGTAAATGATCTTTATAATTATGACAAGGAAAATGTATAAAGAATTACTACTTTATCAACATGTGTCTCAATTTCAGATGTGACGTCATATTCAGTCTCAACTTTTCGATTGTCACTTGTGCAAATAAATAAAACTTCAATTAATAAAATGTCTTGTAACAGGAATATTTCGGAAAATTGCTAATCTGATGCCAGAGAAAACAAATTCAAAGCGAATAACTGACTTGAAAAGCTTTTTTAGGTTTCCGTACCCAAAGGGTAAAAAACAGGGGCCCCGTTTTTATATATTTATCCTTATTACTAAGACTCCCCTGTCCGTCTGTCTGTCACCAGGTTGTATTTCACGAACCGTGATAGCTAGACACTTGAAATTTTCACAGATGATGTATTTCTGTTGCCGCTATAACAACAAATACTAGAAACAGAATAAAATAAATATTTAAGTGGGGCTCTCATTCAACAAACGTATTTTTGCCGTTTCTTGCGATAATGGTACGGAACCCTTCGTGCGCGAGTCCGACTCGCACTTGGCCGGTTTTGTCAGTATTGTTATATGTCATATCGGTATTTAGTTAATTTACTAGTAAATTAGTCATGTGTAGAGTGTGGGTATAATGCAATACATTTGTTCGCCTGATGTTGGTGTCCCATTTCTATATACTCTGTTCTGATGATCTGGTTCTCTCCCGTCTTCCTGCCCCATTGTGAGCCACTTAGCTTGGCTGCAGAGTTCCTGCATTTGTTTTCAAAATGCAAAATCAAATAAAAATACCAAGGCCATTGAAAGCATACCATCACAGACAGCGAAGCCACTTCAATTTGCAGTTAATTTGAGAAAGAAATGTTTTCAAGGTTATTTGCCAACCGAACATTGTTTCGGCAAACAATTTGACTAGGTTTCAAATCCTTTACTAATTGGATTTTGTATGAATGTTATTTGATATCCAATTTCAAAATATGCCACTTAGTTGCGCAATGTTATGGTAAGCCGAACATCGGCGAATTGATAAATCTGTCTGCCGTTGCAATGTATTTTCTGTACATTCTCCTTATTTGCTACTGCCTTCTGCTTCTCTTCTTTTTGACGTATCAAAAACTTTTCACTCACCCATTTCTTAATTTTATCAGCGTTCGGGCACTTGTCCTCCCTCCAGGTTCACTTTCCAAGCATTTATTAACGCCTCATTGTTCTGCTTACAATACAAGAATTTAACAGTACGGATCGAACGATGATTTAAATAATATTGTTGTATACAAAAGTCGCGTTGTTCCTTCGACCATTAAAGGTTATCGTCTGAAGTGGGGTTTGTCCGTGGGCACTGTACTTGGTGTTGACGATCGACCCATGGCGACTGAACGCAGTGAACTTCCGATCAAAACCACGGTAAAGTCAAAACTGAGAGGGGCAACAAACTAGAAGTTACTTTTTGCATCTATTCGGTGAGAATGGAATAGAAAAGGAATGTGTAAGGATAATATATTTTTTTTAATCCGCAGGGCTGCTTTGTAGCGAGCTGGTGGGCAGTGGTGACCCCACGGACCTGATCCCCAAGGAGAAGCCTTGTTCCTCATCTCTGGCTTGCCTTTATTGGCCGGTCGGAGTGAAAATTTATGGGGACCAGAGCTCCCACCTCTCTCTTGCCTTAATTGGCTGGCTTCAGTAGAGATTCGCAAGGGCAAGCGTGCTCGGACGAAGGAAGTTAACGCAGTAAGATGCTGGTAGGGATCTTGACCGTATTTCTAGGATTGTCCTGATAGCCGTGGTATACCTCTCCACTCTTCAAGTACCTTCTGATATGTTGTCCCCTTGGCGCTACGTTACTAAATTGCTAGCGACCCTTTATGGGGACCCATTAATTGAGTGTACAAGTCACCACCTGCCATTTTATAGCCGTGTAGTTCAACAGTGGCAATCGATCCACTAAACCTACCAAACCCATAACCCAATACATTTTATCTCCTTATTTTGCAATAGTACTGCACCAACCGGGGATTGCCCTTGGGTGCACTTGCGCAGTGTATACAGGAATATTATTCGTCGGTTGGTGTCACATTTCCTGATACATGCCTAACAAGGCCTTTCCGAATTGGCTTCGGAGTTCAAAGGACCGGGACCCCAGGATCCCGAGAATTTTAAAGTCATGTAAATAATAATAATTTATTTCTGCGGAATAACTGCTGATAGTAAATTGAGAAATTTTCGTGTCGATTATGTAATGCTTATCAGCATGTTTCAGAGGGGCAATTCTTCTTATTATAAACCGATTACATTCCAATAGCAGTATCATTAAAATTCCAAAGCGTCAAAAATGACGGCAAGCAAATGGATCATATTTGACGTTTTGCAATTTTGATGATACCTGGATGAAACGCAGTATTTTAATTTAATCCTACTTATATTTTTTTTTGTATAAACAAGTAAATACTATTCTGTGATTATAAACGTGAAAATTTTGTGATGATAGATTATTTGTTACGCAAAAACTAATTAACAGATTTTGATGAAACTTTACAGAAATATAGCTTAGCATCAGAATAACACATAGGCTATGATTTATAAAGATATTGGAAGAAGTACTAATAAAACGCGGGCGGCAGCTATTAGGTTTATAATTAGGAGAATTGGCATTTTTTAATTATTGATAGGCTTTCGCTTGCCTTCTGGTGATTTATAAATAACTTAAGTTTAAAAATACATCAGTATAATATTTTCAATCGGTTTTGTTATCTAAATCATAAAGGTCTGCAATAGCATGAAACAACATTCTTACATACATTCATGTCGCTGAAACCGCGAATGTCAAGGATAATCTATACAAATCTATGATGAATAACAAGAAGTGAATTCTATTCAGGATGGAAACTACAGGCAAAAATGACGTAGCTGGTCACTTTTCATGGGCGCAGGCAGGGCACGATTCGTTTCTATTCATACTCAATCAAGATAACATCAGAAGATGTGTGGTACGATATCATGGTTCCACTGTAAGAGAGAGAGAGACGGAGATCTCTATCCCTTTTACACAGCGGTATCATGATGGCGTTGATTAACACGTTATAGTACAGCCCCAATAATGTTACACTTATTTTTATTGCCGCGCTTAAAGCTGTTTTTAAAGGCAAAACTAAAGGTTTAAGGCGTCGTCTTAATAGAACTCTTCTACGCGATTATCGCGCGAGTAAGCGATGCGACGCGTGGTCGCGCTTTAACAAAAACTGGGCAGAATAGAACGTGAATACGCTATTATCGCGCGAATTAAGGGCCTACATCCGCTTTAGTGCCGTAAAACGGTAACTTTCTAAAGCATACTCCTTAGTAACGGCTAGGTTAAAAGGTTGTAAAAAAATATATATTTATTATTGTTTCATGTACATTATTTTTAAACATCGTTTTTTCGTATAACAAATAGTTTAGCATTAAAAAAAAAATTGCAACACGATATTTTTCGCAACTTTTGGATACTCCTCCAAAACGACTTGGATGTTCAAAAATATTTTTACACAGAAAAATTGATGGCTGGAATTTCTGCATAACGGAAATAGCATACGTATGTAAATCAAATAATATTTTGCAAACAAAACTGTTCAAAAGGAGGATCAATATTGATATTTTGGCTCCGAGCGGGCGCACGGCCAGTACTGCGTTAATATTGGGGCATATTTATATCGACTCGAGCGACCGCGGATCCAGGTACGTAGTTTACGTGGCAACAGCGCTAACCATGGTCGTCAAAAACGCTCAGTTTTTACTTTCGGGAAACGAGTGGATGACCTATTTCGCGGATGTCGTTGGCAATGAAAAAAAGACGTGAGAAGCAAAGTCCCCGATGACGCGACTCGATTATCGAGCGAATGTCAATTAGGACACCTCTTCGACATTAGTATGTTTGATCGCGGATCCGTACGACGAAAATTCGCGCGAACTTGCGATTTTCGCATATTCGCGTTGTATTAGGACGACGCCTAAATAGTTTATTGGAGGATCTTTTCTAAGAACAATACAGTAAATAGTAATGATGATATGGCCGCTCTTAGTGGAAGTTATTCGAGCAAATCCGGCTGATCTTGTTCTTAAAAATCCATAAAGGCTTTTACTGCATCCACACGTAGAAAGTGGAGTATTACTTTTTGCCAGCTACCACATATTTTAGTGCGGTCAAGATACTTATTTTTATGAGTTCTTATAGTTTACCTTACCTGTTCTCGCAGCGTTACATTTTATAAATAGTGCTGGCGTGTGTTTATGTGCTGTACCTCTATTATTCGCAATAATAAGCAGGACAGGCTCTCTCAATATACTCCACAAATACGAGTTTTCCTTACGTCATATCGTAGGGCTAAGTCGGTTGGTTTCACAAGAACTTTGCAAGTTGATTGATCGCTCTTACTGAAACTGCATAAATTCTATCCACACAGTTCATGGTCAGGGCCTTTCAGAAACTATTAGATATTATGTAAATACGTTCATAAGAAATATATTCGATCAATAATTTTCTCGACCCTGGTGGATAATTCCGGAAAGCCTTGACCTTGATAGGTGGATAGATCGTAATGTTTCCGTTAGTACCTGCGTCATCGTGGTTGCTCTTGAGGTCTGACTGCGCCGAAGTCTCCGAACAGTTGTCGATGGTCATGTCGATACCGGCATCCTCGTCTGAGGAATAAGCCTGCTCCGTTCTTCTGTGTTCTGAAAATGGCAATTGTATCATTAATTTTGATGCAGTTTAATAGTGGGTTGGTTCATTATGATTAACAATTCGACTATTTTTAATGAACTGCCTGGTTTGGACACTGTAAAGAACCTGGTTATAATTTTGTATTCGGACCAAAAGTTGTTACTTATGTAAGAACTTCCCTAGAGTCTAGAATGTGGGCTTTAAAATGTCGCAAGACTCTCTCAATTTAATAAGGTTTTAAATTTAATAAAGTCATCGGGGTAGTGTAGGTTACGACCTCCCACTCCGACGCCCTCCCCCGGGACGGTGTGATGTCACGTTTTACAACCCACTCAAGGTTACCGCTGCTTATAGTGACGTCATTCGTCAGTATTGTGCATTACTGGGAAAAGGAACCAGCGAATACCGGGAAACATGATCGGCACGTGGTGATTTGTGAATGGCGTAACCGGGTGAAAATTCTCACAGCGAGACAGCCATCGTGTGACCTCACTTTGCTAAGAGGTGGACAAAAAGCAGGCACTAAAAGTGTGCCGACGATTTTTTGGTTATTAAATTATTAAGAGATCAGCTTTTTGGATCTAAAACCGAATCCAAGGTAGATATAATCGGCTACTCAGCTCTCGTAACGCCAATTTAAACTCTCACGAATCTTAATGAATGTGAACTAAATAAGACCCCATTAAAAACTCTTTTACACAAGTATTATATCAATTCGTGTGTTCGATCGGGCTGAAGTTTACCGCATTACAAGGTTCCAGTCGCGTTCGCTCGCCGTTTCAAAGTTAAAGTTATGCATAGAAACTGAGTTACAAGGACTTGCTGTGACCTTGTTTGGGGGTCCTCGAATTTATAAATTGTTTGCTGCATAATAGAGGTTCTTTCTCGACAAGTTATTAGTTAGATTAATTGCAAAGTTGTTATTATTTTACAGGGGCAAAACATCCACTGCCGTACAATATACATGGGTATGGCTAAGGCTCCTTCAAATAATGATCAGAGAGAGAGGTAATGACAGTCAAACACATTGAGCTAACATACAACAGAATGTTAATGATGAGGAATCAAAATTGCTGATTATTACTATTTAATCACTTAATAATATAATGTTTTAACAAATAAATATTAATGTTTGTCTAGTCCTTTTCGTCATAAACCAGAAAATGTGTAAACTTAGTAAATTAATTAATTAAATTAATTTTACAATCAAAAATAACTAAACCGATTAGCAAATTTATTTGTATTTTAAAGTGCCTTCTATGCATCTGTATTTTAATTTTGTCGGCTTTTCCATTGTACTCAAATGACCATCTATAACAGCTGATCTTTTTGTCTATGAAGTTGGCCACAAGACCTAGCGCAGTTGCGATTTTTGTGTCAATGTTTCAGTAGAAGATAGCATTGCATAACTGCGTCTTTTACTCGCTTACGTTTGTCGCATCGTTCTATCTCGCTTACTCTATGCGGTATACTAGATGACAAACTTTTTCTTGTGCAATGGTTCGCAGAGCCAACTCCAGAGACACAAAGATCCGCTGTGACCACTATAAGTTAGTATAAAAATTTCTCACACAATATTAACATTCCTAGCTGCAACAGAGAACTGTGTCATTGGGGCACCATTCACATTTCACCATCTACCATTACATAACATTTGACCTTACTCCTAATAGAATGTGTGAATAAAATGTGTATGGTAATATAATGAGTAGTGGTGGCCCAGTGGCAACGGCCGCGACTTACAAGTTGTAGGTCGTAGGTTCGAACCCAGGCAGACGCTTTACTTTGTGTAAATTATTTCATCACCACTGCCCCCAAAAAGGTGAAAGAAAACATCGTGAGGAAATCCACCAACATGCACTAGGCCCGCGTGGTGGATTACGGCACATTCCCTCTCACAGAAAGAAGGCCTGCACATACAACGGACCAAATTCGAGTCTAAGTACAGAAAAGGGGTCCATCTATCTGATCTGAATGTACATATTATAAAAACTTCTTGTTTAGCAGTAGAATCAGGTCAAATTCAGCAGCATCCAGTTACATAATAACATATACTATGGCTTATGAAAACAATCATGATTCCAGTGGGAGTATGAGAAGTGTAGCCTCACAGTTCGAATAGCACTATCTGTTTTTCACTGTGGAGCCATAATAGTTTTGAAACATTATAGTAAGTCCTCTTGGGGATCCATCCCAACCGTCCCCAAAATATATGGGAATAAGATTTACATAGCATAATCATATTCAGTTTTTCACTTTAAATGTGCTTCAAAGTGCACTAACCGTGCACTTTGACGCACATTTAAAGTGAAAAACTGAATATGATTATGCTATGTAAATTTTAAGTATTTTACTTCAACTCTGGGTCAATGTGCTTTAACCCTTTGGACTAAAATGAGAACATAAAATCAGTCTTGTAATTCCTGAAGAGTCAGGCAGAGGAATTCAGTATGCTATTTTTCATTTTATGGTTCTAGTGCCATTATGATAGGGGATCGAATAAGATCAACAAAACTGGCCAAGAGCAAGTAGGATTCGCGCACGAAGGGTTCCGTACCATTATTGCAAAAAAGGGTAAAAAGGTCACGTTTGTTGTATGGGAGCCCCACTTAAATATTTATTTTATTTGGTTTTTAGTATTTGTTGGTATAGCGGCATCTGTGAATATTTCAACTGTCTAGCTATCACAGTTCATGAGATACGGCCTGGTGACAGACGGACAGACTGACAAATGGACCGCGGAGTCTTAGTAATAGGGTCCCGTTTTTATTGGGTATGGAACCCTAAAAATTAAAATTGCCCCATTGCTGGGGAAAGGCCAATCTATCAATTTGTTCATTTGTAAAATACATTTTAGCGTCTTGTGTTTTGCTTTTGTTTTACTGGGAATACAATAAGCAAATATTGCTCTAGTCTTGATCCTTTTTGAATGAAACTGAAATTTTTGGACTTTTTTATATTTTGGTTTGACTGGAGCGATTGAAGTTTTTTTTTGTTATAATTTAAAAACAAAGTGCCAGTAATAAACTAATTTACATTAAAAATGCTTGGGTAATTATCAATATTATGCATTTTAATGGTCATGGTATGCAGTTTAAAGTTTATATAATTATGTTAATGCATATTTTACTGTTTATTCATTCCATACTAATTATGATTTAAAATATATTTTGCTTTCCTATTGTATATTCTTTCAATTTAAATAAGCAAATATTTATTTTAGAGCCATCCTTGTCAGCTGAAAGACACTACTGGATATTGGTCTGCTACAGCAAACCAAGAAGGCTTTTATGTACAAAACTATTTTGTACTATGCTTTCAATCCTCAATACACACGTATTAATTAACTTGTAAAATCATCAAATGTTTTCAGGCTAAACTGCTCTGACATAATACTTAGTTTGACATTGAAAACTATCACATGAGGCCAACCTATGTTTACATAATACTAGCTGATAAAAATGATAAATTGTTAGCCTTGAGTTTGCTAATGAATTTTTTATTACATAATTTGATACATTTATTAATTTTATAATAACTTAAATGCCTTTAGAACTTGATAGTTAGTGGAATATTATAAAATATTTATGTAAATTACATAAATGTGGTAGCTATATTTAGAATAACATTAGTGTATAATTAAAATAAGCTTCTCACTTTCCCTGTGCATCCCAAACAAATTTAAAGTAGTCCCTTTGTCCCCTTTTAAAAAGTAGTTCTCTCTCTCTTTAACAAGCCTAGAGCAATATAAATATATTGAGAATAGTTTTTATCAAAAAGATGAAAATTGAAACAAAACCAATTATACAATGAATAATACCTTTTATTATTGTGAGAAAAGTCATTGGAACAGTTGACAATACTTCTATTCACAACAAACTAATGACAAAGCCAAACAAACATGTTTGTTTTCCATTCTAGGAAGTAAATTGTTATGTAGAATTTATATACTTAATGTAGATGTATAATCTAATAAATTATAGTTCCAAGGCCAATCCAGTATCAGTGAGATAAACAGTCCAAATGTCAGGCCAACACACTTTTGTCTTAATTTGTAGACCAAGCGTGACCACATTGATATATGAGTTGTGCAGGCATGTGGATTAGGGGAGCTGCAGTGTTATGAAACGTGAAAGTAAAGGTTGCGCTGAGGAACGAAACGGGGCTTGCGAAACTCCGCAATCACAGCGAAGACTTGCACTACGATTTGTCAAACATATGGTGCTTAGCAGCCCTCAGATTGTTGGCATCTAGTCTATTGACCGTCGACCGTGAGCACTAACCGTGCACTTTGACGCACATTTAAAGTGAAAAACTGAATATGATTATGCTATGTAAATTTTAAGTATTTTACTTCAACTCTGGGTCAATGTGCTTTAACCCTTTGGACTAAAATGAGAACATAAAATCAGTCTTGTAATTCCTGAAGAGTCAGGCAGAGGAATTCAGTATGCTATTTTTCATTTTATGGTTCTAGTGCCATTATGATAGGGGATCGAATAAGATCAACAAAACTGGCCAAGAGCAAGTAGGATTCGCGCACGAAGGGTTCCGTACCATTATTGCAAAAAAGGGTAAAAAGGTCACGTTTGTTGTATGGGAGCCCCACTTAAATATTTATTTTATTTGGTTTTTAGTATTTGTTGGTATAGCGGCATCTGTGAATATTTCAACTGTCTAGCTATCACAGTTCATGAGATACGGCCTGGTGACAGACGGACAGACTGACAAATGGACCGCGGAGTCTTAGTAATAGGGTCCCGTTTTTATTGGGTATGGAACCCTAAAAATTAAAATTGCCCCATTGCTGGGGAAAGGCCAATCTATCAATTTGTTCATTTGTAAAATACATTTTAGCGTCTTGTGTTTTGCTTTTGTTTTACTGGGAATACAATAAGCAAATATTGCTCTAGTCTTGATCCTTTTTGAATGAAACTGAAATTTTTGGACTTTTTTATATTTTGGTTTGACTGGAGCGATTGAAGTTTTTTTTTGTTATAATTTAAAAACAAAGTGCCAGTAATAAACTAATTTACATTAAAAATGCTTGGGTAATTATCAATATTATGCATTTTAATGGTCATGGTATGCAGTTTAAAGTTTATATAATTATGTTAATGCATATTTTACTGTTTATTCATTCCATACTAATTATGATTTAAAATATATTTTGCTTTCCTATTGTATATTCTTTCAATTTAAATAAGCAAATATTTATTTTAGAGCCATCCTTGTCAGCTGAAAGACACTACTGGATATTGGTCTGCTACAGCAAACCAAGAAGGCTTTTATGTACAAAACTATTTTGTACTATGCTTTCAATCCTCAATACACACGTATTAATTAACTTGTAAAATCATCAAATGTTTTCAGGCTAAACTGCTCTGACATAATACTTAGTTTGACATTGAAAACTATCACATGAGGCCAACCTATGTTTACATAATACTAGCTGATAAAAATGATAAATTGTTAGCCTTGAGTTTGCTAATGAATTTTTTATTACATAATTTGATACATTTATTAATTTTATAATAACTTAAATGCCTTTAGAACTTGATAGTTAGTGGAATATTATAAAATATTTATGTAAATTACATAAATGTGGTAGCTATATTTAGAATAACATTAGTGTATAATTAAAATAAGCTTCTCACTTTCCCTGTGCATCCCAAACAAATTTAAAGTAGTCCCTTTGTCCCCTTTTAAAAAGTAGTTCTCTCTCTCTTTAACAAGCCTAGAGCAATATAAATATATTGAGAATAGTTTTTATCAAAAAGATGAAAATTGAAACAAAACCAATTATACAATGAATAATACCTTTTATTATTGTGAGAAAAGTCATTGGAACAGTTGACAATACTTCTATTCACAACAAACTAATGACAAAGCCAAACAAACATGTTTGTTTTCCATTCTAGGAAGTAAATTGTTATGTAGAATTTATATACTTAATGTAGATGTATAATCTAATAAATTATAGTTCCAAGGCCAATCCAGTATCAGTGAGATAAACAGTCCAAATGTCAGGCCAACACACTTTTGTCTTAATTTGTAGACCAAGCGTGACCACATTGATATATGAGTTGTGCAGGCATGTGGATTAGGGGAGCTGCAGTGTTATGAAACGTGAAAGTAAAGGTTGCGCTGAGGAACGAAACGGGGCTTGCGAAACTCCGCAATCACAGCGAAGACTTGCACTACGATTTGTCAAACATATGGTGCTTAGCAGCCCTCAGATTGTTGGCATCTAGTCTATTGACCGTCGACCGTGAGCAAATATAAGTAAACGTCACACGTCCGTCCCGCGGAAAGTCCGCCGTCACAAGGTCGCCGCGTGATCTCATTCTTGGCGGAATCCGAGCTCCACGCACCACATAACCAAACTAAATACACTTTCCAGAATAAACCCTATTGAAACTCACCGTATTTTCCTTTCTTCTTTCCTTTAGGCATTGTGGATGATGTATTTTTCCAACGAATGTAACTTGCGATACCCGTTAATTTATATTCACTATTTATTTGAACTAAGTATCTCACTTAATCAAGACGGAGAAAAGTTCAATATATCAGTTCTTGTGGAACGATTTGGGCACTGAATATAACATAAAACTAAAATTTCAGAAAAACTTTTTAACATGTTTAACCGTATAGCATGCACACTCTAATGTACTCTGCGATCCGTCCGTGGGTTAGCGCAATGCGCTGTCATGTCACTTTTGTGAGGTGGGGGCACAAATACGCCATCTTTAATTTTAGTGTTGCCGTTGCATCAAATCCGCGTTACCTTATTATTTAATGAACAATAACTTTATTAAATATTACGGGAGATATAAGGTAATACGTATTACATAATTGCATGGCATTTTTTGCATTTTATACACCAGTATGATGTCTAACATAAATAATTTATATTAATTCAAGTTTTGGTTTGCAATATTTCCACCCGTATTTGGTAATAATTTAATTACAGTGGTAACTTTCTTAGCGCGCGTCATTTGAAATTCAAAGAAAAAGTGGAATAGTATGCGTCAGCCAGCAAGCGCTTTGTGGCAATGTTGTGAAACTTATTTTATAATGTTTTTAGTTTTGTAAACTACAATGAACATTAATGTTGATCAACAAATTATATCAATAACCGAATCTAATAATTGATTGATTAGGCGATGAAATAGTGGCTGAAGCATAAGAAAACTCTGATTGTTAGAATCAGTTGTTTTGTCTGGCTGATAGAAAAATTTCGTTTTTTTTTAATCTATACTAACATTATAAAATAATGTGAATGTAAGTTTGTTTGTTACGCTTTCACGCAAAAACTACTGAACCGATCATCATGAAACTTTGTACATATATTTGGAGTTATTAGAAGTAACTTAAGACACTTTTTTTTTTAATGTCTTCACTGCGAGCGAAGCCGTGAGGCGAATGAGGATGAGGCCCATAATTACGTGGTTTATGCACTCTTTTGTGTAATAGGCATGGCGATTTATTTTGTGGTGCCTTTACCTACAAGAACTCATAAAACTTGAGTACTACAAACAAAAACCTGTATCCTTCTGGTAAAACAATGTTAAAAAATAGCTGTCATTGTATAGTAACAGGGGCAGGGGCCAGGGGCGCCCGGGGCTGCCGCGGTATTTACAGTTAGTTTTTAGGGTTCCGTACCCAAAGGGTAAAAATGGTACCCTACTACTAAGTCGCCGCGATCCGTCTGTCTGTCTGTCTGTCCGTCTGTCACTAGGCTGTATCTCATGAACCGTGATAGCTAGACAGTTGATATTTTCACAGATTACGTATTTCTGTTGCCGCTATAACAATAAATACTATGAACAGAATGAAATAAATATTTAAGTGGGGCTCCCATACAACATATGTGATATTTATGCCGATTTTTGAGATAATGGTACGAAACTCTTCGTGCGCGAGTCCGTTTCGCACTTGGTCAGTTTTTTTGTTTTACCGGCCCGGATTCAAGTCCGTTTGCAGGCCGCGTCTTAACATTAATGTCAACTACAGCTAAAGTTACCATTTCAAAAATTGAAAAGCCCTAACAAAATGTCGGACTTTTAGAAAAAAGTCCGGACATCCTATTTACAAAACAAAATAAAATAAAAACTCAAACCCAAAGTAGGTCTGAACCAAGGTAATCGCTGATGCAAATTTTCATCACATCATATTTTGATGCTGATGCTGATGCTCATTTTAATTATTTTAGAAAGTAAGTATATTTCTTTAAAAAGCCGGGAAAAAGCTTGTTGTTTTCCGTTTTCACTGGTTAAAAACATTTTACACTCATCAAGGATGTTTGCTCTTTAAGGGCCTACATCCGCTTTAGTGCCGTGAAACGGTAATTTTCTAAAGCATACTCCTTAGTAACGGCTAGGTTTTGTTAAAAGGTTTGAAAAAAATAATAATTTGCAACACGATTTTTTTCGCAACTTTTGGATAGGTTCTCCTCCAAAACGACTTGGATGTTTAAAATATTTTTACACAGAAAAAAATATGGCTGGAATTTCTTCATATCTGACATAGCGTATGTAAATCAAATAACATTTTGCAAACAAAACTGTTCCAAAGGAGGTTCAAAATTGTTTTTTTGGCATCGAGCGGGCGCACGGCCAGTACTGCGTTTACATTGGGGCGTATATATCGCCTTAAGTGGTTTTTAGTAGAAGTATTGGTACTTAGGTACGCACTTAGCGTGAATATTACTTTTTACATAAGTTATAGTTTGCGGTTTCTTGATTCGCTTATTTAAAATATGTAAGCAGGTATTTCACTTTTAAACAGCCATTATTTATCAATTTCCACAACAGGTTACGAAAACAAAATAACTGCTCTTTCATCCGCAATGACGTATTATAAAAGTTTGTTTACAATCGCAATCGGTGCGGTTGACTCCACGATTGGTCAAAACTCGCAACCGAAAAGAACACGTGCCATAAGCCCCGCTCCCTCTGCAGTCATATCACAACCCGAACTTCAGCATTAATAATCTGTATCGATCAATGCGGATGCTGATGAGGATATTGAAAGTGATGCTGATGATCCTCGGATCTGCATGCGCGCATCAGCGTGCTGATGTTCGCAACAACCCTGGTACCATGAAAAAATTGTTAAACGATGTTCGTAAAAAAAAAACATATTTTGCCCATCCAAATTAGAAGGTGAATCACGCTTGCGTAGTAAAAACCTATTCACTCTTGACTTAAATACCCCTAGATTGTAGTTGTCGGGAAACACAGACTCCGGTAGGGAATTCCACTCCTTAGCTGTATGCATAATAATGCGTAATCCTACTAATATTGATTAGGTTAGTCCGTGAATATATTAAATTATTCTCACGATAACGCGACACATTGTTATTGTCTAGTTGCGAGGCACAGAAGGTAAACTAAGAAAAGATCATGATGATGAATCCCATGTGGACCACCATGATGACCCATCCATCATCATGATTAATGCCCACACCTATCCAGGTAAGTAGTGCACCCATCCTCAGAGAGACCTCGGTAAGCCTCGAAGATCCACCTGTGCGGCAGTTATTATTTATCTAAAATTATTTTCTGCGATGGAACTCAAAAGTGTTACCTACTGAAGAATATTTACGATAATATTTATTTGCATACCTACAAAAATAGGCTACCTACCGTATGTTATCCTTTGGGTATTGAGATGACGAAAACATATAGAGAATGTGTGGAAGCCGGTACAGCGGCAGCGTCGGCCTCAAATAAATATAGATGGAGGCAGAAGGATCGAAATCGATGTTCTTTGTCATCTTCTGAGCTCTTCTGGGTGGTATAAAAATATAGCTTGAAATTATGACAAGACTAGCTTCTGCCTGTGGCTTGGCCCGCGTGAAAGTCTGAATTTGTCCTACGGGAAACTTCGATTATTCCGGGCTAAAAAATAGCCTATGTGCTAATCCTGACTAAAATCTATCTCTGTGCCAAATTTCATCCAGTTCCGTTCAGCCGTTCTGCCGTGATTGAGTAACAAACATACATATTATACTTCCAAATTTTCGTATTTAAAATATTAGTAAGAAGTAAAATATTATGACTGTGCAGTAAATCTGATTCCTAACAGGCGAGCAAAAGTATCACTAATGAAGTAATAGTCAAAGAGATTCAGATAATAAAAGACTAAGCGCAAGTAAATAACATAATTTATTATCTACACCTAAATTACATGGCGACTGCACATGCATGCATCAACAAAAAATATTATTATTTGCACTGGAATTACCTATAAATATATCAGGAACATAATTGACAACATTACACATAAAATACTTTAACTAAAAAACACAAAATTATACTTGGAAAACCTACGGATCCTGTAATGACTCTCGATCCATTTTCCACTACATTAATCTCCTTTGCTTTTCTTCGCATTTGACCCATATCGTTCCACTTTGCCTTCTTCGCTATTGAACCGTATATCTGCCCATGTCTAAACTCTGCACACTGCACTACTATTGTAAGTGGTACACCCATAAAGAAATAACGAGCGCTTTTCTTCTTCAAACTCGCTGAGTTTCTAAATTCTACCACTTCTTCACCGTTGATGTACCAGCGGAGTTCTGAGCCCGGCAGGCCTCGACAGTACGCTTGTATCATGTCACCGTCTTTATATTCATCAGCTAATCCTTCAAGTTGTGGCTTCCTCTTCTCGTGGCCGAGCACCTGCATGTGTGCTTTCATGGTGGCGAACTTGTACGGCGGCACATCCCTCTCGATGTCACATCTATACAGTCCGGTAGCTTCTTCAGTCAGCGCACCGAGCTTCAGATGGCAGGCTACAGGTCCGCACCATATTACCTCCACTGTCCCAACTCCAAGGATGGGGTATGAGTTAGTAGTGGGCGCTGGACCAGGTCGATATCTGAAGAACTCGTTAGGGCCTTTGAACCAGCTGAGCAGCGTGAAGTTGGCATCGTATCGGCACTCGATCTCGACCTCGAGAACGCCGGGTTCCACGACCTCAGGCACGTCGAGGTATGTGATGTTGAAGACCCTGGCGCGGACACCGGCACAGACCGCGAGGAGCATCGCTAACACCAGCATGGTGCCGGGACGCGCGCGCAACTCGCACTGCGCCTGCGCCCTAACCTAACCCAGCGACGCTGACGCGCTCTTAATTAAACAGTTTATTAAACTCCGACACTTAACCGTTGGACAGATAAACGGATCCCTCATTGACAATAGTATTTTTTTTTATAAATTTAATTGATAGACAAATTGGTTTCACTGGGGTGGATGAATTAACGCCATAGGCAATTATTTTAAGGGGATCCTCTTACTTCCTATTAATTTAGATGGGGTAGTTATGAGAACAATTTTAATTTACTTAAGCAGTAACGTGCCTAATCTATATTATATTACTTTCAAAACATGTAAGCAATATGATATGATGCAAGTCTAATTTCTTTAACTTGTTATACTATTACTCATTCATATCTGTGTAATGTAAGTACTTTAAAACATTAGGTACTAGATATGTATTGCCCTTTGTGTATAAAACAGACGTTATCGATGACCAAGATAACATTTTGCATAGTAAACAAAGAATTACAGAAATGTTCTGCATGTTTCGCAATATTTATTAAGTACCTACGTGAGAGTGGGTTTCCCAGCTGTTTTCCTAGTATTAGGTAGGTAGTTTATGTAATTTTTAACCCCCGACGGTAAAGACAAGGTCCACGTGTGTTGCTGTGTATCTGTGTATCTGCCTATGGCATCATAGCTCCCAAACGAATGAATCGATTTTGATTTAGTTTTTTTTGTTTGAAAGGTGATTTTGTCGAAAGTGTTCTTAGCTATGTTTAAAATCGGTTGAGCCGTTCAAAAGTTATAGGCGTTTTACTGCTTGAATCAGGGTCTTTTCGCAAGTTATCGTGTCATAAATAAGTGTTCAATAGATTGCCGATCGAAACGTATCTACTACGTACTAGATAAATTATGTAGCATGAAATAAAAATGTGTCGGGGGTATTTTTAAATTTGAAATTTTACTTGTATAAAGCAACTTTATTAATTTATCCTGCCAATACAATATTGCGAAACAGAATAATAATATCATAGGTCTATCTTGCCATTAAAAGAAAAAGTTGTGCCTTTAGCACTAACGGGTTAAAGGCACCACCCAGCTCTTGGCGAATTACACACGGAGTGTGTCATCCAATTTTACCAAACGAGACTTATGAACAAATAAAATGGGTGATATCCGTCGCACTGAGATTTTCTTGGAATAGTACTGGCAGGATTGCTTGTTTTATTGGCTTTGATGGTGCTCCTTAATTGAATCTCAAGGGACAACTTTTTATTTTAGTTTGTTGTTAGTAGGTACAATATTTTGAAAACATTGCTACTCTCTGGATTTTCAGTAAGATCTTTAAGATCTTGTCCCAATGAAGCTTAATTCCATCTCGAAGAACAATGAGACATAATAAATTTCAGTTTCAGTCACAGTTCCTCTAACTAGTCTAACCATATTTTTGGCTAATGTGAGTTGATTACAATCTCTAAGATCTGCTATAAAAGCAGGACTGTCCTCTACCTACCAATTATGTTACAGGTAACTAAAGCGTCTCGTTGGTGCTTTGTGATCCCAGAATAACGACATTAAAAAACCTACTAATCAGAAAAAAAGCATCGCATTTCAGACGCGCAGTCCATCCAGGAGCTTTTCGAACTGTTCCAAATTGCTACAGATTTATTATTCCGTCAGTACATCAGCCAAATAAGAGTCAAAAAACTTTCCCTGTGGGGTCACACCACTCACACCGCACAGCGCAGCGTCCGCAAACCCACGCGCTCATCTCGGAAACAAGACATTACAATTTTATTACCAGTAATCATCTTAAGTGTTATCAGCCTAATTGAATAATGCATCGGCATAGTGACCGCTGCCGGCTCTGTTTTGCTAAACAACGCTATCTAGATTGTTTTGGTTGGAATTGCTGCGCTACAGCGTTGGCGGTTTTGACTGGACGTGGTGAGAAGAGCGGTACGAAGAATAGAATAGAATTATCTTTATTCAAGTATCAAAATACTAAAAAATAGGTGGTAAGCAACTACAAATTACCTCTAATCTGTGCTTAAAACTGGGTTAGTAAGAACTGACACTAAACTTAACAAAAACAAACAATATAAAAGATAATAGTGGAATACCGTTGCGGCAACCCATGTGAGATGACATAAATAGCGACCGAACTCATGCTTAGGATACTGTTGGAGTTGTCTCATACCCTGCGCACCAGGGAAGCGCAAGAAGAGGAAGGGGGCGAGGTCCCTGTTAACACAGGTTTAGGAATTAGGTCGTACACCAGCACATCTTGCTGGTGTACGGATCATATGCGAGAAGATTGTCGGAGGCACCGTTGTAGAAGAGGGCAAAACTTGGAGACGCGTCGTATGTGGTCGCGCCTCAGCAGTGTTGGACGACAAAGAAGAGGGGACACACATGCAGAATGGAAACGTATTCTGTCAAGGTGCATGTATTAATACAATCACAATCAGAAGTTATTAAAACAAGCAATATAGTATGTATTATATTAGTTAGTTTATGAATATCCGAATTCTCAATTCGACAGTACTTTTTGTTTTTTTGTGTGTGTGTTTGATCAAGATCTGATGAAGAACTTCGGAGATATACGACAGAACTCTTCAATAAATGAGGGCAAATCTCTCGGAATTGCGACAATCGCATGTCTATTTATTGTTTACACCATTTCATAACATAACATCACGCCGGTACGCTCTGAAGGGGTATGCAGGTGTGTACAGTACACTCTAATTTTACCGGTTGTATTCATGTATTATGTTTTTGGGTAGTTTATTCTGGCATAACGGTGGGCATTATAGATATGTAATACAACTAAAAAGTGAAAAATAAAAACTTTTTACAAAAAATAAAACCGGTTTCCAAGCCATGCTGCATTAAGCCCTCCTATGTATCGCCTTTGTACATGAAGTTTAAAAAAAATAAGAGAGATACATTTTTCAAGTGCTTGAGATTGGGACTAATTTTGAAAACAGTTAACTCGGTAAGTAATGATGGAGCTATCAAGTCATTTTGCACAAGGTCTGTTGCAATTCAGACAAATGGGTTGTACACAGATAGCGATCTTTTGAGACCCTGACATCTGCCAGAGTGTCACTTGGTTGTTACTGCGACACTGGTACCTGTGAGTTTCTTTTGGCCCCTGGTTTAATCATAAAGCACGAAACACACGGGTATTTTGGCTTGCGAAAATGCACATTTCAATCAATTATCTTCAGGTTATAAAGTTAGTAAATGTTTACGATTGCATTAACGGTTTTCACATTGAACTTACCAAAGGATTTATCATTCAAAGTGATGGGATTGACATTTTCTAGATAGCCTAATCGTATCACTGATAGTAGGTGAAGCTTATCTGTTGCACACCTTTTTGGCATACATCATAATATTTTACTCTTTTTATTATTCGACAAGGGCAGGAAATTTATGAACCAGTACTTTTTGCTTTACAAATATTTGCTTTATAAAATTTTTGCTAAATAATTTGTTGCAACGTCGCCGAGCGAATATTTATTGTTGATCTTACAGACAAACCAACCAGTAGTAACGGTATTATCATCTTGATTCATGTTCAAATTGCCGGATGTCGTAACTAAGAGAGTGCAGAACGAGAGATCCCTGAAGCAAATTGTTTTTAACGATACTTTTTAATGATAACCCCTTCATATCGGTTTGGTATTGTGTTACATAAGGCCTATAAATTCAGTGTTATTTATTTATTGCGTGGTATGTTATTTATCCCTTATCCCACGTTACTTGAGGTCGGCGCAACATGGATTCATCCTCCATACCGTCCTGACCCTGTCACGCTATCACTGACTCCCTTTTCTTTCGCATCACTCCTTACACGGTACCTAAAGCAAACAATACGCTATAATTAATTATAATGAACTATTCGTATGCTTACAGAATATGTATGTAACTACCCAAATACAATTAAGAAGCATCTACTTCAGTGTCGGGCCCAGTATCCTTAACACAAGTTGTCTTGTCAACTTAGCAATGGTGCTGGTGTCGCCACACTATTGTGCAATTTGGCTGTTGTTATGTACTACCATGTGTTTAATATAAAATGTAAAACTTGTGATGCAAATAAATTATTATTATTATCGAAAAACATAGACTGTTTCTTAGCTCTTTGGCTAGTTTAAGCTACATTAACGGGACAAAGCCAAGTCAATGTAGCGTGTGGTGAATTTTTATGATGAAGATATTATTATTATTATTACTTAACCACTATCACAGATAAATAATACTAGCATAAAATGCCTCATCCCATACAAAGAAACCGTGCCGACGTAACTAGCGTTTTTCGTCTGATTATACCGATTATTTTTTGTAGACCGATAGCTTTCGGTTCCGATCCACGGCGAGATCACCATCTATATCCGTAGAACGGAACCGAAAGCGATCGATGTAAAAAAAATAATCAGTAAAGTACGTCGGCACGGTTTCTTTGTATAAGAAAAGACACCACTGCCCTAGGGCAGTTACTATCTGTGTAGCTTTACACTATTATTTCATTAACAGGAAACAAATGCATTGGTTAAGGAATTCAGACAAACACTTCACATCATCACCTTGAGACTCATCCTGCCATTAAGAAATAATAGATCATCCACCATGTAGGGGACAGATTAAAAATGACCATTTAATTTAAGTAATTATAGCGTTATCTGGGATATTATGCGGGATGCTTTAATTATTGTAATTATGAGCCGCTTTTAATTTGATTTGATTTGTCACGCTGCAGGCTTTCTTTTTTATCCGAATGTCCTGGAAGGAGGGTGTTTTTATAGTCCGATATAACAGAAATATCTCTAATACACAAAAAAAAACATATGGTATCTGCTTAATAAGCACTAGGTAATTCGTTTACAATGCTCTCCTGCTACTTTTCTCTCAGTAACGCTAATTACCTAGTACTTAGGTAATTCATTACAAAAAAATTCAATATTAATAACTTTCAATATTCCCGATTGCATAATTATTAGGCAAGACTAAACTTAACCCGTACAGTGCAGCTGCAAATGTTGTAATATCTCAACAAGGCACCTCTACCGATTTTAAATATTTGGAGACGTGGTTTTTTCGAGAAATGGACACTATTTGCAGATAGATATCATTTTAAAAGTTAGAAAGTAGGCAGATTTAAGGGATTAACAATGTTCGGCCAGTTTTAGGGCTGCATTGTTATTTTGATACCAGTCATGCCAAGGCGTACCGTGTTACTCAGTTACTGGGTTGTGGAGGTCAGATAGACAGTAGTTCCATGTAAAAGACTGGTCCAGCTACATCCAGTTGAACTGGCAGCCGAACCCAACTTAGTTGGGAAAAGGCTCGGCAGATTTATTGTATTACTCAGGTAATGGATCCATTGTTTCATGTTATTTTCTAAAGGTTTTGTGTCCGCAATCATTGTGAAAATGATATTAATATAATATTGATGATTATTTACCTGCTCGTGACAAGTGAGGCTACGCGGGATTACGAGAGCCTACGCGGGTCTATGGTTGATTATGAGAGTCTACGCTGACTAATAGAATCTACGCGGGTCTACGAGCGCCTACGCTGGAATACGAGAGTCTACGCTTAGCTAATAGAGCCTACGCGGGTCTACGAGAATCTACGCTTGACTACGAAGGTCTACGCGTGGCTTCAAAATAATTGTTACCAAATTAAAATAAAACGTTGATTTCATACAAACCAGGTAAACTCAGGGCCTAGTATCTTATAGGGTGGCCTATGAATTGTTTGGCCCATTAATATTGCTTAATTGCTTTTGTTAAGCAACGCTTGACGAGGTCGGTCTGTGGATGGGTGACCGTTTTCAACATACCGAGTTTCCTCCGTGCCTCGGAAAGCACGTTAAGCCGTTGGTCCCGGCTGTCATTTGAATATCTTTGACAGTCGTTACGGGTAGTCAGAAGCTTGAGATCTGACACCAGTCTTGCCAAAGGGTACCGTGTTACCTAGTTACTGGGTTGTGGAGGTCAGATAGGCAGTCGCTCCACGTAAAACTCTAGTGCTCAGCTGAATCCGGTAAGACTGGAAGCCGACCCCAATATAGTTGGGAAAAGGCTAAGCAAGAGAATTGCTATTCAATAAAATACCATGTTCTTCAAAAGTGCAATGTACTTCTTTTGCTCGCCATGTTTCAGAAGATGAAATTCGATTTAAGCATCTGATTAATTGAATTATTTATTTGATATACCTGTTTAAAATGTCATTTTGTATTAGTTTATTATTAAATTTCAATATAATTTGTAAAAAAAAAATTACAACTCCATTTTTTTTTGCGATCAATATTATTGTGCAATATCACGAATATTAATGTTATGGATCGTTGTTGGTTAGTATTAGAGATCCCTTTCCCTGGTTTTTTTAAAATAAATGTTTGATTTATAATCGTTTAATGGCACGGTTAGCGTAGTGGTTGAGCGATCGGCTGCTGCGCTGCGTGTCGCGGGTTCGTATAGACAGTTGTTCCAGATCTGGGTATCTTGTGGATGTGAGTTTAAATGTTTATAAATGCACCCACGATACAGGAAGAAATTCTTAGAGTGAGGCAATGCTATTCAAAAAACAAAAATGATTAGAATAATTATTGCGCAACATTCTGGAAGAGTTCCATGGCTTAATATTGCGTAATGCGATTGTTATTTCACAACACAGGTACATCTGCGCGGCAACTCGGAACTTACATATTTTCTGAGTTGCCGCGCAAAATGATGCGTCAGCGTGCAACGAGTAGCGGGGGGAGGCGGGCGGGGGAAGCCCACCGCTGTTGAGTATGTCTAGCCACAGGCGGGCACATCGCGGGTTTTCAAAAGAAGAACACGACTTTTGTATTGAGCAATATTAAAATTGAGAATTATTATTATCCTAACAATACGAGCCGTGTCCAGCAATACTGCTTTCTGGACCAGGCCGGAGGTTCCTCTCTCTGGAGGCCTGACAGCCGGTAGCTTGGACTCTGTTCCCGATACCGGTGGGTCTCTATTTTTTATAATTTTTAATGGTTTTGTTTTTTAATTTATTTTATAAAAATAAGAAAACTGATAAATAAAGGACATAATAATAAAATAAAATATAAAATTGTACAAATATATTTAAAAATGTACAAAATAACAACAAAGATAAATAAACGAAAAAACATAGTAATAAAATCGTTTATTCAGGAAAAAAAAACACATGTACAGAATCAAAAAATAAATATATACATTTTTAACAGTAAACACGGAAAAAGAAAATCATTGTTACCTGTTCTAACGATTCTCTTTTCCAAAGATTGATTCTTTTTTTTAAACATAACTACTTTTGTAGTTTAAGTGATTCTAGAATCTAGATTATTCTAGATGGTCAGTTAAAATGTGTAGTGTAACGTCTAGCTTTCTTGTTGATCATATTTTAAATCCTTTTTATATTGAGTCCTATCTATGTTGCACCATGTTGAGTTTTGCAACGTACGGAAACCACAAATATGGGGAAAGAGGTAGTAGGTGCAATATGCATAATAGTAGTGACGACAATATGGTGACACAAATTGCGTGGGCATCAGTGACGTCATACCTTGAAGAAAAAGTAGAACGCTATAAAGACACCTTAATAAGCGTCTATCAAATATTATTCACTGTATACATGTTGTTATGCAGTTTTGTTCGACTTATACTTCAGCCAGTACATATCTGCACTACATACTTCGTAATTCGTATAGCTGATAAGTCCTGCGCTACACTTTTATAAAAGGATGTTTTTTTGATGAAGTCAGAAAGTAAATGTGTCTCTATTAGCATTTCTCTTTGCGGTAGAACAAATGCTCAAAGAGAAATTTGAAGGAGAGGTCCTAGAACTGATCGAGGCGCTTGACGCTCTCGGGCACACAACGCGCGCTTGCGCATTCGTGTCGCTGCCGAGAGGAAGGAGGAAGACTGGTGATTATCAGAAATGACTAGACTGCTGACCTGCAGCCGTATTACGTAACTGAATACGGCAACGCAAAAAGTTTGACCGCTATACAATCGACTAAATCGACCAATCATAAAGACGGAAATCCACATCGCGTCATTCATCTCGCATGTGATTGGTCGATTGGATAGCAGTCAAACTCTTTTCGATACTGTATTCACTTACGCAATACTGTTGCTGTATAACTCCCCAGGGACAGAGTCTGCCAGCAGGAAAAACGAGAACCGTTAATAAACCCTGGAGTGACTCGACTGGGTCACAAATAATTCCCAATCTTCGGCCATCTTAAAGCCTCTCTCGAGCCAGTTTTCTCCTTCCAGTCAGATGCTGAAACGCCTGAAAAAAAATCTGCAGGTCAGAAAATTTTTTGTTCGCATAGCTTGAATGTACGGTTATTCAAAAATTTGCGCCAGCTTTAAAATAAAATTTAAAAAATACTTAATATCTTAAAGTTCTGTGATCAGAAAAAAAACAAAATGTTCTAGGCTTGCAGGATTATACCGCTGTTTCTATTTTATATTTTATCCAGCTACTAGTACGCCTCCCGAAACAGAAACCATAACGCCTATAATATCCCGCAAAAGTACCTTTAATAAATTAAAGGTACTTACTTACAATTTTAAATGTATGAAATTAATTTGTTTGATACTTTTTATTTCCAAAAACATAATAAAAAAATGCCCTATGCTATCAATATGCCCTATTCCTTCTTGACTATGGCGTGGGCCTATAGTGACTCGAAGGTAAGTTATCTAGTAAAGCGAAAATTCTATTCACGCGAAGGCTTTCGTAGTCACGCGTAGGCTCTCGTAGTCACGCGTGGGCTCTCTTAGTCAAGCAAAGAACTTTGTAGTCAAGCAAAGGCTCTTGTGGTCACGCGTAGACTCTCATAGTCATACGTAGGCTCGTATGTATGCGTAGATTTATTAGAGGTCACTAGAGTTTGTTTATTTAATTAGACTTTTTGATTTTGTTTTATTTATGGGTTGAAACGAAAAAGGGAGATGACATATTAAAAATACAAAATTCTGTTCTCATAATAAATAATTATTTCACAATTAAATAATAGTATAAAACAAACAAAATTATATAGAAACGGTATTTAAGTAACTATTTCACAAAAAATAGCCACAGTTAAATTCTAAGTATCGACAGTGACAAAGTATATAATAAGCGAACATGTCATTTCTAAGATTAACATAAGACAATGTTTAATAATAATATCACAATTGAAAATGCAGACCGATTTCTGAACCATGTTGCGAAAAACAGTTAATCAGAGCATCGAATCATATTATCACATTTAATCTTATTCAAAATATTATGACTAAATTCTTAGGGCATAACACCTAGCCTATTGTACCCTAACACTAGCCTCCCACGACCAGTGCTGCGGCATGCTGTGTATGACTAGTTGTAACTTTTGTCCACTCGGAAGAAGACACACTAAGAACGGGCGTCGAAATTGACGTTGCTAGCGTTAAACTAAGCTCTAGAACTACACCGAGAGAGATATTTGAGTGCGCTTGTCTCTGTTCCTGTTGCGGGTGAAGCTGCGAGTCTTGCTTGTCGCTTTCTTTTGTAACTGCTGCAAAAGACAAATCTAAAATTAAATACTTATTTAGTTTTCTAAAAGCTTAATAACTGTGAACCCGACTGGGCAAAGGCCAGGAAAGGTCATTCTTTTATCGATCACGATCCTAGTCTTTGGCCACCATCATCATCTTCCTGCCCTGTCCCATGTTACTTGGGTCGGCGCATTACGTTTTCTTCTTCCATACAGTCCGTTCTCTCTTTCACCATATACTGAATAATGATAAGTTGCAATTGATGATTGTGTACATACCCGCTGCAGCTTTTTAGGTTTCTCCTGGCACGGTCCGTCCTCGGGTAGCTCTGTGGACATCTGTAGCGCAGACCTCAGGCGCGGACAGTGCGGCGCCAACACTTGCAGCGCTCCGCCCAGCGCGGCCGCCAGCGCCGCGTACGCCGCGCCGCCCCACCACCCAGACCACACAACTGTCTCCGTGCCGATGTGGGCTGATGTGCACGGAGCTTCACCCTCCTGGAAGGTGGATAATTTTGGCGTTAATTCAGATTGTAACATACACGAATCTTCGCACACTATGTAGGCAATCGGGCAAAGCTAGATTATTTAAGCCCCAGTTGTCCGATTGCCTGTCATCTAACACCGCAACGTACCTCGAAGTACTTGAGGATTTCCCTGAAGGTTGCTCGCAGTATCTTCTTATCCCTCTTGGCATGGGATCTCTTACTATCTTGCGCTAACTCAGTGAGTCGCGGCAGTAGTTCGTCCACGTACGGTGTGAGTGCATTGTCTGAGTTGCCGTTGTCTGTCACTGTCTCGTACGCGATGGCGAGCGCTCCTCCTGCTGCCATGCGGACCTGGGGTTGAGAACAAACCGTTTATAAAAACAATTCATTTGGATTATCGTTTGCTACTGTTGGATTAAAATTAAGGTGAGTTACCTCAAGTGAGACCGCCTCCAACAACTCTCCAAGCTTGGTAAAGCTGGGTGCTTGGTTGTTCAACAGCGACAACGCGTGGTTGCGCGGTAACATTGGCAACAATAGTGCCCAGCCGTCCAGTGCGGCGGCGTGCCACGCACCTTCTTCTACAGTGGCGTCTGATACCTGGGGGAGGAACATCAAACTATATTAAATTGAGAACTCATCACCGCCTTCTTCCTAGATAACAAATACATAATCAGCCTTTTAACATACTTACTGCTGAGACACAGGACTCCTCTCTGTGAGAGAGGGGGCCATTCACCATGCGGGCCCAATGCTGGTTGATGGATGTCTCATATCTTCGAATTTGTTAGTTCTAGGGCATGCCGGTTATCTTTCATTTTGTCTTCGCCGATTTATAGAGCAGTTGTGATGAAATAAATTACACATAGTAAAGCGCCAGTCTGGACCCAGGACCTGCGATTTGTAAATCAGGGTCGTAACCAATGGGCCACCACTGATCTCATTCTACTTTCCTGAACTTATTCCAATTGCAAAGCAGTTACTGCCGCAGCCATCCTTGTTTGGAGGATAACAGTTTTCTGCGTCATGAATTATTCTCATATGAACATCGTGTAGATTGTCGTTGTTTACCTTGAGGTAGCTGCCGCTGAAGATGGTCTCGTACATGCGCATGACCTCCAATATCTCAAATACGTCATCCTCTATCAAGTAGCACAACACGGCCAGCGATGAGCAGCACTGAAAGGTATCAATAAATACTTCAGCAAATCTTTCAAATTACTTTCATTGTTGTTTGCGTTAAATAATGTGTTATGTCATTTAATTGAAATACATGAAATGAATGTCTAATGGTTATTGGGTTACTTTGTGTTTTTTTTCTAGAGAATATACTAGTGGTTTTATTTTGTATACCTCAGCGCGTGTGTCGAGTGAGGCAGTCTTGTCAGTGGCAGTGGTGGTGAGTGCGGGCCGCACCTCGCGTACGAACTGTTCCATGTCATCCTCGCCGATCTGTGGAGACAAAAGCAAATGGTTAACTACGCCAAAGCCACAAAGGAGAATACTCGAAAGAAGCTTAAGTTGGCCGAAGTCTAGAAATCATTCTGCTAACAGCAGGGTGACTGTCAATCTAGTCAGATCTTGGTAATCACCTGTATAGCCAGAAGCGGCGCAGTAGCAGCCGCCTCCTTTCTCTCGTCATCCTTTCCGCGGCGCAGCGCGCGCGCCACGTGGTCGGCCAGCGTGTCGCGGTGCGCGGCCAGCAAGCCGTCCACTGCGCGCCGCTGTAGAGCCGCACGTAGTGACACGAATGCGCCAGCGCGTGCTGCGTGGCCACGAGCGTCCAGCGATTCGATCAGCTCTAGGACCTCCCCTTCGTATTTCTCTTTGAGTACTTGTTCTATGGAAAGAAGAAGTATTATTAGCATTTTGCCTTTTAGCATTCACGCTGTACCTACGACACTGTCACTCCAAAGATATTATTATCTCGAATCGTGTACACACTCAATAAATTCGAAGCTGATACGAGTAGTAACCTTGTTTGATAGTAGCCCTTAAAACGTAATTTAATTTCCTAGTATTACATTTTAGTCTTCTTGGTATGAATTCTCTGATGCCAACGACATTCGTATGTACATAAATAAAACACAGTATGAATCATTCGCGCCTGGTCAATAACATGGCATTCACAAGTTCAAAGAAAATGTCCATAACTATTATGGCGGAATACTGAAACACTGCATCGTTTTACAATGAAATATGTGTAGATAGAGACCGTCTTCAGAATGATAAACCTCGATCAATGATACTATGACCTAATATGATTTCGTAATTCAATAACCACGAACACGATCTTCAATGTAACGATCGACATTGAGCAATACCTGATAATGGCCTTTATGAAGATATCCAATATCAAGGGCAATAATAATTACCAAGGTTAATTGCCCTTAACATTGCACAACATTATTGTCCTTGATCTAGCACAGATTTTTTACCCTTTATCTAAGTTATTATTACTGCACATATTATTGCACAATATTATTGTCCTTGATCTAGCACAGTATTATTGCCCTTGATATTGCACCATATTTAACAGACGCTATTTTTCGTTCTGTTATGGATCGTTGGATGACTGTAAGTCACAATTTGTTTACTAACATTCTTACCATGGAGTGTCAAAATTATTATAGTTACACTGTGGGAGGGAGACGGAGCTATTTGTCTTGTATAGCTCGGTCTCTATCTCTCACAGTGACCTAATTTTGAGCAATGAATAATAAATACTAAGATAGCATAAAAAAATAAATGCGCGAAGTTGTGAGTTTGAAAGCATTGCGCAATAAGTTTTCATGAATGATTTTTCTTCCAACAGTTTTTATATATTATGTTGAATTATATTTACCTTTGGTAGGCTTCACTTCCTCCTCGAGTGACTTTAGGTATTTAAGGTACCACTTTGAGTGATAAGTTTTTTCTTCTACAACGGGTTCAGGTTCTTTGTACTTCTCAATTATCTGTTTTTCGTTAACTGGACGTGGTCCACTCCATTTAATGTCCCGTTGCCTCCCTGTGTAAATAAAATATTAGTGTTAATTTTGTCATAACACCGGTATTTGATAAGTAGTTTAGGAGTAATTGTTACGAAGTATTACATTTGATCTCCTGATGCTGCTCTCCCATATCTACAGACTCTGTTCTGATGATCCGGTTTTCTCCAGTCTTCCTGCCCCATTGTGTTCCACTTAGCTTAGCTGCAAAACAACATCATTACTGTAAGATCAAGCATTTGTTTTCTATCAACCAACAATAAATGGCATGTACTTGAACTGAGCAAAGCCAAAGTTCAAAATACCAAGGCTATTGACAGCGTATCTATCATCAAAATAACAGTAAACAATAATTTTATCAAGATTACCGAAGCGAACCAAAATTGTTTCGACAAACCAATTGAGTAGGTTTCAAATTCAACTCCTGTTGTTGTAGAAACTTATATGAATTTTAATAAAATGCTTATTTATGGCACTAGTTTGTGCAATCAAAATGAAATCTGTACGTTTTCCTTACTTGTAACTGTATTCTGCTGTTCTTCAGTTTGTTTCCAACTATTCCAACTAAGTGCTGATTTTTGTTTCTGTTCGTGTAGCTTCACCCATTCCCTTACATGGTTCTTAGTCGGACACTTATTCACATTGTTACCATTATAAACACGGAATTTTAACGAGTAAGAGGATAGAACAGCAGCTAAACTCTTCTCAAGTAAATAATATTGCTCTACACAAAACTCGCGTTCTGCATTCGTCCACCCGCGGATATAGTTCGGTTTCGATCGACCCATGGTGACTGTGCTTAGTGAACTTCCGAGCGAGACTGACTGAACTGAGTGAGCAACAAGGTAGCTGCTAGACATACCCAGCAAGCCACACCTCCCCCCGCAATCCGCCAGCCGCCGAAGATTAGATAATTTTGTGTATGTTCTGAAATTACAGTTGTATTGCACAATAGTTTATTTACCTAATAACCAGGTCATCAAAAAATCCCGATTTCCAGCGGGGGAATTTAAGTTCTTCCAAAACGTTTGGCTTTCTTTTACCTATGAGGAGAACATACAACTTTTCACACTTTATATGTGACAGGAAATGCAATACCTAATACAAGAATAGATACAAAATGTATTATAGATCTAAAATTAACGTGACTTTTGTGAATTTAATTATTAATTAAACATGAACGTTAACTATGTTTGTTATGGAAGGACAGAGTTAGATTTCTACGAGTATTTGGTAAGATATACATTTATTTAGAAGTCTCAAGCTGGGCTTGGGATTTCAGGCTAGAATAGAAAATACTTGTATACTTACAAATAAAATAAAATAGTTACACAAGCGTCTTACAAAAAAAATGGATACATGGCTTAGCTTATTGCTGACAGCAATATCTACTAGAAAACCTTTGGCTAGGTTCAATAATATTGTGCAACACTTTTGCTGAGTAATATAAATCAATTTCTTCTTAATACTAATTGTTCAAATAATTTCCAACGATTTTAGGCTTTCATAGTCACAGGTAGGTTCTCTCGTAGTCATGCGTGCCGTAGACTCTCGTAGTCACGCGTAGACACGCGTAAGCTTTCGTAGACTCGCGTAGGCTCTCGTAGGGGTTATATTATAAGAAGTCTAGTAGTGTTTATTTAACTTATTTTTCCCTAAATTATGCGAACGAAAATGTACTGAACTCTAAAACAAATCTTCTGCAAAGCCAACTCTTAGTAAAAGAGTGAAGAGTTAATAAGTCCATAGCCAGTCAAACGTAAAAACTTTGTTTTGATAAGAAGTAGACACCAAACTTTCGTTTTTATTGACTGTATGTCTTGAGCAAGTTTAATACCCTCACTAGATTCTTTTCATTGTAATAACAAGTGCACAAATCGTTCCCAACATCATCAAATCTTCCTGGAAAAATTGTTGCGTAATTTCGTTGCCGTGAAGAATCGGTCATGTACTCATGATGTCCATACCGTTATGTTCAGGATTAAGTAAATGGTACCCGTGACGTGTATTACCACGCCGCTTTACTACCTGTCCTTTCTACTATTGTGCAATACATTTATAATTTCACAATGTAGGAACAACAACAATTGCTAACCGACCGAGTTCCCGCGAACACTCATGCGTCACCATTGCCGGGCGTGTAACGAGGGGGAGGAGGGAGGTCTCACTGGCTTATGTATACGAGTATAATGAATAGCCGCTAGCTTGTAGTTTATTTACTCAGTCAGTCAGTATCGTTTCAAAGTTCACCAAGCACAGACGTCATGGAGTCACCATCTACCACGGATAGTATGAAGAACACTCGCCATGATTGGTCGAGGGAGCAGCAGGAGTTTTGTGTTGAGCAATATTATTTAAATCATGGTCGCTCAGTTGCTGTGAGGCGCTTGTATTGTAAAAAGTTCCGTGTACTAAATCGTGACGTGCAGGATATGTGTCCAAGTGCAGCTAGAATTAAGCGATGGGTGCAGATACATGAGGATAACGGAGAAGCACGTAATTTGAAAGAACAAGAAGAGGAACTGAGGAGTGAGTCAAGTAAGGAGAACATACAATAAGCTTGTTTTTCGGTTTTCCGACAGCTTGATTTGTCAATATTATTTGTTTATTTACATTGCACAATTTAGTGACATGTTTTAATTTTTAACAAGATCACATTAGATATCTTTTTGGTATTGAAACCTACTCATATTGTTGTCAAAACAATTTTGGAACTCTTCGATAAACTCATAAGTTGGTTCTATCTTAATCTGTTAATTAAAGTTACTTTACTACTTTCCTGTTAATTCGATAGTATTTTTCAATGGTCATGGTAGTAGTATTAGTTGCACGAATTCGACTGCAGGAACTAGCTGTTGAAGACAATAAAATCTCGACATATACCGACAAAATTGTTTATTGTTTTGCAGCAAAGCTTAGTGGCACACAATGTGGCAGTAAGACGGGAGACAACCGGATCATCAGAACAGAGTCTGTAGATATGGGGTTGCAACATCAGGCGATAAAATGTAATACCATAAACTTTACTAATGAAGTAACATGTCTCTCTAATAGATAAGACGATAATACTCATTACAATATTCTACAGGGAAGCAACGGGACACTAAATGGAGTGGACCACGTCCATTTAACGAAAAACAGATAATTGAGGAGCCTGTTGTAGAAGAAAAACCTTATTGGTGGCATTATCAAAAGCCGGTCGAAGAGGAAGTGAAGCCAGATAAAAGTAAATATATTTAAAATTTAGAAAACAATAGACAAAATAACCTTTCATCCTCGAGATTGCACAATATTTTCCAAACTAGACAACAAAGAGAACCTATCTAGCACATTGACCTTTAATGCTTTCGTAAGCACAGTATTAATTCTAATCATTGCTAAGAATAAAATCTGAATGTTAGTAAACAGACTGGGATGGTTAGTCACACAACACGTAACAAAAAATATCGCGTGGCGTAGTGGCGTATGACGTCTTAGTCGACATCACGTCGACATTAAGGAAAATCCGCGGTATAAGATGGCGCCTCCTTCGTAAAAATAATATGGTGCAATATCAAGGTCAATAATATTGCGCCATATCACGTGTTGCTCAAAGTGTTTGATTTTCAAGGATTGATTAGGATTTAGTATTGAATATCGTTTTAGTGGTTATTATAAATTGCGCAACATTTTTGTCCTACGTTTATTTTGCCGAAAACAAGCTTGCTTTTTACATAACTTTTCACAGTTTTTTTATTGATTAAATTCACCAGAATACTTATATCAGTCCATACTGTAGTTGCGCATTAGATTATCTTTGAAGTTATACAATATTATTTAAACAAAATATGAAGGCCGTGTCGTTGACCTAGACAGTCCACAGCACTTCTGAATCATGCATACTACAATGTTCATGTGTCGGACGATTGATCGAAATCTAAAGAGGGGAGTATTAGTGACGATAAGCTCTTAGAGTAAGGTTATTTTGAGTATGTGTAAGGGACAGATGTATATGACTTGTATACATCTGTTCCTTACGCACACTCAAAATAATACTCCAAGAGCTTACGGTCACCCCCAGATACATTAACTTGCGAAATAACGTCGCACGGATAGCATGGACATTATTTCGCAAAATAAATTAGGTACAAGAAAGCTCTTCTACGTTCGCATCAGTGGCGTATTTAAAGATTTGGCGATCGAGCCAAATATATTTGTTGGCCTATAATAAAAAAAATTAAAGCTCTTAGGCTTTAAAAAAAATACAAAGTGAAAAATAACTTTATTTTTGGAAGTCGGTGTCTTTCGTATGTATCAATTTATTGCGCTACGGACACCGACTTCCAAAAATAAAGTTATTTTTAACCGACTTACCAAAAAGGAGGAGGTTCTATGTTCGACTTCAAGTATGTTTTTTTTTTATGTGTTTTCACCGATATCTCCGTCAATTGTGGACCGATTTTGAAAATTCTTTTTTTTGTGATGAAATGAAAGAGTATGTTTCGAAATTGGTCCCATTTTAATTTGGTGAAGATCTGATGAAGAACTTCGAAGATATACAACAGAACTCTTCAATAAATAACGGGAAATCTCTAGGGATTGCTGCAATCACATGTCTGTTTATTGTTTATACCATTTCATAACATAAAATCACGCCAGTACACTCTTGAGAGGTACGCAGATATTTGGCTTATCTATTCTGGCGTTAAGGTGACTTAATAAACAACTTGCCTATTAGGTAGGTACAACTAAAAAATGAAAAATAAAAACTATTATATAAAAACTATTTTTTTGTAAAAATGTTTTTATAATAACATTCATAATAAGATCCTACTACAACAGGAAATGAACTTGAAACCTATACAATTGGTTTGTCGAAACAATGTTGCTTCTTTTCGGTAATCTTGATAACATTATTTGTTTACTGTTATTTTGATGATAGATACGCTATCAATAGCCTTGGTATTTTGCACTTTGGCTTTTCTCAGTTCAAGTACCTACATGCCATTTATTGTTGGTTGATAGAAAAAAAATGCAGGATCTTACAATAATGATGGTGTTTTGCAGGTAAGCTAAGTGGTACACAATGGGGCAGGAAGACTGGAGAAAACCGCATCATCAGAACAGAGTCTGTAGATATGGGACAGCAGCATCAGGAGATCAAATGTAATACTGCGTAACCATTACTCCTAAAGTACTTATCAAATACCGTCGTTATAACAAAATTAACAGCAATATTTTATTTCTACAGGGAGACAACGGGACATTAAATGGAGTGGACCACGTCCAGTTAACGAAAAACAGATAATTGAGAAGTACAAAGAACCTGAACCTATTGTAGAAGAAAAAACTTATCACTCAAAGTGGTACCTTAAATACCTAAAGTCACTCGAGGAGGAAGTGAAGCCTACAAAAGGTAAATATTATTCAACATAATATATGGAAACTGTTGCTAGAAAAATCTTTCATGAAAACTTTTTGCGCAATGCTTTCAAACCTACAACTACGCGCATTTATTTTTTTATGCTAGCTTAGTATTTATTATTCATTGCTCAAAATTAGGTCACTGTGAGAGATAGAGACCGAGCTATACCAGACAAATAGCTCCGTCTCTCTCCCACAATGGAACCATAATAATTTTTACACGTCATGGTAAGAATGTTAGTAAACAAATTGTGACTTAGAGTCATCCACCGATCCATAACAGAACGAAAAATAAGCGCACGTGTAGTTCGCGTCTGTTAAATATGGTGCAATATCAAGGACTATAATAATGTGCTAGATCAAGGGCAATAATGTTGTGCAATATCAAAGGCAATAGTAGTGTGCTAGATCAAGGACAATAATATTGTGCAATATTAAGTGCAGTAATAATAACTTAGATAAAGTGTAAAAAATCTGTGCTAGATCAAGGACAATAATTTTGTGCAATATCTAGGGCAACAAGGTTGTGCAATATTAAGGGCAATTAACCTAGGTTATTTTAATTGCCCTTGATATTGGATATCTAGATAAAGGGCAATAATACTGTGCTAGAATAAAGGCATTAGGTAATATTGCGCATTATCACGTATTGCTCAATGTCGATCGTTACTTTGAAGATCGTATTTGTGGTTATTGAATTACGAAATCATATTAGGTCATAGTATCATTGATCGAGGTTTATCATTCTGAAGACGGTCTCTATCTACATATATTTCATTGTAAAACGATGCAGTGTTTCAGTATTCCGCCATAATAGTTATGGAAATTTTCTTTGAACTTGTGAAGGCCATGTTATTGACCAGGCGCGAATGACTCATACTGTGTTTTATTTATGATACGAATGTCGTTGGCATCAGAGAATTCATACCAAGAAGAATAAAATGTTCTACTAGGAAATTATATTACGTTTTAAAGGATAATTATATTATCAGTTTCGAATGTATTGAGTGTGTGCACGATTCGAGTTAATAATATCTTTGGAGTGACAGTGTCGTAGGTACAGCGTGAGTGCTTAAATGCAAAATGCTAATAATACTTCTTCTTTCCATAGAACAAGTACTCAAAGAGAAATACGAAGGGGAGGTCCTAGAACTGATCGAATCGCTGGACGCTCATGGGCACGCAGCACGCGCGGGCGCATTCGTGTCACTGCGCACGGCTTTACAGCGGCGCACAGTGGACGGCTTGCTGGCCGCGCACCACGCCACGCTGGCCGACCACGTGGCGCGTGCTCTGCGCCGCGGCAAGAACGACGAGAGAAAGGAGGCGGCTGCTACTGCGCCGCTTCTGGCTATACAGGTGATTCCCAAGATCTGACTAGATTGAAAGTCACCCTGCTGTTAGCAGAATGATTTCTAGACTTCGGCCAAATTAAGCTTCTTTCGAGTATTCTCCTATGTGTACTCCTGTGTGTGGCTTTGGCGTAGTTAACCATCTGCTTTTGTCCCCACAGATCGGCGAGGATGGCATGGAACAGTTCGTGCGCGAGGTGCGGCCCGCTCTCACCGCCACTGCCACTGACAAGACTGCCTCATTCGACACACGCACTGAGGTAAACAACACTCTAGAAACAAAAACACAACTCTACAAGACCCAAGTAACATCGACTGAAGCAAGGAAACTCAATAACCATTAGACATTCATTTCATGTATTGCAATTAAATGACATAACACATTATTTAACGCAAACGACAATGAAAGCAATTTGAAAGATTTGCTGAAGTATTTATTGATACCTTTCAGTGCTGCTCATCGCTGGCCGTGTTGTGCTACTTGATGGAGGATGACGTATATGAGATCTTGGAGGTCATGCGCATGTACGAGACCATCTTCAGCGGCAGCTATCTCAAGGTAAACAACGACAATCTATTCTACACGATGTTTATATGAGGATAATTCATGACGCAGAAAACTGTTAGCCTCCAAACAAGGATGGCTGCGGCAGTAACTGCTTTCCAATTGGAATAAGTTCAGGAAAGTAGAATGAGATCAGTGATGGCCTTTTGGTTACGACCCTGATTTACAAATCGCAGGTCCTGGGTCCAGACAGGCGCTTTACTATGTGTAATTTATTTCATTACCACTGCCCTATAAATCGGTGAAGACAAAATGTGAGATAACCGGCATGTCCTAGAACTAACAACTTTGAAGATATGTGACATCCATCAACCCGCATTGGGCCCGCATGGTGACTTATTCCCTCTCTCAAAGAGGGTCATTGGTGTCTCAGCAGTGAGTATGTTAAAAGGCTGATTATGTTATCTAGGAAGAAGGCGGGGATCAATTCTCAATTTAATATAGTTTGATGTTCCTCCCCCAGGTATCAGAAGCAACTGTAGAAGAAGGCGCGTGGCACGCCGCCGCACTGAACGGCTGGGCACTATTGTTGCCAATGTTACCGCCCAACCACGCGTTATCGCTGTTGAACAACCAAGCACCCAGCTTTACCAGGCTTGGAGAGTTGTTGGAGGCGGTCTCACTTGAGGTAACTCACCTTAGTTTTAATCCAACAGTAACAAACGATAATCCAATTTTTTTTTTTTTGTAAACGTTTTGTTCTCAACCCCAGGTCCGCATGGCAGCAGGAGGAGCGCTCGCCATCGCGTACGAGACAGTGACAGACAACGGCAACTCAGACAATGCACTCACACCGTACGTGGACGAACTACTGCCGCGACTCACTGAGCTAGCGCAAGATAATAAGAGATCCCACGCTAAGAGGGATAAAAAGATACTGCGAGCAACCTTCAGGGAAATCCTCAAGTACTTCGAGGTACGTTGCGGTGTTACATGACAGGCAATCGGACAACTGGGGCTTAAATAATCTAGCTTTGCCCGATTGCCTACATAGTGTGCGAAGATTCGTGTCTGTTACAATCTGAATTAACACTAAAATTATCCACCTTCTAGGAGGGTGAAGCCCCGTGCACATCAGCCCACATCGGCACGGAGACAGTTGTGTGGTCTGGGTGGTGGGGCGGCGCGGCGTACGCGGCGCTGGCGGCCGCGCTGGGCGGAGCGCTGCAAGTGTTGGCGCCGCACTGTCCGCGCCTGCGGTCTGCGCTACAGATGTCCACAGAGCTACCCAAGGACGGGCCGTGCCAGGAGAAACCTAAAAAGCTGCAGCGGGTATGTACACAATCATCAATTGCAACTTATCATTATTCAGTATATGGCCAAAGAGAGAACGGACTGTATGGAAGAAGAAATCGTATTACGCCAAGTAACATGGGACCAGGGCAGGAAGATGATGATGATGGCCAAAGAGCAGGATCGTGATCGATAAAAGAATGACCTTACCTGGCCTTTACCCAGTCGGGTTCACAGTTATTAAGCTTTTAGAAAATAAATAAGTTTTTAATGTTACATTTGTCTTTCGCAGCAGTTACAAAAGAAAGCGACAAGCAAGACCCGCAGCTTCACCCGCAACAGGAACAGAGACAAGCGCACTCAGATATCTCTCTCGATGTAGTACTAGAGCTTAGTTTAACGCTAGCAACGTCAATTTCGACGCCTTTCTTCTTAGTGTGTCTTCTTCCGAGCGGACAAAAGTTACAACTAGTCATACACAGCATGCCGCAGCACTGGTCTTTCGAGGCTAGTGTTAGGGTACAAAAGGCTAGGTGTTATGCCCTTAAAAATTAGTCATAATATTTTGAATAAGATTAAATGTGATAATATGATTCGATGCTCTGATTAAATGTTTTTCGCAACATGGTTCAGATATCGGTCTGCATTTTCAATTGTGATATTATTATTAAACATTGTCTTATGTTAATATTAGAAATGACATGTTCGCTTATTTATCTTTGTCACTGTCGATACTTAGAATTTAACTGTGGCTATTTTTTTGTGAAATACTTAAATACCGTTTCTGTATAATTTTGTTTGTTTTATACTATTATTTAATAGTGAAATAATTATTTATTATGAGAACAAAATTTTGTTTTACTTATTATGTCATGTACCTTTTTCGTTTAAACACATAAATAAATCAAAAAGTCAAATTAAATAAATAAACTCTACTGACCTCTACTAAATCTACGCATAAATACGAGCATATGTAGGAATATCAGAGTCTACGCGTGACCACAAGAGCTTGACTACAAAGTTCTATGCTTGACTAAGAGAGCTCACGTGTGACTACGAAAGCCTACTCATGACTATGAGAGTCTACGCGAGACCACAAGAGCCTTTGCTTAACTACAAAGTTCTATGCTTGACTAAGAGAGATCACGCGTGACTACGCGAGACTATGAAAGCCTTCGCGTGTATACAATTTACGCTTTCCTTAGAGAACTTACCTTCGCGTCACTAGAGGTCCACGCCGTAGTCAAGAAGGCATGGGGCATTTTTTTATTATGTTGTTGGAAAAAACAGTATAAATCAAAATAATTTCCTACTTTTAGAATCGTCTCTTACGAAAATTATTAAAGGCACTTTTGCGGGATATTATAAGCGTTAAATTATGTTTTCTCTTTCGGTAGGCGTACTAGTAGCTGGATGAAATAGAAAATCGCTAATCCTGCTAGCCTAAAAAATGTTGTTTTTTTTTCTGATCACAGAACTTTAAGATGTTAAGTATTTTTATAAATTTTATTTTGAAGTTCGCGCAAATTTTTGAATAACACCCTACATTCAAGCTTTGCGAACAAAAAGTTTTCTGAACAGTAGATTTTTTTTTCAGGCGCTTCGGATTTTGACTGTGTTGTGATAGCCCTTGTATGTTACTTATTTTTAGATTATGTCTCGCCTTTTTAGGGTTCCTTACCCGAAGGGTCCAAACGGAACCCTAATGCTGTCAGACTTTTAACTTTCCCTCTGTCCGTCGTCTGTCACACGGGTTTTACGGCCAAACGGTTGGTGCTGGTCTTCAAATTTTCACAGTATAAGCATCTTGTTGACCGAAAACTTTTTGAAAGTGGGCCCATACAGCAAAAGGAGGGAGCGCAAAAAAAAAATTTGTCCTTCCCCATCAAGTGGGGTTTCGATATTTAGGGCTCGTTGAGTAGATAAATATAGTATTTTTTTTGTTTTACAAATATTGGAAAACAAAGGAATGAAAAGCCACCGAAGTCACTTTTTTTTACAAAATTTTGTTCCGAAGAATTTTAAACTTCCCATTGACCTATGAACTTGAAATGTGGTGATAGTGGTTATTTTTACGTATATTAATATATTGATAAATCAGTTTTTTCTTTGAAATTCTCTATTTTTTCCTATTATAACTACCTTAATTTTTCGGTTTGGTATGGAACCCTAAATGTGCGAAGTCCAACACGCACTTGGCCGGTTTTTTTATAATATGTCAGCAATTTGACCTCAATTTAAGATTGTGGGCTTGACCTCTCACGGGAGTACCTACCTATAAAGGTCGAGTTTTTTAAGTGGGCGTGGATGGCCAAATCCAAATCTATTATGAATAGCGGCAAACACTGAAAGGAGTCTCGAGGCCGATTTCGATGAAAACTAAAACTGCATCATTGGATTTTTGAAAACTCAATATACCTAGCCCCGGGGCGAAAAACCGATCTAGCTAGGTCTCATATCTTTTTTTGTGTGTCTGTGTTTCGAATCTGTTTTGGCACGAAGTGCCAATCGCATCCGGTTGACTCTTGAGATGCAAATTGTAAGCTTGTTGACATACGTCTTTAATAAAACCCAATTTACTAAGCCTAGGCACAGATAGTATAATACTATCATACAGATGCCTCAACCCATGCAAAGAAACCGTGCCGACGTAACTAGCGTTTTTCATCTGATTATACCGATTCTTTTTTGTAAATCGATCGCTTTCGGTTCCGTTCCACGGCGAGATCACCATCTATAACCGTAGAACGGAATCGAACGCGATCGATGTAAAAAAAATAATCAGTATAATCAGTACAGTACGTCGGCATGGTTTCTTTGTATGGGATGAAACACTACTGCCCTAGGGCAGTTACTATCTGTGTAGCTTTACACTATTATTTCATTAGAACAGGAAACAAATGCATTGGTTGAGGAATTCAGACAAACACTTCACATCATCACCTTGATAGACTCATCCTGCCATTAAGAAATAATAGATCATCCACCATGTAGGGGACAGATTAAAAATGACCATTTAATTTAAGTAATTATAGCGTTATCTGGGATATTATGCGAGATGCTTTAATTATTTTAATTATGAGCCGCTTTTAATTTGATTTGATTTGTCTCGCTGCAGGCTTTCTTTTTTATCCGAATGTCCTGGCAGGAGGGTGTTTTTATAGTCCGATATAACAGAAATATCTCTCATACATAAAAAAAAATATAGTTAACATATGATATCTGCTTAACTAGCACTAGGTAATTCGCTTAAAATGCTCTCCTGCTACTTTTCTCTCAGTAACGTTAATTACCTAGTACTTAGGTTATTCATTACAAAAAAAAATCAATATTAATAACTTTTAATATTCCTGATTGCATAATTATTATGCAAGACTAAACTTAACCCGTACAGTACAGCTGCAAATGTTGTAATACCTCAACCAGGCATCTGTACCTATTTTAAATATTTGGGACGTGGTTTTTTCGAGAAATGGACACCATTTGTAGATAGATATCATTTTAAAATTTAGAAAGTAGCCAGATTTAAGGGATTAACAATGTTCGGCCACTTTTAGGGCTGCATTGTTATTTTGATACCAGTCATGCCAAGACGTACCGTGTTACTCAGTTACTGGGTTGTGAAGGTCAGATAGACAGTAGTTCCATGTAAAATACTGGTCCAGCTGCATCCAGTTGAACTGGCAGCCGACCCCAACTTAGTTGGGAAAGATTTATTGTATTACTCAGGTAATTGGCCATTGTTTCATGTTATTTTCTAAAGGTTTTGTGTTACTTATTTCAGCCAGTTCATGCCTGCACTACATACTTCGTAATTCGTAATGTCGTGATGGCCCAGTGGCTAAGACCTCGCCTCTCGTGCTTGAGGTCGTGGGTTCGAATCCGGGCAAGTACCAATGTGACTGTTTCAAATTCATATGTACTTTCCAAGTTTATCTTGGACATTGCTGACAACGGTGAAGGAAAACATCGTGAGGAAACCTAGACTTATAGTGAGTTTATTATAAGATTGTGCTCCATTGGTGTAATTGCTGCAAGGCGTTCCAGTGCGAGGATAAACTAATAATAATAAATAAATAAATAAATTCGTATAGCTAATAAGTCCTGCGCTACACTTTCATAAAAGGATGATTTTTTTATAAAGTCAGAAAGTAGATGTGTCTCTGTTAGCATTTCTCTTTGCCGTAGAACAAATGCTCAAAGAGAAATGTAAAGGAGAGATCCTAGAACTGGTCGAGGCGCTTGACGCTCACCGGCACGCAGCGCGCGCTTGCGCATTTCCTCCCTCGCTGCCGAGAGGTTGGTGACTAGACTGTTGACCTGCAGCCGTATTGCGTAAGTGGATACGGCAACGCAAAGAGTTTGACCGCTATCCAATCGACTAAATCGATCAATCATAAAGACGGAAATCCACATCGCGTCGATTGGATAGCAGTCAAACTCTGAGATACCGTATTCACTTACGCAATACTGTTGCTCGATAATTCCCCAGGGACAGAGTCTGCCAGCAGGAAAAACGAGAACCGTTAACAAAACCCTGGAGTGACTCGACTGAGTCACAAATAATTCCCAATCTTCAGCCAACTTAAATTTATTTATTTATTTATTTAGAAAACCAACGGCGACACATACAATGCATTACAAATAAATATAAAACAGTTAGTAAGGCTAATAACAGGTTTCCCTTTTTAACTAATTTGTATATACCATGCGAACGGACTATTAAAACAATGTAAAAATAAATGGTTTTTGATTAGAATCAATGCTTTACGTTGCACAGAACCCAGTTGCTTACTTTTTGTTTTTATTAATAATAATCTTTTTAACCTGGGCCTTAAAACAAGGTTTTGTACAGTTAAATATATCAACTAGAGAGAAGTTATTGTTGTAGGTTCGAGCAATACGAGTGAGTACACAATTACCAGCATAGTTAGTTGCATGCCGAGGTACATGCAACAATGGCGTATGGCGAGTGCGTCGTAGGGGAGCGTTAAATTTGATCTGTGATAACAAATTCGGACAATCCAGACTACCATTCAGAATGTCATAAAGTAAGCACATGTCTAACACTATACGTCGTTCATCGAGTGTTAACAAACCATGTGTCCGACAGCTAGCTTCGTAGGACATAGGAGGTTTGCGGAGGCGATAGTTAAGGTGGTTTATGAACCTTTTTTGAACCCGTTCCATTTGATCTTTATATATAATATATTGAGGGGACCATATGGGACACGCGTATTCTAGGACGCTACGAACATATGCAAAATAAACAGATTTAAGGGCGTCAACGTTTTTAAATACCTTACAGGATCTCAGAACAAAACCTAGATTTTTATAAGCTTTGTTAGTAATAAGGTCTATGTGATTGATTATTAAAGCTCTAGATTATATTAAAGCCTCTCTCGAGCCAGTTTTCTCCTTCCAGTCTGAAGCTGAAGCGCCTGAAAAAAAAATCTGCTGTTCGGTACATTTTTTGTTCGCATAGCTTAAATGTACGGTTATTCAAAAATTTGCGCCAACTTCAAAATAAAATTAAAAAAAATATTTAACATCTTAAAGATCTGTGATCAGAAAAAAAACAAAATTTCCTAGGCTTGCAGGATTATACCGCTGTCGATTTTCTATTTTATTCAGCTACTAGTACGCCTACCGAAACAGAAACCATAACGCCTATAATATCCCGCAAAAATACCTTTAATTTATACAATTTTAAATGTATGAAATTATTTTGTATTATACTGTTTATTTCCAAAAACATAATAAAAAAATGCCCTATGCTATCGATATGCCCTATTCCTTCTTGACTATGGCGTGGGCCTTTAGTGACTCGAAGGTAAGTAATCTAGCAAAGCGAAAATTCTATTCACGCGAAGGCTTTCGTAGTCACGCGAAGGCTCTCGTAGTCACGCGTGGGCTCTCTTAGTCAAGCAAAGAACTTTGTAGTCAAGCAAAGGCTCTTGTGGTCACGCGTAGACTCTCATAATCATGAGTAGGCTCTCGTAGTCACACGTGGGCTCTCTTAGTCAAGCATAGAACTTTGTAGTCAAGCAAAGGCTCTTGTGGTCACGCGTAGACTCTCATAGTCATACGTAGGCTCGTATTTATGCGTAGATTTATTAGAGGTCAGTAGAGTTTATTTATTTAACTTGACTTTTTGATTTTGTTTTATTTATGGGTTGAATCGAAAAAGGGAGATATACATAAAAAGGGAACAAAACAGGTGTCTTTGATAAAAAGGGACATAATAAAAAAAAACAAAATTCTGTTCTCATAATAAATAATTATTTCACTATTAAATAATAGTATAAAACAAACAAAATTATACAGAAACGGTATTTAAGTACAGTGAAACTTGGTTAAGTGGGACCTGGATAAATGAGAAACTTCCATAACTGGAACTCATGCTGAGGTCCCAACACTTTGGCACTGAATTACCTCTGTTAGTGGGACGAGGTAAACCTCTATATCTGGGATTTGTTCTTTCGATTTATCATCATAGTTACTCTATAACTGAGACAGCGAGTAAATTTTATATGCATAAACCTCTGTAACTGAGATAACATGGAATGGATAATATAAATGGATAACATGACAATGGAACCCTCTGTAAATAAGACAGATATTTATTTATACCTGTATATCTGAGACACTGGGTAAGTGGAATACCTCTATAAGTGAAACGACATTGCAGGTCCCTTGATGTCTCACTTAACCAGGTTTCACTGTAACTATTTCACAAAAAATAGCCACAGTTAAATTCTAAGTATCGACAGTGACAAAGCATATAATAAGCGAACATGTCATTTCTAAGATTAACATACGACAATGTTTAATAATAATATCACAATTGAAAATGCAGACCGATTTCTGAACCATGTTGCGAAAAACAGTTAGTCAGAGCATCGAATCATATTATCACATTTAATCTTATTCAAAATATTATGACTAATTTTTTAGGGCATAACACCTAGCCTATTGTACCCTAACACTAGCCTCGCACGACCAGTGCTGCGGCATGCTGTGTATGACTAGTTGTAACTTTTGTCCACTCGGAAGAAGACACACTAAGAACGGGCGTCGAAATTGACGTTGCTAGCGTTAAACTAAGCTCTAGAACTACATCGAGAGGGATATTTGAGTGCGCTTGTCTCTGTTCCTGTTGCGGGTGAAGCTGCGAGTCTTGCTTGTCGCTTTCTTTTGTAACTGCTGCAAAAGACAAATGTAAAATTAAATACTTATTTATTTTCTAAAGGCTTGTGTTTAAACACCGCCCAAAAAAGTACCTATTTTACTACCAAAAAAATTCTAAACGGTTACCAAAATGGATAAATGGTCACCAAATAACGTTTCCTAAAATATTATGAAATAAATCCATTTTTTCGTATTATTGACTGCCAAAAAAATATATGGACGCCTTTAAAATACACTTTAGACCAAATATTATATATTGTCACTACTTAGATGTTACCAATTATGTAATACCATGACTTCTAATTTGGTCATTTTTGTTAGGCTAAAAAAGCTAACGATCGCTAGAATATTTCCCAAATATCAATTAATATACTGGGGTTCCCAGACGTACGTCGCTTATTTATCGTTATATGGAATTCGCTAAATATATTGAGGTTCAAGGTTCAAGTACGATTAGTACTCTGGCAACATAGTCGACGGAGCCCCGCTGCGCGGGGCTCCTATTTCCGTCCGCAGGGTCTAAAGTAACCTAACACGAACGAGATGACGGGAGCCGAGTTCGCTCGCTTTGCTCGCTCACTTCAGCTCCCGTCATCTCGTTCGAACCTAACCTGTCCGTGTCGGGGTGCCCTAAGCTCTCTCTTCTCGCCAATGGATGACGACTTACTATTTTGGAGTAAGATTTTTGGTAGTAATATTAATCTTTGAGTTGGATAGAATTTAGTGACCGTTGATCCATTTTAGGAACCAAAAATAATATTTGTGCGAGGTTTGCGATTTTACTGATGTTATTTTATTTATTTTGGATCATAATATTATATACTTTAGGGCCCTTTTAATAAAGTCAATTGATTTTTTTTGGAGTTGTTTATTTTTTTTGGTGCCTAAGCTTAGAGTCTTAAAAATATTTTTGGTGACCGTCTAAATTATACCCTTTTCTAAAACCTTAATAACTGTGAACCCGACTGGGTAGGCCAGGTAAGGTCATTCTTTAATCGATCACGATCGTGCTCTTTGGCTATCATCATCATCTTCCTGCCCTGTCCCATGTTACTTGGGTCGGCGCAATACGTTTTCTTCTTCCATACAGTCCGTTCTCTCTTTGGCCATATACTGAATAATGATAAGTTGCAATTGATGATTGTGTACATACCCGCTGCAGCTTTTTAGGTTTCTCCTGGCACGGCCCGTCCTCGGGTAGCTCTGTGGACATCTGTAGCGCAGACCGCAGGCGCGGACAGTGCGGCGCCAGAACTTGCAGCGCTCCGCCCAGCGCGGCCGCCAGCGCCGCGTACGCCGCGCCGCCCCACCACCCAGACCACACAGCTGTCTCCGTGCCGATGTGGGCTGATGTGCACGGGGCTTCACCCTCCTGGAAGGTGGATAATTTTGGCGTTAATTCAGATTGTAACAGACACGAATCTTCGCACACTATGTAGGAAATCAGGCAAAGCTAGATTATTTAAGCCCCAGTTGTCCGATTGCCTGTCATCTAACACCGCAACGTACCTCGAAGTACTTGAGGATTTCCCTGAAGGTTGCTCGCTGTATCTTCTTGTCCCTCTTGGCGTGGGACCTCTTATTATCTTGCGCTAACTCAGTGAGTCGCGGCAGTAGTTCGTCCACGTACGGTGTGAGTGAATTGTATGAGTTGCCGTTGTCTGTCACTGTCTCGTACGCGATGGCGAGCGCTCCTCCTGCTGCCATGCGGACCTGGGGTTGAGAACAAATCTTTAACAAAAACAATTCATTTGGTCTTTTGTTACTGTTGGATTAAAACTAAGGTGAGTTACCTCAAGTGAGACCGCCTCCAACAACTCCCCAAGCCTGGTAAAGCTGGGTGCTTGGTTGTTCAACAGCGACAACGCGTGGTTGCGCGGTAACATTGGCAACAATAGTGCCCAGCCGTCCAGTGCGGCGGCGTGCCACGCGCCTTCTTCTACAGTTGCTTCTGATACCTGGGGGAGGAACATCAAACTATATTAAATTGAGAACTCAACACCGCCTTCTTCCTAGATAACAAATACATAATCAGCCTTTTAACATACTTACTGCTGAGACACAGGACTCCTCTCTGTGAGAGAGGGGGCCATTCAACATGCGGGCCCAATGCTGGTTGATGGATGTCTCATATCTTCGAATTTGTTAGTTCTAGGGCATGCCGGTTATCTTACATTTTGTCTTCACCGATTTGTAGAGCAGTTGTGATGAAATAAATTACACATAGTAAAGCGCCTTTCTGGACCCAGGACCTGCGATTTGTAAATCAGGGTCGTAACCAATGGGCCACCACTGATCTCATCCTATTTTCCTGAACTTATTCCAATTGGAAAGCAGTTACTGCCGCAGCGATCCTTGTTCCAAACAAGGATCGCTGCGGCAGTAACTGCTAACAGTTTTCTGCGGCTAACAGTTTTCTGCGTCATGAATTATTCTCATATGAACATCGTGTAGATTGTCGTTGTTTACCTTGAGGTAGCTGCCGCTGAAGATGGTCTCGTACATGCGCATGACCTCCAAGATCTCATATACGTCATCCTCCATCAAGTAGCACAACACGGCCAGCGATGAGCAGCACTGAAACGTATCAATAAATACTTCAGCAAATCTTTCAAATTACTTTCATTGTCGTTCGCGTTAAATAATGTGTTATGACATTTAATTGGAATACATAAAATGATTGTCTATTGGTTATTGGGTTGCCTTGTGTTTATTTTTTAGAGAATATACTAGTGGTTTTATTTTGTATACCTCAGCGCGTGTGTCGAGTGAGGCAGTCTTGTCAGTGGCAGTGGCGGTGAGTGCGGGCCGCACCTCGCGTACGAACTGTTCCATGCCATCCTCGCCGATCTGTGGGGACAAAACCAGATGGTTAACTACGCCAAAATCACAAACAGGAGTACACAGAGGAGAATACTCGAAAGAAGCTTAAGTTGGCCGAAGTCTAGAAACCATTCTGCTAACAACAGGGTGACAGTCAATCTAGTCAGGTCTTGGTAATTACCTGTATAGCCAGAAGCGGCGCAGTAGCAGCCGCCTCCTTTCTCTCGTCGTCCTTGCCGCGGCGCAGCGATCCCGCCACGTGGTCGGCCAGCGTTGCGCGGTGCGCGGCCAGCAGGCCGTCCACTGCGCGCCGCTGTAGAGCCGCGCGCAGCGACACGAATGCGCCCGCGCGTGCTGCGTGCCCATGAGCGTCCAGCGATTCGATCAGTTCTAGGACCTCCCCTTCGTATTTCTCTTTGAGTACTTGTTCTATGGAAAGAAGAAGTATTATTAGCATTTTTCATTTTAGCACTCACACCTACGACACCGTCACTCCAAAGATATTATTATCTCGAATCGTGCACACACTCAATAAATTCGATACTAAGACCTAATATGATTTCGTAATTCAATAACCACGAACACGATCTTCAATGTAACGATCGACATTGAGCAATACCTGATAATGCCCTTTATATAGATATCCAATATCAAGGGCAATAATAATAACCAAGGATAATTTTGCCCTTAACATTGCACATTATTATTGTCCTTGATCTAGCACAGATTTTTTGCCCTTATCTAAGTTATTATTACTGCACAACATTATTGCCCTTGATCTAGCACAGTATTATAGTCCTTGATATTGCACCATATTTAACAGACGCGAACTAGACGTGTGCTATATTTTTCGTTCTGTTAAGGATCGGTGGATGACTCTAAATCACAATTTGTTTACTAACATTCTTACCATGACGTGTAAAAATTATTATGGTTCCACTGTGGGAGAGAGACGGAGCTATTTGTCTGGTATAGCTCGGTCTCTATCTCTCAGAGTGACCTAATTTTGAGCAATGAATAATAAATACTAAGCTAGCATAAAAAAATGGGTAGTATTTAAACGAGCGACAATAAATTCAAGTTAAAGATGTAAAAAATACTGAATATGGCTTACTTAAAATATTGAATATGCTTATTGGCTTACTGAAATACTAAGTGGGCGACAAACAGTGGGCGAATACAAATGTTTAAAACAGCGACTTGATTAGTACTTTGGCAACATAGTCGACGGAGCCCCGCTGCGCGGGGCTCCTATTTCCGTCCGCAGGGTCTAAAGTAACCTAACAAGAACGAGATGACGGGAGCTGAGTTAGCTCGCTTTGCTCGCTCACTTCAGCTCCCGTCATCTCGTTCGAACCTAACCTGTCCGTGTCGGGGTGCCCTAAGCTCCCGAACTCGCTCCGCTTGCTCTTGTACCAATTCGTTGAAAACACAATTACACCCGAATTCCCGCGCTGCACAGCGATGTCGCCTTCATTTACGATGAAGAATAATAAGCTAATATAGAAAAAATAGAACCCCAAATACAATTATAGTATGTCACAATATTATTACTGCAGCTCACAAAAACCTCCTAAAAGGTATTCCTCAAACCGGATAAATAGTTGCTTACTTAGTATAATAGTCGCCCATTCAGTATATTTTTCACCCGGTTAATTATTTCCCTAAAAAAATAAATGCGCGTAGTTGTAGGTTTGAAAGCATTGCGCAAAAAGTTTTCATGAAAGATTTTTCTACCAACAGTTTCCATATATTATGTTGAATTATATTTACCTTTGGTAGGCTTCACTTCCTCCTCGAGTGACTTTAGGTATTTGAGGTACCACTTTGAGTGATAAGTTTTTTCTTCTGCAATAGGTTCAGGTTCTTTGTACTTCTCAATTATCTGTTTTTCGTTAACTGGACGTGGTCCACTCCATTTAATGTTCCGTTGTCTCCCTGTAGAAAAAAAACATTGCTGTTAATTTTGTTATAACGGCGGTATTTGATAAGTACTTTAGGAGTAATGGTTATGAAGTATTACATTTGATCTCCTGATGCTGCTGTCCCATATCTACAGACTCTGTTCTGATGATCCGGTTTTCTCCAGTCTTCCTGCCCCATTGTGTTCCACTTAGCTTAGCTGCAAAACAACATCATTACTAAACAACATCTTTTGGCCGAAGGGTGTTGTGTACCGCCGGTTTCGTGGCCAGCTACGTGACACCAGTCAGCGATACACGACGCTGACACTTCGTGTGCATTAGTTTTAGATAATTATGTTATATATATTTATAGTATTTTTAAGTTTTTAATGTAAATATAGTATTGTATATATTGATATGGGCCTTGATACCTGAAATAAATGGATACATAAATAAAATAAAAAAAAAATACTGTAAGATCCGGCATTTGTTTTCTATCAACCAACAACAAATGGCATGTAATTGAACTGAGCAAAGCCAAAGTTCAAAATACCAAGGCTATTGATAGCGTATCTATCATCAAAATAACAGTAAACAAATAATTTTATCAAGATTACCGAAGCGAACCAATATTGTTTCCACAAAACAATTGAGTAGGTTTCAAATTCAACTCCTGTTGTTGTAGAATCTTATATGAATTTTAATAAAATGCTTATTTATGGCACTAGGTTGTGCAATCAAAATGAAATCTGTACGTTTTCCTTACTTGTAACCGTGTTTTGCTGTTCTTCAGTTTGTTTCCAACTATTCCAACTAAGTGCTGATTTTTGTTTCTCTTCGTGTAGCTTCACCCATTCCCTTACATGGTTCTTAGTCGGACACTTATTCACATTGTTACCATTATAAACACGGAATTTTAACGAGTAAGAGGATAGAACAGCAGCTAAACTCTTCTCAAGTAAATAATATTGCTCTACACAAAACTCGCGTTCTGCATTCGTCCACCCGCGGATATAGTTCGGTTTCGATCGACCCATGGTGACTGTGCTTAGTGAGCTTCCGAGCGAGACTGACTGAGTGAGCAACAAGCTAGCTGCTAGACATACCCAGCAAGCCACACTTCCCCCCGCAATCCGCCAGCCGCTGAAGATTAGATAATTTTGTGTATGTTCTGAAATTACAGTTGTATTGCACAATAGTTTATGTAACTAATAACCAGGTCATCAAAAAATCCCGATTTCCAGCGGGGGAATTTAAGTTCGTCCAAAACGTTTGGCTTTCTTTACCTATGAGGAGAACATACAACTTTTCACACTTCATATGTAACAGGAAATGCAATACCTAATACAAGAATACAAAATGTATTATAGATCTAAAATTAACGTGACTTTTGTGAATTTAATTATTAATTAAACATGAACGTTACCTAAGTTTGTTATGGAAGGACAGAGTTAGATTTATACGAGTATTTGGTAAGATATACATTTATTTACAAGTCTCAAGCTGGGCTTGGGATTTCAGGCTAGAATAGAAAATATTTGTATACTTACCAAAATAGTTACATAACCGTTTTACAAAAAAATGGATACATGGCTTAGCTTATTGCTGACAGCAATATCTACTAGACAACCTTTGGCTAGGTTCAATAATATTGTGCAACACTTTTGCTGAGTAATATAAATAAATTTCTTCTTAATACTAATTGTTCAAATAATTACCAACGATTTTAGGCTTTCATAGTCACGGGTAGGTTCTCTCGTAGTCATGCGTGCCGTAGACTCTCGTAAACACGCGTAGACACGCGTAAGCTTTCGTAGACTCGCGTAGGCTCTCGTAGAGGTTATATTATAAGAAGTCTAGTAGTGTTTATTTAACTTATTTTTCCCTAAATTATGCGAACGAAAATGTACTGAACTCTAAAACAAATCTTCTGCAAAGCCAACTCTTAATAAAAGAGTGAAGAGTTAATAAGTCCATAGCCAGTCAAACGTAAAAACTTTGTTTTGATTAGAAGTAGACACCAAACTTTTGTTTTTATTGACTGTATGTCTTGAGCAAGTTTAATACCCTCACTGGATTCTTTTCATTATAATAACAATTGCACAAATCGTTCCCAACATCATCAGATCTTCCTGGAAAAATTGTTGCGCAATTTAGTTGCCGTGAAGAATCGGTCATGTACTCATGATGTCCATACCGTTATGTTCAGGATTAAATAAATGGTACCCGTGACGTGACTTACCACGCCGCTTTATCCTACCTGTTCTTTCTACTATTGTGCAATACATTTATAATTTCACAATGTAGGAACAACAACAATTGCTAACCTACCGAGTTGCCGCGAACACTCAAGCGTCACCATTGCCGGGCGTGTAACGAGGGGGAGGAGGGAGGTCTCACTGGCTTATGTATATAATGAATGGCCGCTAGCTTGTAGTTTATTTATATACTCAATCAGTATCGTTTCAAAGTTCACCAAGCACAGACGTCATGGAGTCACCATCTACCACGGATAGTATGAAGAACACTCGCCATGGTTGGTCGAGGGAACAGCGGGAGTTTTGTGTGGAGCAATATTATTTAAATCTTGGTCGCCCAGTTGCTGTGAGGCGCTTGTATTGTGAAAAGTTCCGCGTACTAAGTCGTGACATGCAGGATATGTGTCCAAGTGCAGATAGAATTAAGCAATGGGTGCAGATACATGAGGATAACAGAGAAGCACGCAGTTTGAAAGAACAAGAAGAGGAACTGAGGAGAAAGTCAAGTAAGGAGAACATACAATAAGCTTGTTTTTCGGTCTTCCGACAGCTTGATTTATCAATATTATTTGTTTATTTATATTGCACCACTTAGTTGTTTGAATTTTATTCCATGTTTTGATTTTAACAAGATCACATTAGATAACTTTTTGGTATTGAAACCTACTTACCGAAAAAATTGTTTATTGTTTTGCAGCTAAGCTTAGTGGCACACAATGGGGCAGGAAGACGGGAGAGAACCGGATCATCAGGACAGAGTCTGTAGATATGGGGTTGCAGCATCAGGCGATCAAATGTAATATGCCATAAATTTCACTAATGAAGTAACAACATATCTCTCTAATAGATAAGACAATATTAATCATTACAATATTCTACAGGGAAGCAACGGGACACTAAATGGAGTGGACCACGTCCATTTAACGAAAAACAGATAATTAAGGAGCCTATTGTAGTAGAAAAAACTTATTGGTGGCATTATCAAGAGCCGGTCGAAGAGGAAGTGAAGCCAGATAAAAGTAAATATATTTTAAATTAAGAACTCAATAGATGAAAATAAGAAATAACATTTAGGAATTTTTTTTTGCACGATATTTTTCAATCTAGCACATTGCCCTTTAATCTTTTTGAAAGCCCAGTATTAATTCTTATCAATGCTAAAAATAAAGTCTTGTTGATAAACAGATTGTGATGGTTAGTCACACAACACGTAACAAAAAATATCGCGCGGCGTTTGACGTCATTGTCTACATTAAAGAAAATCCGCGGTATAAGATGGCGCCTCCTTCGTAAAAATAATATGGTGCAATATCAAGGTCAATACCTAATATTGCGCCGTATCACGTATTGCTTAAAGTATTTGATTTTCAAGGATTGATTAGGATTAAGTATTGAATATCATTTTAGTGATTATTATAAATTGCGCAACATTATTGTCCTACGTTTATTTTGCCTAAAACAACTTCGTTTTTTACAAAACTTTTCACAGTTTTTTTATTTATTAAATTCACCAGAACACTTTTATCAGTCCATACTGTAGGTGCGCATTAGATTATCTTTGAAGTTATATAATATTATTTAAATAAAATATGAAGGCCGCGTCGTTGACCTAGATAGTTCACAGCACTTTTGAATCATGCATCCTACAATGTTCATTTGTCGGACGATTGATCGAAATCTAAAGAGGGGAGTGTAGTAGTTTACAAGTCATATACATCTGTCCCTTACACACACTCAAAATAACCTTACTCTAAGAGCTTATGGTCACCCTTAGATACATTTACTTGCGAAATAACGTCGCACGGCTAGCATGGTCATTATTTCGCTAAAGAAATTAGGTTTAAGAACGCTATTCGTTCGCATCAGTGGCGTATGGCGCTCGAGCCAAATATATATGTTGGCCTACAATTAAAAAAAAATGCTTAGGCTGCCATTGTTTAATAATTTACCTTAGTGATATTCTATAAAAGCTTTTTACAAAAAAGTACAAAGACACCGACTTCCATAAATAAAGTTATTTTTCACTTTGTAGTTTTTTTTATTTGGAAGTCGGTAGTATTTTTTCGGCAAGTTCTTTAGTAAGGAAACTATAACGCCACAATAGAATTTTCAAAATCGGTCCACAATTGACGGAGATCTCGGTAAACATACATAAAAAAAAACATACATAATGTCGAACATAGAACCTCCTCCTTTTTGGGAAGTCGGTTAAAAAATGCGAGCACCGTTTTAGTATTTCGAATAGTTTACTCAGTCTATTTGTGCAGAAAAGCTCCAAAAGCAAGGCCGAGCGAAGCGAGCTTGAAAATTCAATTATGATTAATTACCTATATCGGATAAGTTCGATTGTTACCTATCTACAAGAAATACTCGTACACTCTACCACATCGGGCTATGAGTTTCATGGCCTTAGAGTAAATGTAAACCTAATTGCTAATAATAGTTCTCTTTCCCATAGAACAAGTACTCAAAGAGAAATTCGAAGGCGAGGTCCTAGAACTGATCGAGGCGCTGGACGCTCACGGGCATGCAGCGCGCGCGGGCGCATTCGTGTCGCTGCGCGCGGCTCTACAGCGGCGCGCAGTGGACGGCTTGCTGACCGCGCACCGCGCCACGCTGGCCGACCATGTGGCGCGTGCGCTGCGCCGCGGCAAGGACGGCGAGAGGAAGGCAGCTGCTGCTATTGTACCGCTGCTTGTTATACAGGTGATTATCAAGATATGACTCAAAAAATTAACGGATGGACTGCTGCTGGAATTTGACCCTTAGATTGTTGATCCTGGTCACATATGATTTCGAAACATTGACCTAGATTAAGCCTCAAGCCAGTGCTCTCCTTCATCTACCGTCTGTTTTTTGCATTGTTAACCATTACCTTATGTTCCTTTAGGTCGGCGAGGAAGGCACGGAAGAATTTCTACGTGAGGTGCGGCCCGCGCTAATCGCCACCGCCACAGACAAGTCTGCCTCACTCGACACTCGCACTGAGGTAAAAAAAAACATAAATATACTTATTCTAATGTGATACTAATCACATTTCAAGAGCAACACATATACATCAGCACACGCAAAGTTATGCAAAATATTAAACTTATCCCGTTCTTCAAATAAACATTATAATAAATGACAAGGAAGTTGTATTCCAATGTCTCACATTATTGAATGAGATCGGCAATGAGCATTAATTGAACGATTAACTGACTTTTTTATTGATATATTTCAGTGCTGCTCATCGCTGGCTGTGTTGTGCTACTTGATAGAGGAAGACCTTACTGAGATCTTAGAGGTCATGCGCATGTACGAGACAATCTTCAGCGGCAGCTATCTCAAGGTAAGCCATGACTGCACCAAGTATATTATGAGATCACTTCATGTGGGAAAACAGCTGTTGCATGATGGCCGACCAATTGGAATAAGGTCAAGTTATTAGGAGGATGACGATACGGAGTTCTCATTGTAATTAATTTTACCGTTTCCTCCCTCAGGATGATGGCAGTGTGAAGGTATCAGGCGCAGCGGTAGAAGAAGGCGCGTGGCACGCCGCCGCACTGGACGGCTGGGCGCTACTGTTGCCGATGTTGCCACGCAATCACGCCCTGTCGCTGTTGAACAACCAGGCGCCCAGCTTTGAGAGGGTTGGAGAACTTTTGGAGGCGGTGTCACTTGAGGTAAACTAACTTGGTTTTTATCCAACCCCTTTTTTTTTTCTTTTTTTTTTTTTTTTTGGGTTGGGAAATCAAGCCCTGGCAGCGACGATCTAAATGAATGGTTTTAGTTAAAGTTTTGTTCTTACCACAGGTCCGCATGGCAGCAGGCGGTGCACTCGCCATCGCGTACGAGACAGTGACAGACGAGGACAATTCAGATAATGCGTTGACAGCGCACGTACACGTGCTACTGCCGCAAATCACTGAGTTAGCGCGAGACTCTTACAAGACACGCGCCAAGAGAGACCGCAGGATACAGCGAGCCACCTTCAGGGACATCCTCAAGTACTTCGAGGTACGTTGCATGTAATATGTGTGCACCAACCATCGCGGATGAGACAGTGTCAAACGACTACCGCAAAAATTTTCTAGTTAGGCTTGTCTGAGTGGTTAAACAAGATTTGAGTCTACAACAATCCAATTTAACGCCAACATTATCCATATTCTAGGAGGGTGAAGCCCCGTGCACATCAGCCCACATCGGCACGGAGACAGTTGTGTGGTCTGGGTGGTGGGGCGGCGCGGCGTACGCGGCGCTGGCGGCCGCGCTGGGCGGAGCGCTGCAAGTGTTGGCGCCGCACTCTCAGTGCCTGCGGGATGCGCTACAGATGTCTGACGAGATGCCTATGCAGAAACCGTCTCATAAGAAGTCTAAAAATCTGCAGCAAGATAATCCCAAAAAACTGCAGCTGGTATGTACTACCGTCTATTCGTCACCATTATAACACGAGTGCAATGCAGAGGCGTATTTAAAGTGCCGGCGCCCTGGGCCAAATAGGCATGCCACACCGTTAAGTAAAAAAAAATACATGTTTTTTTTTTTTCATAGATAGGAAGTTGATGGGTGGCTTTGCCACCGTAGGCTGTTTCCCGCCCCGGGACATGGCCCTCTTGGCCTTTGGGAAAAATATCATATTAGACCACAGGTGTCGTGACAATTGAAGGTTAAGGTGTAGACGCAACGACCATTAAATTCGGACTCTTCATCATTAAAGTTTTTGATGTTAACAATATGCTTTTGATGTAACAATATGTTTTCCCATTACAGCACCTACAGAACAGAGCGGCGAGCAAGGCCCGCGACTACAGGCGCAGAATCAACAGAGACAAGCGCTCCGCGGTGCTCGCCGTGTGAGCTGCAGCCCTGCAGCTCTGCAGCCCTGCACTCCTGCAGCCCTGCAGCACTCCCACATCGTACTATAGCGCACAGTTCTGATTGTCGCTATTCGCTCATTCCTTTTGCAATGTTGATGTATTTGAAATTGTGATATTTTCATAAATTATTTTGTATTATAGAACATTTATTCTTACTCCATTTCTTGGTGATTTGGACTCACGCTTATTTTTTCCGAATGTACTCCGTTACTTCCGGAACCTAGTACTTAAATGTTGCTATGTTTTGTAAATGATTCTACTATTTATTATTAAAGATTAGATAATTTGTTATTTATTTTATATTAAGAAGTTTCTCTGTAAATATTATTTTAGTTAGATTCGTTTCTTGCCACAGAGATAGTTGATTTGAGAAAAAAAGGGAGATTTGAAAAATTATTTATTATGAGAATATTTTTATGTTTCATTGTATAACACCAATCCATGAATACATAAACTGGGATAGGTTCAAATCAAGGAATATTAATGTCTTAAATTTCGAAACTATTTGTTCAGAAAATTTCCAATAAGACACAGACAGCGTGTTCCGAAGTGAATACAACACTGCATAATTATACGCTATAGTTATGGGCTCAGCGCGGCCAGACAGAGAAGATCGGTGTGAGAGAGAGAAGTAGATTCTTAAAATTGGTTTGAGCCGCAGCATTTAGACGTTTCAGAACAAAAAGCTGCTACCATAAAGGCGTTTCAGGGATCATGGTATATTGAAGAAAAATAACAGCTTAGTTACGCGACCGAGTTTAGTTATTAGTCTTCTCGCTAGATGGCGCTTTACGTTTACGTCACGTTTCTGAAACGCGGTGTTAAGATTCTCCGCCGTTGAATGACCCTCTCGTGGTTTCGTAGCGAAATCATACTTACCTGGCATAGGGGATACCGTGATCAAGAAGGCGGTTCCCCCAGGGCGAGGCCTTCCCATTGCACTGCGGTTAGGTTGACCCCTGCGATTATCCCTAATGTGGATAACTCGGATGCGTAATTTTTGGTAGTGGGGACTGCGTACGCGCCGTCCCCTCAGAACTAAGTGTAAAGTTTTGTGATTCTATGGACGACGGCCGAATCACCGAATGGCTGATAGTGATACTGCGGAAAGTAATTTATATCGGCTGTATCATCATAGCATAATATTGTTAGACACTATAATTGTACGATACTTAAATATGTACTATAATTATACAAAATAGAAAAGTCAAAAAAAATCTGATTGAAATTAAAATATCATTCTGTCTCTGCCATAATTAATTTAAGTTTAGTGTTAAATGCAATATTGATTTTTGGTGCTACTGGGCATATCTTAGGCATAGTATAAATAATAATACTGCAATAATTTCAAAACGGATCAAATAAAATGATATGTCTGGCTCAGGAATTGCTCACGTTTTGTTTAAAGATCCAAACGGCTAGTTGACAATTCGCGTGACCCCAGGGCTGGCTTTTACTTTGGTCAGAGAATAAGCATTGCCATACAACGTGGCAATGCTGCCAGTCTTTTTGGTACATTACCAGTGGACATTTTCGACGCCATATTTTAGTTTAGTATATTTTTAGGTTTAGTTAGTAAGTAGTTTTTGGTTTATGGTATATGTTTGTAGTCTTAGTTAATTAAATATTTTATACACTGTATATACTTGTATCTTATGTAAATAAAAATACCCCTCAGGAATTTATGTTTCTAAATTCGATGTTATTTAGGAATCACCCTATGAAATACAGTTTATCTCCCATAATGCTAACTACCAACGACACCTAGCGGCAAACTTCTAAATTAAACTAATAAACAGAAAACGTGTATTCATGCAGATTGTTTAGGTTAACGACCACATAAATCGTGTAGTAATCCAAGTTCTGCGGATGCTGGCCAGATGGCGCTTTCGCAAAAACATTCTGAGTGGAACAAACGTTGAAATTTTCCCTAAAGATTTTACAAAATTATCTTAAATAATAAAATAAAAGGTAAAATGATAAAAGGATAGAATATAAAAAAAAATACTTTTTTACAAAAAAATTGATACAATCGACTTCTAAATTAAAACACTACAAAGTGAAAAATAATTTCAATTTCGGCCGTCAGTGTCAAAAAACGAAGAAACAAAAACAGGAATAAGATTGTATTATTAACTTTTAACTTGTGGTACATAATGAGCAAGTTCTATAGTAACGTACCTACCTATAGTGCCCAAAGTTAGTCAGAATAGATTACCCGAATAACTTAAAACTTGAACATAACCGGTGAAGTGAGAGTGTACCAGAATGAACACATCTGCGTACTTCTTTAGAGCGCACCGGCGAGTTGTTATGTTATGAAATGGCGTAAACAACAAACATTCATGCGATTGCAGCAATCCCGAGAGATTTGCCGGTGTTTATTGAAGAGTTCTGCTGTATATCTCCGAAGTTTTTCATCAGATCTACACATAATTTGAATGGGACAGCAAAAAAGACCAGTTTTAAAAATAAAAAAAGAATAATTAAAATCGGTTCACCTAGTAAAAAGTTTTGAGGAGAAAGAGAAAAGGGAGAGCAAAAAAATACAGTTGAATTGAGAACTATCTGCTTTTTGAAGTCGGTTAAAAATATGTGCTATCAGTTTTTTTAATGACAAAGACAAACATTCTTTATTTCAACTAGGTTATTAAGCGGCACTTTTGAACGTCAAAAATTTAAAAGTAATAATAATTAATTCTACCGTCCATTCGGATAAATTGCTTATTATGGAGAAGAACGGACAAGAAACTCCAATAATTGACTCACCCCGAGTTTCTCAGCTCTAAATTATCGCAGAATTAATGTGACAAATTGAAAAGCACGCGTTATCTGCAGTGATTGGCTGTTGAAAATTCATTCATAATTTAGAGCTGAGAAACTCGGGGTCAGAAGCGTAGCGTGGACCGGAAATTCGCCGCCCTCTATTTTTATCATAAGTCAACAAAAGCAGCAAAAGTTATAATACGTTTAGAGTATTTTTTTTTATTTTAGACAACACGGGTGGCGCAGTGCTTGAGCGATCTGCTGCTGCACTGCGCGTCCCAAGTTCGAATACTGCACGGAACAAATATTTGTATGGTTTACAGAATCTAGTTGTTCCGGAACTGGGTGTTTGTGTATGTTAGTTTAAATGTTTGTAAAAAAAAGATCGTGTGGAGCATTCGTTTTTTTAAATAAAATTAAATAATACATATAGGACGAGAAATCTATAGAAACTCCCTTTTACTTGGTATTCACTGTAGGTAGATTAAAATAATTGGCATGAGAGTTTTAATTGCCTACCCCCTAAGATGCAGAAGAAATTGCTTCTTTGAGAATTGCAGGCCCAATTTGTTTATTTTATCATCGATACGGCAATTGTCAGCAAAATCTTTACAATCCAGTAGATGTTACCCAGGTTCATTGAAAACTTTTTATAGCAATCTTTTTTCATATTCCTCTCGGCAAAACCTTTCATTTTGATACCCATATCATGGCAGTGCACAAAAATTACTAGTCTGCCATCTTGGGCTGTTCGCCATATTGGATTTAGAATTACGTCACTTAGCTAACCTTGAATTGTCATCCAAACTAAACGTGTATCCAAAATATCATCTTGATCGGTGGAGTGCAACTGCTTTAAAATTCAGTTGCAAGATTTGACCCGAACACACTTACATACATACACATTGCAAGTTAAATAAAAGCTTGTTAAATATCAAAACTTTCTAGCAACTGATTAACAGCACCATCATCACACCATCATCGGTCAACACCATCGGTTATAAAGAATGCAAGTAATTAAATAATTAAATTTTGTATGATTTATTAACACTATATCTGCACTAAAATTATAAAGAGAAAAGATTTGGTCGTTATTTAGTTTGTTCGTAATGGATAATCTAAAAACTACTCAACTGATTTTAAAAATACTGTCACCTATGGCAGGCTATAATATTCCGGAGTAACATAGGTTATTTTTAGCCCGAAAACGGGTCCTGTGGGCTGGGAAAAGCTATGTAATCCATACTAATATACAAATTTTACTAATCTTATCTTATATATATACATATTATATATATATTTATATAGAACCTAGTAAGTGATATTAGTTATATATATATAGGTATGTATAATATACATATTATAAAGGTGAAAGTTTGTGAGTGTGTGAGTGTGTGTGTGTGTGTTTGTATGTTTGTTAGTTCAACACGCTCAAACGGCTGGACGGATCTGGATGAAATTTAGCACAGAGATAGATTATAGTCTGAAATAGCACATTGGATACTTTTTATCCCATTAGATAATTTTCAACATTCACGCAGGCGAAGCCGCTGGCAGAAGCTGTTTGGATGTGTATGTTACTCAATCACGCCAGGACGGCAGAATTTTATAAATCCATCTCTATACGACGGAATTATACCCGAAACAAAATACAACCTTTTTGGGAGTCGGTTAAAAAATAACATTTACATTTGTTTTTTAATTTAAGTTTAAAAAAAGGTCTGACGTCTCACGTTAGTTATATCGCGGTTATACTTACACTATAAAGACAAACAACGTTTTGTGTGACGAGGATAGAATAATAACTTCAAAAGCGTGTCACATTCATGTACATTTTTGATAAAAGTCAAAAACCTTGGAAGAGAATCACTTTATCTCTTCAGGGACGGCGCGTGCGCAGCCCCTTTGTCAAAAAGAATTCGAGTTATCCACAAAAAGGATAACCGGACTATTGCACTTCTCTAATCTGTGCTATTGCGTCATGCTCATTGTCAACAATAGCAAGCGCACTGGAGGGGAAGGAGTTCAAACAGTGTATGTACGGAAGATTACTCTTCACTGTCACTGAGGTAGGCGACGATTTTCGCCCTCCAGGTTATTCCCCGAAGAAAATTTTTAATCATCGCGCTGAGGCGCTGTATCTCGGCCTTTATCTTCGGACATTTAGTTCTTTTATACCTCCTGATTAACCGTCTCTTCCGAGCTATCAGTTCCTTGATGTGGAGGGGGACTGGATCATGCACTGGTTTCGAACCTCCCTGCTGCCCATTCTGCCCATTTGGTGCAGAGCCAGAGTCCATGTTGTATTTACAGCAGTTGACACGATATGCCGAGAGGGTCATTAAATGGCAAAAAATCTTAACACCGCGATTCAGAAACGAGATGAGTGTACAAAAATGCAAGGTAGTTTCGAGTGGTGAGAAAAATGCGTTTTATAGGACTACCCACAAACCCACAATTGAAACACAATGTTAATATTACTACTACCTACGATAGAATTTTAGTAAATCCGAATGTCGACGTACTACTAATAAATAGTATTCGTTTAATTACCGTTCTCATGGAAATATTCCACCCATACGCACTTAACGTTTTGGGAATACTTTAACTATGCGTACAGCTAAGGAGTGGAATGCCCTGCCAGACCCAATGTTTCCCAATAGCTACAATCTAGGGGTACTAACTATTCAGAAGAAACCTAAACCTCCCCTTGTTTAGGTTTCTTCTGAGTAGGCGTGCTTCACCGTCGACCACATCATCGCTTACCATCAGGTGAGATAGTGGTCAAGCGCGTTCCTATCGAAAATAGAGTTAAAAAAGAAAATATTAATATTTTTATGAGATTTGATTTTAACTATGTATTTAACCAGAAAATGAGAACGCAGTGTGGTTTCGTTGGTTTTACGGAACCATTTTATAAAATATCTAGTTTAGGAAATTATGCAGGGATGGCGGAGGTCCCTTTGTTAAAAATATTCGGGGTGGGGGGGATGGGGCTTCGACAGCAGCACAGTCTGTGTTTCGAAGATCAGTCAGTATTATCATGGTCGTCAGCGACTGCCTGTTCAACCGTATGCGACTCCCTCATGGAGTCACGGTATTCTCGCTTCATGGCCTTAATTATTAGGGCAAGACGGGTTACCTCGGCCTTCGTAGACGGGCTTCGTGTTTGCTGCCAATGGTCGCGTAACCGTCTCTGGTGAGCTATCATTTCTTTGATGTGGGGTGGGGTAGGATCACGTGCTGGTTTTTTCGGCACCCCCGGCTGCTCATTGGGTGCAGAGCCAGAGTCCATGTTGTACTCACCGGCAGTTGACACGATATGTCGAGAGCGTCATTAAATGGCGAAAAATCTTAACACCGCGATTCAGAAATGAAATGAATGTACAAAAATGCGAGGTAGTTTCGAGTAGTGTGACAAATGTGTTTTGTAGGACTACCCACAAAGTAAATGCTACTTACTAAACACAATTTTAATAATACAGCTACCTTCTATAGATTCTTTAGAAGCCCGAATGTTGAATTACAAAAATATTACTTTACCATACCATAGTATTTAACTATTGCTCTCTTTATAGTGAAATGTAAAATATTATTATTTATAACCAACGAAAAAAGGGAAGGCGGTTCTCAATTCAAGTATGACCACGCATAACTTTATAGAGTGGTCCGATTTCAATTTTTTGTGCAAGTATAACCACAACATGAAACCTCAAAGCGTAGTTTCGTTGGTTTTAAGGAACCACTTTATAAAATAGTAGATGACCCCCGCGGCTTCGCTCCCGTCAACTGGCTATCTACATAGCGATCACCTACCTACCTACCTACCCACCAACCTTGCCATTACCAAATAGTGAATTTTATAGGCAAAATTTTGCTACTTTGGGTTACATTATTGCAATTTTCATAAGGATCTCTAATTTTTTGAAAATAATTTATAGCCTATGTTACTCGGGAATACTGTAGCTTTCCATAGGTTAAAGATTTTTTAAATCGGTCCAGTAGTTTCGCAGCCTATTCGGTACAAACAAACAAAAAAATCTATCCTCTTTATAATATTGGTATAGATTAACTTCAGGCAATTCTGCAGGGATTGCACGTAAGCAGTCCCTTTGTTAAAATGATTCTTGGGATTAAAAGTTAGTCCGTTAGTGTCATCTTTTTTATTTGTTCTGAGGTGTCATCACAGTCGTCAGCGACAGTTTGCGCCTTCTTGGTCAAGGTCTCGCGGTATTCTTTCATCATGGCCTTAATCTTTCTGTCGAGAATATTTATCTCGACCTTCACTCTCGGGGATCGAATTACCTGCCACAGCCTGCGTAACCGTCTCTTCTCATCTATTACTCGTTTGATGTAGGGTGGGAGTGGGGGTTTGGCAGGAGTATACACTGGTTCTGACGGCCCCTGCTGCTTATACGTTTCAGAGTCCGAGCTTTGGTCAGACTCCATGTTGTACTTACCGCTGTTGTTGCAGCATCTCGAGAGTGTCATTCAGTGGCGCAAAACTTTAACACCGCGATTCAAAACGAGTCGTGCATATTCAACGCCATCTAGCGACCAAAATGCGAGATTTCGCGCAGTGTCACTACTGTGACATATAGGAATACCCACGAACTAAATTAATTTTAACTCGATGTAAATATTACTACTGCCTACGTCAGGATTTTCGTAATTTCGAATGTCATATTACAAAAAGATAACAATTACTTAGCTACTTTAGTATGTAACCATTGTTATCATCAAAGTGAAAATGTTTTTTTTTAAGTTATCTTTAAACAGACAATGACAAATCTACGCTTGATTTCAGTTGTTTTACGAAACCACTTTATATGTAGGTTTTAACTGTAGGGAATTCTTCAGGGACTGCGCGTACGCAGACCCTTTGTTAAAAAATATTCGGGAGGGGGAGGGGAAAGGGAACTAGGAGTGGGAGAGGGGTGCTTTGACAGCTGCCAGCACAGTCTGTGTGCTGACGGCTAGTCATTGTCCCCAAAAGAGGCGACAATATGCGTCTCCCAGGTCATAGAGTCGCGGTAGGCCTGCAGCATGGCCTTAATCTTTTCACCGAGGCGGTTTAACTCGGCCTTCATAGTCGGGCATCTTGTTTCTTGCCACTTCTTACGTAGCCGTCTCTTTTGAGATATCAGCTCTTTAATGTGAGGTGGGATAGGATAATCCACCGGTTTCTCCCCCGGCAGCTTCTTAGGTATATAGTCCATATTCACTGTGGGGGCCGAACCGCTGTACTAATTGCAGATGTTACAGTATGTCAAGAGGGTCATAAGATGGCGAAGAATCTTAACACCGCGATTTAGAAACAAGGTGTGAATGTTCAACGCCATCCAGTAATAGAAATAAGAGGTTGTTTTCTCGTAGTGAGTGTAACAATCGCAACACTGATTTGTAAATGTACCCACATACTTAATTTATTTAAACTCGATTTTATTACACATGGTTACAAAGATTTTTTTCCAGACGGTTAATTAGCTTTCATGTAGACGTAGGTATGGCATCCTGTTTCTGAAAATAAAAACCGTTTTCATCTATCAGCTTTAGTTTTGGAGATATGACATGTATGTAATTCTGTAGAAAAATACAAAAAAATAATACCATAAAAAATATTTAATTTTCGAAATCAGCCAAAAATTATCTTTTTAAAGATTTTCTTGCATGATATGCTTGTGGTAGGTCTCGATTCAAACTCCAGCAATAATCTACCATCAATTGCACATCCCATCTGCCCTTATATCGTTCCTCCATTGTGCGAATTACTTGATGAAATCTTTCTCCTTGTTCATCACTAAAGATCATGGGAAGCTGATAGATAGAAACGGCTGGTAGATTTAAATTCACTGTATCAAAAGATAAAAGAAAAGTAAAAAAACTGCCGGAAAATTTCAAAAACTAAAATTTTGTTATCATATGTTATTAACTATTACTACCTTCGTTAGGATTATTGTAAGTTAAAATGTTGAAGAACATAATTAAATAAACCCGACGACAGCGAACTATAAATATGTAAACAAGAAAAAAATCATGCTGTGCCTGTGCATTCAGAGGATACATATTCGCGAATTGGTTGACCAAAAACATAATTAAGCCATAAATACCTCCGACTGCACTGCATGATATTCACCTTGTTGGGTTTTATGATTTTATTAACATTTTTTATTTACAACTTTTTAGTTTTAATTTTACTTCCGTGTGTGTGTACTTATGCGTGTTGCATGTATTTTTTACTTATATTTTAGAGGTCTAAAATCCCTTCATTTTGATACTTCACTTGATAGGCTTGCAAGAAAAAAGAAATTGGATCAATTACAATATGGCGCCCAAAATCCGCCAAGTTTGATTTTTTTAACGCCAATTATTTAAGAACAATTGAGTAGACAATATCCGTCTAACGATGTCTTAATTATAATATTCCGTCAAGTCAATAAAGAATAATACATACATACAAACGCATATCCGGTTGCAAGGAAAGGGTTATGTTTTTCGCGCGTATCTTGTATGTTTGTTTGTATGTATGTAATATTCTTTATTACCACATATCTTTTAAACCGCTAAAGTGAAAAACCATTTTCCTTGCAGCCGGGTAATTAGAGGTTCAACCGATTTGATGAAGACACGTTCCATAGACTTCTGTCTCAACCAAAATCGTGATGATGCGAAGGGTCTGTTCAAGTTCCTGGCGCAAATCTAATCTATAGTAGGTATTTACTTAGTCTGTATTTTGGATATGACCGTACTGTCATACGCATGGTAACTACTGTGAGGGTGTAACTCAGGGAGCTCTAATAATAAGCAGAAATTACTTTTAACTTGTATTGAATCAACAACGTGCCAGCCTTCGGGCGGCTTTTACAGAAGTCCCAGCTAAACAAAAACTACACGCGTTCGATCTATTTCAAATATTCTGTATTCAATTTCCTTCCAAACTTATAAGTCGCCAGTATTAGGTGTCAGCGGCCGAACAGGTTGCTTGTCCTATGTGGAAAGCCTCTACATGAGCTACGCCCCTACGAATAGATGCGCAGAATCATGTGAAGCGTTGCTATTCTCAACTTTGGAAGGAAAATCACTCTTACCTAACACCTTTACCTAACGGAGGAATTAATCTGAGGTCCTTCCCTTACAAGGGGAAGGCTCAAGTCATGGCAAACGAATTACCGGATTCTCCGATATTTACTCTAACTTCAGCTAATAAGTGCACATGCATTAACAAGTCAACGCCGTCATGCTTGAACCTCCTTGCACAAAACCTCCGAAAAAGTAACAAGGCGGCCTCATACCTAAGAGAAATGATGTGATAACTCACATCCACCCGGATGGGGTTTAATTATGTGAAATTCAAACGTGATACAATATTTCATCCTCAAGCATTTATCAGGCCAGAGAAGGAAAGGCTGGATCGCATCGAATCTTCTAAACCTATCATTGAACTTTATCTAGAGCTTATCACACTTATCGTATTTAATATTATCAATAAGTTATTAACTGGACCAATGCCATAAACAGTCATCAACTGGACCAATGATGCCAAATCAACATCCTTTGCGAAGGCTATGCCCCGTATGCAAAGTCGGTTTCAGTTATGACCAATACCTCTCCCACTCTTGAAATGCTTATATCATCAATGCACTGGATTAAGCTCAGCCTAGCTGAATAAAAAAAACAAATATTGCTTCGATGCGTAGTCAGCATTGCCAGCCTTTTCTTCCCCATATGTGAAGGGTGTAACACAGGGAGCTCAAATAATAAGCAGAAATTACTTTTAACTTGTATTGAATCAACAACGTGCCTGCCCTCAGGCGACTTTTACAGAAGTCCCAGCTAAACAAAAACTACACGCGTTCGATCTATTTCAAATATTCTGTATTCGATTTCCTTCCAAACTTATAAGTCGCCAGTATTAGGTGTCAGCGGCCGAACAGGTTGCTTGTCCTATGTGGAAAGCCTCTACATGAGGGGGTAACTCAGGGAGCTCTAATAATAAGCAGAAATTACTTTTAACTTGTATTGAATCAACAACGTGCCAGCCTTCGGGCGGCTTTTACAGAAGTCCCAGCTAAACAAAAACTACACGCGTTCGATCTATTTCAAATATTCTGTATTCAATTTCCTTCCAAACTTATAAGTCGCCAGTATTAGGTGTCAGCGGCCGAACAGGTTGCTTGTCCTATGTGGAAAGCCTCTACACTACTTAAGTCCCTAATTAAATAAAGAAAAAAAAACAAGTACCAAGCAGGTAGTTTACCTTAGTTTTAAAATATTATAGTCAAGAAAATAACAACTCAAATGTGGTTTCGGTGGTTATGTCATAAGCTTTCTTTTCATTTTTAACCAACTTCCCAAAAAGGAGGAGGTGCTCAATGCGGTTGTTTTTTTTTTTCGAAAGATAGTTAATACCGAAATGGTCCCATTTAAATTTGGTAAAGATCTGAAAAAGAACCTCAGAGATATACAACATAACTCTTCAATGAATTACGGCAAATTTCTCGAGATTGCTGGCACCGCATGACTGTTTATTGATTACGATCAATGTGAGCATTATATAACTTGCCATTATTCTATAGAACTTGTTCATTATGTACCACTAAAAAGTGAAAATAATAAAACCTTTTTACAAAAAAATACAACCTTTTCGTTTGTGTTCGCCCACTGTTTCTCTTTCTCTTAGTATTTCAGTAAGGCAGCTTAGTGTTCAGCATTTTAGGAGTAAATTATTATGCGTATTTGATACGGCGATGCGTCATCGGTACATGGTGGATATCCCACCCATACGCACGAACGTTTTGGGTATGCTTTTATTATGCGTATAGTTAAGGAGTGGAATTCCCTACCAGAGTCTGTATATCCTGATAGCTACAACCTGGGAGTCTTTAAGTCAAGAGTGAATAGGTTTCTTCTAGTTAAGCATGCTACATCGTCGACCACATCATTGCTTACCATCAGGTGAGATATTGATATATATAGCGCGAGCCTATCAATAATAGTAAAAAAAGCGTATAAAATTATGTTTTAATAACATTATGCGTAAATAAATTTATGCTGTAGAATGTTATGCTTAAACATCATTATGATTATAGAAATTATGCTTAAAAAAAATCGTAAGCAGTTTTGCGTAAATATAATTAGGTACGCCATGTTACATTATTTCTTACAATTTTATGCAAATGGTTAGGGAACCATGAAACAGTGTGCACAATCTTTCTAGGCTTTTGGTGAAATGAAAGCATGGTAATTAAAAAAGTGGTATAATGAATGTTCGGGACATAATACTTTGAACAAATGTTATTTCGGCTAAGTGTGACTTCGGTAAAAAGCTTTTCGACCAAATGAAACGTCGGAGTAACGAAATAAATTGAATTGATAATAGGTCAACCGAGACAGTGACAGACGTAACTTCGATGAAGTAAAAAAAATGCGAAACGATAATAGTTGAAAAGTTTTAATTGAAATGAAATTCGGTCAAATGTTTTTCCAACTTAATGATAGGTAACCATTAGTGTGATGTGATTTGAAGGAAGCCGTCAACGTAAATAAACAACCCTTTATATCAAGCAAAATACTCATTCCCATTCCGCAATATCCCCTTATTATATCACAAAATAGAATTATTAAGGCCTTGTGCATCACCGTATTACTTTCGATTCTTCCTCGTTCCCCAACTTTCATACACAGAAAATTCTGTGTTGACTGTGCAAGTTCCGACTGCACAGTTTGTGCACTGTGTTACTAGCTGGAAAACGTAAGTCGTAAGATAGGACACGCTATGTCTCGTGCAACACGCGAAGAAGGTCGGAACTTGGAATAAAGACAGTGTTCGCATTTCCATTGGAAGTGATCATAGACATGGAGAATGAACTGAGCAAATGTAGTCATAAATTAGAACGCTCTGTAGAAAGAGGAAAAACGACCGTACAATTAATACCTATCTCTTTTTTTGTAGGTCACAGTGACACTGCAAGCCTGTGAGGTAGATCAACCAGAATTCTGGGAAAAGACAACTACTGACCGCATATTCGCTTTATCTCTTTCACATTTTTCTGACCGTATTCATTTCACAGCCTGATAGGGAACTCTCAGTCCATTCACCTAAGTCTTCGGTGGTGATAAACGGAGTGCTTGCTAGAAATGATTGCGTTTCGCGCCACCCATTGATACGGCGTTAAAACTGTATAAATTTAGCTGTTGAAAGCAATTTGTAACCCTTTAATGATTGTGAGTAATTCATCACGTTTGATACTCTGTTGGAGTGTTTTTGGGTGGGAGTTAAAGAAGTTACTGTTGAGTTGTTGTTGTGTTTAAAAACGGCAGAGGCGGTTATACTTTTTCTAGTAACAAATGAATATGGGCTATCAGAGGATACAGAGTAGCGTCTTTCAGCCATCGATGACAATGCAGCACGCTTGCCTAGAAGTAACCTATTCATTTTTGACTCCAAGACATTTGCGATTACCATTATATACTACTCTGTCAAGAAAGTACCGGGAAAAGATCAATAATACACAAAATGTTAGTTATTCATCCAAATTTATCACCTTCAAATTATGCTCCTTCAGAAACGATACACTTACGCCAACGAATAATCCAATCATCAAAACATTTTTCAAACGCTTTTTCCGGAATCGAGTTCAGTTCTTGCCGCGAATTTTTTTTATGTCTTCTACCGAATGAAAACGGGTGCCACGAAGTAGTAATTTCAGTTTAGGAAAAAGAAAGAAGCCAGCTGGAGCCATATCTGGTGAGTAAGGTGGTTGCTCGATGGTATTTGGTCAAAAATTCGTTCCAAATGATGGCCTTGTGCGAAGGCGCATTATCGTAGTGCTAAATCCAAGAATTTTCTATCCACAAATTTGGCCCTTTTCGTCTAATTCGCTCTCTTAAACGCCGCATAACGCTTAAATAATATTCTTTATTTACCTTTTGTCTTTCCGGCAAGAATACTGAGTGCACAACTTCGCGATAGTCAAAGAAAAGAGTCAACATGACTTTGACTTTTGATCGATTTTTGCGTGGTGTTTTCGGTTTCGGTTCAGTTGGAAGGCGCCATTCCGAAGCTTGTTGGCTGATTTGCATTTCAAACTCGTAGACCCACATCTTATCACTAGTAACAATGCGTTTCATGAATGTTGGGCCGGAATTGACTCGTTCTATATGTCCTTAGCGATACTTATGCGATTGAGTTTTTGGAGAAAATTTAGGTCTTTTGGGACTAGCCGAGCGGCAACATGTTTCATACTCAGGTAAGTATTTGAATGTGGACCGACAGATGTTATGGACCGACTCGTGAGACACATAAAGTTCTCTCAAATTTAAATGAGCATTTTTTTCACTGTTTCCTTCACTTTTGCTATGTTAACTTGAGTTACAGACGTTGATGACCTACCAGAGCTAGGGAAATCTTCCATCACATCTCAACCGCTGTTGAACGCATTTACTACACTCATAAGCACGTGTTTTTGACAAAATCGTTTCACTGTAAGCCTTCTGTAACATTTTCAGTGACTCCGTACACAAAATTCCATTGGCGAAGCAAAATTTAAGAAAAACCCTGTTGTTCGATGTTCTTGTCCATTATGAAATTCGCAATACCCACTAGATAATAATGGTATAGTTAAATACAGCACTGTATATTATCTAAATAACATATGTAACTCAAACTCCGCACCAAAATGTAAAACAGTTGTGCCACTAACAACAAAAAAAAAAAATTGTGGAACCATACACAAATCATATATACCATTGCCACACGCATGCCCAGTGCGGCTTGATCGATGTCATGATAAGACTTTTTTTGACTCTTTCCTTACGATATTTAATCATTGTAAGAGAACTTAACCTCAGCCAGAGCCATTAATTTAAAAGCCACAACATTGTCTTAAGATCCTCAAATACACCGGTAAACACACTGTATCAGGCATTATGTAGATCTTACAAACCTGTGCTTACAATCTATGCAGCAGCAAGTTTCCCTATAAGTTGGCTGGTCTCACAAGTTCCCCCATATAAATGGTAATGAAGTCGGCTTGGGAAGGAATCCAGTTTTTTATGTGCTGTTTTTCAATTTAGCCCATACTTTTATACTGCATTATAAAAGTTTGCCCATTTAACTGCGATCTAACGATTTTGTTTAAGTATTGTGAGTCAGTGTGGGGTATATTGTGGTTGCTTGAGATTTTATAAAGAAGCTTTAATAAAGAATTTTCGTAAGTAAAGAGTTATTATTGAGTAGTTTGAGGGTCTTTGTCATTAATTCATTTGATCATTTCTGGGTCTTCTACTAATGTGAATAAAATGTTTCTTTTTTCTCCTTGGTTAGAATTACCTGACAGTTGAAATAGCCCAGTCAGAATTTGTATATTCATGTACCTGAATCAAATAAAAATCGCCTTGTTGCAGATTGGATATTTATTGCAGTGTGTAAACTGTAAATAAACATTTGAAAATTACACTGTAAGAATGAGAGAGCGAGCCAATGATATGTAAGCTAACAATTTTAATAATAAGTAATTGTAACATATCTTGGACGAATCCTCGACCTTCCACTCGGTAAACTGTAATAATATTAATCAATCGGCCATGTTTCTGCAACGAAAATGATCTAATAATTAATGTGACAAACTGTCAAACGCGTGTGTTTGAATGAATGAATTTTCAACAGGCGTATATCTTTTTTTTCACTTGGGTATATATTTTTATTTTTATATATCTATGTACCCAAAAAACACTTAAGGTTCCCCTAGTAGACGGCACGAACTATTTTGTGCGCGAGGTTAAAATGCATGCTATCTCATCCGACCACACGTGTAAAAGAGATAGATGCTGTGATGAGCAGTAAGAAGCTAGTTCGCGTACGAATTAGCACTTTTGCAAATTTGTATCGAAATGGATGATGATTTAGGACGAAAACGAGCGCGCGAAATTTCATAAACAGACCTTTGGGAGTGTAGATATCATGAAAAAACGACTAACTGTATATTTTCAAAATAAAATTATTTGCTTTGTTGAATTACTAATCTATCCCTGTATGGAGGCCGTTCTGCAATTTTCCTTCTTCTTATGGTATTTATTTCCGCCCAAAGATGCGTTAAAATTAGTTTTGAAATGTGGAACTTTCGACGCTCATAACTTTCTAATATTTTATTCTTTTACTTTTTTGTTTCCATACAGGGTTAGATTATGATGAGACAAATTGATATATTTTTTTATTTTCAACGTACATCGTCAAGCCAAGTAATCGCTAGACTAAGTTTGCATGGAAGAATGATCGACTAGTGTAACCTTAACAGAGAAAAGAAATAATACAAATAGAAGAGCACAAAGCTACTGATTATTTCAATAGAAATTTCTTCCAACAGTTCTGCGCCAGGAAAGTTGAATGATATACCAAGACACAGTGTGTAGAAGGAAATATAACTTAAAATTGACATAACAACTATAAAAGTAACTTATGATTAATCTAAGTTTTCTTTTTTTTTAATGTTTATGTTGTGTGCTCTGGCTTGTGTCTAATGTAACTGTGTTTTCTTTCTTTCTTTTCTTTTAATTATCTGTAAATAACACATATACTTTAACCAGTGGTGTCTCATCCCGTACAAAGAAACCGTGCCGACGTACTGTACTGATTATACTGATTATTTATTGTACATCGATCAAGTTAGGTTCTGTTTCTCGGATATAGATGGTGATCTATCTATCGCCGTGGAACGGAACCGAACGCGATCGATTTGCAAAAAATAATCGGTATAATCAGATGAAAAACGCTAGTTACGTCGGCATAGTTTCTTTGTATGGGATGAGGCATCTGTATACTAGTATTATATTATCTGTAACAAAGAAAAATATATGGAAGATAATAAAAAAACTTTTTAAGTGAAAAATAACTTTATTTTTGGAAGACGGTGTCTTTCATAGATACCAATTAATTGCATTATGAACACCGACTTCCAAAAATAAAGTTAGTTTTTACTTTGTATTTTTTTTATTTGGAACTCGGTAGTATTTTTTTGTAAAAAGTATTTTTTGTTTTCTTTTTATAGTTGTACCTGCCTAATAAAAAGGCAAGTTGTTTAGTAAGGTACCTATAACGCCAGAATAGATTACCATAACATCATGAAACATGAACATAACAGGTGACATGAGAGATCTGCGTACCCCTTAAGAGCATACTGGCATGATGTTGTGTTATGAAATGGTATAAACAATCAACAGACATGCGATTGCAGCAATCCCGAGAGATTTGCCGTTATTTATTGAAGAGTTCTGTTGTATATCTTCGAAGTTCTTCATTAGATCTTCACCATATTAAACTGGGACCAAATTCGAAACATACTCTTTCAACAAAAATAAGAATTTTCAAAATCGGTCCACAATCGACGGAGATATCGGTGAACATAAGTAAAAAAAAAGACATACATAATGTCGAATATAGAACGTCCTCCTTTTTGGGAAGTCGGTTAAAATACATACATAATTATTACATTATGGTGGAGAGTTAATGATCTACGACATCTATATAATTTGTGTATTATTCATTATAATACTGTATATAATTATATTAAGAAACTGAGGGTTCATCCTAGAGCTTTTTTGCATGGATACTTAGTAAAATTAACAGGTTCACAGTCCCATTAGCGAAAACAATAGTTATAAAACAATGCATACCGTCGACCCATGTACTACGACGTAATGAAAAAATGTAAGGGTTTTTCAAATGGTCTGCTACCATATATAATACATGGGACAGTGAACCTGTTAATAACCGTCACAAGGTAATAAAAGTAATAGATTTCCTAATGACTCTAGTATTAGTAATTTAATAGGTGGTATAAGCAGTTAAATTTAATTAGCAATGTATGCAATTTTAATTAAACGTGTTTGAGAGATCACGCGGCAGCCGTGAGGTTGTAACGTGGGAACTCAAAGTAAACATCGATAGTTTTACTGCTTTTCACCAGTTTTATGCTAATGACTAGTTTCTGTCAGTGGCTTCGCCTGCGTGTAACTCTGGAATCATCCCAAGAAAACTTAGTTCCGATATAACTATCCTATGTCCTTCTGTAAGGTCGAATCGATGAGTTCAGCAGTTTAGGCGTGAAGCGTATCAGACAAACTGATAAACCGAGTTACTTTCGCATTTGTAATTATTACTAGCTTCTGCTAGCAGCTTCGCCCGCGTGAAACAATATCCTATGTCCTAATTCAGGACCCGTGTGTCAAGTTTCATCCAAATCATAAAAAAAGGTAACAAACAGACGGACAGAGTTGCTTTCGCATTTATAATATTAGTATGCTTTAGAAGTTATTACCGTGTTTTGTTAGTAGCTGTAGTCTTAACACTAGTAAATATTTTAATTGTTATTTCTGTTGCAGATCCTGTTCTTATTTTAATGTGTCTGTTTAGATTAAGTAAATGGTTTCTAAACATCCACTATTTACATTCACCTTTCTCCAGTTTTCTTTTGGGATAATCTTAGTGTAAAGGAAGTCAGCGGTACCCGTCCAAAACATGACCCACTTGTTGCGAGTGCCCTAAGTGCCCATACATCTGCACTATAGAGGCCTTAATGAACGCCGCTGATTCCCCTGTAAACGTAGCAAAATCATTATATCTCCAAAACAAGAACACAGAAAGCTTTCTATCTTCTCGTTGTTGTTCTTGTTTAGTGAAAACCGCTGTTTTTATTAACCGGACACATATCTAGACTTTAGGTTGATATTGGTAACGAGAATGCAACCACTAGACTAGAGTCAGTCACTTTTTACCCGACTGCCCAATGTGGGTAATATGTTTATCAGTCTATGTATGTTATGTTTGTTTCAATGTGGCGTTCTAGAGACCAAAACCGTTAGCCGATTTTGGCCAATTTTTTATAATTCTCTTCAAATAACTATCTTTTCTTCATAGCCTCTCATCACCAAGTACACCCTTTAAAAAAGACTTTTAAATAGACTTACACGATTCCATTTGACAACACTGGAAAAAAAAAATTCTAAAAAAATTCTACCGACTTCCAAATAAGAAAACTACAAAGTGAAAAATAACTTTATTTTTGGAAGTTGGTGTCTTTCATTGGTACTATTTTTTGCGTTCTGGACACCGACTTCCAAAAATAAAGTTATTTTTCACTTTGTAGTTTTCTTATTTGGAAGTCGGTAGTATTTTTTTCGGAAAAAAGTTTTTTATTTTTTTACTTTTTAGTTGTACCTACCTAATAAGCAAGTTGTTTAGTAAGTTACCTTAACGCCAGAATAGATAACCCGAATATCATGAAACCTGAACATAATCGGTGAAATGAGATATCTGCGTACCCCTTAAGAGCGTACTGGCGTGATATTATGTCATGAAATGGTATTATCAATAAACAGACATGCGATTGCAGCAATCCCGAGAAATTTGCCACTATTTATTGAAGAGATACGACGTAATCGTATATCTTCGAAGTTCTTCAGCAGATCTTCACTAAATTATGACAAAATGGGACCAATTTCGAAACATACTCTTTCAAACAAAAAAAGAATTTTCAGAATCGGTCCACAATTGACGGAGATATCGGTGAAAATACACAAAAAAAACCTCCTCCTTTTTTGTAAGTCGGTTAACAAATGACTACACAAGTGTTAATTTTGAACAGAGTAGCACCGAAATAGTTTTAATTCCCGCATGTATGCAGCGTTTGGCGCACTAAGTCGTGAACTGGCGAGGAAGTCATAATCATCATCATGTCAGCCGAAAGAAGTCCACTGCTGGCCATAGGCCTCCACCAAGCCAGTCCCGTGCATCTCGCATCCAGCGGATCCCCGCAACCTTCACCAGGTCTAGAGCCCACCTGGTGGGAGGCCTCCAGAACCTTTCTCCCCATCGGCCATCCGTTCTGCGAGCAATGTGCCCTGCCCACTGCCACTTAAGTTTGACAATTTTTCGAGCGACTTGTTGTGCTCTTCGGCGATGAAGTGCACAATAATTATTATGAGTGCAACTTTCACGAACATTGAGGACATAATGAATGCCACGAATGCCGCTTTAAAATTTTAGACCTTCTCCTAACTCTCCGTATCTCTCTTAACACATCTCCCCTTCTTCTCACCACCAAGTAAACCTTTCAACAACTACCCCTAAATATTTACATGATTCTATTGGAAGCAATCACAATGTTTAAATCAATTAGTTAAAAAAAAACAAAAAAAAAACTAAAGAAGTGTTAACATTCAACAAACCAGCTCCAAATACTTGAAATTCCCGCATGTATGCAGTGTTTGGCGCGCTAAGTCGAGAATTGGCGAGGAATTGCACAATAATTATTATGAGTGCAGTTGCACTGTGATAGTTATCACGAACAGTTTATGAATAAAATTCACATACACGCGCCATTATTTGCTCATCTTCCGTTTCGTTCTACGACAAACTTTAGTTCAGCACGCGAAGAGCTACAAATGCTAGTACGAAGATGTAGTGGATGCTGGAAATGGTAGTGCTTAGCAAGTGATTACTGATAATGTAATATTTTATTTTTCGATGTTGATTTACGCTATAGTTATGTGTTACGAAACGTGTACGCCAGCAAAGCGTCGTCCTAACAGAAAGCGATCATCGCTCAAATATGTGATGATTTTGATAATTTGTATGGCAAATCGTAACGTGTCGTTGCGAAGACGCAACGCAAAAGGGCGCTTACTGGTTTTGTCACAGGACTACTTTTCTTCTGTCAATCTCCACGCTCCTGTATCAACATTATCCAGTGTCTACCTACGAGAGCAACAATTTCTAACGTTTATTTCACCACCATATGACCGCTACTTCTGCCTACAAAATGTATTTTATCAAACGTAATACTATGACCTACTCAGCTAGACTATATCAGAAAAAGACAAATATTGCATCATACCAGAAGGCGGTCACAACTGCTCTATAGAATTGAGTAATTAAATTTGCAAGAACCCGCAATCTCTACGCCACTACGCTCACCACATCTAGTTAGTACACCTCCACGCCCCCTCATAGGGATGAGTTTTCTAAAACTTGCCCGACTGTTTGTAATTTTAAAGTAGAGAGTTACACGTACACCGGCTTTTATGAGTTTTGTTGTTGGCGGGTCTGAATGCGGATCATTACGGACGAGCGCGGTCGCGGTCGTTCGACGCAATTGATGGCACTTCCAGACTTTTTGATCGGTGTAGAATTGATGGTTATGACATTGTTTTGATCTCGGATGGGTTTAAGAGGTACGTTTTGAGATCTCTTTTTTTTAACTTTGCGCCACACTAGGAATTTTCTCCTGTATCGTGCATTTACAAACACAGTAGAAAAGTACATTGGTTGAAGGATATGCGATGAAGTAGGTGTGTAAATACTTTGGGCGCACGATAGGCGCAGTTGTTGAGCGATTGACTACTGCGCTGCGTGCCGCGGGTTCGATTCCCGCACGGAACAAATATTTGTATGACCTAAAGATAGTTGTTGCGGCTCTGGGTATTGTGTATGTGAGTTTATATGTTTGTAAACACACTTACGATATAGGAAGAAATTCCTAGTGTGGGGAAAGGTTTAAAAAAAAATAGTCTAAGTAAAAGACGACAAGAACACAGTTACAAGTACCATACTGGAAGCAAGAAATGAAGTTTTAGCTTCTTCGCAAAAAGATATAGTAACGCGTTAACTGTTCTTCTTCATCGTCGGTATACACTTGGCAGAGCGGTCGTGGTCACCATGTTGCACTGAGTTTTCAAGCTGCCATGATTAGCCTCACGATGCGATGCCATCCCTCTCTGTCAGCTATTCGTTTATTTTACTGTTGCTGTAGGTACTTAATTTTTTATTACTTTTTGTTTTGTTGAATCGTTGATATATTCAAGTATAGGACAAACAATTATGAGTCTCTCCTTGTATTGTGAAATCCTGGAACAGGACCTGACATAAATAAAATCGCAACAAGACATCTTAAAAAATAACAGTCTAGGCAACAAGACACCACAAATAATAAAAATATTATTACAAGCATAGTTTCTAAATTGCCATCTTGATTTACGATGTAGCCAATTAACTACGCCATGCTACGAAATACTACGACGAAAACTACAGCGCTACGTACACGCTACTCTGCTACGAAGCGTTACGAACACGCTACAGTGCTACGCAGCCTCAGAATGCGTAGCAAAGCTTGTAGGTAATTTGCTACAGACTAGGAGCTTGCTTTTTAAAATAATTTACTTGATTTGGTAATGTTAATTATTAAATAAGTAACATAAATATATACGTGACTTGTACGTGTTATTCACGTGAGAAATAATGACGTCATTCATGTATGTAGTGGTGTTAATGCAGAAACCGTCGTGATAATTTGTAAAAGTTCTAAAGTTTGACCTCAAGCTCGATAGATGGCGTTGGCGTCAAATAAGATCCCGCTATGGTTTCGTTACCGCGATTTCGTTGGGCTCGAGTGAATT